>CM046841.1:33124385-34324385 GCA_025618425.1 Heliocidaris tuberculata
TATTATAATAAACAACAAAAGCCCCTTGCCTGATTTGGAATAACTCAATTATCATTACATAAGGCTTTTTTGCTCATTGCGCAGTCTCATCCAAATCAGACAAGGCATTGTTGATGTTGGCGCGAATGGGTTTTCACCGCACTCGCACTGTAGAGCAACGAAATGAGAGACCTTTATTGGTCTTAACTTTGAACCAAAAACTACAAGCACACTACAGTATCAAACAAATAGCCAGACCATTTAATTCATCCCAAACATATCGGGCTTCTTTCTTTTCGAAAAGGACGACACGATAATAGTTTTGAAATAAAAACAATGAAGAACACGTATCACTTAAAAGAAAGGTAGATATTACCGGTACTTACAGATAAGTTTGCTTAGATAAGATAAGATAAGATAAGATAAGATAAGATTTATTGACTCTATAGACCCGCTCTCAAGGTTTGAGAGTACAAACAAAGAAACATATTTACAGTTATTATACATACATTATAAGTTTGAATATATAGTACATAAAACATTGTATAAAAACATTTTTACAAAACTAGCCGTTCTGGCTGTTTGACTATTCTACCACTACGAGTACATACAGTTCTATCTCTCTTACTTTCTGTACAATGGCATTCTTTACTCTTCTCTTTTGGTGACTGAGTAAATTGCATCATAATACTTCTGGCAAATTTTGCTATTTTCTTAAGCTGGCAAGTATTAGCAGAATTGAATAATTGGGATATTTGTAACCCACTTGGTCTACTTTTATATATTTTTGTTGATAAATACATGCGCCTTTCCCTCTGAAAAAAGGACATTCGAAGATGTAGTGAAACTCATCTCCTGAAATTGAAGATACGCAGAGTGAACACTTCATTTCATCCAACAAACTCGCATCAAATCTACCCTTATTTACAGGTAATGCATGCGACCTACAACGGAATCGGCTGATTTGGCCTAAGACAAAAAAGTATCTTTCAATCTTAAGGTCATTTTTAAACATTCTGTAATTTGTACAGATTCGGTTAGTCCAAATTGCTGATTTCCATTCCTGTTGGAACATGTCAGAGAGTCTCAGTTTCAAGCATTAAAGTATCCATTGAGAACTATAACCACCGCCTTGAGATAGCCATACGTTCCCTAAGCCTGCGTATTGAAAAGTATCTTCAATAAACTGAAACCAAAGTGATGTGAATGGCGAATCGTTGTCTTTATGCATGTACCTGAGTAAGTTATAAAAAATATTTGAATACTTCTGCTGCAGCTTCCCTTTAACTATCTTCAACCCAAAAACCGACCATTCTCCATTTTACATAGTTTAATATCAATCCACGACCAGTTTCACCGTACACCATACAGTCTGGTGTACACTTATTTACATGCAAAATTGTCCTTAAAAACTTTCTATGGAAAACTTCAATTTGATTTAAACATTCAAAACCCCAGACTTCACTACCATACAATAATATAGGTAATACTAAATGATCAAATAAGTAGCAATGTGTATCAATTGATAGCTGCAATCTTTTTGCTTTCACCATCATACTATATAAGGCCTTCCTAGCCTGTGTTAATAATTGCTTAGAGATTGTTTTTTTAAAGTTACCATTATAATTGAATCTAACGCCCAGGTATATAAAATCATCAACTACATCAGTCACATTACCATCGTAAGTAAAGGTTGGCATTTTTCTGATTTTCCCTTTGGAGAAAATAACAATTTTAGTCTTACTTGTGTTTACAGTTAACTGCCATGTATTGCAATAATCTGCCATTCAATGCTAATTGCAAATCTTCCTGACTTTCTGACAAAATTATAGTATCTGCATATAAAAGGCAATATAATTTTTAAAAAGTTTCCACTTCCTCAGCATTTAGATAACTATGAACATCATTTGCCAAGGAACCCAGTCCCTCATAGGATGTCCCTATATGTTGCTGACAATCATTCAAATACATAGCAAATAGCAAGGGGGAGAGGTTCTCTCCCTGACGTACGCCTATGTTACATGTAAAGAAATCTGAACATTTTCCACTGACTGCAACGCATGACTTTGCATATTTATAAATGCTGTTAATGATACCAAAAATCTTACCATTCACACCCAGCCTCAACATTTTCAGCCATAAGAATGTTCTGTCAATCAGATCAAATGCTTTTTTAAAATCAATAAATGCACAATATAGGTGGGTTTTTTTCTTTTGGACATATATATCAATTATCGTCTTCAGAACGAATATATGATCAGTCGTTGAATAGCCTGAGCGGAAACCAGCCTGTTCTTCGCCAATTATTTCTTCAGCCTCAAGATATTTGGTAATTCTGTGATTTAAAATAGAGGTAAAAATTTTTCCGAAACAACTTAATGTGATTCCCCGATAGTTGTCAGGGTTTGTATCCTGACCTTTGTTCTTATAAATCATGTAAATTGGGATGATTATTCCAATGCACCATTCCGTGGGAACAAAGCCACTCTCCAGTACAACATTAAAAAACTTCACTATTACGTCGAGCATTCCACTAGGACAATGTTTAAAAAAACTCATTTCTCATCAAATCTCTACCGCAAGCTTTAGCATTCTTTAGGTTCTTTATCATTCTTTCAACTTCCTTCAATGTGATTGGTGCATTCAAAACATCGTTTACATCAGCAGACTCGACTAGGGAACCAACTTCAAATGCGTTTTTTGCAGTCTGGCTGTTACCTAAGGAGCTGAAATGACTAGCGAAGTCAGATAATAAAACTTTGTAGAAATTTTCTTTGTTTTCACTAGAGTTTAGCATTTTCCAGTATGCTTTTGGATCATTTGTTTTCAGAGAACGAAGAGATGCATTTGAATTTTTTTTCATATTGTCTTTTCTTACGTCTGAGTAACATTGTGTAGCTTTTACTAGCTTCAACAAGATCAGTATTTATTTCAGAATACAATGACAATTTTCTTTTTCTCAAAATACGGTTTTTGACATTCAAATACTCTCTTCTTGCTGCACTACATTCTTTATCGAACCATAATTTATTTTCAACATTTCTTTTTATGTTGTTTTTACCTTGAGACTGCTTCCATTTACAAACACCAATATCTTGAGCAGTATCTGTAAACATCTTACAAATTTGTGAGTAAAAGCTATCAATTTCTTTTTGACTTACATTTTTGTACAGGTAATCTAAGTGCCCATCAGTGTAGTAAAATGACGCGAAACCGTTATAACGGTTTAGCGTTATATTTGCTGATTGTTACGTAAGCCCCGCACCGCAAGGTCGAACGGTCCAGCGATTTTCCTAGTCTCTTATTAGTCGTTCGCCCGTATTTGACGTAAGGGTTGTGCATACTGAAAAGGAAGACAGAGAGAAGAAAAACAAAGAAATACATAAGGAAAAGGAGACAGAGAGAAGAAAAACAAATGAGTAAAAAGAAGACGTGGAGAATATAAACAAAGTAATACATAATGAAAAAAGAAAAGCGAAGAAAAACAAAAAAATACATAAGGAAAAAAGGAAGGCAGAAAAAAGAAAAACAAAGGAATACATAAAGAATAAAGGAAGGCAGAGAGAAGAAAAGCAAAGGAATACATAAGAATAAAGGAAGACAGAGAGAAGAAAAACAAAGAAATACATAAGGAAAAAAGAAGAGCGAAGAAAAACAAAGAAATACATAAGGAAAAGGGAAGGAAGACAGAGAGAAGAAAAACAAAGAAATACATAAGTAAAATAGGAAGACAGAGAGAAGAAAAACAAAGAAATACATAAGGAAAAAGAAGAGCGAAGAAAAACAAAGAAATACATAAGGAAAAATACCGATAGAAGAAAAACAAAGGAATACATAAGGAAAAAAGAAGAGAGAAGAAAAACAAAGAAATACATAAGAATAAAGGAAGCCAGAGAGAAGAAAAACAAGAAAATACATAAGGAAAACAAGAAAATAGAGATAAGAAAAACAAAGAAATACATAAGGAAAAAGGAAGACAGAGATAAGAAAACAAAGAAATGCATAAGAAAAAATACCGATAGAAGAAAAACAAAGAAATACATAAGAAAAAATACCGATAGAAGAAAAACAAAGGAATACATCAGGAAAAAAAGAAGAGAGAAGAAGAACAAAGAAATACATAAGGAGAAAGAAGAGAGAAGAAAACAAAGAAATACATAAGAATAAAGGAAGCCAGGGAGAAGAAAAACAAGGAAATACGTAAGGAAAACAAGAAAATAGAGATAAGAAAAACAAAGAAATACATAAGAAAAAATACCGATAGAAGAAAAACAAAGAAATATATAAGAAAAAATACCGATAGAAGAAAAACAAAGGAATACATAAGGAAAAAAAGAAGAGAGAAGAAAAACAAAGAAATACATAAGGAAAAAGGAAATTGAGATCAGAAAAACAAAGAAATACATAAGAAAATAATGAAGATAGAAGAAAAAACAAAACAAAACAAAGAAATAATATAGTACTGCTGCCACGCCAGCCGTGTTGGTCATCATGCACACATGGATATTGGACAAACAACGACTGTCATTACATCTATCAAGCGTTCTTTTCAGCTGCTAGCAAAAGATGAATTATGATTTTGATTGATTTATAGCAAAACGCCACAGGGAAAAAAATTCGGCGGCGATAAATTGATCAAGTATAAATTTGTCTTCAAAAGTATCGCAGTTTGCAGCCGTCCCTTTGCTTTTTTGCCGTCCCTGTGAATTTAAAGATTGAGAACGCATCTTGGAATCGTTCATGCTTTCTCCATTCACATAGGGTTTGCGTGCAAATTCTCTTGCACAGTGGAGCGCGGAGAGTGATCTCCTGGTAATCGATTAACTATTTTGACGTCAAATTATTACGGGTTTGCGTTATAACAGTTTTGCGTGATTTTACTACACTGCCCATGAATAGAAGTAACTGAACTATCAATATTTTGTGAGAATTCCTCAGTGATATCATTTCACCACTTAGAAGACATTGAAGGCATACATTTACCCTCATCCTTTTCATTAAAAGATTTTTGATCACTCCCGGACGAAGTATCTTTAGATAGTGTCTGCAATCTTGAGGGTTGTAATGTCATAGTAATAGGACAATGTACATCAGATAAACACCTATCAAAAGTATCAGTACTGAAGCTATAAAGATGAAAAAAGAGATTATGAGATACTAAAGCATAATCAATTGTACTGCAACCACCATTCTTGTTGAAGCATGTGTAATCTCCAATATTCCTATCATCCCCAAACCTCCCATTTACTATTTTGAAATCGAAACTCTGACAAATTTCAATTAATTTTTTGCCATTATTGTTTACATGAGAATCCCTATTACATCGGTCTGTATTGATACCGGATTTCTCCAGTGTCTTACGAATATCAGTGTCATCATTATCATCACAAAATTCATATCCATTCAAATTTGAAACCATATCTTTTGCTTCTAAAAAGTCATCGAGTATGCCCGTTCTGGCATTGAAATCACCCAAAAGACATAAAGGTAAATCAAATCTACTTCTATAATATCAATAACATCAAGCACAAAATTATCAAAAACATCATTAGAATAATGAATTGAGCCCTCACATGGTAAATATACTGCAGCTAAAATGAATTCATAACCTAAAATATTACTATCAATTTTTATCCAGATGATCGATTCAGACAGACACTGTGTCCTGAACCCTTTCAGAACATGCAAATATTTCTTTCTTCATTAAAATACACATACCATGATATCCACCAAATTTGTAACATACATTATTACTTTTCTGCATATTATAATATTCATAATCCTTAAGACAAGATTGGGACAGATCAGGAAGGTCAGATTTAGTTTCTAGAAGACAAATAACATCACAAGTTTTGAGATATAGATTCAAAACACCCAAGTTCAATTTACTGTTCAGTCCATTGACATTAAGACTTGTGATTGTTAGATGGTTGGCTAATGACGAAAGAGGGTCTGAGATTTCCTAGTCTGCAATGTCAACAAATAGACCAGTCTCCCTCAGTTTGTCTTCGCTCCAGCCCAGCTGTTTGAAGAGATCGTGAGGACTACTGAGTACATGCTTTTTCCCATCATTTTTTGTAGTGCAATGAATATTGCCATCTATAGTCCAGACCTTATCCACTGCGTCATCCTTCTTGATCACCTGGAGGAGCTTGGCACGGCCAGGTGAAAGATGTTCCCCCATCATCACATTCTTCATCGCCTCCTCCGATTCCCTCAGCTTCTTTTTATTCCTAAGAAGATCGGTCCGGAGGTCCCGTCGGACGAAACGCGCTAATATTGGTCTGATTTTGTTAATTGGGTTGTGGTCTTCCCATACGATGACTCGTACTTAAGTCGTTTTCTGTGACCGTCACTCCTGCGCTCTTGGCAACATTTATTACCAGGGTGTTGGTGACCTCACCCTGGCTTTCCGGCACTCCCCTCAGAACAATATTGTCCCGCCGACAATACTGCTCGACCTCATCGAGCCGGTCATCATGCTTCTGCACGACAGCCTGGGTTTTCACTGTTGTTATAGAGCCACGATCAATCTTCGTTGACAAGTTCTGAACCATTGGCAAGAGAGCTGCAACAACGGCCTTGACAATATCACCGACAAGTTGACGATTTCCTTCCTTCCCCTTGCGATCTGGAATAAGACCCATCGCATGGTACATGTATCGGAGTTGCATACTCCATCCTCACCTTGAAATTTTTTGCAATCACCGTTGATATACTTTTCAATTCAATATTCAATTTAAAGACATTTATTTCCAACTTTTCAATATAAAAAGTAATAAATGAGCAAATATAATGTACATGTATTTTTAACCTAAAATATGACAAAATATACATTAATGTGGTACATACATAGTTGGAGGACACACCTCTAAAAGCAAAAGCTTGGGACGAGGGTGCCCTTATTACATAATACATTATTACATGATAAATATATAAAAAGAAAATAACTACATACAAAAAAGAAAGAGACCGCTGAGCTTGATTGGAGGGAAAAAAGAGGGGGAGGGGAGAAAAAGAAGGGGGAGAATGTAGGTGCAACATGAAAGGAGTACGGAAATGAGAAATATTCACGAAATATTCTGGCTGCAAAGAATATCTCAATAATTATTGAATATGTATAGGATATGATGTGAATTTTCGAATTTTCTCACCAGCGTTGAAGCAGTCATATAATGTACTGTCTTGAAGGTAACATATTATACAAGATTAAGTGCTATCTTCAGTTTAAAGGAGAATGAAACCCTGGGGAAATATCCATTTTAATGAAAAGAGAGGATAGAGAGAAGCAATTTAAAAGAAGTTCCATCAAAATCGGTTACGAAATGAAAAAGTTATGAAAGTTTGAAAAGTCTCAATTTACCTTCTAGAGCGATCCTCAAATTGCCATGTTGCTTCAAAATGGCAGGTTTAGTAGTACAACTCTCAATATGTTTTGTACACAAAATTTCATATTTTCTCCATTATCTCTAAAGATGCTGCTTGTCTTTTTGTGAACTCAACATATGTTGTGTCAAATACATTTTCCCATGATACATCTTGAGCTACGAAGGAGACATGCTGCACCTTGAGAGATAATGGGGAAAATATGAAATTTTGTGTACAAAACATATGGAGAGTTGTACTACTAAACCTGTCACGTGAAGCAACATTGCCAATTTGAGGATCGCCATAGAAAGTAAATTGAGACTTTTCAAACTTTCATAACTTTCTCATTTCGTAACCGATTTTGATGGAACCTTTTTTAAATTGCTTCTCTCTATCCTCTCTTTTCATTAAAATTGATTTTTCCCCAGGGTTTTATTCTCCTTTAAGTATGATGGACAGTGAATTTTCGCATAATCCAGTTACAGTTGAATAATATTTCAAACGATTCTGGTAGAAAACATTCAATAGCTGAGTAATCAGCAATAAAATACAAGAAATAAAAGATTTTAATTTTGTAGTTAATGTTTACTAAAAGTATGTCGGATTAGGTTTCGCCTTACATGACCACCCAGGCCTCCCCCTGCTTCCTCGATCACTACTAAATTCGTTTGTTATGAATTTTTCAAAAATATTGATTATTTTCTTTTCTTTCCCTTTTCTCTATTAGATTACGAAACATCTTGTCTGCAATCAGCGAATAGAAGATGGCTCCTAGGTTGATGTTAGTCGTGGCTTTCACCTTGTGTGTGGCTTATACAGTATCTGCACAATGCCCGAGCATATGTGATTGCAACAACTATGATAGTAGAAAGGAGATTCGCTGCAGTTCCATGGGTCTTACATCAATCCCTAACAATATTCCAGCAGACACGCAAATTCTTCGACTCGAATTAAATCAGATAGAATCCATCAGTTCTTCTGATTTATCACATCTTGGTTATCTTAAGAAACTCACGTTGTACAATAACTTGATAACGTTTATCGACGCCAATGCATTCGAACATCAAGAAAATCTTCAGGTACTCAACCTGAAATATAATAGGATCCCATCCCTTCACAGAGAAACTTTTCGAAACACACGGAAACTGGAGGAGCTGAGTCTGGACAATAACCGCTTACAATGCCTTGAAAATGACACCTTCAAAGGTTTGGTGAAACTGAACGAGTTGGAAATAGATGGAAATCCACTGCAGTCTTTGCCTGATGGAATCTTCAGTGGCCTTTCAAACCTGCGGCTCCTAGATATCTCAAATGTTGTCTTCGAAGCTATTCCAAGCACCCTCTTTGATGGGCTTACAGACCTAGAAACCATCAAGATGAACAACGTTACTCAGAATGGAGATGAACTCTTCGGTAGCGAACTCATTTTTTATTCTGTTTCCAATCTTACAACCTTAGAGGTTCGTCACAACTCATTACGTTGTATCCCTGTGTCATTTGCAGTACTCAGAGCACTAGCAGTGCTCCAACTATCCTTCAATCCACTAACCTGCACTAATTTCACTGGACTAAAACACCTTCAGCTTCTCAAAGAACTGCACGTGGGAAATTCTGGTCTAACTAGGTTAACCTCGAACATGTTTGTAGGCAACCCAAATCTTGTCTTCTTGTTGATAGAGTACTCGAATTTGTCTGCAGTGGAGGAAGATGCGTTCAATGGACTTGGTCGACTCGAAGATCTGTACCTCTCGTCGAACAACCTTACTACTTTGCCATACAACGTATTTGATTCTGTACCTAATAGTGTCAACCTTGATATAAGCAATAATCCATGGGATTGTGACTGCAACTTACGCTGGTTGCATACGTGGTTAACCACATCGTTTACAGGTAACATTGACGACAGATTTCAACCAGTATGTGCTTCACCGGATCGCCTGGTTGATCAGCAAATTATTGACATTGACGACAGTGACTATGCTTGTATGCCTGAGACTGAGATGAATGACACAGTGACACACTCGGTCAATGTAGGTGAAAACTTCGTACTGAAATGCAGCATTACTGGTGATCCATCACCCGCTCTACATTGGTTAACACCTGATCACACTGAGCTGTTTCCGAATACCAACCAGATTCCTTTCAGCGTTGATGCGGAATGTACTTTGACGATCATTCGAATCAGAAAGGAAGATATGGGAACCTACAGTTGTACTGGTACTAATGCGGTAGGTACGCTGAGCGTCCGAAATGTAGTGAATGTTATTGGGACTGGAAGCGGAACTGTATTCACGACTGCTTCACATCTTAAGTCCACTACCAAAAGCGCGACTGCAACTACTCATCAGAGTGAACCACTTCAGGGTGGCAATAATTCATCACTAGTGGTCAGTGTCGCTGTTGTGGGATTTATCATAATATTAATAGTAGGGATTTTGCTGGTCGTAATTATCCGCAGAAGAAACAAGCGTAAAAATCGTTTGCCCCCTGGTTTAGATAGCATTGCTTTTAATGTCAACTCGACCTTACCAGGTTTGCCGACGTGCAACCTTCCCCCGAATATGCTAAGTAATAGTTATGCAGATACAATGCAACGCCAAACATCAGCCTCTATGCTTGATCTCCCGCCACCATATTCGACGATTCCTACATCATCAAGCGAAGGAATATACCAAGAGATCATAAATGACGACGACTTGTATGAAAAGCCTCAAGCGCCCGGTGGAATGTCTCCTGCGTCAGCCAGAATCCGCCACACGTACATGGCGCGGATGCTCCGCCAAGACTCGTGCCTTTCGAATGGAAGCTGTGGCGCCCCAGCAGGGTACGAACGATCGATGATACGCGACGTCGGCAAACAGATAAGTCAGACCTCATCACTTTGTGGCTCAGCATGTGGTGCAGAACAGCCGTCAAAAGGTGCGCAGAGTAATTTGTATGTTGATATGAATGACCAGAAGGATAACCCACCACAGAGTCATCCAGAGCACAACGAGCAGCGAGAGGGACTCACCGGTCTGGATCCAGATGCGAAAGTTACATACCAGAATACAAGGCGAACGTAGATGAGAACAGTTAAGCCCATCTCCAGGTCTCACACGAGGCCTCACCTCCATCGCGTCAGTATCTGCGCTTATTTAGCCTGTGTGAGCAATTAACCTCTACGACAGTTATGAAAATTATTGTTTGTACTGTTCATTTTGCAATCACTTTTTAAACGGTATCACTCTTTCATGACGTGCAAAAGACCGTACAAGTCACCATGGTCACTTCACGCGGTCTCAATTTCAGCAAAATAATGACGCCTCGTGTGAGCCAGGTTGATTGAGAATGCTCCAAATTTGCTATCATCTCAAGCTAGACAGGTTAATTTGGTAACTACCATGTACCTTTTCAATTAAAATACTATCTTTCAGTTTTGGTGCTCTTATCCTTTGATTCAGTCTTGTACATTTTATTTCTAAAATAAGGCAAAACAACATATATGTGTAATGTAATCAGTGTGTGTTATTTCTGCGTTGATTCTGTGTCTTTTTTTAGCAAACATCTTTCATTCTTCTACACCTGTATAGTCAGAAGAAGAGAAAAGGGATTCAGGTTTCGTTCTTTTTCTTACGATTAAGAATATTGTCCAGAAAACGTCTGCCGTAGTCCTGTGGGTTATTTTTATCTTATTTTTGTTTGAAACTGTAATTGTATGCCTACATCCTTGTTATATACAAAGTGTTTCCTTCATCATGTAAAGTGGGAAGATCCTGCAAACAGTTATATAGTTCTGAGCACAACCTATGTTTACTGACTTTTGACATGTTTGAGAAGTCCTACTGTAGGCCATAACCGACAAGTCAAATTACAATTTGAGAGAAAACTGTCTTGAAGATATAATCCTGATTAGATACTGAGGTAGTAGGTCTACGTTGGGATCATGCAATGTATATATATATATATATATATATATATATACGTTGGGATCATGGAATTTATATATATATATATATATATATAAATATATATATATATATATATATATATATATATATATATATACCAGCAGACTTATCTTACCAAACTATTTTGCTGTTGTTGTTGTTTTTGGTTTTTACGGCGCTGTCATTCAAAATATGAATATTTACGCCATCTCAGTTGCGTTGTTAAAAAAATAAGCCTTTCTATGACTTAATTGTTTTTCTGTAGCAGACAAAGCCTTATATATTATATAAGGTGAGAGGGGGAAAAAGGGGGATCCTTACAATATACAAGGCCTAAATTGAGAAGAAAATTCGCAGCGAGCGCAAGCTTTGATACACCTGTCATACGCCTGTAACAGAAAGTTAACACCTCCTCGCCCAAAAGGCAAAATCTTGCTTGGTACTTTGAGCAGACTTCTCGGTATAACGACAGATGCGAATAATTTCACCCGAAAGAATTCATTTAAAAAAAAATGATATTAATTTTTAAACACTTGGGTAAACCCCAGTTCACGGCGGGAAAAGTGCAGTGCAGTACATAAAATAACTTAATATAATACATTTATTATAGTCTTTGAAATGGCCAAATCTGGCGCATTGATTCGCAGATAATTGTTATGTCTATTTGACAATATGAAACCATATCTGTATCAAATAATTATAATTTGTTAAGCATTTTTACATACAGAACTACGAAAATATATACATGTATATAGCACAGTGGACGGGTGTAATATAGGAAAAAGGTGAAAATCTAATGATCAATGGTTAAACGTTAAAGCTACAAGGAAGCATGAATTGCTACACATGAAAATACAAGTATTAGATTATGCTGTGTATCAAATAGCTTGGCACTGAACTAAAATCTAGTCACACAAAGGTCCCCGCTCCTCGAATAACTGAGCCACTGACAATCTAGAAGGGGTACACGGGCCTGGGGTAGTACAGGTTTTGGCCCTCAAGTCACCCACAACTAATCACCAGCCGCGAAGGAGACTCTCTCCAACCGTTGACCAATAAAAGATAGATATCCATTTACTGGCCCCAGTATCCGATTTACTGCAGGACATAATGTGGCAGAAGTTTGGTTTATTACCTTCAGGTATTATTATCTTTTTAATTCTTGTTTACCTTTATATATATTGAAAACGACTATATTATCATTTTGCAACACTTCATGCTGGATATAGGGGGAAATGTAATTGTTTTATCTCTTTTCTCTTTCTTTTTTTTTTCTTTTTCCTGTCAAAAAGCAAATATATCCAAATACATATACACAAAAGCAAAAAAAAAAAAAAAAAAAATCCGTCAAATAGGTAATACTACAAAATTACAGTATAGCTATATCCTTTTATATTTATCGACACACTTCAGAAACTCCAAAAGGCTCAAATGATTTTGTTTTTTTGCGTTGGAGCATTCGTTTAAGCGTAAGATCATTCATACAAACATTGATCTCTTTACAAAAGGCCTGTCTTGGACAATTATATTTTTTGCAGGTCAAGAGAATATGAGAAATTGTCTCGGGTTCCTTGCATATATCACACAGTCCATTGTCATGCTTTTTCATTCGGAAAAGATAAAAATTTAGGTTGCAATTCCCAAGTCTGAGTCTATGGATAATTCTTTCATCTCTCCTATTGTTGCAGAAGGATATAAACTGTTCGGATGAAGGTTGTATTTGAAATAAGTGTCGACCCTTGTCGGATGCTTCCCATCTTGTTCTCCATTTCGTTTGTAGCATTGTGAGTATGAGAGAACGAATTTCATTCTTGGCAAATGGGATAACGGTGTCAATAGTTGGGCGACAAAGTCCTGTTTTTGCTAACGCATCAACAGATTCATTTCCGCTAACACCACAGTGGGAGTGGACCCATTCTAGGGATATTGCAATTTCATCTTTTTCCAAATGAGTGACCTTATATAATATTTCATAGATAAGTGCTGATGGTATTTTTTTAAGGCCTGTAATGAAGACAAAGAGTCAGACAATATAAGAACTGGATTCTTCGGCTTATTAATATCTACTCACTCTAGTGCCATGTAAGTTAATGACTGTAAGTTCTGCTCTAAATATCGATAATGGAGAAAGGCGAAAAGTTTTTTCCGTACTTCAGACTCGGAATATAAAAAGCACAGCTGATAATGTTCTTACTCGCTATGTAAGATCCATCTGTATATATCATTGAAGTATCCTTATATTTATCTAGCATCTCCAACGTTGCATTTTTCAGCTCATGTGGGATACAAGCTGTTTTATTTGCGAATTGATCCTTAACAGTAAAGGAAATTATTATAGGAGATGCAAGATGCCAGAAAGGCATACCAAAATAGATAGCCATATTGGTCTCTACGTTTGTTTCTAATGTAGACAACCGGGAAGCCATTATTTTGTTTCTTTTTTCTTGTGTAAACCATTCATACTGCCAGCAAGGGCGTAGCAACTGCTTCAGTGGATGGTCAGAATTTTGTGCTAGAATATGTATTTGGAATTTGTCAGTAAAATATTGTCTGCGTAATTCTAGTGGCATTTCATTACATTCCATTTGCACTGCGTCAAGAGATGTGGCTATAGGAGCACCAGTTATAATTCGCAAACACTTGTATTGAATAGAGTCAAGTTTATCCTTCAGATATTTTGGGGCGGAGTCGTAAACCATGCAGCCATAGTCTAATTTTGATCTTATTAGGCCTTTGTATACCATTAACAAGGTGGCTGGGTCGGCCCCCGGTCTGTTCCTGTTAAGACCCTTAATATATTCATTCTGACTTTACATTCATTTATTACATCTTCAATATGTTTTTTCCAAGTAAGTTTTGGGTCGAACTGTATTCCTAAATATCTGAACGACTCAAGACATTACCCGCAAGTAATATACGAATAGATTTAACATTGATTTTCTTATATAAGTAAATACCGCAATAAAGGACTTTCTGGTGGAGAGGGTCATACCCCACGTATCACTCCATTGATTTACAAAATCCATTGCTTTTTGATTTTTTTTTTCTGACCATACATTATGTTCCTATTTGAAAACCATATTGCAACATAATCGGCATAAAAAGACATATTTACTCCAGAGGAATTTTGGACTTTGCTTAAACCATTTAGCATGATATTGAAAAGTGTGGGACTTATCACACTTCCTTGAGGAACACCATAATCCGAATGGAAAACATTCGACAAAGAGTTTCCTACCCTTACTTGGATTGTTCGGTTGGCGAAGAAACTTTCAACCCATGCTATAAGATTTCCATGGAATCCTAATACTTGCATTTTGTAAATGATGGCTTTTCTGTAAAGAGAATCATATGCTTTCTCAAAGTCAAGAAAGCAAACGATTGCTGCTTCTTTATTGGCCAGACCTTTTTGAATGTCATTCTCCAGTTGGACTATGGAGTCCATTGTGCTTCAATTTTTCCTAAAACCATTTTGACAGGGGGATATAATATTGAACTTTTCTAATATCCAGATCAATCTACTGTTGACCATACGTTCCATAAGTTTGCACATGATGGAAGTCAAGGAGATAGGTCTGTATGAACCTTGGTTAGAAGTATCTTCATTACGTTTCAGTATAAGAATAATAAGAGAATGGGTCCATCCTTTTGGGAAAGTAGAAGTTTCCCATATCATATTAAAAACATTTAATAGAAATCGAAGAGCACAATCAGGCAAATGGATTATCAAAGGTTGACATATCATATCCGGTCCTGGAGTTGAATTCTTCATTGCTGCTATTGCATTAACGAGTTCTTCTAAAACAAAAGGCTCGTTAACTACTTGATATTTTCTTTCAGTATCAATGCTTCCCATTTTGTCTTCCATAGTAGATTCTGTTTTCTGGAAAGTAGCAGATAGGTTGGGAGAGAAACTAGTATAAAGAGTAGCCAGCTCATTGGCTTTTTCTTTATTCTCATTTATAATCCGACTGCCATCTTCTATTACAAAGGCAGGGAAGTTGTCCTTCCTTTTGATACAATTCGAGTTCATCTGTTTGATTTTATTCCAAACTTTACCAGTAGGTGTGAATCTATTTAACTTTTCACAGTAATGTTTCCAATAGGTCTGTTTCGTATTTCTTATTATTTTTTGAGCCAGTGCCCGTTTCTCTCTATAATTCTGTAAGTCTGTAAACAACAATGATTTCAAAAAAATGTTTTTTGGCTTTATTCCTTTTTTTGACCATCTTTTTACATTCCAAATTCCACCAAGGGGTAGGTCGACAATTATGGCTTTCATTAGGTTTGATTCGAAACATATCATTTGTTACATCAAGTACATTTTTGAACGAAAAAATCATAATGCTGTTGTACATTTGTAGGAGGTATACTGTGTTGACAAAATACTGAACATAACTTCTCACTATATACTTTCCAGTTTGCATTTGTGAAAGACCATGTAATACCTCTATCATTATCTTCCGAATTGGAAGATTGTTCAATATTTTTGCCCACTTTGATATTTATACTGATGACAAAGTGGTCACTTCCATGGTTTTCCTTCGTAGCATGCCACATGAATCGTGTACCCATGTCTTTTGAGACAAAAGATAGGTCAAGGCAAGACATATTTCCGCTATGTGGATTTAACCGAGTTGGTGATCCGTCGTTCAAAATTACGAGTTCGTTATTTACTAAAAAATATTCTACTATTTCTCCATTTTTATCCGTTAAATTGCTACCCCATAGAGTATTATGGCTGTTGAAGTCTCCACATAAGAGAACTTTTTTTATTGCGTTGTTGAAGTAAGGTTTGTAATTTACATTCAGATAAACGTGTACATGGGTTATAAAAATTCACAACTGACAAGACATATTTTTTCAGGTATATATCAACCTGTTGATATTCTTCCGATGAAACATTATTTACAGTTTGAAATGGAACTGACTTATGTATATATATGGCGCATCCACCACCAGCCATATTTCTATTTTTCGTTACAATATGATAGTCAGGAATATGGACTATGTTTTGGTCGTTAAACCAAGTTTCTTGAATGCAAATAATATGGGTTATATTTCCTGATTTGTTATTATAAATCAAGTTACGTAAAAAATCGTGTCCATGAGCGTTGAAGCTTTGTGAGTTCCACTGTATGACGTTCAAAGTGTCAGTCACACTGACGTGTTTTTCAATAATTCAAGGATGCTTTTAGCTGTTCCCTATTGAATATTTAGAAACGCCTTTAATTTGCAGCGTTAATGACAAGCTCCATTTTATTGGATGCTGTTGTCCGAAGATCCAAATTGGTTATGATGAATACAAAAAAAGAGAGGAACTTTGTAAAATCAATTTTGCAGGGGAAGGTTACTGCATTCAGGAATTTCCTTTTGTGGATTTGGTGTTTCATGGATCTTTTCTTGCGTTGCTATGTGAGTCGATTTTGGTTGCACTTTCTTTTCTGGACCAGGGGCATGAACAATTAAAGGAGACGGAGTTTCTATTGGCACATTTTTTCTTTCATTATAAAGTTTAGTTGCAACATTACTTTCGGATGTGCTCACGTCACCCTTCTTTGCTTGGTTTGACATTTTAAAAAATCTTCTCTATAACAGAGCCCTTCTTTAAATTTCGTGGTCTGGATTTCTTGTGCAAGCTTGTACACAGGGCATCCTTTGTAAACTGCCGAATGGTTACCAGAACATCGTGCACATTTTTTCATTTCTTTTCGATCGCACTGTTCATATGTGTGTGCCCCCCCACATCGAACTCATTTTATTTTTCTTTTGCAGGTTTGTTGAGTGTGGCCCATCTGTTGGCATTTAAAACATCTTAGGGCCAGAGGGGTATACAAATCTACCTTATAGGTTTCATAACCAAGGTATATATTATCTGGTAATTTGGGGGAGTTGAAATACACGAGGATGGGTCTAGTGTCATTTTTTTTTATTATAATCAGTTTTTATTCTTTTCTCTCTTGAAACAAATTACAATCATGGTACAAATTACAATCATCGTATATAACACAAACTGCAAATATGATAATATTCTAAAACAGTATAAATTTTTGTCTAACAAAAGGCTTCAAAAGAAATTGATATTACTTGAATATTGAAAAATTTCCATGAACAAAAACTGTGGATAAATTAATTGATATCCTTAATCATATACTCTTCATTCTCAAACTGACAAGCGTTTTTTTTTGTTGTTTTTTGTTTTTTTTGTTTTTTTTCCTTACATGATCAATTTCCATACATCATAGTTGCAAACAAATATTCATGAAAATTACCATCGATTTTCTTTTTGAATCTTCTTAGTTTGTATACATTCTGATCTTTTAGATATTCTATAATAATTCTTCCTCTGATCATGCTAATAGGTCTGTATCTATGCGGTGTAGAACACCCCTTGACACGTTTTTTGCTTGTTCCGTTGAATGGGTCACCTTGACTGGCACGCCCCCCAAGTCAGTAACCTCTAAGAGTCTATGTGTTTGTTGAGCATTGTTACATTTGACGAGGAGGGATTTATTTCTTTCTTTCGTGACCGATTTAACTTCTCCCACACAATTGTTGATTTCCCGCGCAATGCGGATGGGATTCACTATAAGAATGTTTTTGTTCTCTAAAGCAACAATGGATACATTCAAATTACGCTCATTACGTTAAAGGGTAATCCAACAGTTGCTAACAAGTTGAATCGTGTGAAATCAGAAACACCCGCGAAAGAGGTTGGTGAAAGTTTGAACAGATCGGACACATAATAGGAAAGATACTTTTTAAAACAATAGGATACCTAGATCATGTAGATCTGCGTGAATATAGGATTGGTGGATTGGTCATTCAACTGTGACATAACTGGATCCAGTTGTCCCATTATTTTGTCATACACTAAAGTTATCATGAATTTCCATTCCTGTAGTAGATGATTTATTTTCATAAGATACATTACGGATAGCATGTTGTTATAATGTCCTCCATCTATTCAGTTGATAACGTACTTCATAAACTGTAAATTATATATAAGCAGAGATCCGAAGTTATATTTTTTGTGATAAAAATGCAAAGCTGTATAATTGCTGTAATAAAGGCTTGGTTTGTAGTATATTTATGCCATTAATTGTACTTAAATTTTGCCTGGCCAGTGTTATGACACGAGATGGAAAAAATCCAACTGATATACTCTTACAATTGTCAGGAGGAAATTAAACTATTCTAGCATTAATTCTTTCTTTCTATGTGAGAGAAAATGAATATTGGAGAGAGGGAAAGAGTGAAAGAGAGAAAGAGGAGAGAAGAAGTAAGAGAACGATGATCATATAGAGAGTGCGAAAGGGATGGAGAAATAGAGAGGAAGAGAGACTGAGAGTGAATGCTGTCGCAATATATTAGGGGAGGGAGGCAGAGTTGCTCTTCAGAAAGCGCAAGTAGTTACAAAGTAGTTTCTGTTATATTTTTGTAATGTACACCCATAACTCTTCCTTCTGACAAAATTTGATCCTTGGGCCTTAAGGGGAAAAATTTGCCCCAATTTTTAGGGGCTCTCTGACAACCCATCCCGACGGAAAATTTTGTCAGTTTTGGTGTTTTGGTAATGTATAGGCATACACCTTAATTCTGACAACGTTTGGCGCATATGTTAGATGGGTTGAAATTGACCGACTTTGGGGCCCCTAATGGGGGCTCTGGGGGCCTAACCCGTCGGCTTCGTTTAAGCTGACAAGTTTTTTTTTGTGAATGACATGGAATAGTCTAAGTAACTTTAAAGGGTCAAATTTCATATGTAAAATGGGGTGACTATTTCGGGACAGGCTCCCAGACTATAAGTTTTATGAAACGGGGCCCAGATTTACTGCACCGATATATATTTGCCGAGTCATTGGGCCGTATCTTAATTTAAAAAACAAGCTAAATATCAATTTACCATGTGCGATGAAGCCCTACAGTATGTGGGGAACTTGACCAATTATTGTGTGATCTCCGAGGCGTCAAGACTAGGGGTCGAAGAGATTTTCACCCCGTACACTTCCGAATTGAGTGATTTGGTAATGCTGTTGTTAAATATTGCAAAAGAGTTAATGATTGATTTTATTCATTTTTTTAATCCTCTAAGTGAAGTAAAGTATAATCCATCGAAAAGACTCAGAGAAAATGAAACAGTAAAAGAGGCAAGAATAAAGGCTGATCTTCTCTGACAGATAAAAGGCCAAGCTACCATGAGAGGAGCTTGAAAATATCTAGCAAATGTTTGATGATGAAACCTAATTCCCATTATTCAGGCAAGTATAAGGAAGCATTTTCTTGCAAGAAGAACGTAGTTCCTTTTGATCGCTAGCATTTACTAGTTTTTTGCTAGTCTATAGATACGGCCCAGTGTCATCTAAAAAGCATATTGTGTGTTTTCATTAAAAATCATTTTTGTTGCAATACACTCATACCAATTATCAACTGAATGTCAGCATAGACAAGAAAGACGACATCAAAGAGAACAGCCTAAAATGCGGAACAGCATGTAATACCATGAAATTATACAGTCATGTCAAAGAGGGACTGGATCAAGGGGCAGACTGATTCACTTAAAGGAGAATTAACCCCAGAATATAAATATTTTTATGTTCAAAAGTGTAATATATTCTTAATCATTGGCCTGTATCACTTTAGAAATAAAATATCAGAAAAGGGTTTAAATCAAGACATTCTAGCACACGGTATCATCTGCTAACACTTTACATGGGGGGTGCCATTTTCTTGATGGTATGGAGTTGTACCGTTGGAAACCGTTCCGGTCAGGAAGAAACTTTTGATCCTAGAGCTAAATTACTTCTATTCATTACAAAAAAAAAATCCCCGTATATGATGGAAAATACATAACAGGTGTATACATATATTCTAAAATTTGAAATATATAGATTTCTTTTTAAATTCTCTGGTTTTGCTAAATAGAAATCTATTTCTTGGGCTTGCCTGGTAGAGCAGAACATAATTTATACAACGCGCATTCTGACTATTGAAGTCCATTATCACAAAGCAGGTGAATGCATAGTTTGTCACTATTGACCCTCGGGAAAGTTATCATCCATAAATTTGAATTAATTTGCTCCATCGCTTACGTCATAGTATCAAGAAAATAAATTTATATTTAGTAAAATAGTAATTTTCAAAGAAATATAAAACACATTTTCGTTTTTAGAATATATGTACATGTATATATCGGTTAAATATTTTAAATCTCAAATGGGATTTTGTATCAAGAAGAAAGACAATTTTGCTTTCGGATTAAAAATATCTTTATGTACACATCGAGAAAATGGCAGCCCCCAGGTATCGCTAGCAGACGATAAATTTTACTGAGAAAATCTTGATTTATACCCATCTCGTATATTTTAATTCAAAACTACGTAGGACAACAAGAAGGAATAGATTACTATATTTGGAGGTTAATTCCCCTGAAAACTGAAGGAGGCTTTGCCCTTAATAAATTTCTGTACAGGCGAGAATCCATGATTTTTTTTTTTCACCGAGAGAGGGAGACCTTAGACGAGGACCGATATCTTCAATGGATTATGGGCAGTAGAAGCGTGCACTTTGTTGCCCTTGATTTTGGGGTGTCTTTTTTACATCTACATGTAGGTCTGTTGCTCTAGATTTGCCTGATATATTTCCAATTCGTCATGACTATGTTACTTTCAAATAATATGAACTGGAATCAAAATTTGAAGAAACAAAATAAAGGTTTTGTTTCCTTTACTCCGAGATTCTGGTGAGGGCCGAAAAGAAATTCCCGGGTAAATTCCTGTCTACTATCCGAGGGGAACCCCTTCTTCCTGATATTTAAGAGGCCTGGACTCAACTGCTAGTTTGACACATCGAGATCGGCTTTTCTGTATGAATGGATCACATATTCACCCTGTAATGTAATGGTAAATATATGTAGTTATGTACACCGAGTATCCAGGTACTACAGTAACCAAAAATACAAAGCAATATTTTGAGTATTTTGATTATTTTGATTGTCTTTGTGGACAGTCTCGCAAGTGAGAGAGTGGGGGGGGGGGGGGAGTGAGGGAGAGAGAGAGGGAGAGGGGAGAGAGGGGAGAGAGGGAGAGAGAGATAAATGCAATCTGTATATCACTATAGCGTTAGGAGAACTTAATTTTGCTGGCAAAATTAAAGTGATTTGGTAACTTTTTAGAGGCTTGATAAAATCTGAGCTGCCTGGCCTTACATGCTATCAGTGTATGTAATATGGTTTGAAAATGAAGCCCGGGGAAAAAAAGCACTTCAAAATGAGCATGTGCTTCACAATAGTAAACATATGCAAGTGACCGGAAATTCTAGACTCATTTTCCCCCATAGACTCAGTGTTAGACTAAAGCGTATGGCCATACGCTTTCGTAAATGGGAATATTCAGTCATAGATATCTTAATAATAGCATTATATATTTGAAAACCTTTCTATGCCTGGCTATTTATTTATCCTTTTGAACATCATTATACAAGACAGATATCAAAATTCAACAATTTATTAAATAAAGCCTCCACAAAGTTACCGAATCCCTTTTTAATTGATTGGGGGGGGGGGGGGAGTAGGCCAGACAGCATGGGTCTCCACAGTCCAATGCCAATAAAAGTTCGTAGTTGTACGTTGAACTCATTGTTAAATGGGACGTTATGTTTCGTCGACAAAACTGTTCTTCCGTACAGAATTTACAGCATCCGTTTGTTAAAGGCCTTCTGTAAAACCTCTCCTCGAGTAAATAGATATAATACGCTTTGCATGATCAGACAAACTTCTTATTTGTTGTTAATCAGGCTGTGATCGTTATCAATTGTCAAGGCAGGAAAAAGACGTTTAAGGTAAGGCTATACATGTTGAAACATCTAAAATTGCGCTTACAGCTCAATTTTGCAGGCCAAATTCAGCATTTTGTAACACACAATCGGAAACTCAGTTTTGAAATCCTATATTTCACGCAACCCTGTATAGATATACTCTTTTTCCCCACGCATAACCGTGTTCTGGATTGCTCTTTTTGTGAATTTTGTGAAAGTGTTATAAAACCGTGTTTCTGCAACAAAACAAAACAAAACCAAAAAAAAAAGAGCTCCGGGCTCAACCATATTAAACTCAACGGCCAAATAGGGTTTTCAGACCCACTGTTTAGGTATAGCGACATTAGTTCTTAATTGGCTCATTTCGTCAATGATATCGCATCAGGTTTTGGGGTTTCGACTGGATTTTAGCTTAGGTTTAGCGTATAATATATAGGCCTACAATGTTGCATGCATGGGTCCCAGGCTCATATTCAAAAAGTGCTAGAAAAAGACCGTCCGAGTTTTCAAGCCAGTGAGAGTACATGTATATATTACCCTCAGAATTTTAAGCATTAAATTAATGGCAATCGAAGGCCATCACACTCTGTGTTTTCGCCCTTCTATAGCATCTATGTCAAAATAATGTTCAAATTTAAAAGTAAGAACAATAAAACGGCACATGATTGTACTTATGCCACAAGTTTTAACATAATGGTAATACTACTAATAATAATTTTCCGACTTGAATAGCGCACAAATCGCCTTGAAAGAGGCGCAAAATGAAGTATAAATCAGTAACAGTACTGAAAACCATAACAAATAAATTGTCATAACATTGAATTATATATGTATGTAGGTATGTGTGTATGTATGTGTGTGTGTATATGTGTGTATGTAGGTATGTTTGTGTGTATGTATTTATGTATTTATTCTGTATATAGATGAGCAATGACTCTGGTGCTCTACTGGAGCTGGTTGAGCTTCAAGATGAAAGCAAACCTCACCAAGAAAAGAAGAACAACGAAGACGAGAATAAGGACATCAGTCTAGAACCAATAGAGGAAACAAAAAGTAATTGTTCATTATCCACCACAAGATCAAGGGTCATAGTGGTTGCTGTATTGCTTATTCTGATGACAGCAATAATCTTCGGCTTGCTTTTCGGATTTTTAGGTAAGACTAAAGGCGGTGGAAAAGAATAGAAAACACGGCATGGATTAATTGAAACTATAATCAAACAGTTTGTTGTCACCTCTGACTCTAAAACATTTCGATATCTTCTGAGAATGATGAATTACACAATGCGTTTCCCCTATCATGCCTATGACAAGTTATTATTATTCATTTAACGCAGTGAATAGAACATTAAAACCATTTATATATTTTATCGTTTCCTGCTCCTCCTATCATTTCTGTTAAATTTTGTATGCATTCATTTGTTTTACCATATCATTTTTATGTAGGCCTAATTTTACGATTTTTAAGACAACACTATAGAGATTGTCTTCAGAGGCCACGAGACTGGTTGTACCGAGGACCTACGGAGGCAGGTCCTTCGCCAGGGCCGCACCCGTTCTCTGGAACTCTCTTCCTTCTTATTTGAGACAATAAGATTCAATAGAACAATCCTAAACACAACTGAAAACGTATCTGTTTATCTAAGAATTGAATTTCTTTACCTGTACATTATTTCTTTATTTCTTTATTTTTAACCTGCATATTAGTTGTTGAATCGAAATATTCGAATATGTGCGAGTTACTTCATTCATATTATCATTATTATTACTATAACCTATTACTAAAGGAGGGCCCTTAAGAGACAGGTAACACATCTCAAGAAAGTTAAGTTAAGCAAATGTTGTCTTACTGAATTACACAGTTAAAACGTTACGACATCTATTATTATTTTCTGTATATGATATCTATTTTCCAGGAAATCAAAGTTTCGAGAGACCAGGCTCAAAAGGTAAAATATCATGAAAAGAATATAACAATTATTTTGAAGCTGGTTCAAGCATGTCAAGGCTAGCTAGTTTAAGCCAAACAAAGAAAAAATAAAAACGAGAAAAGGATGAGACAAGAAAATAATGTGGGAAATTCAAATATAAAAATAGTTCATTCAATCTTGCTTTATTCTATGTTAAGTCACATTTAGCATGTGTATTTTGATTTATGATGGACGAAAGATTCTGACTGGAGCTGACCTTTACTGATATGTTATCTGGGACCATAGGCTTAAAAATAGGCAAATAATTTTGTTTCAAAGATTATTGATTTTCCATGTATGTGTTTTACAATGTATTTTTTAAACAGTACATATGAAAATTTAGAGCTGGAACATAACAATTATATGAATTGAAACATAGATATGACAGATCATAGTTCAATGGACTTGGCTATTACACTGACAAAACAATAATTGGTATAATGTAAACATTGTAATTGTAAAGGAAAACATAAGTGTAGGGGTCTATTAATAAAACTTGGCTTGTATTTCTTGACATAGAAAATAGCCGTTGAGTACTGAATCCTGAGTGCCTGATTTGTGTAATGTCCTAGGCTGTATCTTTTTCTGCATGTTATCTTCAGTTATAATATTACTTTACGGTAGCATACCCCCCTAGAAAGAAATCAAAATATATACTGTTATTAGAGGGTCTGGTTGGAAATATGGTCCCCGAGGTGGCGTGAACCAAGACTATTTTCATGAGGGGCGCAGCCCCGAAGAAAAATGGTCGTCGTCACATCACCGAGCGTACCATAGTTGAAATATGGTCCCCGAGGTGGCGTGAACCAAGGCTATATTTATAAGGGGCGCAGCCCCGAAGGAAAATGGTCGTCTTCACGTCACTGAGAGTACCATGTAGCTTGACCAGAGACTCGAATGTACGCAGTATATATTTGGTTTATATCCGTCATCTTGAACAAAGGCTTAAATCTACTCGTCTACTGACCAGAGACTCGAATGTACGCAGTATATATTTGGTTTATATTCCGTCTTGAACCAAAGCCTAAATCTACTCATCTACTTATTCTATGATCATCTGCACCGTAGGCCTATGGTATGGTACACGTACGTACACAAACAGTTTCAAGAAGGGATGAATTTGCGCGGATATCAAACGCGTAATGATGACATCATCACGCGGCGGTGCCTAAAACAATAGATACGCGCAAATGAATGTCGTCACAATGTAGTACGCACATTTCGTGTGTGATGTCATACACCGTATATAGTATCCGTGAATAGCACTACGATATATGGATCTTGACGTCAGATGTTACCCTCCATGGCAATTTGCTCATTTGCATGTGGCTAGTGGATATTGTATTTTGTCACAGTCATATGACGAGCATCGGACCAGTCATTGCGCAGATCCTTTTCATGACGGATATAATGTAAACTATTATTATTGCCCACAGTACCGAGCTCCATTCAATGTAACACCTCAACGGAATGGGCGTGTCTGGATGGTATTACATGTATTGATACAGGACTACGCTGTGATGGATTTCAAGACTGCCCAATGAATGGAGAGGATGAACAAGGATGCAGTGAGTAACCCCCCCCCCCCTCCCCCCCCCCCCCCCCCCCCCCTCTCTCCCTCTCTCTCTCTCTCTCTCTCTCTCTCTCTCACGCACTCTCAGCTGTCTCTCTGTATGTGAATCTTTTTTCTCTCACTCGTCCTCCCTTCTAATTTACTAGCTCAGTCTGTCTTCCTCTCTCTCTCTCTCTATCTATCTATCCCTCACTCTAAGTCTGTCTCTCTCTCTCATCTACAATTTCTCCTCTCTTACCCTCTACTTTTCTCTTCTTTATCTTCCCTTTTCCTCTCTCATTCTCGTTCTCTGTGAGTGTTGTGCGTCTAGCATATTATCAATGTTTCGCTCTCACTTTCTCTTAACCCCCTTCGTCTCATATCCTTCTCCATTTTAATGCAAGTTTGATCGCTCTAGCTCTACATGTCGACAATATCTTAACGAAGTAGACGATTTCGTTATGTAGACTTAAATTGTATTCCTGTAATTGTTTGTTGTTTTGTTTTTTTTTTTTTTTTTTGCTTTGCTGCATCCTCTATAGATTTTACGTTGAGACTTGTTGAAAATGGTTTATTTATGTAAACTATTTGATATGCCTTCTATATAAAAATTATTTTAAAAAACATATATTGCATTTATATTGTTGTAAAACATGTATCAATCAGTCTATGTACTGTCATCATGTTAGTGAATTGAATTGAAATTTAATACTCATCGTTTGCCACTCTCCACCCAGGTGTTGAATGGGTACCGGTATGAAGGAATTCCTTGAATGCTGTGAGCACCGGATTCGCTAGTCTAGCTAGAGTAATATTGGGGCGCCTTGAGCACCTTGCGTGGTGAATAAGGGCGCTATAAAAATATCCAATATCATTGTTATAATTATTATCCTTCCTGATGTTTTACATGAATAGGTTCAACGTGTCGAGACTACCAGTTTGATTGTGGGAATGGTGTTTGTATCGCTAATCATTTTCACTGCTTCGCTGGTGAAAATTGCCCGAATGGCGAAGACGAGATGAACTGTACTCATACAGGTATGCTTTGGCTTGTGATAAGGCAGACAAATATGAGGAAATCTAGTAAAAAGCTAGGCTTGTAAAAAAAAAAAAAAAATCTTTACCGTTGGTGCAACGTGGATCAGATTTCTGTCCGTAAATTTGGATTTCCACTATCATGACTATACTAAAAAGCTGGGTTACACCACTGATCATCTTTCTAGTTGGTTTCGAGAGTGCCATCACACAGTAACATATTTTGCTGATTGGACAACCCTCTACCAGACAGATAGCTAGACTAACCGACAAGCTTGACAAAACATTATATTCAGCCAAAAGAGTAACACCCCCTAACACTTTTTGATATAACTCGACAAATATTTTATAATTTTTTTTTTCATTCAAAAAGCACAAAAATCTAGATTTCCGTACCAATATTTTGATTGATTTTGTGTGACCAATTGAATATGTTTTATAATGAAATTATGGTTTTTTTCTGCGTTATGTAATATAATAGAAGTTGTACATTGCGTTTGATAATACAAAGCAAGGTTTACAAGTGTATTCTCTTTTCCTTTTCTGTTTATTTTTTTTTTAATTTGTGCAAGTAATGACGCCTAATTTGTTTATCTAATTCAGGAAAATGCATTAAAAATAACGATTTTTCGATGCATTTTCATTAATTTGAATTACAGTTATGCGCCTGTATATGAACAATAGTAAACTCTCCACCTGCACACCTTGAATGGCATAATGAAACGCAAAGTGCAACTTTTCTCAGGGACCAACTGCAATAAAAACCATGATTTCTTTATGAAAACATGCTCAATTGTTCGGTTATAACCAATCAAAATATTGTTAAGAATATTCAGCAAACAGTACTTTGCATTTTAAATAAACAAATTTCATCAAATATTTTTCGAGTTATATTGAAAAGTGTCAGGGGGGAATTTACTTGGGGGAGGGCGGGGAGGGAGTTGAGTAAAGTCTAGCACATCAGACATGACGTAAATACCAATAGGTTGTGAGGTTGTGAGTGTGTCAAATCAATCCACCTTTTTCTTGCTATGATAATTTTATTTATTATGATTCATTACAAATTATGCACTATATTTTCTAGATTTATTCATTGATACAATAATTTATAATAGCTGGCAGTTAGCTCTATATAAACAACGATTAACAATGACATAAATGTAACAAACATATATATTACCCATTTATAGTGCTAGAAATAATACTCCGATCAGAGTCATAATGAGTTTGGAAATTTTCGACCTTTTATTTCAGATCATCTTCAGGAACTCAAACATAAGTGAACATGAAATGTTTATATATAGTCTGAAAGTTTGACATCAAGTGAACCCCAGATAAATTAAAAACAGAAAAGGAATGAGATTAAAAGTTACAAAGGAGAGTGATTGAGGAGTATACCAACAAATGGAATGTTAAATGGGATAAACAAATTGATTACAGTCAGAATGTTGATTAGGGGATAAATACATTGTATATATACAAAGGGAAAGTAAAAGACAATCTAATTGTAAATGGTATACTAGTGAAAAGGAGGTTGCAGGAGTTCAAGTAATTGAAAAGTAAATAAGGGAGGACAATATATGTAGAAAGTAACCGAATGAGGGCGTCATAACGAGAGAACAATAAACGCTACTGGTTAAAAGGCTGAGGTCATGAACATAAGTTCACTGTCTTAACTTAAAGTTCAATGTTATGTAGTTCATTGCCTTGAAGTACAGTGGATGCAAAAAAAGACAAGTGTAAAAGCATCATTGACAAAAAATAGGAAATAAAGGAACTGATTAAATTTGACAGTACATTCAAATCTGCATAAAACAGTCATCAGTGATATGCAGTTGTAAATTATAAAGTGAATGGTATAGGATCATTAATAGTATATTCAATAAATAAGCTAATGTTATATGAAAACCACTTATTAATGTGAACTAAATTAATGGTAACATTCTTGTTAAAGGTTCCTGTCTACCAGGTTACTTCGGTTGTACGGAAGGTACGTGTATTCCAGAACATCAACGATGTAACTACTTCATAGACTGCCCAGACAGATCGGATGAATTGCCCGAGTTATGCGGTGAGTGAATACACCATTCTCTCTATTAAAGAGTGGAAATCCACTCTTTGATGAGTCATGTTAGAGATAACTTCGATTCGGAGTGAAAATCCACCCTCAAAATAGTAGAATCTACTATCACAATTTTTACCAAATAAAGTTAATAATAATAATAACAATGATATTGATAATGATGATGATAATAATAGTAACGATAATGATGCTGATGATGATGATAATAACAATAATAATATAGGTTTTCCCGGCCAATTTCGTAACATTATCATCCATTTTCGTTTCATGTGCATTCAAATTCGTGTGTTTGAAGCGGTGGAGTGACTTTTGTCAATCGATTTCATGTTTAGTGTTTTCAAATTCGGTTTTAGGCACTCAAATTAATGGTTTCAAAGTTCAAATTCGGATATAAGCATTCAATTTCGTGTTTGGGCATGAATTTCCACATTTGTGCATTCAAATTAGTGCGATGGTTGGGGTAAGCACTTAAAAGCCCTTTCAATTTCGTTTTCGAGCTATCGATTTCCACAATTGAGCATTCAATTTCGTAATACACATACATATATGCAAGAGTGATTTTGTCAATTTAATCATTGAATGTCACTTTCACTTTTCATCTTTAATTTCATCATCATCATGATCATTTTTTTTAAATCTGAAAATCTTTCTTTTGCTCAACATTTTATGTGATCTTCAATTTAAATCCTTCTTTTCATCATGATCATCATATTGTTCTTGTGATCTTCATTTTACACCTTTATTTTCATCATCATCATATTGATTTTGTCATCTTCATTTCACATCTTTATTTTCATCATGATCATCATATTGGTTTTTTAAAAATCCTCATTTTACATCTTTATATTCATCATCATGTGTGATCCACCATGTCCACATAGTTCTGAAGTTGATATTCAGTCATCTATGGGTTGGCGTGCCAAGCACCTTGCCATGTAGGCCTGGGTATGACGGTACCATTGGTCACATTTCTCTTGGGTGATGGCATCGATGTGGTTGTGTCCAACTTGCTGGATGAGGTTGCACCGTCCACCACTGTTGCATATTCATCTCGGCCCGGCGTGCTGCTTCACGGTCGCGAAACCTCCGCTGCCATCGTGGTCGTGCGACGTCTTGTTTGACAGCTGCTTTGAACTCACTGTGTGCCATTTCGGTAGGTTTGAGAAATGGTGAGTAGGGCGGGAGTGCCTTGAGGTGAATCCTGGGGTGTGTTCCTTCAGCATGTTCTGGTAGCCGTGCACATGTGGGTGGGCGTTGTCGTAGATGATGAACACACCAAGTGTCGGGAGGGAAGATTACTGGTTGCACTGCCTTGCAATTGCCAGAAGGAACGCCTCAAAACTCTCCCTTGTGACTGTATCACATGTCAAGGTATGGTGCACCAAGTCCACCGCATTTGAGACTGCAAGAGTAAAGTTACAGTTTCGTCCGCGTTGCCCATGTACTACTCTTCTTGCTGGTTCTCCATGTGGTGCTCTCCCCTGCGATCTTCGGGTCCAGATGTTTGACCCTAGCTATAGCTATACTCATCCACGTAGACGCAGTGGGCAAGAACACCATTCTGCAGGAACCAATCCGCATACTCTGCTCGTTGGTCCAAAACACGGGGAGCGTTTCGGACATCAGGGACGTCCTCCACCATGCAACTTGAGAGCTATGAGCATGCCATCTAGCGCCCTGGCAATGGTTGATGTGCTTACCGCGGGTTTCTTTGAGAGATTCAGCCAGATCATCCTTCATCTCATGCGATGTCATCAGAGGATTTATATCAATCAAATGTTCCAGTCTCGTCTTCATTTCGTTGTTCATTTTCTTGAAAAGACTGTGTTATATACATCTCCTAGTTAACATGGTTAATGAGATGTTTTTAACATTCAATTTAAAATATAGTGCAAGTAATGTAATTTTCAATGGACACTTAACAGATTTAATTTGAATGCTCCTATTATGAACTTGTTTGCCCATATGCGAATTTGAATATTCGGAATGAGCTGGCGACAGAGGGAGACGAAGTTGAATACCCATTGCCGAAAATGTATGCGCATTCAATGAATTAGAATGCGCAAATGCGAAATCGGTTGCCACATTAGTTAATTTGAACGACAAAAAACGAATTTGGATGACGATATTTCGATGCATGAGCGTATTTTACGAAAATGAATGCTTCTAATATGAAACTGATTGGCCGGGAAAACCTATAATAATAATAATAAATATAATAATAATAATAATGATAATAATAGTAATAATAATAATAATAATAATAATAATAATAATAATAATAATAGTAATAATAATAATAATAATAATAATAATAATAATAATCATAATAATAATGATAATAGTAATAATAATAATAATGATAATAATGATGATTTATTTATAATACCTTTAATTGTATGCTATTCTTACCCCCCCCCCCTCTCTCTCTCTCTCTCTCTATCTTTCTTTCTCTCTTAATCTGTCTATCATTGTCATCATCATCATCATCATCATTATCATCATCATCATCACCACTTAACTCATAGCCCGCTATTGTCGACCACTGTCACTTCCGGGTTCTCGCTTCTGTGGACGATCGTCGACAGAAATCACGTACAAAAGATATAGCCTTTGAAATAATCCAGCAGCCATGGGTTTCATAATGCACAGGGCAAAGAGTTAAAACCACTCTATCTCCTTTTACATGCATAGGGAGATGCAATGCAGAGAATGAATACGAATGTTACCTAGGTAACTGCATCCCCCTGTATTGGCAATGTGATGCCTACCCTGACTGTGTGGACGGAGAGGATGAACTCCACTGTGCATACACTCATGGGTCAGGTTAGTAGCCTTATCTTATTTCTATTAGCAATCATAAATATCAAATGTGAGGTGGTAGGGGAGAGTGGGGCTAATGAGGCTCCCGGGTAAAAGAGGCCTCCTCACGAATATTCGCTTTAAAGATAAAGTTGAGTTCTGGTGAGCGTTTCATCAAGCGTTTTGTCAGTGATTTTAACCGACAACTGTTATAAGCTACTGAAATCCTTGCATCTGATTGGCTGAGAGCAAATTTGTCGGTAAAAACCACTGACAAAACACTTGATGAAACGCTCCCCTGGTCATGAGATTGAATTGTGAAAGAAACTGTCTCAAAGCAATTGGGAAAGGTTGATTATATAGCACATAAGAATTGGTATATGCTGTAAGGTTTTGGAATCACCAACATGATAAGAAATTGTCTCAATCCTGCTGAGAGTCACATGCACTGCACACAAAAATGTGTATATGAGACTACACACAGATGTTCGGCACGAACATTTCAGCCGTTTCTTGTCATATTTTGAATGTGAGAGCATTTGAAGAGCAATCCTTTTCAGGGGACATAATCTACGATGATAATCTTCCAAACTAACATAAAAAGAATGAGAACGTTCACAAATTCTTTTTTACCTTTCCCAGAACTCAACATTCCATTTAATACTGCTCACCTGTGGGAAGACCAAACAGGCAAATTTGGATATCATCTTAGGACTACAGAGAGTGGCTCTTCCATCACACAGAAAATTGCCTGATTAGCCTCCCCACTATTGAGTAATGAACAAAAGTTTGTGAGGGGGCCTCAATGGCCCCTCTCTCCCGTTTAATGAATTCCTATTGAGGGATTCATAGTGTGATTGATAAAGTATCCACGATTGCTTTAGAAACTTACGATCCTGTTTAAAGATAATCGCGGGCGGGGGGGGGGGGGGGGGGGGTTCTGTCCAGGCCCATGGAAAGTTTTTATTCTGCTATCAAAATTTTGTAATGTTCCAAATCAAACACATCTGTGAAAACCTCATTACATGCTTAATCAAATATCATAGTAAGAAAGGGCGTTAACTCCGTGTAAATTCATATGCATGGGCTAATCCCCTTCTGGCTATTTGACGTTTGACGTTTGACGTTTGAAATTCGAATACAAAATCCAAGGAACTGTATTATTAACAAATGTTCTCTCGACATGCTGCTATGAATGTCTGTTATTCGTCGTTTTCCTTTTTTTATAGCTAGATTATGCTAAAAAGTATTTCACCACCCTTTCTTTGTTTTTAATCAAATTACTTCTTGCCAAGAAACGTACAAGCTCGATGTTGGTGATTCCCTCAACATTTCATCACCAAATTGGCCACTACCTCCGCTCCCTGGTCAGTACATGCAATGGAACATATCAGGTCCAGCTGCACATCTCCTTCGTATAGATATGCTGGAAATCAACCTAGGCTTTCAAGCATATTTAACCTTCTTTAAACATGATATATGTTTGGACTTCTCAGAATGTAGCGAAAACAAAGTTTTTCGCAGTTCTTCTGAAACTTCAAACATTCTCTCATACATGATCATCAACGCAAGCCGTTTATTCGTAACTTACCATGCGGGCATCTTTGTTAACAATCGGGATCTCTTGATTAATGTACAAGTTTTGGAGCCTGGTGGTAAGAATACATTTCCTTGTAATCTCTATAGAAATATTGCTGAAATTTATGGCAATTTCCCAATTAAAGTAATATTTCCAAGATGATTTTTAAAGTCATTTTCATCCCACTGGCACAAAACTATTTTTTTTTAAATTGTTAATGTTTAAAAAATATTCTTCAAAATGACGACCTACTGAATTGAAGTAATCATCACCCGATCTCCTCCAATATCACTCCCATTATCGTCAGATCTGTTATAATGATGATAATAATAATATTAATAATAATAATAATAACAATAATAATAATAATTAAAAAAAAAAAAAATAATAATAATAAATATAATGATAATAGTACATTGCATAGTAAACGCATAATACCACATGGTCCCTATGTGTGAGTAGAACATCACTGTAATAATGTTACAAAATCTTAGTTACACATTCAAAAACAATTGTGTTTTCAGCTCAGATTTAAACTGGTCCAAATGAGTGCAGATATTCCTTAAATTCTGTGGGAGTTTATTCCAAAGTTTAGGAGCTATCTTTTGAAATGCCCTATCCCCATATGACTTGGTCTGCACGGATATTTGAGAGAGAAGTTTTTTTTTTTTTTTCTTCTTTTTGAACGAAGATTGCGTTTGGGTATAATTATACACTTGAATGAGTTGACGAAGATAAACAGGGGCGATGCCATGAAAACATTGGAATACCAGTACAATTAATTTGTATTTAATCCTAGATCTGACGGGTAACCAGTGAAGTTCAGATATAGGATGGGAGGTATATGTTCATTATTTCCCTTTGCCTACTATGAGTCTAGTAGCAGAGTTTTGAATACGCTGCAAATTGCAGAGTAACGACTCTGCATGGGATTATATAAACAAACAGGGTATTATTATCATCAGGCAGGTCAAAAGTCGACCTGATTTATTTTTTGAATCCTTAGGGCATGTAACATGGATGTATTTTAAAGAAAATGTTCTTTTGTCGCATATAATAGACATTTATCTAGTTTTGTGTCTGTTGATTTCTTTAAACATTCAGAAACCATCTTTCCGGAATGTACATCTCAATATATTCAATGCATGAACGATGATGAGCAGTATTGCATTTCTTCGGACCATCTTTGTGGTATAATGGGCTTCTGTAGAGGTACGTCTCTTTTTTTCCTCTTATTTTTCTCTGCAGGCAGACTGTTCAGAGCCCATATTAATATGCCGGCAGCTTCCTTATGGAAAACATTTATTATAATCATTGTGGTTCATTATTTTTGGCTATTTATGAAAAAAAATGAGAGGTCAATTTTACAGACTATGATTTTTGTGTTATATGTTATTGAGAAAAATATGAAACATTAACTATGAACATTTATTTACATCTGTATAATTCAGTGGAGGATTTAGGGGGGCACATCCGGCCCGTGCCCCCTCCCCCTTTTGGAAGAAAAATATGCATTTTAGTCTCCCTTTTTTTAATTGTGCCCACTTTTAGAACGAAAAACTTTTGTTGTTGTTGTTGATGTTGCTTGTCAGAGAATTATGATTATGGAGGGGAACTGGACCCTCACCCCCCCCCCCCCTACTGAGCGAATTTTGGAGGGCTGGCCAAATTTTTATTTTATCGCCATCCCCCCCCCCCCCCCCAACTGAGCGACTTTTCGAGAGCTGGCGAGACCAAAAAAATACAGGTCTCCCTCCAAGCAGTTTCCAAAAATGACAAACCTGCATTTATGTGCCCCCCCCCCCTTATACAAAATCCAACATCCGCCCCTAGTATAATTATATATGCCTCTTTCCCGAACGATGTCACCCATAAAAAGGAATGCATTGCTTTGTTATTAGGCGTAAAAAGCAACGGGGGGGGGGGGGGAGCTTGGGGCTGTAACCCCCCCCCCCCCCCCCGAATTTGGTAAACTGGAAAGTTGATCATGTTGATATTCGGGTAAGAGTGGTCACCCCCTCCCCCCCCCCCCCCCCCCCCCTTCGGTGAATATGCGTCGGTTCTTACTACTTACCAACATTCATTACTCTTCTCATAATTATTGAAGTTTTAGGAGAGAAGGGCTCTCTTGCTAAAATAAATTGAAATTATCCCTTTTATCTTTCTTTTTCTTCTTCTTCGTAATATCTGTATTCTAGTTGAAAATTGCATGACTGCGCATTATGAGTGCGAAGGATCAACAAAAACAATTCAAAGCTCTCAGCGCTGTAACTATGCTATAGACTGTCCTAATTTGGATGATGAGTTAAACTGTAAGTACCATTTTCCAAATGAATGAAGAGGATTTGTTTTGTATGTTTGTTTGTTTTGTTTGTTTTATGTTTGTTAGTTAGATACTCGAGCAACTGCACCTGGACAACTAATATTGACAAGGCGGTAAATATGGGGGGGGGGGGGTGTAGGATTAGTCTTCATCGGGATAGTCTTGTAATTATTTATTTTTTATTTATTGATTGATGTTTTATTATTTATTTTTGTTTATTTCTAATTATTTTGTTTTATCTATTTATATTTTTATTTCTATTTTTTATTGTTAATATTTTTTTCTTTATTATTTTCAAAAAATTATTTCACATGTAGTGTCGATAATGTGTGAAAATTTAGAAAATCATTTTTAATCAACTGCTGACGGCGAATAAATGGTAACATTTTACTCCAGTAAAAACTCTAGTTACGTTGGTTAGTAGTCATAAGGCAAAGTTTAGCTTCAAACTTGCAGTTTAAGTAAGCATCTATTCAAATTGTTCAATTTTCCACCTAGTTTTATGAAAACTTTCCATATGTATGAAAATCATTTCACCATTCAAATGATTCATTGACCAGGTACCTGCGCTGAAACCGATTTCGTGTGTAATTCTGGTCAGTGCATTCCTTCGTACTTCGTGTGTGATTTCTATTACGACTGCTTTGATGGACATGAAGATGAAATCAACTGCGCAACTCAAAATAATACCCGTATGTATATACCCCTTTATGAACTTGGAACTCTCGCTTGGAACAGAGTGTGTTAGTTTGATTGATTGAGTTCTATTTGTCAAGCTTCGAACATACAACAGTAGAATAGTCAAAGAAAAACAAATAAAAATTGAATAAGCTTCAGCAGGATAACCCATGAAAGCTCGAGAGCTTATTTCCAGTTTCTCTTTTAATTTGTCTTGGGGTTTAAAATCCGTTTGAAAGCAAAATTCGCCTGTGAAAATAGGTTTTCTGTAGTCTCCCTATCCTCACTTTGGAAGCAATCTATGGCTTGTAATATTGTCGCCAGATTATAACGACAATAACAACATGTAAAAATATCCTTTTCTGAATGGTGACTTCACTAATTGCAAGGGAATTATTTTTAGATGTATTGTATTGGACCGTTCAAGATTTTCATTCTCTTTTCACGTTAAAGTACTCTAATGTGCAGTATATAAATGGACAGTTTTATAACGCTGTGAATTTTCATCCTATGTTTTGGGAACGTCTCTTCATGATAAGGTTTCACCAATGGATTTTCAAAATGAAAACAGAAAAGTTTCATGAGAATTGTTCACCTACCAGTGACGTATACAGAAATTTATTTTATGCCAGGGGGCGTAATCCTTGACAGATAGGGAGGGGGCCTTTGCCAGCTACATTGGATCCTTGGTGCGTCAGTGCACCCCCCCCCCCCCCCGCCCCCATTGATTGGGAAAGTCACAAAGGGAACAGGGAAAACATATGAGACTAGTGATAAGCAATACACATATAGACCGACAGACACACGTGATGACGAAAGGGATGAGCGTTTCTTTAAGCTCACGAGGCCTTTCTTTTTTTATTAGTGATACTGACTTTCAAACTTTCAAACTTTCAAAGTTAATTGATTTTTCCACATATGTCTTTTACAATTTGTATTGTTTTTATTTTAAACAGTACATATTAAAAATTAAGAGCAGGAACATAACTATCCTATAAATTGAAACATAGATATAACAGATCATAATTCAATGGACTCTGCTATGATTTAAACTGATAAAGCAATAAATAATAAATATAATGAAACATTGTAATTGTGAAGGAAAATATAAGTGGAGGAGTCTATAGACCCCTGTTTGAAAAATGAAAATAGTTACAGTCCATAAATTTAAAAAAGAGAAATATGATAACTTAAGCACTATTAACAAGTTTTTAAAAGACGTTCATCATTATAATCATCCTTCAAAACTCATAGATTGAGATTGTTTTTACGTTGTTGTTTTGTTTTGTTTTGTTTTGTTTTTTTTTATTCACAGACTATGTCACTCTGAAGGAGACTCAGATGTTCACGATTCACTCGCCTAATTATCCTTTAAACTACCCCCCGGAAGCCTACGAAGTATACTATATTATTGCACCGGTTAGGTACCGTGCTGTGGTCACTTTCAACCATTTCGTCATTGACTGGAAAGGGTTCCTATCTTTAGGAAGCGGCAACGACGTTAACGACCACGGATCAATATTCGCGGTCTTCGGTCATCACGACAACCCAACGACCGTCTACGTGCCATCTCTTCAATTCTTCATCGAATTTCATGGAGGACCTTATGGACGATCAAGGGGGTTCGAAGCCAGTATCCATGTAATCGAGTCTGCCTTGTGAGAAAAGGCAATCAGGTCGACATATCAAATCATCTCTTGGCCATGTTGGCTGTTTGTTGTCCTTAAGCATCTTGTTTTAGGAACGTAAGCCTAACTAGCCTATTTATTCAAGCCGAGCGAATTCACGAACGATCATAGTAATATCATTTTCGGCGTATGTCCTATTCTGTGTAAATAGTATTTTATTCGACCTGTAACTCAGGTAACTAGATCAATTAGTATTGTTGAGAACATCAGTTTTTGTTCAAACCGACTCGCCTTTTAACCATGAAGTGGTCGTCAACGTGTTCCTTGGCAAAATGGTGGATCAGTAGGAGTACCTCAAGGGTCCAATTTAGGGCTTTTTTTTTTAAAATTATATATCAACGACCTTCAATATGTCAGTGATGTTTTATCTGCAACATTATTCGCCCATGATACAAGTTTGTTTTTTATCTGGGAAGGATCCTATCCAATTAAATGATACTTTAAATAGTGAAATGAATAAAATAAAGCAATGGTTTATAGCTAATAGGCTTCAAATAAACGTCAATAAGACTTCTTTAATGATTTTTAAACCCAAAAATAAGAAAGTCGAAGACAACATAATAAAATTGTTCATTAAATTATTCCTAAAGTTGAAGATTCTGAAGATTTATGATTTATACACTTTTCAAATTGCAACATTTATGTTTTCATATTATAAAAATATTTTGCCGGATATATTCAATAATTTTTTTCATTTCTAACAGTGATATAAATAAATATTCAACAAGAAGCGCTAATAAATCATACATCCCCTTTTACTGTAACAGCTTCTCAAGAACAGTTGTAAGTTACAATGGACCGACTGTGTGGAACAATATGCCATCAGTATTTAAACAGTGTCCTTCGCTGCAATCTTTTAAAAGAAAATGCAAAACTTACCTTTTGAACTATCAATCCCCTTAAATACCAAACTTGCCTGCTATTTTTGTGTAATTTTATGTTATTTGTTTGTTATTTTTCGTTCTTGTATTGTTACTTATGTTTTATGCCAGTGTTCTTGTCAATACGGGGGGTAGCCTTGACAGGTCAATGGCCTTTGCTACCCCCTCACATCCACATCTTCACTGGCCATTACATTATATTCATTTCTCTTGTATCAATTCCCCCCCCCCCCCCCCCATATATATTCTCATTTTGATGTTAATTTCCTTGTTATGTTGTTTATCTCTGATTGTATACATATAATGTTATATATTTTTTAAGAGATGTGAAATAAAATGAATTGAAAAAAAAAATTATCATCTGTATAAAAGCCTCATCACTGCTATTTTAATACATTTTTTTTTAAGCATAGGCAGTGGCGTAGCATGAGTCCGGCCATTGAGGGGGCACTGGCAGCTTTTGGGGGAGGGGGACCAGTCTTACTGGGAAAATGAAATGCGAATTTACAATTTCATCTTCATTCGAATGGGGGTAGGGATTAATCATTTTTCGTTTATTTTATATCAGATTAGTACACTACATCGTTATCAATATTTCTTTGCATTTTCAGAGGTGGGTGCCACTGAGATATGATGCCACTGTGATGGCAAACCCGGTCAATTATAATGTTCTCTTTATGACATTTGATGGGCGCTTGTAATTGCAAGTATGAACACAACATTTTACTTAATTAAGTAGTAACGCACTTGCTATGTCTTTCCTAACCTATCACCATGATCAGTGAAGCTTGTACTCTGTTGTATAGTGGTGGAAGGATGCAGATAATGACACAAAAGTCATATAGTCTTAAGAAATGTGCAGCCCAAAGATCTTGCTTTATAAATTCCTCGTTTTGGTGTAAGATATCCATAAGAGATCCATAAGCTCGTATTGTTCTGGCGTCCATTTTACTAAATTTTCTAGGATTACGGATATATTTGTTGTGTCTTCTTACAAGTTTTTATAACAGTGTTTCTGTTTACTGCCTGAGTTCTTTTCAAGCGACTTTCTGCGGTGTTCAACGATATTTGAGGAGAAAGAAGGAAGAGAGAGAGACAAAGAAAGAAAGAAAGAAAGAAAGAAAGAAAGAAAGAAAGAAGGAGAAACAGAAAGAGAGGGGGAGATGGGGAGGAGGAGTCGAGGTAACCTTACTGTGCTTTATGATGTTGTTCTCAAAGAATATAAACGTAAAGAATGGAAGAAAAATTACAGACAGGGATAGGAAAAATGATGGAATACACATGGAGAGAGAGAGAGAGAGAGAGAGAGAGCCAAGGTTAACTTTCTGCATGAACCCCTCTTCGGAGACGTTGTCATTATGCACTTTGCGAATACAGAGAAGAGAGAGGGGAAAAACAGAGAGAGAGAAAGAAAAAGAGATAGGGGAGATGGGGACATGGGAGCAAAGTTACCTAACCATGCTACCGCTTCTGCTTAAACTCCTATACCATGATGTTGTTCTTAAAGAAACATACACTTAAAGGGGAGTCCACCCTGATGTCAAGTTGGTTTTAATAGAAGCATAAAAATTAGCGAAATAGATCAATAAGAGTATGAGCAAAAGCCAATAAAAATAAGTCACTTATGAATTTCTGAAGTTGTAATGGATCAAACACAAATTGGCAACTCTGTGACGTATCTTTTGAGATCCTCTCTCATTTGCCCTTTACTAAAAAAGACATAAATTTTCTATTTCTCTAAAGAAAATATTTAATCATAGTACATGCACCGTAGATAATCATTGCACATGATTTATGTTTGTACACAACCCAAGTATGAAATAAATCTAGTCCTCCATCAAACAACATAAGAAAATGGAAATTTATGGAATTTTAGTACAGAGCAAATGGGATAGTACCTCGAAAGATGCGTCACAGAGTTGCCAATGTGTGTTAGACTGCTTACAACTTCAAATCTCAATTTTTGTTTTGAAAATAATATCGTGAAAATATGAAATATTAAGCAATCTACTGAAAGTGTGAAAGGGTAGTGTTAAGAGCCAAATATTCTCATCCCAACATAAATGAAACGTTAAACACAGTTATAAAACGGGTTCAAGAATGTAGCCATCCTGATTGGTCAAATAACATCACGTGACCGTGCAAAAAAAAAGTGATAACGCACGACGAGGGGACTAACGCACGGCTAATCCGGATCAAACACTAAGATTGTAAGAAAACACTAAAATTGTAGACCCGTTTTATAAAACTATTAATACATGGTTGTGAGTTCGTGCGTTAGTGCGATCCAGCAACACGTAGGTTTTTATCGTGGTGTCTAACACACTCGGCTACGCCTCGTGTGTTAGTACACGACGATAAAAACCTTTGTGTTGCCAGATCGCACTAACGCACTCCCAACCATGTATTAATAGTATATTATTCAATGAGACAAAGGGTAGGAAGACAGTTGCTTCTTCCACATTTTAAACGACCCAGGGTAAATTTTCAATGTCATTAATGTAGGTAGCAACTGTTGGAATAGACTCACTATAGTGGTATAAGACTAGACAATACAAGAACTGGTTTTCGTAATGCTGTAATGCAGTTGTTATTAAATGATACTTAATCATCAAGATGTTCTGTTTTACAACCCACCTTTAGTTAGCACTTACATGTATTTAGTATTAGATTAATGGAATCCTTTTTATTTTAGTTAACTTCGTAAATCGAATTTCATTTTCATAAGAAAACCTTAAACCCGGGGCCGGACCTGACTAACACTTGTGCTATTTTCTGGTTCCATTTTTCCATTCTTTTTCTTGTTTTTGCCATGATCTACTTATATAACATGTTTTCGTAAATATTGTAAATATTATAATGTATTCTATCTGGTTACTGGAAAATAAATACAATCATATCATGATCATTCAACGTTTTCACGTAAAGCCTATATGGTTATATTTTTGTAAAAATCATTATGGTCCTTCAAGGAACCTATGTACGGTGTCGATATTCATCTTTGTCAAGTTCTGATTGGATATTCCTGTCCTTTCTGTTTTACTATTCAAGTTAATTCAATAATGGTTTTAGTTGAACAATGCTTTGCAGCCTTTGGCTGAATTGCGCATGTTTGCTATAAATCTCACAAAACATTTCACAGTATCATTACAACGGAAATTAAATAACATTATACTAAGTTCATTGTAAAAATTGAGAAATCAGAGCAATTCATTTCACTAAAAAAGATAAAACAGAGGAAGGTACAAAGTTAAAATATCTAAGACCAACATCAAAATCTTTAGAATTAAAAAAATTATTATTGCCAATCGACTTGAGGAAGATTATTTGAAAAGCTTATTTCGTGACATATAGTATATTGGTAAGAGCTAGATAATAAAACATATGTTTGAAATTCGGGCCATATAAACATGATGAAATGGGTTACATACTTAAAAGTGAAAGACTTCTAGTTATATATTGCAGGTCGTAAGTCCGGACAGGTTGGTTATCCGGACAGGTCACTTTCAAACAGTAAATCAAACCACTTTTTTTACAAATTGTGAAAAATCTTTCATAAGATAGGTTGACAGTTGTATGAATTGCAAATCTGCACTGATTTAAATGTTACCTGAAGCATATTTTTGGTAAAATAGGACGACGAAATTGACAAGTTAATTTTTGTTAAGTGTCCAGACACACATCCCCCCCCCCCCCCCCCCCCCCCCATCATCCTACTTAGATTTCAGTAGTGTCACCAGATAAGGCAATGAACTGCTTTTAACTTGTAGGGTTTTACATATAAATTTTTCATATTTCAAACCTTTTCTGAGATTTTAAGGATTTCCTTTCTTTGTCTGAACCATACAATTGAAAAGGGTGTATTTTCTATGCAGAGATCTCCCTCTCAATTTCCTCAATTTGATAAAGCAAAATCTTTATTGTGATCGGTGCGAAGTTGTTGTTTTTAAAGTCAATTTATGTTTATAGTGTAAGTAACACACGTATAAGAATCGATTTGAACCGGTTGTTATCCGGTATTGGGCGTGTTGTTATTAGGACTGTACTATCAGCTGCATAAACTGGGATTGCGTCGCGTCCGAGTAAACGGATTGTACTATAGGGTATAGGAAACTCCTGGGTTGTGACCAAGAAGGGGGTGGGGGCGGAAGATTCGCCTTTCTTTCACTTGATCCGTCTATAATGTGTGGGAGGGCCTATACAGCAGCTGACTGATAGGGCATGTTTTCTTTAAAATCTGTTTCCCCGTCAACAACTTAGAACTAACGCTTAGCTTTGTTTAGTCGAAGCTCAATTGTTATAACAGCACAGTAGCATATATAATCAACACACTTCTAATTATGGCTTTTTTCATCACTTTCGAATTACTTTCGGTCAGTAATTTGCTTTAGATAACAAGAAATATTACCTTTTTTTATCAATACAAAGCCAGATGTCACACAAATATGAGATTGGTTGAATTCTCCTGGTATATATAGAACTAATGCCAGAAGACAAAACATCTTTGGAATTTTGAGCAGATTGGACGTTTCTTCAAATCTGATTTCATATTTGCTGTAAGTAATGTAAGTTTCGGTTTTTATTTAATGTGTGTTAAAGGGATCCGGTAATTATGTGGAGGCTTGATTTAATAAATTGTTGAATTTTGATATCTGTCTTGTATAGTTATGTTCAGAAGGATATATAGATAGCCAGGTATAGAAAGGTTTTCAAATACATAGTGCTTTTTATTATGATATCTATGACTGAATACTCCCATTTACGAAAGCGTACGGCCATACGCTTTAGTCTATCACTGAGCCTATGAGGGAAAATGAGTCTGGCATTTCCGGTCACTTGCATATGTTTACTTTTGTAAAGTACATGATGATTTTGAAGTGCTCCCCCCCCCCCCCCCCCTCGGGGCTTCATTTTTACACCATATTACATATACTGATGGCATGTAAAGCCAGGCAGCTCAGATTTTATCAAGCCTCTACAAAGTTTCCCTTGTTTTTAAATTTCAGTCATATACTTGTTACAGTTAATCCAGTACACACTTTATATGTTTGTTGTTTTGTTTTGTTTTTTTCTTTACATTTCTCATTTTTGTGTGCCTCATAGCCTTGAAGTTAATCCAAACATTGTTACAGCTGAAGTCAAACCATTACAACCATGCAGACTGTGTGGCTTACGGTGATATGTACCCTGGTGATAGGAAGTATGCTGGTGGAGAAAACACATTCAACATCATCATCATCAGGTAAGTCGTATAACCATGATAACACCCTTTACTTGCTTAGTTACGGGGGCACATGCCCCCAAATCACGAGGGGGGGGGGGAAGAGAAAAGTGAGAAAAAAGGAAAGAAAAGGGAAGGGAGAGGAACGGCAGTGGAAGATCTTACCACCACTAACAGACCCCTAATTAGTGGCCTTTTTAATTTGCATTTCATCCCCCAAGTAAGACCACTGCCCCCACCTCATGATACCGGTACCCCCGCAATGGCTGAACCCACGCTACGCCACTGAGATAAGGGTGGCACTCCTCCTTTTCAAGCACCCTAAATTACCTCTGTTTACTTCTGAAAAAAAATTTCCTTGTTCGCGGATGATGATTGCTCCTTTCCGCTTCTATAATAAATGCTCTTCTCATTTCTGGCAGGCGCCTTTTTCACTTTTTATATGAACCCCCTTTCCTTCTGATAATGGCTTATTGAGGTCATAACCTTTTTTTTTTTTTTTTTGCTGGTTACAATCTTGAAAACAGGTTTAAATCTATATATATTAGTCAAGAACCACTCCTTCATTTTGTTGGTGTAAGTTTTTAAACTTAATAAGTGTATATTTTACGACAAATCGGAAAGATGACCGGAAAAGCTGTCCCCAAATATATTTACCTATTCAGGCAGTGACTTCTAAGACAATGATAACAATAAATAAAGCTCTACAGACTTTGAAATATGGTCATAGTTTTAAATTGTCGTCTTTGCCAGTTGATGGAAAAGGATATAATGTTTATCATATATTATTAGTACAACAGTACATCTGCAAAATTTCACTTTTTTGCTACTTTTGGTCAATATACATATAAGAAGAGATAAAAATAATTCATGCCATTAGTCTTTTTCTAAACAATAAATTTTGCCTTGCGTATGTTTATTATATTCCCCTCATCTTTTACAATGGAATTCTTTGAAACATTTTCAAAAAACTTCCCTTTATCCTGCAGATAAGAAACTGGTCCCGCTTGTTTAGGTCTTGTTATGACTATTCCCGAAATGGCATTTTTTTTTTCCAACAGCGGAATTTCGTTGCAGGAATTTCAATTATGATGACGTGCCTGATTATAGTATGTCTCTCATCATGAAGTACCTCAGTACATGCTATAAATTAAGTAAGTATTAAATATATATATATATATATATGTGTGTGTGTGTGCGTGTGTGTGTGTGTGTGGGTGTGTGTGTGTATGTGAACAGATAATGATGGAACGGAATGAATATATATATGATTTTCTATTACTACAGCATTAAAATTCATTGCATCCACTCTCTGGAACCCGCCTCCCCCCGTGCCATCCGTGCTTCTCCAACCATAGAAACCTTCAAGATCTTACTCATGACTTACTTATTCCGGAATTGATTAAGTTCATATCATACTAACCTATTTGTACATTTAGTATTGCTATAGTTTATCACTTTAAGTGTAAAGAAATAAAATATTTGAAACAAAAATTTTAGAGCATTGGCCTATCTATTTGAACGCAATGTGAAATTCGTACTATTGATATAATTGGTTTAATACTCTTGTTGCAAGATTTAAAAAAAAAATCTTTAAATTGTTGCTCACATTTTACATGTATTGTGTATGTCGTATCATTCTAGAATGATTTCCTTTAATCTGCCAAATTGTCATTGTTTTTGCAGTAGATTTTGCAAAGTGCACATCAAAACCCTTGTATCATACGCAATAAAATCATAATTATTTCATTACTCGATTTATCGATTTATCAGTCAAATCAAAGTTCTGCCCCAATAGACAAGTTCATACATAAATCAACGGCTGGCATCCACAAGAATACCCCAACCATGACAACTGAGATTGAGCTCTTTCCTTATCGCGCGCACCTCTAGCAAGCTTGCCAAGCTTCTGGGGAATTCTCCAACAATAATGAGAACAAAATTAAAAGGGCCCACAGTTGTATATATCTCATTTTTTTGGGAAAAGAAACAAATTCTCACATAAATTTCAGGTTGGCCAACGAAAGATTGTGAATAATTCTTTGTAGCTATGTTTCAATGGCAATGATGAGTATCATTTCTTAATTTTTATATGATTTGATTTGATTTGATATCCATTTATTTCCATATACATCATCATGAACTTACAGTATTTCAACAATGTATGGTCACATAAAGTCATACATAGAAAAAGGAGTCGTCATAAGCAAAGCTTGAGTTGACGTTCTCATCACAAATAAAATGATCATACAATGGATAGTGGAAAGCAGAAGGCCAACCACAGAAACAAATAAAAGGGAACAGGAAAGAAAGAGAGAGAGAGAGAGAGAAAGAGAGAGAGAGAGAAAGAAAGAGGAGGGAGAGGGGAAAGTTGCATTCAGATAGTATCAGGTGGAACATAAGGTTTGACTGCCCCTTTCGAATATATATTTGATCATATCATTTTTTCATTTCCATAATTGTTTCTTTGTTATCATATGCGTTATGCTGTTATGTTTTGCTTTTTCAGAATAAATTGAATAGAAATTGAATAGTTCTTTCTCGTCTAAGACACATTCTTCATATCCCCTTATTATCTCACTTATCGATTGTACAAAGGTCCGACTTTCTTATGATCCAGGGTTATTTCTCTTTGCTTTGGTTATATAATTTCATTTTTATATTCTTGAGAAACTTTTATATATATGCTAACATTATTATGTGAAAGTCCTTCTTTTGTTTATGTTAACAGAAAAAGAGCAGTACTTAAATTGTGGCGGCACGGGTTTCGCTGAAGACGCTTCAACCCTTGTCACCAATTCCTTCTCTAGTATTAGAAAGTGGAGTAAGTGATTCTCTGTATGATTTCGTCCTAACGAAATTTTACATCTCAAAAAACAAAACATTAAAAAAAGAAAGAAAATGTCTGCAAAACAGGGTGCCTATTACGTCTGTGTGTTTAACATGTTTAAGGTGGTTGACCACATAATTATTACAAGACACATTATACATCTGTGCAATCATTTGCCTCTCTGTGAATTCTTAAACAGTAAATCATTTAATAGCGATGCGCGATAAACAGAGTGATGTATAAATTTCCCGTTTTAAAAAATATCATGAGATGCCCTATAGCTTTTAGTTGTATTATGATTAGATTAGATTTGTTTAGCAAAAGCTTTTCTGTTAACATTCATCACTTTCATATTCTCTCTCCCTCGCCCTTCTCTCTCTCTCTCTCTCTCTCTTTCTCTCTCTCTCTCTCTCTCTTCCCCCTCTCTCTCTCTCTCTTTTGGCAGAAATCCGACGAATCGTAGGTAAGTACAAAATATAATTGTAAACAGTGAAAATATAAGTATGTCCGACTATACCCTACTTTATGTACAAATTCCCATATTCCATTTATCATGTGGGGCTTCTCTTTCCCAATTGCAAAATCTAAACTTTAAAACAAATGAACGGTGAACTATTATTATTATCATTATTATTCATTATACATTCATAAATATTTTTTTTTTAAACACGACTTTTAAAAATGGATGTAGCATGTTTTTAACCGAACTCTTCAAATAAGCGTACAACAAAGGAGAATGTTGTCCTCAGTTACGTCACAGTTAAATAACCTAATTGCCAATTTTAGAATACCTAGCGTTCAGTACATTTCATTTGTTCTTTATTTCGCTTTTTAAAAGGAACATATAAAAATACAGAAATATACATGCATGTACAAAGGAACACAAACAACAACAACAATGTACAACGTCTTCTACAAAAAAAAAGAACATTCAGTGATCTTAACTTTAAAACATTCAGATCTTTTGTGTTATGTCCGATTGGGTTCAGTCCTTCTCCAACATGTTTCTCTGCTTTTTGTTTAAAAAAAAAAGGGGGGGGTTGGCTATACACTGCCACTGCTTAAAGAGCTAAACGCATACAAAGCTGGTGCACACAGCTACTGTATGTAAAAGCAATGCACATGTCCTTATGAATTGGCATCATTCAAATAAAATATGTTATCATCGTGAGATCAAGTTCAGACGTACTGATTAACTAATACCATTATGTTTACCGTAAGTAATCTGAGAGAAAGCAGACACATCAGAGGAACAGATGGGTGAAAAAAGGTTTGAGATTTTTTACTACACCCACGTCCGCATTACCGCCACTTACTACCCCGTCCCTCCCGGTGTTGGGCTTTGTGGCGTGTGCCTATAATCCAGCCAACAGTGGAGGTTATTAAACTGATTAAGCGGACCCAGGTTCGTAACTGAGTCACGTCTTTCTGATGATGACGTTAAAGGTCGGTCCCCAGACGTAAATAATCATATCTGATTGATACACGTCTGAAAAAAGTCGGAATAACCTTTAAGATTTTTTAAAATAATTGTTCGGGGTGTTCTACTTTCAGCTCTACTAAAAGAGATCAAGAGTCGTTTCTGTGACATGACTACAGAACCACCAACCACCACATCAGCACCAACTACCCTTCCACCAGCACCAACTACCCTTCCACCAGCACCAACCACCCTTCCACCAGCACCAACTACCCTTCCACCAGCACCAACCACCCTTCCACCAGCACCAACTACGCTTCCACCAGCACCAACCACCCTTCCACCAGCACCAACTACCCTTCCACCAGCACCAACCACCCTTCCACCAGCACCAACCACCCTTCCACCAGCACCAACCACCATTCCACCAGCACCAACCACCCTTCCACCAGCACCAACCACCCTTCCACCAGCACCAACCACCCTTCCACCAGCACCAACCACCCTTCCACCAGCACCAACCACCCTTCCACCAGCACCAACCACCCTCCCACCAGCACCAACCACCCTCCCACCAGCACCAACTACCCTTCCACCAGCACCAACTACCCTTCCACCAGCACCAACTACCCTTCCACCAGCACCAACTACCCTCCCACCAGCACCAACTACCCTCCCACCAGCACCAACTACCCTCCCACCAGCACCAACTACCCTTCCACCAGCACCAACTACCCTTCCACCAGCACCAACTACCCTCCCACCAGCACCAACTACCCTTCCACCAGCACCAACTACCCTTCCACCAGCACCAACTACCCTTCCACCAGCACCAACTACCCTCCCACCAGCACCAACTACCCTCCCACCAGCACCAACTACCCTCCCACCAGCACCAACTACCCTTCCACCAGCACCAACTACCCTTCCACCAGCACCAACTACCCTTCCACCAGCACCAACTACCGTTGCACCAGCACCTGAGCAGAATGGGATATAGCTTCAGGGCCACATATCGGGAATTGGAACCATTTTGCTGTAGTTTATATAGTTCAAGCTTGCATATTTGTGGTCTCTTTGTTGATGATAAATCAATTTATGGATGGACAGTTACTCACCGTTGTAGGCCGCGGTTGGATACTCAAAACAACGAAAAATGGCCTAATACATGTAACTTTAACGAAGTACTCGTCTGTTCAAAATCAAGAAAAGGGCAAAGTATATAGGCCGACATTGAATATCTCAAATGTAGCCATAATTTCTTTAATTGTAAATGCGTCATATATCCATACTAAGATGTGAAGTTAAAGCTAGCAAGACCCTATAATTCAAACAAGTTATTTATCTTATTTAAGTACTGACATATGAGGTACAGCTAGTACAAAGACTTCGAGGAAGAGAAGAAAAGAGGGAAAGGAATGAAATATTAGAAAATACAAGAAAACTGAAGAAGAAGAAATAGGGAACTGAATGCGTAACCTAATAATTGTAGTTCATCTTTATCTATACCATAATGGACTTGATTTCCTTGTTTCAGTAATTGTCTTTAATTTGGAGCATAAAGTAAAAGTCTTTCAGCATTATAAACCATCACGTTTGAAATGATTTGGTAATTCTTCGTCGTGAAGTTGTATTGTAATTTCAATTGCTCAGACATGCAAAAAGACATCGTTCGTTGACAGGTAACAGAGAAAGTGTGTGTGTGTGTGTGAGTGAGACTGAGAGAGAGAGAGAGAGAGAGAAAGAAAGAGAGAGAAATAAAGAGATGGAGGTTCTACGTATGTAAATCCGGTGAAGTTACATATATATACATATATAACATCAAACTTACTGGCTGCAATGCATTAACTGTGTCTTTGTCTTTGCCTTTATCGTACATGTATGTATATTCGTACATGTATGTATATACATGTATAACGTAAAACGGGGTCAATAGGAACAGTTTTTACACATTTTGCCTCATTTTCATTCCATGGCCAGTGGCAAATATTTTGGCGCCATGAAATGTCCATTCATGCTACCTTTCTATTGACATATAAAAGAAATTCCATCAATATCAGATTTAATTTTTTATATGGAATTTTGTGACTCTTCCTATTTACCCCAACACCGGGGTGAATAGGAGCAGAATGGAAACGTGTGAAATATATATGCTTTAAACTTTACTTGTATACCAAGAAACTAAAATTCGTTGTGGAAGGGGTTTAGATTAAATAGGTCTTTGAAAAGACAATGCTTTTAGAAGCATCGGTATGCATTCTCATAAATTTAAATGAAAAAGGCATATCTGAAATCCCAACAGACATCAAAATTGTACCATGTGTTAGTGCAACTGAAATTTGTTGTAATATTTTTTTTGCATCGTGGCTTTAGAGCTGCTTGCTTACAGAAATAATAGGGAAAACGGGCATCGCATATGTATAATATTATTGGCAGTAAGCAATAACTGTTGGATCAATGGAAGGGGGACGGTGAGGGAAATCAGTAAATCATATTTTGAATTTTGGTACTTTTCTTTCATTAACGTAATATCCCCCACGAGTATTTAATGGATAATTATATTCAGAACGTGTGTAGATTGTTTTAAGATTTATTTGATAATTATGCCAGACAGGGTTTGGGGGGTTCTTAGCTAGGGCCTGTAAATGACTGTTCTGAGAATGCAAATGAGTTTTCAGGCTTTTCTATCATTCATACCTCGATTTATATCTAAGATATCATTATTATTACGTCTGTGTATTTAGATGCTTTCGATATGTTTGGCTTTAGAAAGTATAGATCATAACTGCTTGGCCGACATAAATAATAAAATGTGGTTTAGGTGCCCATGATATATGGGCCCGTGTCTAAAAAAAAAGTCACAGAATGGGTATTATCGGACAAATCGGTGTCATAATTTAAGGAGAATGAATATCTAAAATTTCTTGGCCCATTAAACTCAGACAAAATGGTTAAGGTGTCCAACTTTGGTGTAATGGGCCATTTCGATAAATCTACATTATGTCACTGAAAGATATTGAAAAACATTGAAATAGACACTTATGCATGAACTGTACTGTTTGATTGACAGGGATTTTTTTTTTACCTGACTGCTAAGAAAGTATGTGCATACTTGTAAAGAAGGAAATAGAAGACTTACGGCTTCAAGTTCTATCCGAGGGACTTGTTAATGAGGATTAATGTCTTACCAAAGGGCACTAGAGTGTCGACTTAGTTTCGAACCCGTAATCTCCTGGTTACGAAACCATTGCCTAACCACTGAGCCATTGTATAAAATAGGCCTCTATTTAAAAAAAAAAAAAAACAATGGGCACCTATAGAAAGCAACTTTCGAGGCCTTAAAGATTAAAATACTGTACAGTTGGAAATAATTCACACTAAAAAGGACACCTTTTACTCAATAGTTAATACAAACATTCTACAAATCTTGATTTTGAACTTGTGTAATTTGGGCCTTGTGAAAGTGGGCACCTGTGCCACAAAATTCGTCAATTTTATAGCGGATGGTAATAGCCTGACCACAATTCACGAGTAACTGTGAACTCAGTGCTCTTCAATGACCTAAAATGAGGTTTATAACATTTTGAAGAATTTCATACGTGTAAGATACGGTGTCTTACGGCTTGTACCGAAAGGGTGGGTAGCGTCGCGTCGAGTTAACTGGAATGCGGCCATTCGTCCAAAGACCCCGGTTTTGCCGAAAGGGTGCGTTGGGAGCGTCGGGTCGCGTCGTGTTGACTGGAACACCACCATTCGTCCAAAGCCCCCCTCCCCCCCCCCCCCGGTTTTTGCGGAAAGGGTGCGTTGGGTATTTTTAAAATATAATAGTAAGGGTCGGATCCGGGGGGTGCGAATCGGCCCCCCCCCCTTTTTTTTTAAGCTAGAGGGGGCCGAATCGGCCGCAGCCCCATTCCCCTTTTCAGGTTTGAATATATATATATATATATATATATATATATATATATATATATATATCGTCCTTGTTTTCACGAAGTGACGGTAATGAGGAAAAATGCACATTTTTTCAATTTTGGTTTTTTTGCATTTTTGGACATCAGTCACTAACATCTTGAACCTCACAAAGTTTCAGATCATAATAATGTATAATTATGTAACTATGGCGATAACGTCATCAAGAAAATACCTAGTAAAAGCATTTTCTGTTTTCACGAAGTGATGGCTTACAACCGCCCCGTATGTTTTACGTGTGCGGCTGAGATTCGTCACTTCGTGAAAACAAAGAAGAGTGAGTCCTTGAATTGACTTTGTGTTTTCACGAAATGACGGCTAAAAGCGCGGTGATCAAGTCCATTATGTTTTGCACGCGCGCGGCTGTGATCCGTCACTTCGTGAAAATCCGTCACTACGCGTCCGTGGAATTTTTTGTTTTTTAGAAATGACGGTTATGTTTACGGCTCATTTCCCCCCCAAATATAATCAAATAGGCAAATGATTAAACATAGAACTAAACACTGAAATATGATCTATCTCAGGATATAAAATTTATTCACCCTTCATACATTAAAGAGGATGAGATTGTGCTTTAAAACTTTGAAAGCGATTTATTCAAAACTAACTTTCTTTTAGTTGCGCGCTCATCCGTCACTTCTTGAAAAGGGTAACGATATATATATATATATATATATATATATATATATATATATGTCACTCATCCGTCAATTCTCATCCGTCACTTCTTGAAAAGGGTAACGATATATATATATATATATATATATATATATATATATATATACATATATATATATATATATATATATGTGTGTGTGTGTGTGTGTGTGTGTGTGTGTGTGTGTGTGTGTGTGTGTCTCCCTTCCCTTCCTGTCCCTTTCACTCCTCTTATGTTTTGTTTATCCGATTTATGTACAAATACGTTCCCTTTCAACGATACACTATTTTTGCAATAATAAGTTATAGGGGCTGCAATCTACAAGCCCAGCTTTTTAGCAGTCCCCTCCGCGACCAACCTAATTTATGTTTTTCTATGTCTATTGTGCACTGTAACCAATAATTGTAAAGTTTCATTGATTTGCTATGTACGATGTAAACCTATGCATTTTATTTTGTTGGAAGTGGAAATAAATGAAATGAAATTTTTCTTTTGAAAGAAAAGTATACATTGTGCGCCCCCCCCCCCCTTTTTTTTTTTAGAACTTGCTTGTCAGAGAATTCTGGAGTAAAAGGGGCCCAACAAAATCTGATAACCTTTTCTATTTTTTTTTAATCTTTTTTTTTTTTTTTTTTTTGCTTGTCAGAAAAGTTGTGTGCCCACCCCCTTTTACAAATCCTGGATCCGCCCCTGATATTAATCATAATAATGATAATAACAAAAACATTATTTAGAAAAAGTCAACGCACCCTTTCGGCAAAACCGGGGGGGGGGGGGGGCTTTGGACGAATGGTCGCATTCCAGTCAACGCGACGCGACGCGACGCTACCCATCCTTTCGGTACAAGCTGTGTCTTACCAAAGTTTGAATCAGTACATACGGGCTTTTTTCTAAGTGGGCACCTATAAGTCAGTTTAACAGATTTTTTGGAACCTGAAAGTTTTAAATTTCAATTTGATATATCTGATTACATATATATGAAAAATAATATCCCTCATTGAGTAGGACATGCACTCGCGTGGCAGCCATTTAAAAAATGGGCACAGTAGCCCTCAGATGACCTGTGTCATCATCACCTAACTATATTAAGAATGATTAAATGACAATCATAACATGTAGACCCGGTCAGAAGCACCGCTCCGGCAGTTGCATGTGGGCACAGTGCCCCTAATTTTCCCTTTAACTTCAGATAAGTACCCTCATTTTTCTTTCGACTAAGTTCCCGTTCCTTATTCTTGAAGTGCCCATTTTGATATTGACACCTCATCCCTCACCTTACCTTTGATAAATGCTCTATTTCAACAAGAGAATTTATCCATTTTAAATACCTTTTATTCCTTCCAGTGGAACAAGTCAGTTTTTTTCTTTGTAATTTATAGGCACTGTTTTCATTTTTCTACTTTGTAAGAAAAAATTTTCCGTTCTTATAATCATATGCCCCTTTTCAGGTGTAATTAGTGCCCATTTTCACGTCTGATAACTGCCTTTTATACCTTTTCTACACATTCATTTATTTTTCTATTAAGTGATAAGTACTACGTTTCCCTTTTTCATAACATGTGCCCCTAATTCAAAGTGGCTTAGAGCCAATATACCCAAATTCTTGCTCGTATTAAAAGTATAGCTTATTAAATAATTTTTCATTGTGAAATTTTGCAAATGAAACCCCCATCAGAATTGTGTTTCCCCGTTTTTATATTACAATGTAATTGCGACCACAAATCCGCCCCTGATATTAATGATAATAATGATAATAATAACACTATTTAGAAAAAAAAGACAACGCACCCTTAACCCCTTTCGGCAAAAAAAAAGGGGGGGGGGGCTTTGGACAAATGGTGGCTTTCCAGTCAACGTGATGCGACCCGACACTCCCAACGCACCCTTTCGGCAAAACCGGAGGGGGGGGGGGGGCTTTGGACGAATTGTCGCGTTCCAGTGCAGTCAACGCGAAGCGACGCGATGCTACCCCCCCCCTCCCCCCCCCCCCCTTCGGTACAAGCCTTATCTGGGAACCTCGCTGCCCAAATATGTGAATATTTCGACTCCAAAAAATATTGTCAGGATTATGTAAACACGTCCATCTTCACCTGTTCGACAAGGCATAACTGAAGAGTTTTTCAGGTATCTGTGGTATGTGACTGCCAGGCTGAAATGTACTGTGTTAATTGCACAGATACAAGCAAGCTGCTCTATTATGCCTTGTCAGATGGTCAATGGGTGTGTTTACATAATCCTGACAATATTTTTTGGCTACTTTTGAGAAAGCAATACATTTTTCACAATTTAATAACTTGTTACTCAAAAGACCAATTACTGTATTACCAAATTGCACCTAAAGAAGATTATTATACTCAAAATTATGTTATGAAAATTTGAAGTGAATTGAATAAAACGCTTTTGAATTATCATAGTCAGAAGGCAAGAAAATGTTTTTTCTTTACATACAGAGCATTTGGGGGGCAAAGTGTTGCCAAAGGGCACTTTGGGGTATTCATTTCAGGGGGTCTGACACCCCCTTTCCGGTGGATAATTTTGTCAGTTTTTATAGTTTTGGAATGTACATCTATAGCTCTTCCTTCTGACAAAATTTGATCCCCGGGCTTCAAGGGGAAAAATTTACCCCAATTTTTAGGGGCCCTCTGACACCCCATCCCGACCGAAATTTTTGTCAGTTTTTTGTGTTTTATAATGTCCAGTCATAGTATTCCCTACTGACAAGTTTTGGTGCATGGGGGAGATGGGGTGAAATCGACCCGACTTTGGGTCTCTGGGGGCTTAACCCGGCGGCTACGGTCAGGCTGACAACCTTTTTGTCAGTGACTTAGATAGTCTAAGTAACTTTAAAGGGTCAAATCTTATGGGCAAAATGGGGTGATTATTTCGGGACAGGCTCCTGGTCTATTAGTCACTAAGTGTTGGAACACTCCTGCCAAGTTATTTTGCTCAAAACCTTTTCGTTAAAAAGTTACGCCATTTCGATTAAGGGAGTTAATTTTTTTTTTTTTTAACGTACAAGAATATGCGTAGTTATTTATATACAGCCCTGGAAAAAATTATTAGACCAGCTCCATTTGGGGTTATATGAGTAGTGTTAAGTCCATTGTCTATGGAAGTTTAAAAAAAAATGATTATCAACAGCTACTTCATGATTAATGGACTACTACTAACTAAAACAATTACCACTAGGACTTTTACGCCAGGACAGTTACCACTAGGACGAATACAGCCAGGACAATTGTCCGAGACAAATTTCCCTAGACAATTACCATACCCCATTTTTTCCCCATGAGAGTGTATCTTGGTCTGAGCACCATGGCCTGCTTATTGTTCTACTGAGACCATTGCGTGTGACATAAAAATTAAAAGTATTAGAAAAATAATTTTATGAAACAAGAACACATTCTTGCAGCGTGAATAGCTGCTGTGAGGAGAAAAACAGCATGCCACAAGGCTTGTCTGCTATCATCAAATGCAACAATTCTCACCAAGAACTGAAAAACTGCCTCCAGAGGAGTGAACATGGCTTCACGAGACAGTCAGGCATACCTACTGGACAATAATCTCCGGACCACTTCAGTCAGGACATTTTTTTCCCCAAAAAACCCCTACCCCTGGAGAATACCCCCGATGACAGTTAGCATCTAGGATATTTACATTCTGTTAGTTATTCTGAACTATCTATCCATTGGGGTGCCGTTAGAAGGGATGCGGGCTAACTCGGCACTAGGGCGAACTCGGCCTTGGCGGAAAATCGCCGCGGAGTGAGCGTATAGAGTTAAAGTGATCGCAAACACTTGTGTTGAATTTCGCATTTAAAGGGAAAGTTCATCCTGAAGATTACTTGAGTTTAAAAAATGCAGAAAAAATAAAGAAAAATATTGGCGAAGGTTTGATGAAAATCGGTCAAATAATAAAAGAGTTATGAGTATTTAAAGTTTTGGATTCGTGACGTCACATGCGAGCAGCTGCCCATTGGTCATGTAATAAATATTCCATATATTCGCATTTTTTTAACGTTCCACGATAAATTAATATTGTTTCTTTTCAGAATCTAGTATTGAATAACATTTCTGACAATATATCAAATGCACAGACGAAAATATTCTAAATTTTCTGAGAAAACTGTATTTTATGGAATATTTATCACATTACATAATGGAGGAGCTGCTCGCATGTGACGTCACAAAATCAAAACTTCAAAAGTCCATAACTCCGTTATTCTTTAACGGATTTTGTCCAAACTTTCGCCAATATTTTTCTTTATTTTTTCTGCATTTTTTAAACTCAAGTAATCTTCGGGGTGAACTTCTCCTTTAATTACACATTTCAAAACACTTAAATTCAAATTATTTGATATCAATGTGTAAAATGATTAGCAAAGAAGTAATGTTGACAATTTCAAGAAGTAAAATTATGCAAAACATGAAATTTAAGGCTAAAAAAGGGTACGGTGCGTAGCGTGGACTTCAACTCTAGAAACATAGTCACCGCGCAGTGCCGAGTTCGCCCTAGTGCCGAGTTAGCCCGACCCCCGTTAGAAGTAACTGTCCTTTAGCGTAAATTGTCACAGGTTAAAGCTCATATATACAGTCTCGGCAGCAAAAATCATACTGGCAAGAAACTTATCTAACATAGTCACATACTATTCTCCTTTTATCATAAGACACATGTACGAGATTATTTAACATTCCATTCACGATTTCGAACAAATTTTAGTGTAAATATCTGTAAGAAACGCTTGGTAACGGCTTTTCACTGACTCACGCTGAGACCATATCCACCCGAAGGTTCCCCACACAATAAACCCAGCGCTTCGCACTATGTGTAGCGTTTTCTATAACACACAGCAATCCTCATGTGAGTAATGTGTGCGGCCGTTGTTCGAATTTACATCCCCTCTTTTTTGGGCCAGGGATTTTTATTCATTTCACCTCTAATTCGATAAATATTTCACTTGAGGAGGAAAAAACTTCACAGCATCTTAGTTATGTCAGTACCCTGCTATTTATTAAGTAAAATCAAAGAAATCTCACGAAAAGTTTTTGAGGGCTTCCCAAAACTATCTAATACCTTTGTCCTAGGGGTATTTACCCCATTTTACATAGCCACCCTTGTTTATCCTCTTTTTTTTTCTGTTTGATATTGTGATATTATGTATTTCTTGTTACTACTTTTTTCTTCGATAACAATATATATATACATATATATATATATATATATATATATATATATATATATATATATATATATATATTCTTTTTATTCCCGAGGGACCTTATCTTACAAGCTATGCTTCACCAAGGTCTCCTCGTTTGCCTTTCTCAAAATACTGTTACCCTTTCTTATTATTTCACATGTACATGTACTCATATATTTATGTTATCCTTGTAAAGCCTAGTGTTACGGTTGTTATTGATACCATTGCTGAAAGAAAGTGTTAATTTTATTATGTTACTTATTGTTGGAGGAAAGACAAATGAATAAATAAACTTGAACTTGAACTTATTTTCAACTTCTGTTCAGTCTTTATTCCAAACAGACTATGCAGTAAAATGAAGGAACACATTAGAATCCTCCCAAACCCTATGCGTTTTACACATAAACGAATACGAATTGGCCATTTTTGATTGAAATGTGATGTTTAGATGTTACGTAACACCATAACCGCCAAAGGTATAAACACAAATTTGGTATTAAAAGATGTGCAAGGCTCTAAAGAAGAAAGTCCCGACGTCGTGGGGCGAGATCTTCAAAACTCTGAAAGTAATCGCAATATTTGCGGAGGGGGAGGGACCATGCCCCCCCCCCCGGTCCTTTTAGAGTTAAAACAGTTAAATTATTAAGTTGTGATCTGTATGTAAAAGAGCTAAAATATAGCTTAATTTGTACCCTAATTCAGTTTTATCACCTTTTAATTTTCAGCGCATTCTCTTCTAGATATATTTCCTTATCTATTTCCTCAATTATCAATATTTATATGTGTCACACTGCTAAAAAAGGCTCTTTTCTACCACAACAAATTCATAACAGGCAAAACAAGTTGCAAGAAAGACTTATGGTTGACAAGAATGCTATATTGAAGCTTAAATAATATGGACTTAGATAACTGTTACCGTGAAGCAATCGCTTGTGATTTTTGCATGATAGAACTATCCAATCTACGGACCAATAATGTCACACTTCTTTATTAAAGCTCAGCTTAGCAAGCAGTGATAGAAGATATATGTGTGTGTGTAATTGGGTTTTTACAGACGTATGAATCAGATATGATTATTTTAATACACATGTACGTCTGGGGAATGACCTTTAACGTCTCACCATCCGAAAGACGTGACTCAGTTTCGAACCTCGGTCTGCTGAATCAGTTTATAACTTCGATTTCCACTGTTAGCTGGATTACAGGGGCACGCCACAACGCCCAGTATAGACCAAGGCCCCTTCTTATAAAGAGTTGCGATAGATTGCAACATAATTTTTAAATGATATCTATCATAACTCTGTACACGAGAGACAGGAGACTGTAAATTTGCAACTGAGTCAGATCAATGGTACCTCTTTAGGGGGTAACCTCGCTAGTCCTAAGGACCACTATTCATAAGGACCACTTATTCATAGGGACCGCTATCCATAACGCGTGACTAAATGAATAGCTGTTTTGTATGAATAGCAGTCCTTCTAAATAGCGAGCAAACCTTAGACAAACTACCTCTCTATTCATAAGGACCTTCATTCATAAGGACCACTATTCTTAACTATTCATAAGGACCGCTATTCATAATGTGTGCTAAATGAATAGCGGTTTTCTATGAATAGCAGTCCTTATGAATAGCAAGCGGACCCCCCTCTTTAGAGTCCATTTCACTGGTTTATGTTCTGTATTCTATAATTAAATCTTACTTTTCACAACCTGACAACTTCTCAGATACATGTATCTGCAAAACATACATCACACATGACATGTCGTTCTTTGCATGGGGTTAGCTCTATAGGAACAAACATCCATAGACAAAAGTACACCGATTCTGGAGCTTCATATTCACTGCATTATCTTTGATAGACCTCGGCCCATTATCACCACGATCCAGACAAATCTGCCATGTTACTGTGGAAGTTACAGGTTTGTACGAACGGGCCTCCTATCATGTTGTAATTTCTAATACATGTAATTGAAGAGGTGGAAACATTCATATGTGTAGTAGGTATAAATGGAGGTAAGTTATCATGAACATGGGATGGTGGTTTATGGGGCTCCACTCTACATCTCTAGCAAAAGGAAGATACATTATCAGAAGGGTTGAGGAAGTACACTTTTTTTTTCTTTTTGAATACAAAACAATAACACCTTTGTGGTATGCATGTACAAAATAGAGATGGGTAATGGACTTTAAATAAAATACATGTACATGTATATTATCACTACCGTGAAACCAGGAGCATTTACAACATGAAGCTTTTGCCAATTGTTAAAAATGAGCTATTTTGGGGGCAAGAAAAATTCGTAAATTGGAAGAATTAAGTGTTGTAATGCAATCATTTTGCAGGGTGAAACTTGAGCAAATCTAGACAAATCACAAGTTTGGTGAAAGTTTCTGATTTGACGGTACTTGACGAGATCACCATCCACCTTTCCCCTAATGCCAGTAAAGGCCACCGCACACCTTACGATCGGTCTTCGATCCGATTTCAGAAGAAAATGTAATATCATTTGATGAATCATTTAAAAACAAAAATATTTTGGAGTGAGGGTCTGAATAGTCACACAGAGAGTAAAATTGATAATACAGCCTTTGCCGAGTTTTCTATTCGGTGGAATGGCTAAATCGGCTCCTAGTCGTAGGGACGTAACAAAAATTGTACGACTGGCTACGATTTGAAACTAATTTTGCCCTTATTCCCTGTAAAAAGCTGACAGCTCACCAAAACCCTATGTTTAGTATTCATATTACTTTTCAGTTCCTGAATAGGGTTGATTTCATTTGTTAAAATGCCAATATTTAATGCCATAGCAATTTATTTCACAAATCGGATCGCAGACCGATCGTAAGGTGTGCGGTGGCCCTAAGACAGCTTAATGAAATGTTGTGGCACGAAAAGACATATCCGGAACACACAGAGCATATTGTTGAAAATCTTAATTTTGTTGCATTAAGGTATAAACATATCATTAAGTCATAGAGCAGATAAAAATACATGTACATCTACTGTACTACCTTGACTAGGCTTACAGTGATTTTACCCAAACTGTCATTTCATATGTCAGATTACAACTCTTAACTCACTAAAATCACCAATAATTTTTGCCGTTTGCGTGCCGGACATGCCTTTTCATGCCACTCCGTTTCGCAACGCTACATATCATGTACATGTACCTAAGAGGAAATACACTACATACAGATTGAATAGGGGTTATCAAAATAAAGGAAATCACAATCTAATGTGGTGGTCAAAAGATATATACTTTACAAGTTGGATTTCTTTATTTCTACAGTTTGTTACAAAACAACAAAGGCAGACAAAATCAAGCAAACATACAAACGAAAACTCCACATATGTACCATAGTTTTCATTTTGGAATTGGCCAAATTTGCGCTAAAATACATACAAACTCGAAAGAATCAAAATGGAATTGGAGCAGAATAAGATGAAGACATAATTAGGCAACAAATTTCAAGGTGATTGGAATGTTTAAGAGAAAAACACCAAACATTTCAGAAGGTATAGTCTCTGATCTGCTATAGACACACACACATCAAACTGTTATCACAGTTATATTACATTTTCTACATAAATAGTTGTAAATATACAATATACAGTTTATTGATAATGTATAAATATAATAATGACTTTTATCATAATTCAAGTAATGATAGATAACCTATGCTAAATACAATTCTATACACTTTGTACAAGTACTGGGTCCTGTCTCATAAAACTTGTTATCAATAACAACTGCCCCAAATCTATGACAAATTTGCCCACAGGCAATCAAATGCATGGATTTCAGTAGCTTTTAACAGTTACTGCGACTTGTTATTGGTAACAAGTTTATGAAACTGGGCCCAGGAATTCAAAATAATGTGGCACTCTATGTGTACATCATTTAAAATGGTACACTTAGACAACAGCACACATAGAATACATGTACCTTAACAAGAAATGGATTCCATTTACATGCTTTACTATGAGCAAGCCTCACATTACACACAATGTACTATCAAAAGCATAATTATGTTACATTGAGATGTACATGTATACTAACAACTAAGATACTCTCTGATCAACCCTAACAGCACTAGGAAACACCATTGCTTTGTATTATTAATTTCCCCATTGTGTGGCACATGGCTATATGCATTATTATCATTATTATTATATTTCTTTCATTTAATATATATTTATTTACATGCATTACATTATGGGTTATTCTTTTCCATCCAAACTCATTTTGTCAAAACAAACGCATTCACTGGAACGCATATGCTCACACGTAGGTAAGTACAAAAATATAAATGTATTTCTCTAATCCATTATTGCGCCCCCTCCCCTAATGGTTCAAGATCAGCTTCTTCATAACACACATCTGCAACGAAGATATGAAGAACTCCACATGTACAGTAATTTAAAGTTCAGTTCTAGTCAACAAGAGATCCATAACATGTTTGATGGCGCATCTGATGGAGATGGAAGGCTGTGATGGACGAAACCTGCTCTGTATGAATTCGTCCATCCTTGATCTGTCCATCCTGAGGAAGATGGCTAAGGAGGACCACAAAATAGTCTTGCAGGTTGAAAGTATGCATTAAATTAACATGTCAAATAGTACCCTTGTCGACATGGAAAATTTCTCGAGGTATTTTCTCACTGAAGTCAACTGCCTGTGGTACAAGCATGTAGTGTGTTATGCACTGATGATAAGGACTGGTATGCATCCTGTCAATTCTGGACAACCATCCCCTTCAAGCCGTACCCAATTATCATGTCTGCCCAAGAGATGGCTTCAACCACAAACTCAGATCTTCACTCTTCCCAGACGGTGGACGACTGACAACAGAAGGAGAAAGAGAGCAAAAATACAGGGTTAACCAATTGCTTTATAAGAACTGGGTGGTTCCTGTATTAAGCCTGGGGGAATGGTAGAATTCAGTAGTCAATAGATTGTCTGAAATAAAATAGATATACAGAACTGGGGGGGGGGGGGGGGGGGGGGAGAGAGACTGTCTTATCTTTTAGCCCCCCCCCCCCCCCCCCCCCCCAACTGACTGATAAACATATAGCATATCCTTACCACCTCTGTGCCCTTAACGTTTATCTTTAACTATTTGCCTCATTGCTGAATTTGGAACAAATTATCTTCCATGAGCGTAAATTCTAGAATGAATGTATCCAGGGTCCAGTGCAAACCGACCCCCACCATTTTATTAAAAACCCTCTAAATGTCCAAATGTGAACAAGGACCTGGTGCATAAATACACCCATATTTTGCTCAGGATTCAGTGGAAAAAAGGTGAGAGTGGAGACCTGAAGTATATTACTCTGTTTAGGGAAAAATGAAAGACAATCTCTATTTGTGGTCTAAAAATTTGGGCGGGATCTCTCTGTTCAGGAAAGACTTTCTATTCAGGCACTAAATATTGACACATCCATGATATCCTTGGGTGGGATCCATTGCACACACAACAGGGTGTATCAATATCAAACGACAATCAAAGTGAAAGAAACATCAAGAAAAGAATCGGCAAAAGAGCAAGGAGTGAATTTGGTGATAAGAGGAAACACAGTAATGCATTTCAACTGCATTAGGTGAGATAAAATTATATTAAAGTGACATAAAAGGGTCTCAAATATATATTTCACTCATCAGCAATAAAAACCACTAAAAAGGTTTTGTATGTAATGTAGGCTCCTAGTTTCTACACTGTTAATTAAATGTGAAAGTTGCAAAGTTGTAGCATTCATCAGATTCTTTGAAAAAAGACAAAATACAAATGTTTAGGATATCCAAACTGTTCTACATATTAGTGAAGAAAATGAACAGTGAAATTATTTTTTGTCTGCACAGCAAGTAATTTTGAATGATTGCCTCTATTGTGAGAGAAATATTGTATGTGTATCAGGGGAGATGTTAGAGAAGTATGGGGTGATACAAGCATGTTTATGTATATACAGGCATGTAAGTCTACTTCTTTATCAACAATTCAGTACATTGTTTAAGGAATACCTGTCTTTAATATTTCTGACAGTTTCATCGCCAGAACTCAAAGATTACGGTAATTAATAGGTGCAGTATAAGGATTAGTTTGGAGAGCACACATTTGCATTAATTTGTAAGTCTATGATAATGTATTCCAGTTTCAACTGTACCTTCTATTGAGGCTCATTGTTTGCTTTACATAGTGAAAAAAAATGTTATCATTTTAATAAAGTATTCTGTTTACATGTAGCATTCATCTTATTTCATCACATCTTTTTCATTGAAATCATTCTTGTGCAAATCATGTACCTAATGTTAAAATTAATTTCCTGATTGATCGTGTACAGGTTATGCATTGTACATGTACATGACAGTTTACTTTTAATGTACATGTAGTAGTTAGTCACTGAAGCCAGTTTCCATAACAACGGAGGTTTAAACACAAATTATTTGGGGATGTTAGTCCAGACCACTGATTTATGAAGTGCCCAGTGTCAACCTCTTCATCACATGATTGTGAAATCAATTTTTCATTTTCATTTCATGACTTACATCAACTCTTCATTCATTGTTACATATTAAGTCATACAGAATAGAGAGGTTGACATTTGGCACCCCATACATCAGTGGATTAAGTCAAGGCAAGAAAGTTCTAACTTAGTCCGTTTTTTAGAATAAGCGTGAGTCTAAGAACTGGGATTTACATGTAAGCTCAATTCATACATATATTGGAGGCTATGACTGGTCGTGTTGAAGAAGGGCAAAACGAGCGTCTCCACTGATGTGTGTGTAATACGTATGTATGCCATTAAAGGGGAAAAATAGAAAAATTCATGCAATAATGTTACATAAGATACAAGATTGTAATCGACATTTTTAGAGCAAAGTGTCCCGCATGACATGTGTCCTTTTTCAGCATATTTCATCTACAAATGAGTAATCTCTTGATATGACCGTTTAACCCTTTCAAGACAATTGACCACATTTTGTGGTTTCACTCAGTAATATACCAGATGTACACTGTATGAGTAGAAAGAGCAAACCTTGCTGCACACACTGGGTCCATTTTTGTTGCATGACGACATTGCGTTTGATGCCAGAAATTTTTAAAAGGAGGATAAGCTTCAAAATCCTTAAATTGGCAACTCGTTGAGTTGTTCAAAACTTCTGTTTTTGATCAAAATTGGCAATTTTTTTCAAATTTTAGACAATTTTATGACTATGTATACTATTTCAAAGACATTACATTTCATTAGAACCATGTAGCACTAAAAGAAAAACATTGTTGCCAATTTGAAGAACAAAATGTGACCAATTTAGCCCTTGAATAATTCCTGTCATGAAAGGTTTAAATAATTATGGCGCTTTCTAGTATCACCATCTAAAGACACGGTCATATCAAGAGATTTTTCATTTATGGATGAAATATATTAATAAATTTCATGTCGTATGGGACACCCTGCACGGAATCGCCCATTGATAAAGATCATTCATTATTGACATAAAAAAGTACTAAAAGTATATAGTCATACAGTACTTAAGAGCATAATTCTAGATGCTACCACGTAATAAGAACTACAAAAATATGAGATAGAAACAGAGAGACTGAGAGAAAGAGAAAGAGAAGAGAAAAAGAAAGAGAGAGAGAGAGAGAGAGAGAGAGAGAGGAAAAGGAGCAAGCAGGCTAGAGGGGTTACAGAAAGAGGACAGGGAGGACTAACAGAGAGAGAGAAAGAGCAAGAGAATGAGAGGAGAAAAAAAAAAACAAGAGGAAGAGGACAAACACATAGCCCAATCCAAAGAATTTATTCATGTACCTGTCCTTAGGAGGAAAAAAAAGAGAAGAAACTTACCTATCATATGACTTCTTAGACAGAAATTTATTTAGAATATCGTCTGGGTCACTGTCATGATCTGAAAAAAATGTTCAGAGACAGAAAATACATATATAGTTAATAACATAAAACAATAATAATCGGTTCTTGTAAAGTGCACATTCAGCAATGTTTCTACATACGTACTTCCATAGAGCTTTTGTGAGAAAAGCACACTTCTGGCAAAAAGTTGAAGGCCACCCTGCAAAAAATTCTATATCTTACGTACACGTAGATACATGTATTGTATACAGGGGCCGCGGCATGTTTTTGAAAGTGAGAGGCTGAGTATGCGAACAAGCATATTATCAAGGCTATCACATAATCATTATGAAATGTATTCTCAAATAACTGCCCCCCCCAGTTCCGCAGCCCCTGATAGGCCTATATCTTTAAATACTACTGATTATTGGGCCACAAACCCACAACAAACTACCATTCTAGGACAGCAGCTTAGTACTGCTAGCATCTTGCTATTCATCATCATCTAAATTCAAAGAAATCTAACAAAAAGGTTTTGAGGGCTTACAAAAATTGTACATGGGCTTAACTTCTGCGGGAGCCTAAAGATAGTCCTTTTTGTTCCCTTAGTGCTACTTCATTGATAACCATTTGCATGCCACATGTAGTTTTTGGGGATGACTTTCTTTGGTGAATGGTACCCTTTAAATCCAACTTCGCACCAAAGGAAAAAGGAATAAAAAGGAATATATATGCAAAAATGTATAAATAAAATACCATGTAGCGTTTGTATAGCATCACTCCTAGCCTGACTCTTGGCTATGATCTTATCCAGGTCATCATCATCTAGTCTGGATACAGATCGTCCCGTCTGAAGAAAAACAAAATTGTTGCACAAAGAAACAATTAAAACACACGGTTTTATTAATCACATTTACCTTTTTTGGTAAGTAGAATGAAGTTAAAAAAAAGAATATCATAAGGCAAGGTATATTCTTAGAAACATAGAAGTTCATTTGTCATGTAAAATTAGAAGAAAAATTTATCAATCGATCTTGGAGCTTCCATAATGACACACTGTTCTAAAATACATATGTACATTAAAACACCATGAATTGTAATTGAAGGTGCTAAAATTAGTATATATATTTTTTGTACTGCTAATCAATACATACATGTACACTTGTACATGTATGTATACATGTATGTATTGATTTGAAAGAGTTTTGATCTGCAAGCCTGAGTCAGGGATATTTTTGAGCTGGTAAACACATGATATATACATGTATAAATTAGAAGGAGATCTAACCTTCCTAGGTTGACTATCAACTGGAGAGGGAACTGCACTACTTCTGGTGGGACGAGATGCCGTCTTGGGCATATGAGTCTCTCCACTGTCTATACCGATGAATGCACTGTCCGAGTCTAATGGGACAGCAGGAGAGCCCTGGAAACACAACATATAACATCAGTATTATATTTATCAGCCTTGGGTACACAACATTATAAGCAATAATTTATAATGTGGTACTAATCTAAACAATCAAAACTAGTAAGATTGAATGATTTGATATATAATCATAATGTCTGAAGAAAATGCAAAATGAATAATAATGATGATGATAATAACACTATTCTGAATTTATATAACACCTTGTAAATCTATGATGTCTCTTAAACGCTTTACAGATATATTATTACCCCGGTCATCGGATTTAGGTTTGGCTACATACAATGCATGCACCTTCTCCACTCTCTGGGGAATAATCCAGCAAGGCGCTTTTCACAGATGCTCACATTGCTTGAAAAACCACGATGACATTCACTTCCTACCGGGTACCAATTTACCACCTGGGTGGAGAGGAGCAACATAGATAAACTGCCTTTCTCAAGGACATAAGCGCCGTGTCTGGATCGAACCCAGCACCTTCGCATCTCCAGTCAAGTGTTTAAACCACTTGACTATGACAACTCTAATAAATGTAATTTGAAAAACTTACTCTTCCGATGTCTCTCATACTAGGGATATCATTGGTTGTAGCCTTTCTTCCTGTTTATCAAGTAAGCAAAGAGAAATCATATTCAACCATAAGAACTCAGGAAAAATATAAACTTATCAGTGACCCCATGACCCATGTTATCTTCTCTCCTTTAACCCTTTCATGACTGGAATTATTTAAGGTTTAAATTGATCACATTTTATTCTTCAAATTGGCAAGAATAATATTTTTCTTTTAGTGCTACATGGTTCTAATAAGTTGTAATGTCTTTGAAAACAATATACATGGTTGGAAATATGTTGAAAAGTTGAAAAAATTGCCGATTTTAATGTAAAAACAATGATTTTGTACCTCTCAATATGTTGCCAATTTAAGGATTTCAAAGCTTATTCTTGTTTTTAAAATTCCTGGCATCAAACGCAATATGGTCAAGCAACAAAAATGGACATAGTGTGTGCAGAAATTGTTGCTCTTTCTACTCATGCATCTGGTATATTTGTTAGAGCTCTGAATCAAAAGTTATTGAGTCAAACCACAAAATGTGGTCAATTGTCTCAAAAGGGTTAACTGCTTACTCAGTACATCTGAAAGAAGTAGTCTTTATTGTTTTTGAACTGTATGTTTGAACTGCACATAGTGTAGTTCTTGATCTACATGTATGTAGGGAATTCAAAATACATCATTTGAACTGGAAGTCCACAACATTGGCATCAATTTGGTTTTTTAATCAAATCAGAAAAATGAGAGAAACAGATCTGTGAAAGTTTGAGGAAAATCTGAAAAAGGATAAGAAAAATACAAAGTCTTGAAAGTGCCATCAATCAACCAAATATTCAAGATACATGTAGCAACTCTGGACCTTCCCTTACGAGAAGACCTCTATTTGCACATAGCTTTAGCACTTACCCTTTATCAGATTTTCTGAAACTCTCACTGACCTGTTTTCCTCATTTTCTCCTACTTTTAAAACCACCTTGTCAGGGTGAATTTCTCTTCTGATTTACAAGCACATAAACATTAGTTGTATTTTCATATCTATTTCTACTCACATTGCAAATTAAGAGATTTTCAACATTTACACATCATGACAAAAAGAATGCACCAAACAATTGCATTGAAGAAGGCATTTTGTACTGAGCATATACGATGTACATGTACGTTACTCTAGTTCTTTCCTAATATTGGATACAAGAATGAATTTTGTAGAGCAAAGTATTACAATGGTTATTTTTTTTGTTTTGTGACTTAGCTTAACCCTTTCATGACAGGAATTATTTAAAGGCTAAATTGATCACATTTTGTTCTTCAAATTGGCAACAATAATATTTTTCTTTTAGTGCTACATGGTTCTAACAAAATGCAATGTCTTTGAAAACAATATACATCATTAGAAACTTAGTCGAAAAGTTGAAAAGTTGAAAAAATTGCCAATTTTGATAAAAAATAGTGATTTTGAACCTCTCAATGTGTTGCCAATTTAAGGATTATGAAGCTTATTCTCCTTTTTGAAATTCCTGGCATCAAACGCAATATGGTCATGCAACAAAAATGGACACAATGTGTGTAGAAATTTTTGCTTTTTCTACTCCTGCATCTGGTTATTTTTTAGAGCTCTGAATCAAAAGTTATTGAGCCAAACCACAAAATGTGGTCAATTATCTTGAAAGGGATAATATACACCTAGCTCTTATATCAAAACAAAAACACACTGCACTACAGAAGAAGATTAGATTACCTTTTCCATAGACTGTTAGTAGAAAAAGTAGAAAGAAAGAATATTAATTTTATAAAACATAATACAGGTAATGTACATTAATAAATATTAGAATCACATTCATGTCATTACAATGAAGTATACACTTAAGAAAAGAAGGGTTAATACTGACATCACAAAGTTTTATCTTAAGTATCTGTTGCACAGCAAATAAAAAGTTCACGTCATAAGCCAAACATTAAACAAAAAAGCATTACACATAGGCGGAAGATATTGTATGAGAGTTCAGTCATTGCAATTAACGCTAGACAAATACTTTTTATGTTATTTTCAAATGCTTATAGACAAGAGAGATGCATTAATTTTTTTCTTCTGTTTCACAGATAAATAGATATTTCACTCTAGAATCAGCTAATAAAGTGGGATGGCTTTACAGATATCAAATTTCACAAGCACTTCCAATCCAATTGTGGAGCTACATGTATGTGTAAGTTAACCTGCTTGATGACATTTTATGTCTTCCATAATCTGTAAAGCCCTGTAAAATCCTGGGTTATTCTTTTTCATTCTTTTAGAATTGATTAGAGTTTATAATAAAGTTTAAATGATGATTTTTTAAAAAGACAATGTACAATAAAGTATGAAGGAAAGAAGGGTGCAAAAAAAACACAAAATCAATGGTGCATTGAATCAAATCAAATCTTTAAGTCTGTCTTACGCTGAGGCTGTTGAACTGTAAGTTCAGGGCTCTTATACTCATTCTGGATATTCATATTATCCTCTGAACGAAAGTATGAATGATATACTGATGGCATGAAGGAGAATACATGGGAAGGAAGATGAATATACTTGTAAATGGACATATGCATGGTATTACGAAGGGAAGGCAGAAAGAAGAAGTCATTAGTAGTCCACTAAATACTGAATATTCGTGGTCTGTAGTATTCAGTAGACAAAGAAGAGAGGCATTCAACATTGCATGTAACAGAGTGTTCCATATTAAACCGATCATAATCTACATGTACATGTAATTATCAAAAAACATCAAATACATGATAATTAGCTCCTCTAAGGAATGGCTGGCTGATTCAAGTAGACACATTTGCAACTTGATTTCAGTGTACACAGTGCTGGTAAAAAGCAAAAAAAGGTTGTTTTTTTTTCAAATCAATATATACATGTATTTCCATTTTTGGACAAACCTACTGAATATCTCCTAATAAAAAGGATATAAACACACAAAGGACGTTGAATGCCTCTCTTACATGTACATAAAATCGTAGCCTTAACCCAGAAAGAAGCACAAAGCTACCTCCCAGAAACATCAAACAAGGGGGAAAGCTTTGAAGAGCATGCAATCAGACATCAAATGCTGACCTTTCCTCATCTCTTCTAACTTCTCCTGTTGCGCTCTCAACAGCGCCCTCTGTTGAGCTTCAAGAGTGATGTCAGAGTTTGGTTTGTTTGGATAATTCTCCTTCACTTGTTGTCTGGTTCGTGAGCCACCTGATTGAACAGGTTCAGGGCAAAAGGAATTATTCCTTCTTCTTGGAACATTTTATTTTGCACTTTCTTGACTGGAGTTTAGTCATTTTTAGTACATGTATCTCATCAAAGGCTAGGGTCTTCAGAGATTCTCAATAATCATTTTAGATTGGATATTGTAGTTCTCAAAGGGCAGTAAAAACAATTTTTGTTTAAAGTTGGATTTTAAGGAAATTTTTGGATACTAAAAAGAGACACTGGAGTTACATGTACATGTACATGTAGGAACCAGGGGCACTACAAGATATCAAAATTGGGTATAGAACACACTCAGACAATTTATGGTCTCAGAAATTAAAGTGAGAAAATTAAGTCCTTCGTAGAGATTGAAATTGGTACTTTCTAGGTCTCTCTCTCTCTCTCCAACCCCCCCCCCTCCCCAAAAAAAACAACAACAACAAAAACAAATAAACAAACATAAAATCCTGCAAAATATTGTGGTCATAAAGGAGACTGAGGGATGAATAAATATAGACTAAAATTGTGGTATTAAGGCGATGAGAATCTCAGAAGAGCTTATGTGAACAAGAAAGCACATTTTCAGAATGGCTTTTGCAAATGAAAAGAATCTCAACTTACTTCTGTTTTTCAATCCATCAAAGTCCTCAGCAGCTTGATGAGTCATGTTCCTCAAGACAGCCACACTGCCCTTGTGTCTGGCTAACTCAAAGACATCAACCTGAGGGCTTCCTCTTCGTGGTGCATGAGCAGCCTTTGGCATCGGGTTGTAAGGATCATACTGCATTAGGGATGGTAGATAAATAGAAAAACTTTCAAAGATATCAACCTGAGGACTAAATCTACATGATGCATGAGCTGCCTTTGGCATCAGGTTGTAAGGGTTATACTGTAGGGAATGGGAGAAAAGGAGAAATACTTTTTATTTCTTCTCTCAAAGACATCAACCCGAGGGCTTCCTCTAAGCAGGATATTTCAAATTAACTCACATCTCTATGCTTGTCGAGTTGACTCTGTATCCGTTGTTGCTCATAGGCTAACTGTACCCTCATAGCTGACAGAGCTCCCACCACATTTGTTTCATCCTTTGGCCCTCCTCGCTCTTTGGTCGACACAGCCGGCACAGGGGGTGAGGAACTCCTCTCAGAGGTGCTTGGAAAGTCATCATCCTGGAGATAATGAAGAAAAGAAAACAATACTAAATTAACATCACAGTTTAACACTTACGGTGTCCAAGGTTTACAGACTGAACAAGTTCTCAATCATGGTCCCTGTTTTTATCGTTCCATGAAATCTTACTTCAAAATCACAATTGTAACTCGGCACCTTCTGCAGGAGAAAACCATCCTTTTAACCTGTTCACTTCTGAAAATTCTCTCATTCCAAAATACATGGAAAACCTGTCATTGTAAACCTGTAATTGTAACTCGGCACCTTCTGCAGGAGAAAACCATCCTTTTAACCTGTTCACTTCTGAAAATTCTCTCATTCCAAAAGGTTCAATACATGGAAAACCTGCTTCCTGTAGGCACTAGGTTAACATCTAAATTCAACTACCGTAGACTCATTACATCACATTCACAAGTCATGGTCATGATGGGTTTAAACAAGCATACACTGTACCTCTCTAATGTTAAAACAACCTACCCTGAGAAGAAAGCATATGTACAATTAATTTTTTTTCATTCAACAAATAACAAAGAGACAGGGATAAGTTTTCTTGGGCTTGGGAATTAAAGTGCAGTAGAAATGAACATAAATGCATGGTGACTATGAGTGCATCATGTACATCCACACACAAAACTTGTTATTACAAATTGCACACTTTGATTTCAATAGCATACCGACTGGCAATCTATAATACACAAATGGCACATATGATATTAAACACGTACATATTTTTAGAAAAAAATGTCTGTAAGCTGTGATTGTCAAACTCTATTCACTTCCCGAATGCATGAAATAATCACTTGGCAATTCTATCAGTCACGTTCATTCACTCTCATATTCCATCAACAGCGTAAGTGTACACTTTCTAAGTATGTAACATGATTTCAAATAACTATCAATTCAAATGTTCATGCTAGGAACTAAATTCTTGGATGACCACACTGTTTGGTGAATAATCTTATAAGACACTGAACAGTAAATGTGAGAAAAGTCTAGTTTTCTCTCAGCTAGCTGTTGCATGTTATATAAGTCCACCAAAGTAGGCAAAGAGTTAATATAATATTATGTTTAAATAATCTTGACCTATTACAATGTACCTTAAATCCTTCTGCTTGTACATGAAAAGCATTCCTTTTCTTTGTTGAATATTAAAATAATAACCTTGTGCAGACATGTATGTACATGTATAACTGATGCACATGATACATGAGGTAATCAGAAATATTTTAACTACAGATGTCAGTGCACAGCAAAATGTCAGTTTTATATAAAGTGATATTAAAAAGTACATATACCTGCATGTGACCATCACGTTGAAGCTTATTCTGTAAACGTTGAGCCTTCTTGTACATTTCAGACTAAACAGAAGAGTGTATGCAAGAAGTCTCATTTAAATAAACAAAAACTATGTTGCATTGAGTCATTGTGTATGCCTACAGTGCACATGCATATAAGGGTAACATTATGATCCTGAATTTTTCCCTCAATTCCCTCTTTTATTCTTAATAACACAGATGAGTCTGTTGCAATTATACATATACAATACATTATAGATACTGATGTATTTACTAACAAGAATATGATATCATAACCACGCATGCAACATCCATCTACATGTATTACTCCAAACGAATAATGTGATTATAGATTAATATTCAGTTTCTACTATCTTCTTTAGATTTTATTATGTCCAGTCGCAAACCCGATACAGCCCTGATACAAGCAAGCATTAAAATTTTCATTTAAAAAATGCCTCTCATCTTGATTCTTTTGTTTGACTAAATTTCTGTCTTTACAAGTAAGCTTTTATCAATCAAATTTGAAGATCCTCAGCTTTCAAAATTTCTTACTTCTTTTGAGACATCCACCAAGAAATCAACAAAGCTGTTCCCAGGCGGGCTCTCCTTTAATAGACAAGTCAAATATGGCAAACACAATTTAATAATAATAATAATAATTAATAATAATAATAATAATAATAATAATAATAATAATAATAATAATAATAATAATAATAATAATAATAATAATAATAATAATAATAATAATAATAATAATAATAATAATAATAATAATAATAATAATAATAATAATAATAATAATAATAATAATAATAATAATAATAAATAATAATAATAATAATAAATCATAATAATAATAATAATAATAATAATAATAATCATAATAATAATAGTAATAATAACAATAACAATAATAATAATAATCATAATAATAACAATAACAATAATAATAATAATAATAATAATAATAATAATAATAATAACAATAACAATAATAATAATAACAATAATAATAATAATAATAATAATCATCATCATAATAATAATAATTTAATAATAATAATAGTAATAATAATAAAATATAATGCATAATATTAATAAACATTAAAAATGATTACATAATCCTATTTCATTGTTCTGAATATGAAGGCTAAAAAAAATGAGAGATTTAGAACATGACAAAATCAAGAGTGGTAAAAATGTTCTCCAATCTTCATAGAAGGCCTTGTACTCATATATACATGCACATTACAACTTTTTGCAAGTATTATAATTAAATATACTACAAATTTTAAAAAAAGTATGGTGGGGTACATTTTTAAATTACAATATCCTACACATCCAGAAGTAGATTTACATTTCTCCATTTATTTTGTAAATTCTCAACAGATGTTGCAGTCTGGCAATCATGAGGATCAGGAGTGATCCTCTTATCTACGAGGTACATACGACCACCTATCTGTTACAGTCTGCTATTATATCCTATAATTGCCCATAACCGAACATAAAATTATTTCACAAATAGCCTACCATACACCGCCTCCGTCCCCCGGGTTGCCGTATGAAACCCGTCACCCGCCATGACACTTCCTCCGAAACCACACACCAAGAGAGCACCCGCAACCAGGACACGCAGACATGTCGCAACTGCGAGGCGAGGGGTAGGAGGGGGGGACACAGATAGGTGGTCGTATGTACCTCGTAGATAAGAGGATCACTCCTGATCCTCATGATCTACTATCAGTACATCCGACCACCTATCTGTTACAGTATGCTAGACCGACACGGACTCAGCGGGAGGCTTGGCTGCGTCTAGCGGTGAAGGAGCGGTGTATTAGCGGGACTGAGATGCCGACAGTAACGCTGCTCGAGAAAACGAGGGTACTGCGGCGGGGATGTCCCGGAGATAAAAGGAGATGAAAGAATTCGGAGAGCGCCAATAAGCTGCCTTCTGAATCTCCTCTACGGACACGCCGTTGAACAGAGCCCAAGATGCGCTGATCCCCCTGGCATCGTGTGCACGGGGCGACACGCCAGGCGAGAGAGCATCGGGGCCGGCCGCACGAATGGCGGCAACGATCCACTTCGAGATAGTATCTCTCGAAGCCGGTGAAAAAGGCTCTTTCGTAATCACGAAAAGCTGATCACCAGAACGGCGTTCCTTAGTGCGCGCCCAATAATACTTGAGAGCGTGCACCGGACACCAGACTTTATCCTCCGTCACCGACGAGAGGGTGGACAGCGGTTGGATAAAAATCTCAACCGGTTGGGAGCTGGCAGTCTGGTTCTTCGCCACATAGGACGGGTTGGGAATGAGGCGCACCCCCGCGCGTTCCCAACGGACATGCCCCGGCGCCGCCGACAGTGCGTGCAAGGCACTGCGACGCTGGCCGGAGGCAATCGCCAAGAGGAAGACCGCTTTAATGGTTACATCTCTAAGCGAGGCCTCAGCGAGGGGCTCAAAAGGCGCCCTGGCAAGGGCCTCCAGCACCCGAGGGAGACTCCACGACGGGAGCAATCTCCTAGTCAGGGGGCGCTCCAGGAAAAAAGCGCGGACCAGGCCGGTCAGGGAGGGGGCAGTAGAGACACTGGCCCCATCCGCGAACCCAGCGTGGATAACGGCAATTGCCGAACGGTAGCCACGGATGGTCGAGACAGTCAGGCCCTTATCGAAAAGGGGAATCAGAAAGTCTGCGACATCCCTTAGAGGTGCAGAACGGGGATCCACCCCGTGTGATTCGCACCAGCTAAAGTATCCAGCCAAACGGGAATTATAAGATTCCCGGGTGGACTCCCGTCGGCTGCGAGCGACGAAGGTCGCAGCCCGCTCTGAAAGGCCCGCCTGAGCTCCAGATTCCCTGACAATGGCCAGGCAGTCAGGTGGAGCGTGGCCGGTCGGGGGTGCAGAGTCCCCGACACTGGCTGGGAGATCAGGTCCGGACGAGCGGGAAGGAGCCTCGGATTCCCCACCAGTAGGCCCGTCAACTCGAGGAACCACGTACTCTTGGGCCACCACGGGGCTATGAGGAGGAGAGTTGCTTGGTCCTGCCTCACCTTCCGCAGAACGCGGGGAATGAGGGCGAATGGCGGAAACGCATAACCCCTGAATCCCTTCCACGGGAAGGAGAAGGCGTCCATCCGCCAGGCTGCCGGGTCCTGCACCCTCGTGCAGTATACGCGGTATAAGCGGTACACGTTTCCCCCGAACGCGAAGCCCAGCAGATCTCTGGAGGCTGGGGCGATGGGGACGTGATGATAGGCATCCTTCAGATCTATAGATACTGCCCAATCGCCTGGCTTGAGGCACGGGAGTATGGAAGCCAGGGTCTCCATACGGAAGTGCTCCGTATTGATGTGTCGGTTGATTCTCTTGAGATTTAGAATCAAGCGGAACTTCCCCGAGCGCTTGGGGACAAGGAATATGGGGGAAAGGCATAACCGCGGATGATCGCGGGTCCTTTCCACCGCCCCCTTCGCAAGCAAGGCGGCGATCTCGGCCGCCATGGCTCGACGCAGAAGCGGAGACATGCGAGGGGATGGAAGACGGACGACGCCTCCGGGCAGGGGGGTGGCTAACTCGACGGAGAAGCCACCGCCGACAACGGAGAGAACGAAGGCGTCGTCCGTTATGGCCGCCCAGGCCAGCTGGAAGGCCTGAAGGCGGCCGCCCACCCCGGAGGGGGGGCCCTGAAGCGCTCGGGGCAAGGAGTCAAAAGCCGCCGCGGCCCTTGTCGGCCGGGCGGGTAGACCCCCGCTGCTTGCCTCTACCCCTGCGGTTACGGCGCCCCCGGTTTGTGGCCCGGCGGGTCGTCTGTGGGGGAGGCATAGTCACCGTCACACGCTGGGGGGCCGACGCCTGTGGCCGGCGGGGCGATCCCCGGGGACGGTTAGGTCGAGCCTGAACTGATATCAGCTGACCTGCTAACTCTCGCGCCTGCTGGCAACGGGTTAGCGCCTCCTTGATGCGGGGCGCGAACTGGCCAGAGAAAAGGAACGGCCCTTCGAATGGCATCCCACTCGTGAGCTGCGTCCTTTGCCTCACCGGGAACCCGAGGGCCTCGAGGGCCAGGTCCCGGCGTCGGCGAGTAGTGAAGAGTGCGGTACGCGTGGACTGCTTCCATAGATGCTCCGAGATGGACATGAGGAGCGAGTCCAAGAGCTGGCGGTCCTCGGGGGAGACCCGGAGGTCATCCGCCTGTACAGCCAGGTTCGTTAACGCCCCGGCATAAGCCGCTAGACGCATCGAGGACCTTGCTAGGACCGACAAGTGCGTCCACCGCATATCTTCTTCAAGAAAGGCGCGACGGCGGAGAGGATTGGCCCTGCCTACATAATCCCCGAGAGCTAGGAGCTCCGGGGAGAGGGTCTCGGGCTCGAGGTAGCGGGCCATGTCCGCGGGCTGAAAAGCAAAAGCCCGACGCAGGCCGGCGAGGCCCCTCTTAGGGGGCGGCTCCCGGGCGATACGCCCGTACTCCTCCTTGAAGTCTGCCGTGAGGGGGATACCGGGCTGAGCCCCGGCTCCCCCTCGGAACAGCCGGGACGCCGGGGGTTGTTGTTCCGCCGGGTCCGGGCGAACCGTATAGAATTCTTCGAGGTATCGAAGAAGTAAGGCCTCCGCCTCCTCACTGAGATGCCTCAACCCAGGCGGGGCTTCAGTCCCTGCAAGGGACGGCGCCGCTGAGGAGGCCGACATCGAATCCCACCCAGAAGTAGAGGGTTCGGACTCGGTCGCTGTAGGAGACTCATACAGCTCAGAGAGGAGAATCATGGGCGGGGTAGGCGTCGGTAGCGGGAGGGGAACCTCCGCTGGCGGCACGCTATAGCCCGCCGGAGCTCGGGTCACCAGGCCCGGGGAAGGGCGGGGGAGCCGAGGCTGGGATGCAGTACCCGCCTGGAGCAGGGGGAACTCATCCGTAAGGGCTGTGCCTGCAGACGAGGCTAGGCCACCGGCGGCCGTAGTCTGGTCAAACAAAGGCACCGGCGCTCTCTAACCCCTGGGTCAGTTGGATAGGACCGGGGGGAGAGCGGGTGGTAGAGCTCCGGTCATGGCGCCATGGCCTGCACTCCTCCTCCTCCGACTCGCTGCCCCCGGAGGCGAGGAGCTCAAGGGGAGGGTCGGCTGGGCCGGACCCTCTACCCTCCGGCGCAAGCGCCGGTAAAGGCTCTCCCTCTACAGGGGGATCCCGGGCGGGAAGCCCTAAATCCGGCGGCCTGGCGGCCGCGGAAGGGACAAGGGCTTTAGGAGCCCTCTGGATCGGGGGGTGGGAAGTTAGCCAAGCCTCTAGCTGAGCCCAAGTAGGCTCAGACCAAACGGAGCATACCGCACAGGGATCGGGACGGGTGCATCGCCTGTGCAGTGGACAACACGCGTGCACGTCCCAGTCCGGCAATCCCCGGCGGCAGACCTGACATCTAAGAGTCATACCTGTAAGGGGAAAGGACTCAGTTAGACACAGAACATATATATAAACAAAAAATATGTATTACCAAGTCAATTGTAAACAAAAAGAAATTTGTGTACAAGACAAGGGGCGGGAATTAAAGAGCGCTGTGCCAACAAGATAGATCTACATTGACGGTAGAGCGCTACAAACGCCTAGGAAAGAACATGAAATTAAAACATGTACCAAAACAGCCCAGAAACCCATGTCTACATAAATGATGTGCATTTTGGACAGGGCGGCTTGCCATAGGCGAAAAATCAAATCTGGCGGCATTTGGCCTGCCATACAAAAAATTTTTCTCAATGTTTCCAATTTCAACCAAACGGTGGAAAACACTAAAAAACTAACTCCCGGGACTACTAAATGTCCAACGAGAGGAGAAAAATCTAAACAAAAGCGACCAGAAGGCCGTACAATGGTAGGCAAAGCAGAACAGGGGAGAATCGAGCCAGCACAAGCCACGCTCCGAAGCCGCGGTGCATACAACACACAGTGTGTGTGAAGCAACGCAACTCAAACGAAGTCGGCACAAAGCCGAAACAAAAGCTTGATTTTCCCCTTTTCCGCCGATACAAAGTATCTAAAACGAATTGCTAGCCTAAAACAACAATCAAAAGAATAGAAAATGGAAAGAACTGGCCTGATTGTTGGTAATCTGCGTCGGATGGCGACGGATTTAGGGAGCAATCACAAAAAACGTCTTGTTCGTATAGGGTGCGAACAGGAAGGAGGAAGTGTCATGGCGGGTGACGGGTTTCATACGGCAACCCGGGGGACGGAGGCGGTGTATGGTAGGCTATTTGTGAAATAATTTTATGTTCGGTTATGGGCAATTATAGGATATAATAGCATACTGTAACAGATAGGTGGTCGGATGTACTGATAGTAGATCTGAACTTACTGAATATCTTCCATTTCCTGGATGGATGTCTTCCAGCTGTGTACGTGGGATAATTTCAACAAGAAGAATGATAATAGAAAAGAAGACATGAAATTCTACAAATACACATTAAAGGTCTTCCTTTTAGCTGCTGAGGACTTTCAACAAAAAAACAAACAAACAGAATATCTCTTAGGGCTCTTGGGGCTTACTGATTTTCTTCCATTCCAAAGATGGACATCTTCCAGCTGTGTACACAGAACAATATCAACAAGAAGAACGATAAAAGAAAAGAAGAAATGGAATTCTACAAATACACATGAAGGGCCTTCCTTTTATCTGCCCCATCATTCAACAAAAAAAATAAATAACAAATAAAAAAATTCCATCAACAAATCACACAGTTGTATCAAACTTGCATCATTGATATACATGTAAGCACATCAAAATACATAATTTGTATAAGAAAAAAAGGAGGATATTACAGATACAAAGATTCATTCTACATAAAGGTACAGTGTACTATTTAACATTTTCAAGTGAAAATGTATTTGGTCACCTTGTGCATAAAAAAAACACACAACAACAACAATAAACAGACAAACAAATTGCGTAAGTGCCATGCAAAATGGCTTTTTTAGTATTCACATGTACATGTACAAATGTCCCTCTTGATTTCAAGGTTTGAAAAACACAGTTCTACACAGAAGTATCACGGTATCATAGTATATGTAGGTCCAGGATTATACATAAAATTCTAACATACACCATGCACAATCATGGACCTTCATGTCCTATAATAGAATGATACTACATGTATCATTTATGAGAAAATCGCACCTTTAGAACATCAAAGCCAAAAAGGGCTCACGTGAACAAAAGAGTATTTTTTTGCACTGCTATTTTATCACTGGTTCCATCATTTCATTCCTCTTTGGTTATAACTTGTACATTTGGTCCTAATAAAAAAAACAACATGAAAATGCAAAGGGCATGCTGTAGGTTTTGGGACATTGTTAAAGTGCAGAGAATAATAACAACACACCATACACTTCCTTGTAAACAAAGGGGAGAATATCAAATCTGTGCAAGAATCAATGACTCGGTGTTAGGTGACACACATTTGCTTACTCTTTTTGGTTTCTCTTTCCTCCTAATAGGGGCTGGCCTTGTTTTAGACTAGGAAGAAGAACCATAGGAATATATATCGGATTCACACTGCAACATTGTAGCTATTTCCTGGACATGAGATTCTAAAATTGCACTAGGAACAAAGCGTTTGGATCAAAATCTATTTCATTATCACTGCAGTAATATTGAACATTGGAGTATGCAAATACACTGCTTTTTACCTGAATGTACATGTAGCATTGTACACATAGATGTACAAGCAAACACACATATTACAAAGTAAAAAGGGCCTACTCTGCCTTGTTTAATATAACGGCAAAGCTTATGGATAGGCCAAGACAAAAGCAAGCATATATCTACTTACAGAAGTAAGCATTCTCACAACAAATACATGTTTATGGCGTAAAGTCTGCATGTAGTCGGCCCAGAGATAAACATAGAATCTAGCATAAGGTTAATGAAGAGCTTACTGATTCGATGTCAGCGATGTCTAGCTCCTGTTCAGATAAACTATCCGGAGACCTCACCTGGGGCTTCTGAGGGTTGCACGATGGGTATCAGAGGCAAAATAAAATGGTCTGATCACTTTCTGTTTGCATATATGTTAATGTTCTTTCAAGATTCTAGTATATGTCGGATACAAGGGTTCAAGAGTATAACAAAAAAGAAAAGATATCTGAAATATGCATCTTGAACAAGTTCTCTTTTCCTAATTTTCCTGCCACGATTGAAAGGTGTAAGGACTAAGAAGAAACACAACATGTACAATTACCTCAATGCAGTAGCTAAAACATACAAGCAGAAACTCATTAAAGATAAAGAGCATTGAATGGACATATGTGACCCTCCACCACAAAACGACCAATAAGTCGCAATGGGAGTTTTAGAGTAAACAGTTGGAAAAGGTCGTTTGGGTGGAAATTTTGATTTTAAGTTTTTTTTTTGTATTTTCTGAAAGTTCATTTATTAATCTACCTTCTGACAAAATTTCAGGGTAAAATACCTCGTTAAAATTTGTTTTTACTCTCATTCAAAATGACCATGTTTTCCAGGACATTCAAATTTTGTGTGTCAACTTGCTGGGATTGTACTCCACATCGCTTTTCTGGTATAGCTTAAAAACTATGCACTGTCTGATATTCAAAATCTAAAGGTACAAAGAAATGTATCTATTCTGAAGGTATGGAAAGTTTCAATGCAATCCAATTAGTACTTCACAGTGTATGCTAGGGAGTTTTGACTCAACCTTTTGTGTGACTAACAATAGGACACAGATTAGGCGCTCTTAAATGGTCACTCTTCTTTAGAGCCAGTTTTCTCTATTGTTTTGGTCATTAGCCTGTCTGACACGTTGACATTCTTATTGTAATTTACAAGGGTTTGCTTAGTCCATACAAGACAAGTTATATACCATTTTAAAGCTTAGAATCTAAGCTTTCAAACTGTGTTGAAAATTTAAAACCCCAAATTTCTGACTTATTGGTCATTTTGTGGTGGAGAGTCACATATGCAGTCAATCATGTGCCAGTGGCCACGTCTTTGTCTTTTTTTAAAGAAGAAAAATGTGTTTGAGAACCTGTCTAGAAAGGCTACCTGTCTACGATGGCTACATTTTCAGTTTACCTTGGTTGGCCTTTACATTCAGTTTCAACTCTAATTGGGAGTTAGTAGTGAACAATCTACTAGCCGACATGGCAATACCTTATTACGGGGTGTCTGTCCACGATTGACTTCATGAAGGATAGCCTCAATGTGGCCATGTTTGATGTCTGGGCAGAGTTCGAGAAGCGTGCTTCGCTTCAGCCGCCGAATCGTGTTCCATGTCTTGTACCCATTGTCAGCAAGGGGGGCTGCATAGACAACTAGATCAGGGTCAATCTCTCTCAACCAATCCACTAGGTACTTCAAGGATGGACACAAAGGGAGGAGGAGGAGCAAGATCAAAGCTTCATTAACTTGCTATCAAACGAGGAATAAAACCAACAGACTTGTGTGTGCCTCTGACTCTCAAAAAGGAACTCAAAAACAAACTGGTGTGCATGATAAAAGTAGCAGGGAATCACAAAAAAGACAGTTCAAAAGCTGAAATGTAATAAAAAGATTCATCAAAAACCTGAACTGTTAGAACAAAGCATCTAACACTAAGAGTGTGCCAATAAACAATAACTCAATATTTATGCCGGTGTGTAAACTAAACAAAAGACAAACTGGTGCAGGAACTCATTAGAAGAAAATGCCAGGGAAGGAACTCCAAATCAGTGTAAAGTGTGCCTGCCAAACAGTGGATAGAGACACACATCTAATACAACTGATTGAATGCAAAGCAAAAACAAGCAAACTCGCAAAGTGAATTTAAAAAAATAATAACTCAAACCATGCCAAACTAAGACAAGTGCACAAACTCATAAATACTAGGGTGATTATAACTTAGTGTCTGACAAACTTAAAAGTAAGAAAAAAGTGCGAGCTGTGATTCAAGAGTACAAAAACCAACATGAAATATTTCTTTCAGTGTAAGGAGGGTGAAACATAAATCGAATTTCAAAATACATGGCACTCAAGCATCTAAAATATTATTAAGACTAAAATTACTGGAAACAAATTTATAACTAATTAACTTATATTACAATGTTAAAAAAATATTTGAATATACATTTTAATTATACTACCAGTTACATACAAATAGAATGGGTGATTCCACACATGACGGGGTGTTTCAGTATTGGTATTTGGAGAAAAAAAATCAACAAAAATCAAGCTCCAACACAGTTGATCAGATTACAGAGCCAATACAATATCTCAGCACAGCAGATCAACAGCCTAACAATGCAATGCTGAAGTTATGATGTCAGCACTACTGTATAAGCTGTTTTTTTCGCGTACAGATATTTTCGCGATTTTGGACTAGGTAGGAAAATTCGCGAGGGTTTAATTTTGCGATTTTTGTGATGTTTTTGTTACTATAAACAGCCATATACTGAAGTGGAAATTTTCGCGAGGACCGACTCGCGAAAATAACCACTTATACAGTATTCTCAAGGAAGGGAAAATATTTTGTTTTTAACTAATGAATTATGAATCTACAACCTCATGAAATCACATGGATATCACAGTCCTTCTTTTATCTTAAGTGCAATAAGAACTCCATAAAACTGGATACTTTTGAGTGGAACAGCAATTCTAGATTTCATTTGGTCTGGGTGCAGTATTCAAACCACGCTCACATCATGCTTGCCTGGTGATCACAAGTCAATGAAGACTTTCGAGTATTATCACTTCACAGATTAGTATTTACATGTGTAGGTTGCACGACACATGCTCCAACAATAATTGCTCTGCATCGATTCCGTACACTAACTAAATTCTGAACTTCAACCCCTGACCAAACACTATACCTAACCCTAACCCTTACCCTAAACCTAAACCGAACTTAAAACCCAACTGCAACCCTCATCTTAATCCTATACCTTTGACGAAATAAAGCCCAGAGCAATTCTCGCTGCAGCATATGTCGGAACATCAGTGGGTGTGAGATCAAGAGAGGGCGCTACTTACACGCTGCTTTTTATAAGCGGCTTCAAAGCCACCTTTGGTTTCTGGGAAAAGCCCAGAATCAAGGAAGGAGCCCTGGAAGCAATGGATTGGATCAACAGATAAAGATAAGCATTGGCAAAGAGAGTTGGTAAAAGAGTGCAAAGAGTGAGGATATAACATGATATCTTCGGCTGGTTGAGAGCAAAATAGCATTAACTCATATCCTTTTAACCCTTTCAGGACAACTGACCACATTTTGTGGTTTGGCTCATTAACTTTTGATTCAGAGCTCTAAAATATATACCCACTGCATGAGTAGAAAGAGCAAAAATTTCTGCACACAGTATGTCCATTTTTGTTGCATGACCACATTGCATTTGATGCCAGGAATTTTAAAAACGAGAAGAAGATTTTAAATCCTTAAATTGGCAACACATTGAGAGGTTCAAAATCATTGTTTTTTTCATCAAAATTGGCAATTTTTAAAACCTTACGCCAAATTCCTAACCATGTATATTTTTTTCAAAGACATTGCGAGTTATTCGAACTATGTAGCACTAAAAGAAAATATTATTGTTGCCAATTTGCAGAACAAAATGTGATCAATTGAGCTCTTAAATAATTCCTGTCCTGAAAGGGTTAACTCATATCCTTTTAAGCAGAGTTAATGCCCTTCTGGCTCTCAACAGCCAGTATATTCATAAGCTTTGGAGGTCGAGCCTGTATCCCAATGCACTGTGTTTATCCCTACTTTCAAACTGTGTAGTACCATGAACAAATCAATCTTCCAAATTAATACTACATACATATTTAACCCTTTCAGGACAGGGATTATTTCAGGGCTAAATTGATCACATTTTGTTCTTCAAATTGGCAACAATAATATTTTTCTTTTAGTGCTACATGGTTCAAATAAAGTGTAATGTCTTTGGAAACAATATACATGGTTAGAAACTTTGTCGAAAAGATGAAAAAATTGCCAATTTCGATAAGATACAATGATTTTGAATCTCTCAATGTGTTGCCAATTTAAGGATTTTAAAGCTTATTCTTGTTTTTTAAATTCCCTGCTATCAAACACAATATGGTCATGCAACAAAAATGGACACAGAGTGTGCAGAAATTTTTGCTCTTTCTACTCATGCATCTGGTATATTTTTCAGAGCTCTGAATCAAAAGTTATTGAGCCAAACCACAAAATGTGGTCAATTGTCTTGAAAGGGTTAAATGTACATGTAGAAGAAGCCCCCCCCCCCCTCCCATTTTTGTTTTCTTTTTTCTATCATACATTTATTCCATATATGAAACTACAAGTAAGGCTGTAGCTATCAAGATTATCAGTATCGACTCTTGAAAGTGTTTAAGGTTAGTTAATAGACATCACACTTTCATCATTATTTCCTACTGCTTTTCTTTAACATCTGCATGTAGAAGTATGAGCCTTCAAGTAAGGCAGCTACATGTACATGTATTTATTCGAGATATTGCAAAAACTTGGTTAGATACCATCGGTGCTTTATGTCTAGAGCTACATACATTGTATAACTTCTCCTGTGAGCACGTATCACTATTATTTATCACCTCTAGTATATCGTTAAAGAGTTGGTTAGTTGTCACAACAGTATTATGTCTCAAGCTGAATTCTTCTCCTGTTCTTTGACATAACTACCTAAATAATAATGTAAGTCAGCAAACAAAATGCTAAAAATTGATTAAGTCACATCAGCATCCGGTGTGAGTAGTTATACATGTAAGACGATTAGTATAAACTGTTAATGGTTTGTTTGTTAGACCTCACATCAGCATCATATTTAGAGCTTTCTATTCACTTTGGCTCTTCTTAAACACTGTATGAAACTACATTGCAGTTATCAAGATGATAAGTACATGTACATGTATCTACTTTAGTAATGTTAATGGCTAGTTAGAAGTCAAATCGGCATATTTAGAGCTTTCTGTTGTCAGGGGCTCTCCTTAAAAAACACATTACATGTATCTACATGTACATGGGAGCTACAAGCTGATGAGTACACTGTATCTTAATTCCGAAATTGTTAATGGTTTGTTAGACCTCACATCAAGCTTACTGATCTCTGCAGCTCTTCTTAAACACTGTATGATCCTTCATCGCAGACATAAAGATGATTATCATGTACTATGGTTAGATGTCACATCAGCATCATGTTTAGAGCTACTGTTCCCTTCGGCTCTTCTAAAGAACAGTGTAAACCTACATCGCAGTTATTGTTAAAGGTGATTAGTACATGTATCTGCAGTATTTTCATTGATTAATTGTTGGTTAGAGTCACATCATCATCATCATGTTTAGAGCTTACTGTTCCCTGCTGCTCTTCTGGGTAATGAGTCCTTAACTTCTCCATGGGACTGAGTCTTGCATTCTCTTCTGGTATCACCCTGGGGTGATTGGACTTCTCTGGGATGGTTGCAGGGTTTCGTAACTTATCAAGCGGATCAAGTTCAGCATGCTCCCTGGGAATGTCTTTGGGCGGGAAGATTCTCGCCTTCTCTGGGCCAGACTTCCCTGTGGGCTCTGCATAGGAGTATGCATCACTGAGAGGATTGTCTCCTTGTTTCTGACGAGGACGCCTCTTACGTGGTTTCTTGGATGATTCCTCTTCACCAGTTCTTTCTTCTTCCCGAGGCGTTTCTTCGTCTACATCTGGTGGTGCTTCCTTGCGAGGTCTGCGCGACCTTTTTCTTTTCTCCCCTTCCCCAACCTGAGCTTTATCTGGTGAGACTTCCCCATCTTCGTCATCTTGTGGGGGTTCCTTGCGCGGCCTGCGTGACCTTCTGCCTTTCTCCCCTTCCTCAACCTGACGATCTTTATCGGGGGAAACTTCCCCATCTTCATCATCTGGTGGCGGTCCCTTGCGGGGCCGGCGTGACCTTTTGCCTTTCTCTCCTTCCTCATATGTTTTATCTGGAGAAATCTCCCCATTATCTTCATCATCATCTGGTGGGGCTTCTTTACGGGGTCTACGTGACCTCCTGTTCTTCTCCCCTTCTTCATTCCTGGACGGCCCCTTGCGTGGGGTTTTCTGGTGATCTTTATCACCTTGTTCAGGTGCAAGAGAATGTCTACGAGACCTATGGGTTCTATCACCTCTCTCCTTTAAATACCATATTGAATAGATTTAGGAAGCATGCAAGATAGAAAGGAAACACAAACTATCAAGTGGTAAGGTAAAACATGCATTCTGAAAGCAGACAGCCTTGAATCCTTTCTTCTGTCTACACAACATTTATGCCATACTAGAGTAGATATGTAAATATATGTTCTACAATGTACAAGAATACTGTACATTTTGATGCTAGAGAGCAAGATTTTATTCAATATACTAACATTGGCAGAGGTATCGCAGGTACACACCAATCACATTTTCAACAATTTTTACGACAATTCACACTACGCTTTGTAAACATGAACATGTAACACACGTGACATTCACTTGTGCCATCTGCATTTTTCATAAGTTTTGGAAAAAAGTAAACAAGGAAGATATATTCATGAATTCAAACTTAATATGCAGAAGATTATAGACCATCATAGATACGATCATAGCATTAGTACATTACAGGTAAGAAAAACATGATGGTGAACCAAAATGATGATTTTAAATGAAGGTTGAGATCTGGTAATGGGAAAAAATTATGGTCCTGGGAAGAGTTAAGTTTGACTTAAAGTCGCACTTAAATTCCTAGTTGCGTGCGGTATATGACACATCACGGCATTGGTCAGATCATGCTCAGGGGATCTGGGCTATTGGGTAATCTACAAATGAGATTACGCATTGAATACCGTATGCGCATTGGCACTTACGCATGACTTTAACTCAAACTTAACTCTTTGTGAAACACCCCCCAGGATTTATTCAAGAAATGAGTCATGTGATAATATACATGTAGGTCAAGATGATGTAACAAGTATGGTACCAATGTTTAAGTAAAACACTTAAGCCCACCGCACACTATACGATCTGCTATGATCATATTTTGGAAGAATTGGCAATAGCATTTGATGTGAACATCCAAACATGTACACTCTAAATGATTGAGGTTCTGAATAGTCATATGAATAATGAAATTGAAATTTTGGGGGGTCGCAAGCTTCCTCATATGATGAAAAGCCAAATCGGCTCCGAAGCGCAGTGACTCCAAACCAGTTGCGCAATTGTCTACTATTCGAAGCCGATTTGGCCTTTATTCCGAATAGAAGGCAGCTTACAATGTGCTAAAATGTCAATTCTAGTATTCAAATTATTATTCAGTCTCAATTAAGAAGATAATAATTATTTAAATTTCAGTTTGTTTTGTTGCGATTTGAAATCGGATTGCAGTCGGATTGTATAATGTGCAGTGGGCTTTAGATTACTTTATAAAACCATTAAAGGGCAATCCAACCTTGGTAATAACATGCTTTGTGTGAAAGCAGCAAAATTAGAAAAACAAGATGGTGAAAGTTTGAAAGAAATCTGACAAGGAATGAGAAAGTTATGGGTGTTTTAAAAATGAGATCACTACATCTAAGCGAATCTCAATTGCCAATTTGGTGAGTCGATTGCGACATATTTTGGCAGTTAATTAATACTCCCAGTATCCGTACACTAAAATGTCATTAATTTGCAGTTTTCGCCTAAGCGCCTCTTCCCTACGGGCAGTTCTCAAAATATATCATAGAAAGCATATTGTTATAGGTCTTCATAAAGAAAAAGATAAGCTGAGTAATACTTTTTTGAAAAAAATTACATTTTAGACCTTTTGTGTGTTGGAGCAAATGGATGTAGTTGTTTGCCACTACATCACAGTGACATTACCAATTCTGCAATTTGAAATTCCCATATATGTATAGTGATTACAACTTTCCAAAATTCATAACTTTCTTATTGCTTGTCCGATTTCGTTCAAACTTAGACCAAGCTGCTTCTCTGATTTTTTTTTTCTTTCTTTCAGAATAACTTGTCATTAGAGGGAACTGGTAACTTTGTGGACTGGGCTTGATTTAATAAATTGTTGAATTTTGATATCTGTCTTGTATAATGATGTTCAGAAGGATAATTAAATAGCCAGGCATAGAAAGGTTTTCAAATATACAATGTTATTATTAAGATATCCATGACTGAATACTGACATTTACAAAACCGTACTGGGGTACACTTTAGTCTCTAACACTGCAGGCTGTGGGGGAAATGAGTCTGGCATTTCCGGTCACTTGTATATATTTACTTTTGTGAAGCACATGATGATTTAGAAGTGCATTTTTTTTCCTGGGCTTAATTTTTACACCATATTATATACACCGATAGCATGTAAGGCCAGGCAGCTCAGATTTTATCACGCCTCTACAAAGTTACCAATTCACTTTAAGGTCAGATTTCCCTTTAAGTGTCCCCATGAACCCTAATCATATTAATAAACATGTACGAATGAAAGAGGGAACGAGGGAGAGAGAGAGAGAGAGAGAGAGACCTCTACACTGCACACTGTATCGCCATACCTTTGATTCAGGTTCAACAACCTTTTTATCTTTCTTTTGCAGGGTGGGAATGGGCGGCGATTGAGCACTCTGGATAGCACAGGAAGGTTAATAATCAAAACAAAAACAAGCAGTTTATCCACATGCAGGTAACATGCATGTACTGGGCCCTGTTTCATAAAACTTGTTATCAATAACAGCTGCCAAAGTTCTATATCAAATTTGCTCTGAGCCAATCAGATGCAAGGATTTCAGTAGCTTATATCAGTTAATGCAACATGTTATTGATAACAAGTTTTATGAAACATGGTCCGGGTCAGAAGTTCAATCCAAAGAGTGAATGATAACAAAAACCTGAATGAAAGCAAACATATTACAATGTACATGTGACTTTAAAGTGTACTTATGCCGATTCTCTATGAAATAACAAAGTAAGAGTTTGCATGCACAAGCTATGAATGGAATGCACTTCCATGAATGCAATGGTTGTTCATTTAGGTTAACAAAATAATTTGTAACATACTTTTTCTCCATGCTTGAACAAAATTAAAGTAAAAGAAGAAAAAAGAAAAACAAAGTACCAGGGCCTTGTCTTATAAACAGCTGCGATTGATTCAAATCAATCATAATTTCAAATAAATTGCAACTTTGTACTGTAAGGATAGGAGTTTGCAAGTCTGCAATTAGTTGGAGGACTTGCAATCAATTGCGATCAATCCAGATCAATTGCAACTCTTTGTATATATGTAAGTAAAATTTACAAATTTTATTTGACAATCTTAACAATTGCATAATGTTATGTATGTTGTATAAATAATTTTGACCCTTTTTTTTTTTAAACATGAAAGAGGGAAATCATGGCTTTGAATGGATCTTCGCATGCATGATGCCAAAAATGCCTAACTTGCTATCAAATAAAGCCTACCCTTTGGGCTGGATCTGAGATTTGCATATGCATCATGAAAGGTAGTGATTGTGATTCCTAAATGGATGTTCAGAACCTTGAATAAAAAAGAAACTAGATTTCTTTTAATCAATTCTTACCCTTCTGGCTGGTTCTGGAGGTGGCCTCTTGGTCTCTCCTTCATCCTTCTTCTGATGGGTTGGGATGGGTGGAGATAATATCCTTGGTAACTGAACAGAGAAAGGTAATACAATTAAAAACTGAGATCTACAAACAGAAACTGGTATGAGCTAGGAGTGTATTAAACCTTAGAATATTTTGTAAACCCTCTGATAATACTGTACTTCACATTCCTTTCTCTTGTTCCCTACAGGTATGATTATGTTAAAGCTCTAACTACCTCTCTCTCTCTCTATCTCTCTCTCTCTCTTTCTCTCTCCTTTTCTCTCTCATCTCTTTCCTTTTTTCACACTTCCCTTTTTTCTTTCTCTCTCCTCTTTCTCTCTAGCTCTCTCCTCTTTCTATCGCTTTGTCTTTCAATTCTTTTTCTCTTCAACTCTCTCTTTCCTTTCTCTATCTCTCCATTCTCTCTCCTCTTTTTCTCTCTAGCTCTCTCTCTCGTCTCTCTGTCTCTCATCTCTTTCCTTCTTTCTCTCTCTCTTCTCTTTTTCTTTCTCTCACTCTCTCTCTCTCTCTCTCTTCCTCTGCATCTCACTCTCTCTTCCTTCCTTTATCATTCATTTGGTAATAGTAATAAGACAGTTCTAACCTCTGGTTCCTTTGTTCTCAGTGCAGGGATTGGTGGAGAGGCACCCCTTGGTTGCTGTTAAGATAGAGGAGAGGACAAAAAAAATGGTACTGTATTAACCAATCTGTGCAGCATCATTATCTCTGAGTAAAAAGGGGAGAACACATCTGCAAGATACCATCCAAAATCACAAATTTCATTCTACTACTCTACATGTAATTACCCAAATGGCATATTTTGATTTTTAATCCCCCCCCCCCACCCCCTACAAATAAACACAAACTATTTTACTGCTCTCATCAGCCATATTTTTGACGCAGAAGATGAAGCTGAAGAAGCACTTAATTTGATGAAAAAGAGTTGTACGGTAAAAAAATGAAAAAAAGAATTACATACATATACGTACATGTACAGTATGTATGCAAAAATACAAATGTACGCATAGAGGTATTTCTGTAAAGCACACTATTGATGTCCACAATGCTAAGTCACTATGTAAAATGTAGCATTAAACAACTTTGTATTTTCTCTACCTTTTATGAAACATGTATCTTACTCAGTTTTTCCACCTAAAATCCTAAGCATTTGCGTGACCAAACTAAATAAAACATCCGAAAATACAACATCTAAAACCTTCTGAGATGTGTAAACTTACAGCAAGATTATTAACATTATGATTGATGTCTCTGTGTCTCAGCTTCTCTTCAGCTTCTCTTCTTCTCTTATCATTGGCTTCCTTCTTCTTTTCCTCTGCCTCTTTCCTTTTATCCTCTAGCTGCTTCTCAAGATCTTCCTTCTGTTTTCTTTGCTGTAAATTTAATGAGACAAGGAAGTAAATGTAAGATGAAAAGCAAAGGCACTAAAAGAAAATCATAATAACTTAACAAATAAAAAAAGTAACCTTATAATGGCACTAAGTTTACAGTTTTGAAATATGTATATCAGCACTATGACTTTATGAGACAATTTTATTCATGGTATGTTTTTTAATTATAATTTTAATTTTTATCTTTATTAAAGTTTTGTTGTTGTTGTCATAGAATCAAATAGAATCATTTTTATGACCTTTTGAATTTCAAGAAATAAGATAAAAGAATTTCTTCTTCAGAGACAAGTACATGTAGATGCCATTTGCAATATAGATTCATGTCCCCTATAAGCATTGGGTAGTTGTAACAACTTACAAGACTGTAAGGGTTAATACACAAGAGACATGGCGACTTCTCAACATCTTTCTTTTTCTCTCATGTACAATGATACAACTGAAAAGGCAACACCCAGTTTTGATAAGATCATAGATTTGGGAATTAACATGTTTTTTATTTGGTGTATCTATATGTATGTGGTCTACGAGCAAATTGACAATGAAGTTTTTGTCAATTACATGTAGCCCTGAAAGCCGCAAAAAGCTAAACATACAATGTACACTGTCAGATTTATCTGTCCAGCTGGAAAATCTGCTTTCCCCTTTAAATACACTTTTCTCCTTCATCAATTCTCAAGTTTATTCATATTAATAAGAAAAGAATTCAATGTGGATCTGTGATTCATAAACAAATTTCATTTGTGAGATATCCAGATGTTTATCGGTCATGGTCAAATCAGTTCTTAACCCCCTCAATGTTGAGCAATATGTCTGAACTAAGGTTTACAAGTTTATATCCCTACAGAATAAAGGAATTGTTGTTAGCCCGATTCATCAACGAAACAAACTGAAGCATTTAAGTCAAATTTTTCTTCTTGAAAGTACATTTACGACAAATGTCCAGCAACATGGTGACCCAGAAAGTTTGAGTTATTGAACTGGATGGTACTCACTATTTCTTCTTTTTGTTTCTTCCTCTCTAACTCTGCTTCATATTCCTTTTTTATACGTTCTCTCTGTGCTTCAAGTCTCCTCTCTTCTCTCTCCTCCTCCAGCCTGATCTTTTCCTTCTCTTCCAGTTCTCTCCTTTTCTTTTCTTCAACCTGTTATCAAACCACATTCCAAAAGTACATGTATTCTTATAGTAATATGACATACAATTGTGGGAGAGGGGGGGGGGGGGGGTAGGCCAAGATACATCCTTAATGAGCATAATGTACATACATGTGTATTAAAGATAGAGTAGAGTTCTGGGGGGTGTTTCACAAAGACTTAAGTTTGACTTTAAAGTCATGCGTAAGTGCCAATGCGCATACGGTATTAAACGCGTAATATCATTGGTAGATTACCCAATAGCGCGCGTCCCCTGAGCATGATCTGACCAATGCGGTGATGCGTCACATACCGCACACAACTAGGAATTTAAGTGCGGCATTAAGTCAAACTTAACTCTTCGTGAAACACCCCCCTGGTCATGTATTTACACTGTGAAAGAAACTGTCTCAAGGCAATTGCGTAAGGTTTATCATGTCTACATAAGAACTGCTACATAAGAACTGCTTTATACTGTGAGGTTTTGGAATCATCAAAAGGATATTAAGAAATTAACCCAATCTCGCTGAGAAGCATGTATGTACTGTACACAGAAATGGTTATACGGGACTCCAAACACAAGTGGCATGAACATTCTGCCCGGACGTTTCAGCTATTTCTCTTCCTATTTCAAATATGAGGGAATTCGAAGAGCTATCCTTTTAAGGGGACATTTTTTTCATGATAATCTTCCAAACTGACATAAAAAGAATGAGAAAGTTCACAAATTTTTTTTTCCATCTCCCAGAACTCAACCTTCTCTTTAACGCGTTGAATACTAAGCCCAAGATAACTTGTACAGGGGAGTGTTTCATCAAGGTCTTGTCAGTGACTTTTACCGACAAATTTGCTCTCAGCCAATCAGTTGCAAGGATTTCAGTAGGTTATAACAATTACTGCAACTTGTCACTGATGACAAGTTTTATGAAACAGGGCCCTGGAGTCAATGCAAAATGCATGGCATACCAAAATCAAAACATGCCCAACCGGACAAAGTTCTCTGATATGTATTATTACAATGCCAAAGTGAAACGTCTCAAGACAATTACATTAAAGTATTCATTTCCTTGGAAGGACAAAATAGCCCATGGTGATATACACTGAACAGAATGTGTATTTTTTTCTAGTGGATCTTCAATTATGTACATGCCAACATAATTGTCTGATTTGTTTCAATAATCCATATTTTTGTACAGACTATCTTGCTGGTACACAGGCAAATGCATATGCACGTGTATACATAAATCAGTAACATTAAAGATAATATTTAGTTATATGTAAGGCATTTTCTTAATGATGATGGCAATTTACCTGTTGTCTTAACTGATCCTGATACTCATTCCTGCTAGCATCTGCTGTTGGGTCTGGTGCAGCTCCTGTGATAGAACCTTTAATCTTACCATAGGCAGGTCCTGGTGCCCCCACTCCTCCCCCAGTCGATGCAGCTGCTGCTAGCAAAGGGGATACTTCCTGACCAGGGGCTAGGGCTGCAGCTACAGGCATGGAGGAAATAATAGATCGTGTCAGATTTTGAACAATTAAATATCACTATAAAAGCAATGATGACATTATGTAATTAAATAAAAAATGCTTGAAAAACATTTATATATCATCTTCATGTACACGAGCAAGTACTAAACTGTTTCCCCTAGTAAAATAGGAGGTTAAAAATGCAATACGCTTCCCCAGCCCCATCCCTTCTGCCAGATTTTTAAAATGTTTTGGGTTGTTCGTTTTTTTTGCATTTCAGCATTTTAAAACCTTTCATCATCATCATCATCTTCAGATTCATTTAATAGCAATCTAAAAACTTTTTGTTTAATGCTTCCCTTTATTATACTCCTCTCTTGTATTTCTACTTTCTACTTGCTGTATTTCCTTATCCTACTCTTCACCTCCATAACTTTACAGAGTGGATTTGGCACATTATCAATTGTATGAATTATGATTATCATCAACATCAATATCCACATCTTCATTAGCACCACTGGCGACAATGATTTATTACAATCAAAAACACTGCCAACAACATCATCATAATCAACATAATCATCATCCATTATCATCACCAATGTTATCTTTTCCTCATTCTCCTTTTCCATCTCATACTCATTATACATACCTGGATTTGTAGGAGGTGCATTACCAGCGCCAGCATACAGTTGGAGATCCTTCCGATTAGGGTCATTTAGTATTGTCTCATTTCTGTTGTGAAGTTGTTTCAGATCAGCTGTTGCATCAAAGAAAAATATGAAAGATGTACACAGTCATGTATACAATACAAAGTAATAACTTAATTTATTTCACTTTCGTAATCCCAATGGCTGTTTCAAAACATTTCACATAAACTTCCAAACTAAAGAAACATAAATGAAACTAGAGGGGCCGTCAAAGGCGGCAGACCCACGCCTTGGCGGTGCTACAGAGTAGTTGCAATACTATACTATGGGTCAAAACTGAAATCTACATTGGGTGATTTCACGCTCGGTGTTGGTGTTTGTGGTTAGTGTTTATTGTGCCGCGAAATCATGATCTAACACCGACTATGAAACGAGAAAAAAATCAGTCGGTGTTAGGTGTTGACCTCTGATTTTCTGATGTAGTACCGGTTGCCGGTGTTTAATTTTTGTCAGATGTTGTCTGCTGAACAGAGCTCGGCAGCCGGTGTTTAATTTCATGTACAAAATTCCGTTCACTAACACTATACCCTAGGGATTAAGAAATTTTCATTTCACGTTCGGTGTTGGTGCTGGTGTTGCTACTTGTATGCTAGATACGGGAAATTTGGGGGATTAGCCGTGAGAAATAAAGTCAGTAGGCATCATTCGAAGTGTAATTTTACAGGTGTTATGAGGTAGTATGTTCATATAGGTCTGAAATTAAATCTAGGCCAACATTTAGTCCAACGTTCGATCTAGAGCACACGGAAAGGAACTATATCTACCTTTGCTTTTTAAAGGGGCGGAATGAGTGAATAAAAAATCCTACCTAGTTTTTTTTCCAGATAGATTTGATAAATATGATGTTCGATATTCCGTAGTAAAAGACCCAGAGAATCCACATTATTAACTAGGATGAGTTCTAAATCAATAATCACAATGCAAAATTAATTAAACTTGACGGCTAATCTGAGCCGATGCCTGAAATTTTGCCATTTGCCATGTACGCGCTGGGCCGTCCGATCCGGCGTCTAGCTGCATAAGCTACCGCAGCATTTTCTGCTGCAAGTGAGAAACTCGAGAGAAATTAAATCTAAACTTACTGTTCCTATCAATACTATCCATTTCTTTGAAGTTTCTTACCGGTCTCTTTCCAGATAGATTTGATAAATATGATGTTCGATATTCCGTAGTAAAAGACCCAGAGAATCCACATTATTAACTAGGATGAGTTCTAAATCAACAATCACAATGCAAAAGTAAGGCTTCACGGCTAATCTGAGCCGATGCCCGAAATTTGGCCGTTAGCCATGTACGCGCTGGGCCGTCCGATCCGGCGTCTAGCTGCATATTGGCTACCGCAGCATTTTCTGCTGCAAGTGAGAAACTCGAGAGAAATTAAATCTAAACTTACTGTTCCTATCAATACTATCCATTTCTGTGAAGTTTCTTACCGGTCTCTAGATCAAATAAGGATTGCTTTTAGAATCACCGGACTACTCGGGCAATTTTACGATATTCTAGACTAATAAATCAGTAGTTAAAAACATTTTTTTCTTCTTCGTTGAGAATGGTGCTGACGCTATTACCAGTGTTAAGCTATCGATGCGATTTGTTGGGATATCGGTATCGGCTCCGAAACGGTGATCTTTACATACTATACTACAGAGTCAAAACTAGAAAGTCTCACAGAATTTGCAGGGATCAACCAATCATCACCAAAATTTAATCGATTCTTTCCTGTCACTATCCAAACAATCCCTGAAAATTTGGTGCAAATCCGTTCACCCGTTCTCTAGTTATCTTGTACACAAACAAACAAACAAACAAACAAACAAACAAACAAACATACAAACATACGGAACCCTTTACATAACCCTGCCGATTTCATCGGCGTGGGTAATCATGATCAGTTATAATAGTGGTGGTAGTACATGCACATGTAGTAGCAGTTAGTAGTCGGTAGTGGTAGTGGTAGTAGTAGTAGTAGTGATAGTAGTAGTGGTAGTAGTAGTAGTGGTAGTAGTAGTAGTGGTAGTGGTAGTCGTAGTAGTAGTGGTAGTGGTAGTGGTAGTGGTAGTGGTAGTGGTAGTGGTAGTGGTAGTGGTAGTGGTAGTAGTAGTAGTAGTAGTAGTAGTAGTAGTAGTAGTAGTAGAAGAAATAGTAGTAGTAGTAGTGGTAGTAGTAGTAGTGGTAGTAGTGGTAGTGGTAGTGGTAGTGGTAGTGGTAGTGGTAGTGGTAGTGGTAGTGGTAGTGGTAGTGGTAGTAGTAGTAGTAGTAGTAGTAGTAGTAGTAGTAGTAGTAGTAGTAGTAGAAGAAATAGTAGTAGTAGTAGTAGCAGCAGTAGTATACTTTATGTAATAAATAAAGGCTAATCTGCTACAAGGTTTATTCCACAGATCAGCACAGATTGCAGAGAGCAAGTAGGAGAATTTAGAGACTTCTTGAACACATCCAATGAACAGTTGACATGGGCAAGTCACAGAAAGTTGTTAATTTGCTCGTTTCTCAAGAGACCCCGCTCACTCCTCCATTCATAAAAGTTACCCACAATCTTGCTTTGCTTGTCCCTCATGAGCCCCCCCCCCTCCTCCATTCACACAGCTTACCAATAATCTTACTATGATTACCCCCCCCCCCCCCCACGAGGCCCCACCCACTCCTGAATTCAAACAGCTTACCTACATGTACAATCTTCCTATAATCATCCCTTAAGAGGCCATGCAAACTGCTCCATTTGTGCAACTTACCCACAATCTTGCCTTGCTTGTCCCTCATAGGAGCTCCGCCCCCTCCTTTCCCCCAAGGGTCATAGATTTCAATCTCCTTGTCTTTCTTTGCCTCGTATGCTGCCTTTGCTGCATTCTCTGCATTCTTTTTGGCTTCCTTTTCTTGCATCTAAACATGAGAAAAAGAAAGTCACTCTTCAAAGAATTCAAAACAATAAGCATAACATTATATAACACAACAGAAAATCTACATATAAAATAACACAACACAACAATCTGAACAGAATATATTTTCTACTAGGTTTATGAAGCTGAGGACAAATTAGTGTACTACACATGAATACCAAACTCAATACATTGATAGGCTACTGGAAGAATGAAACAAGGTCAAAGGTCAATGCCCTTTACCTGAATTAGAAGCTGTTCTCTGTAGCTAGGAGCATTTGCCTGGGACCTGGGGCTAAGATTGCTGTCACCAACAAAATTCTTGATCGAACTCTCTCCACGAAACTGTGCAGCTCTAAAACCATGTTAAGAAGATATATGTACGAGGTACTTAGATGTGTATTATATAAAAATCATACAAAATGAAATAATATCTTACATGTGCATGTACTGAAAATTTGCCTTTAACATACACGTATAAGTACAACATGCCTAGAATAATATGATGTCGAATATGAAACAAAAGTGCATATCATATCCTACTAAAAGTGAGCAAAGATAAGTGCTCTGAATAATAATGAATTTTAGAATACTGAACAAAAGTGCATGATATCATTAAAAAAAATGATAAGATTTACGTAAATCTTCTCCAAGTACAAGTATGTATCTAAGTGTTTGTCTTGATCAAAAACTTATTCATAACATGTCTTCAAACAAGCACTTTAAGTACAAAATTGCTTTTGTTAATGCACTGATGCAAATATGTATCATACTTTCAAACTAAATACTCTTGCAGACATTAAACTTTAATTTGCAAATTTTGTGAGTCTTCCAGATTAGTCAAGGTTTCAGGCCGTAAAAAATAAGTAATTTACACACAACACTAATTTTTTGTTGTTGCAAAACCTGCTTGCCACAGAGACGCCCTGTTAAAAATGAATGAAAATTTCATTTTTGCAGAGATACTGGTTTTACAGTACTTTGATTTGGTTTTCTTCATTATCGATGACTGTTTTTTAAATCTTTTTAAACGAAATATTTACAAGTACATTCACTCTATTGGAGATCACTGAATGACACAAAAAACATACTAAAGATTTCATATCTTTGTGAGCTTACGGTTGTTTCAATTTTCATAATTCTGTGAACTTACGATTGTTTTGATTTCATAATTCTGTGAACTTATGCTTGTTTTAATTTCATGATTCTGTGAACTTACGCTTGTTTTGATTTCATATATCTCAGTGAACTTACCCTTGTTTTAATTTCATAATTCTGTGAACTAATGCTTGTTTTTATTTCATATCTCGGTGGACTTATCCTTGGTTTAATTTCATAATTCTGTGAACTTATGCTTGTTTTGATTTCATATCTCAGTGACCTTATGGTTGTTTTAATTTCATGATTCTGTGAACTTACGCTTGTTTGGATAGAACCGGGTTGTTCAGTTGTTGATTGAGCTGGTTGGGTCCTGTAACCGATAGTGGGAATTGTTGTTCAAGTTGTTGTTGTTGTTGCAGCAATTGTTGTTGTTGTTGTTGCAGGAGGAGGTAGCGTTCCATAAGAGGGGAGTTGACGGTGGAGAGAGGGGACACCATCGCAGAGCCAGCAGCAGCAGTAGGGTGTGGTAGTCCATGAACCATACCTGACAAAGCAAAATAATTAAAAGCATTGTTTTGAATGCACAAAGTATAATACAAAAATATCTTCTAGGACAAATAAATTTCTAGTACCTTGATGGATCAACTGTAAAGGTCTGGAGCTCAATACCTCATTGCATTGTCTCACAGCACAACTTTTACAATTCTGCAGATATTGTCTGTTGTATTTGAAATGATTATATTTCTGGTTTGTTTTGCTATTGCTGACACTTGAATATAATCTGAATATAAATGAGGAAAGGCATAAAATAAATGACATGGTGTTCCCAACTGTTACCTATCCTTTGTTCATTAGTGTACACTGTAAGAAGGAAACTAATTATCTTAACTCAATCTAACAGAATGAACATATTTAAAGTTTAACCCCTACCATGCCATGGGTGGCAAATCCCGCCCCAAAACAGGAGTGCTAAACATTTTGTTTGGTTTGTCTTTGTTTGGGAATGGCTTGAAAATTTTCTTCCCACAGGAACCTGTGCCTTCAATATAATGTTTATTCCTAGATGCAATATATCTTTGCCCAGTTTGCTCACGAAGAAACTCATTGAAAATTAATATTCAACTCTTGAAAGTTCATTTTTGACAATCACTCAAAAATCTGGTGGCATGGAAGGAGTTGAGGGGAAGTCACCCTGCTATTAAGGTGGTTGTTACAAAGCAGAAAAATGTAAGAAATAAATTTTGAATTTCTCCAATGGAAATATGTCACTGTACATGCATCCTAGATAATTGTACAAAAGTTTTTACACAAATCCTTTATGAAATATCTTGAATTTTTTATCAATAGCCAAGCAAGAAAAATGGAAATTTATGAAATTTTCTTTACAAAGCAAATGAGAGCAATGCTCGAAAGGAACGTCAAGGAGTAGTTGCACATAAATTATGTTTGATCAATTCCAACTTTTAAAATGCATAACTTTCTTAATTTTAATCAGATTTTCTCCAACGTTCATTGCTTTGTTTCACTTATTTTCTGCTTTTGCTATAAAACTAACTTAATGTTAAGGTGGACTTCCCCTTTTAAATTTGAGCAAAGGTCTAAGCTTCAGCAGAGTGGAAAATATGCAAAGGCTCTTTTCTTAGAGACAGAATATCACCAACAAATATGCTTGAAAGGAACATGAGCATTCACCAACTTGGCTAAAGAGAGGAGGATCAAGAGTGAATGCAGAGGAACTGCAATGTGAACAAAACAGCAGCTGCAAGAGAAGATCAATGCAACATGTACAGTGTACACCACAGTAAGAGTTTGAACGTACACTATGAAAATCCGGTATTTGATTGAAATATATTATGCAACCAACAGTTTTAAGGTCCAACACAAATTTACAAAGATTCAAATTATAAATCCAAATACAACATCGCTCCAGATTACAAGTTGCTTGGATTACTGCAGAGAGCGGAAATGTGCTTCAAACATACATGTTCAATGTGCACAATAATTTGTTCACAGAGAGAAAGGAGAAAGGCACATTAGGTACGTGTATAATGCACAAGTTCTTTAATAATATGCCCTCTTCTGTTTTCGATAGTCAAATCTACATGAAGAAGAATTCCAATCAAGCTACAGATGCATAAGTCACAAAATAAACAAATTGCATTTAAAGCTTTGTCGTTCAGGATGTATTTCTTACCATAAAAGAGAGGAGTTGATCAAATTGATGCAGAAAAGAAATGTGGATAAAAAACAATATACATGTACAATGTTGAATGCATTATTATAATGAACAAAAAGGACAAAATGAAAATTAAGCCATGAATCATAAATAAAGAAAAAAATCTCAATTGTTGTTAATTTTTTGACTGAAATATTCTATAAAATAATGGAAATTAATAAAATCAAATTAATTGCTAATTAAGGCAAAGTATCCACCTGAAGAATCTTGAAACCTAACTTTATCACATTGCACATGACATCTAGGCCCTATTGAAATAACTTTTACACATCAAACCTTTTGATGAAAAAAAGTGCTACTATATTCTCCTTCTCTTCCATTATATAGTGAAACATGTATATAAAGACCACTCCAGGGAGACAAGAAAAGCAGTCTTTATGAGCAGGTGATCTTGATGAAGAGGTTGCTTTAATACAGATTTCAATGAGAAACACTTTTCAAGGGAAACAAAATTTGTGGTCTTTATAGACAGGTGGTTGCTAATGTAACCTGTATTACAAGGCTACAGTGTTCCAGGAAAAATATCAGTACCTTCACTGTTTACACAACAAGATGTATTAAAAAGAAATTAAATTGTCACATTGGGGTGGTCACTGCAAGAAATGTGTCATACATTACTAACTCCAAAAATGAATGATAGTTGAGAGCTATTGTTACACAAGTCAAGTTACAGTGTAATGTACAGTGCAACAAATTAAAGTGATCACCGTCAAATTCTGTTCGTAGCCATTTTTTTTCATATCACACACAAATTATAAATGCATACTAATCTGTACACTCAATATGAACATCTACAATGATCATGATTGTCTTATGTCCAGAGTGAGGTGTATCCATGCTGCACTGCAAAACATATTAAAAGATGATTTACACAGTAATCATCATTGCACACAGATGTCTAATGTTAGAAGAGTAAAAAACATGATTAGTCTATTGTGTGCAAGTTAATGTAGATCGAAATGGGTTATCATTATACCACTTCTGCCATCCTGCTGCGTGGTCTTTCCAAGATAATCTCTAAAAACTTTAAGAACATTAAATACATGAAAGGAAGAAGAAAGATAAAATAAAAATGAAATTAGTTCTCCCCTTCCACCATTTAAAATAGAAACAAAATTAATTAAATTATTTACAAATGAAAGAGGTGAAATTTTAATTACATAATTAGATTTTAGATTTAATGCAAAAGTGAAGGATTTCCATGTGGTGGAATGAAGTGATTTTTTTTTTGTCAGTACATTTACTGACAAATTTAGATTACATACATGTAGATATGACTGAAATATGCAAGTTATTTATATGTGACTCTTCAAACTAAAAACGAATTATGCACACCTACAATAACAAAAAGAGCAAAGGAAGATTTTTCTTCGCAACTGATTACACTTAAAACACATAATACTCTAATACTCTAATACTCTAATCATACAATGAAAACACATAATACTCTAATACTCTAATCATACAATAAAAGTAACTGTTAAGTTGTATTTTCTAACCATACAGTACAAGCCTCTCCTCCATTTCTTCCCCCCCCCCCCCCCCCCCCCCCCCCACTCTATCCTCATTCCTCTACCCTCTCTGACATTAAAGCTTTTCAGTGAATATTCTCTACTCCTCCTTTAGTAGCTCCCATAGAAACAAATATTTTGTGAGGGATGAAAACAAAAAATTACTTTCATAAGCTGATGCCATATCTTGGATAGTGTCGGCTTTCACCCTGTCTCTGAAGGCTTGCACTGAAAAGGAAATCAGAAGGAAGAATTCCAAAATTTAACTGTCCTGTATTCAGCCAATCACAATGGTGTCAACAGCAAACCACTGCAAAGAAAATGTCAGGTGCATGATCATCCACTAGAACAAAATATGTAACAACATTGTTTACTAAGACCTATGATAACTGATATTCAATTACTATCTGCTATGATCATGTTCACAGATCAAAACAATGTAATTTATGATATTCAAGAAGCACAATTGTTTTAAAAATTTTTTGTGTGTAAAACAAGACTTGATTTTAAACTGCACATTGCATGCAAATTTAATTTTTGATAAAAAAGGATAAACCAACCTATCATTTTACTTTCAAAGCATCCTTTTCCAAAGTGTATATTTTATGAAAAATCGAACTTTTTTTCAAATATACACATTGATTCTCAATCAGTTCAATCTACTGATTATTTGTGTATAAACTCTACGATAAGAAAAATAAAATTTTAAAATCTACATCTCAGATGCACTGCACAACAACCTGTGAACAAAACTGATAGGTGAAGGTGACTACCCAACAAAGGATGGCTACATGTAGAATACTACAGAAAAGGGCGAAAACAATGAATTTAATCTGATTTACGTCCAAAGAGAGGTTCACTGATGTTGGAAGCAGAGTCATGTTTGAGATATGATGAATAGGCTTGCAGAAACTGAAGCAGGTTGTCTCGTTGTGTAGAGGGTACTGGGAAAGGGATAAAAGATTGCTCAGTGTTCAAGAATCTAAGGATGTAACTGTGACTAATACGGTAATTAGAAAATAACAAAACATATAAACTGATGAGCTCATGACTACTTGACCTCTATCCTACCTAAATTCACAAATATTCAAATGGATATGCATGTATACAGATGTATGTTTGTCTCTTGCACTATGCGTACTACGTTTAATTCAATGAGTAAGAATGTAGAGAATTTTCATCAGCTTTTTTTTTTTTTTTAATGTAATCCATGCAATCATACAATGTACAACATGTACATGATGTACATGTATGCATCATGAAAATAAAGCACTTAATTAAACTGTATAATACAGTTTTCATATGATTATAATCTTTTGACTGACTGCAGTGCTAATAAGCAGTAACAGAGTGACACTTCTTAAGTTTCAGAACACATTTCATGATCACATTGATCAAGCTAAGCTTAGGCTGTAGCCCGTTTGTATCATCACTTTTAGTACATGTTTTAGTCAAGCTATGTTAACTCTACTCATGATTTATTTTCTATACAATTTGTTGTTGTATAAGATAATACAGTAACCAATAAATATTTCACCGATATTTCACCTATAACTGAGTAAATTAACGGGAATCAGAAATAATTGCAATAATTACTGGCTTGAAAAGATGCAGCAGCTGCTGATGGATTAACTCGGTATTCCTTCACAAGTCCTGTTAAACAAAATCATATGAATGACAGATTATCATGATCTGTTGTGTAAAAACCATACATATGTCCATTCTTAAAACACACATTTGTGGCATACATGTACATCTTTAACAAAAACATATGAAGTATTTTTGGAAAACAAAATATGTGACATTCCTTAACAAAGACCATACTCAATGCTCGTAAATTACATTAGATTACACTATTATTATTAAAAGTGTTTGACATCACCTGTGCCTGTACAAGGGGATGTACATGTAGATGTACTTATGAATACACTTATGAATATACTTTCACAGGAAACAGACATGAAAAAGAAGGAAAATAATTACTCTGGAAAGTGTTCTGCATCTCACTCTGTTGCCTGGGATTAAAACCTAAAAGGTAAGAAGTGATCAAAGAAATGGATCTTATTAGCACAAATTCAAACACATTTTGTAAGTGATTTTTCAATTAAATAAATTCACATTACAAGTGAACATGTGAAATAATTGTTATTGAATTTTGTCACAAAATGAAAAATACATGCCTCATATTATGTGATCATTTCAGTACACCTCGAACTGAAGTGTGTTGCATGACATTTCGAATCTGTATTAAGTATACCTGTACATGAATGCTAATGTACACTGTACAACACTCGACAGATTTGCATTACATTATAGAGTAGTGTGAAATGATATTGTTTTACAAACAAAAACGTGAACAGCACAGTAATTTGTACATTTTGAGGAGTTTCCATAACAACCTGCCAGCCTCAAAGTCTAGTAAATGAAAAGAGTGAGGTTAATATCAAGTACAGTAAAGGCCTGCATGTATGTTAAAAATTTAGTGTGCAATTGAAGAGGATGTCATCTATGTAGATGATTGTTTACCAGTGTTGGGGATTGTTGCAGGCTGGTTCTCTGAAAATCTGACCTGACCTCTGTTGACCTGACCTGGGTTGACCTGGTTTGATCTTCCAGAATTCTGTGCTTGGTTGACTAGTATTAAATAGGAAGCCAGGGAGGGGGAAGGGGAGGAGATGACATATTACAAAAGGTCATTGCACTTTATTTCATTAAAACATAAGAAAAACTAAAAGAGACATGAATACATTATTCCAGGATTACGAACCCTTCCAACACTTTATATATGATGAGCAGAGCTGTTTGGTTCATTGTTTTACATACACTGTACCTTACATTTGCATTGTACATGTACTGTATGTACTACATGTATAACATATTTGGATTCAGATTCAAGTCATTAGAATCTTCCATATGTTTTTTTTTTTAAATTGAAAACTGACCTTCGATGGCGAACAATTCATCTACTGAGATCAAGAAGGGCGTTATCTCAATGTATGTTTGAAATATGATATAGAAATCAATAAAATCAAATCAAATCAAAATCAAATCAAATCAAAAGTTTTGAGCTAATGCCCATCTGGCTCTCAGCAGAAGAATTGCAGTAAACATTTAAAGGAATCTTGAGTTCTGGGAAAGGTGAAAAATAATTTGTTAACCTTTTCATTCTTTTTATGTCAGTTTGAAAGAACATCATTAGAAATGTCCCCTGAAAAGGATTGCTCTTCAAATGCCCTCATATTCGAAATATGACGAGAAATAGCTGAAGTGTTCGGGCCAAACATTCATGCCACAATGTGTGTGCAGTCCCATATACCCATTTTTGTGTAGTGCTTGTGCTTTTCAGAGAGAGATTGGGTCAATTTCTTATTATTTTGCTAATTCCAAAACCTCACAGTATACAACAATTCTTATAAAAATGTAAACATGATCAACCTTTCCCAATTGCTTTGAGACAGTTTCTTTCACAACATTTGTGATCGCATGACCAGAACTCGACTGTATCTTTAAAAAACCTATGTACACCAGTAGGACCTACACAAACAGAACTCATTTAAGGGGGGGGGGGGGGGTGAAATATCAACTTTTCTTTCACTTTAAAAACTGAAAACATGTTTTAAAGAATCTGCTATCAAATTTGAAATCCTACAAGTCAATTCACAAGTCTTATTGCACTTCCAGAGTTATTATGTACTGCAAATGAATTATGCAATTCTATGCACTTACAGTACATACTTATTGCACAAGTATAACACTAAAAGAATTATCCTTGAATCAGTAATGATACATCACCAGTCCAAAGAGTTGATCAATGGCAACAAATTTATTATTATCACTGTCAGTTATCAGCCTATTGCATTCATGTAAATTTAAGTACATGTCCTTTTTGGGGTCCTTTGTAGCAATTCTGACACAACATAAGGAGTTGTACTCCTCCATGGACAATGTATACAACTGTTGGTTAGTAGACAACACAGTGTACTGTTAGCTTTACCCAATTTAACTGAAGGTCGTTGGCCTGCTGAGCCGGGGTTCCCAAAAGCACCATAAGCTTAGAAGAAAGATTACAAATAAATTTGATATTAGGTATTAAAATGAAGTGTATTATATAACCATCACCACTTACATGTAACAAAAGCATATCATCATACATGTACCTTGGCCATTTTCTTTTATGTACATTTTTCTTGAATGTGCTACTAACAAAGTTCTATTTTCATTACACTACTACATCTACATCATGATCATTGAAACTAAATAATCTAACTTCTGATTCAAATTGACAATAAGAAAGTTGAATCCCATCCCCAAGTGTATTCATCCATACTTATTCGCACTGTGAATTAGATACATTCATTGAGCGATATGTCAGTGAAGAATTTTCAATTAAGAAGTCTTTAGTATTCCAACAACAAAAAAAGTGCACTTATACACACTGTTGCAATTCCACCTGGGGGAAAATCAGCACAACATTTTTGAAATTTAAGTTACAATTTTTTTTTTTTTTAAAGAACACAGAGTACTGTTAAATTTACCATATTCAACTGAAGGTCGTTGGCCTTGGGAAAATGGTGTGAGCAAAATTATTTTTTTTTCAAATATGCAAAATTCTCTAACCAGTTCTGCTGCTGACATTGTTTTAATGTCATGTTACATGTATAAGCTTTCCGAGTGCAACACATGGTATTTTCAATAGCTCATGACTGCCTGACCCCACAATAGTGTGAGTATAACACTAATCAATTCCATGTAAAAGTAAAGAAAAAAAAGTCCATGTCATTCTGAAATTTCTGACACCATCAATGTGGAAATGTCCTGGTTTATAGAAAACAAAAGTTGTAGAGAATTTACTTGCAAAGGGAGGGTTGTGAACTCGACTGCTACTCTGCTTGTCTTCATCAGTAGGTACTCTTTGAGAGCCTTATGGTTGACAAAAACAAATTGTAAATCAGATGATGAACATGATGAAATATTTCACTGTCAAGATATAGGAATGAAGGAGCACTTTCATGTACTAAAAATTATCAAACCATCATATCTTAATACAGTGTAAATGTATGCTACAAATAAAGCAGGTATACATAAAATATTTCACATCTTCTTTCAACTTCTTTGCTGAATACACTTTCATTTTTTTCTCAGGTCCAGTTGCTCAAGCGGAAACAGATCAATTAGCTTTCCCAAATACTTATAGTAGTTTCCTGTATAAAATAGTCTCTTTTCTGTCTATAAAGTGCCCCCACCCCCATACCCCTTATCCCGTGCTGTCTGCCTTTTACTCCTCAAATCCTTTCCCATCATTTCCATGCTTTGTCTAAATTGCTTTAACACTGCTTATTTCCCTTGGTAATGTTGGCCTCACACAATGTTCCTTCTTTCTTTTCATTCTTAGATTACAATGACAATTTTGAAAGTAATCAAAAAGAAGAAATACTGTACATACTATGATATGGGGTCTTTGCCCTTTGACCCCTGAGGGCAGGCTGGGGTTCAAACTGGGGTTGGTTGATCTGCTTACTGGTAGACTGTGAGGCTGGATGGTTTACTTAAGGTGTAAGGAAAAGGTAAACAGTCTTTAAGAATGACACAAAGCAATTGTATACTAATTACATGTACCTCGAAAGGTAATCAAACTAAAATATGATGTTGCATCTCAATCCAGAAAAAAACAACACTAATTATTACTCGGCATAGCAAGCAATAAGAGAGAACTTCCTGTTCCTCTATATAACCACCCAGAAGAGAAAACTTCCTGTTCCTCTATATACCCACCCAGAAAAAGAACTTCTTGTTCCTCTATGTACCGAGTATATATCCACCCAGAAGAGAAAACTTCCTATTTCTCTATGTATCAAGTATCCACCCATAAGAGAGAACTTATTATTCCTATATATACCCATCCATAAGACAAAAATGCCTGTTTCTCTACAAGAAGAGAAAACTTCCTGTTCCTCTATAGAGCCACCAAGAAGAGAGAACTTCCAGTTCCTCTAGATACCAACCCAGAAGAGAAAACTTCCTGTTCCTCTATATACCCATCCATAAGATAGAACTTCCTGTTCCTCTATGTACCCACCCAGAAAAGAGAACTTCCTGTTCCTCCACATACCCACCCAGAATAGAGAACTGCCTGGCTCTCTTATTTCCAACCCCAAATAAAGAACTTCCAGTTCCTCTATATACCCACCAAGAAGTGAGAACTACCAACCCAGAAGAGAAAACTTCCTGTTCCTCTATATACCCACCCAGACGGGAGAACTTCCTGTTCCTCTTTGTACCCACCCAGAAGATAGAACTGCCTCTTTCTCCATATACCCACCAAGAAGAGAGAACTTCCTGTTCCTCTTTGTACCGACCCAGAATAGAGAACTTCCTGTTTCTCTATTTTCCAACCCAAAATAAAGAACTTCCTGTTCCTCTTTATACCCACCTAGAAGAGAGAACTTCCTGTTCCTCTATATACCCACCCAGAAGAGAAAACTTCCTGCTCCTCTATATACCCACCTAGAAGAGAGAACTTCCTGTTCCTCTACGTTCCCACCCAGAAGAGAGTATTTCCTTTTCCTCTTTGTACCGACCCAGAAGAGAAAACTTCCTGTTCCTCTAGATACCAACCCAGAAGAGAAAACTTCCTATTCCTCTATATACCCACCCAGACGAGAGAACTTTCTGTTCCTCTTTGTACCCACCCAGAAGATAGAACTTCCTCTTTCTCCATATACCGACCCAGAAGAGAGAACTTCCTGTTCCTCTAGATACCAACCCAGAAGAGAAAACTTCCTGTTCCTCTATATACCCACCCAGACGAGAGAATTTGCTGTTCCTCTTTGTACCCACCCAGAAAATAGAACTTCCTCTTTCTCCACATACCCACCCAGAAGAGAGAACTTCCTGTTCCTCTATGTACCGACCCAGAAGAGAGAACTTCCAGTTCCTCTATGTTCCCACCCAGAAGAGAACATCCTGTTCCTCTATGTACCCAACCAGAAGAGAGAACTTTCTGTTTCTCTATATACCCATCCATAAGAGAGAACTTCCTGTTCCCCTAGATACCAACCCAGAAGAGAGAACTTCCTGCTCCTCTATATACCGAACCAGAAGAGAGAACTTTCTGTTTCTCTATATACCCATCCATAACAGAGAACTTCCTGTTACTCTTTCAACCCACTCAGAAGATAGAAATTCCTTTCTCCATATACCCAAGAAGAGAGAACATCCTGTTCCTCTATGTTCCCCCCAGAAAAGAGAACTTCCTGTTCCTCTATGTACCCACCCAGAAGAGAGAACTTCCTATTCCTCTTTCTACCCACCCAGAATAGAAAATCCTGTTCCTCTTTCCACCCACTCAGAAGAAAGAATTTCTTTCTCTATATACCCATCCATAAGAGAGAACTTCCTGTTCCTCCATATACCCACCCAGAAAAGAAAACTTCCTGTTCCTCTATGTTCCCACCCAGAAGAGAGAACTTCCTTTTCCTCTTTGTACCGACCCAGAAGAGAGAACTTCCTGTTCCTCTATGTACCAACCCAGAAGAGAGAACTTCCTGTTCCTCTATGTTCCCACCCAGAAGAGAGAATCCTGTTCCTCTATGTACCCAATAAGAAGAGAGAACTTCCTGTTTCTCTATATACCCATCCATAAGAGAGAACTTCCCGTTCCTCTTTGTACCCACCCAGAAGAGAAAACTTCCTGTTCCTCTATATACCCACCCAGACGAGAGAATTTGCTGTTCCTCTTTGTACCCACCCAGAAAATAGAACTTCCTCTTTCTTCACATACCCACCCAGAAGAGAGAACTTCCTGTTCCTCTATGTACCGACCCAGAAGAGAGAACTTCCTGTTCCTCTATGTTCCCACCCAGAAGAGAGAATCCTGTTCCTCTATGTACCCAATAAGAAGAGAGAACTTCCTGTTTCTCCATATACCCATCCATAAGAGAGAACTTCCTGTTCCTCTTTGTACCCACCCACAAGATAGAACTTCCTCTTTCTCCATATACCCACCCTGAAGAGAGAACTTCCTGTTCCTCTATGTACCAACCCAGAAGAGAGAACTTCCTGCTCCTCTATAAACCCACCCAGAAGAGAGAACTTCCTGTTCCTCTTTGTCCCCACCCGAAAGATGGAACTTCCGGTTTCTCCATATACCCACCAAGAAGATAGCACTTCTTGTTCCTCTATGTTCCCACCCAGAAGAGAGAACATCCTGTTCCTCTATGTACCCAACCAGAAGAGAGAACTTTCTGTTTCTCTATATACCCATCCATAAGAGAGAACTTCCTGTTCCCCTAGATACCAACCCAGAAGAGAGAACTTCCTGCTCCTCTATATACCGAACCAGAAGAGAGAACTTTCTGTTTCTCTATATACCCATCCATAACAGAGAACTTCCTGTTACTCTTTCAACCCACTCAGAAGATAGAAATTCCTTTCTCCATATACCCAAGAAGAGAGAACATCCTGTTCCTCTATGTTCCCCCCAGAAAAGAGAACTTCCTGTTCCTCTATGTACCCACCCAGAAGAGAGAACTTCCTTTTCCTCTTTGTACCGACCCAGAAGAGAGAACTTCCTGTTCCTCTATGTACCAACCCAGAAGAGAGAACTTCCTGTTCCTCTATGTCCCCACCCAGAAGAGAGAATCCTGTTCCTCTATATACCCAATAAGAAGAGAGAACTTCCTGTTTCTCTATATACCCATCCATAAGAGAGAACTTCCCGTTCCTCTTTGTACCCACCCAGAAGAGAAAACTTCCTGTTCCTCTATATACCCACCCAGACGAGAGAATTTGCTGTTCCTCTTTGTACCCACCCAGAAAATAGAACTTCCTCTTTCTCCACATACCCACCCAGAAGAGAGAACTTCCTGTTCCTCTATGTACCGACCCAGAAGAGAGAACTTCCTGTTCCTCTATGTTCCCACCGAGAAGAGAGAATCCTGTTCCTCTATGTAACCAATAAGAAGAGAGAACTTCCTGTTTCTCCATATACCCATCCATAAGAGAGAACTTCCCGTTCCTCTTTGTACCCACCCAGAAGATAGAACTTCCTCTTTCTCCATATACCCACCCTGAAGAGAGAACTTCCTGTTCCTCTATGTACCAACCCAGAAGAGAGAACTTCCTGCTCCTCTATAAACCAACCCAGAAGAGAGAACTTCCTGTTCCTCTTTGTCCCCACCCGAAAGATAGAACTTCCGGTTTCTCCATATACCCACCCAGAAAATAGCACTTCCTGTTCCTCTATGTTCGCACCCAGAAGAGAGAACATCCTGTTCCTCTATGTACCCACCCGGAAGAGAGAACTTCCTGTTCCTCTTTCTACCCACTCAGCAGATAGAACTTCCTTTTTATCCATATACCCACCAAGAAGATAGCACTTCTTGTTCCTCTATGTTCCCACCCAGAAGAGAGAACATCCTGTTCCTCTATGTACCCAACCAGAAGAGAGAACTTTCTGTTTCTCTATATACCCATCCATAAGAGAGAACTTCCTGTTCCCCTAGATACCAACCCAGAAGAGAGAACTTCCTGCTCCTCTATATACTGAACCAGAAGAGAGAACTTTCTGTTTCCCTATATACCCACCCAGAAGAGAGAACATTCTGTTCCTCTATGTTCCCCCCAGAAAAGAGAACTTCCTGTTCCTCTATGTACCCACCCAGGAGAACTTCCTGTTCCTCTTTCTACCCATCCAGAATAGAAATTCCTTTCTCCATATACCCACCCAGAAGAGAGAACATCCTGTTTCTCTATATACCCATCCATAAGAGAGAACTTCCTGTTCCTCCATATACCCACCCAGAAGAGAAAACTTCCTGTTCCTCTATGTTCCCACCCAGAAGAGAGAACTTCCTTTTCCTCTTTGTACCGACCCAGAAGAGAGAACTTCCTGTTCCTCTAGATACCAACCCAGAAGAGAAAACTTCCTGTTCCTCTATATACCCACCCAGACGAGAGAATTTGCTGTTCCTCTTTGTACCCACCCAGAAAATAGAACTTCCTCTTTCTCCATATACCCACCCAGAAGAGAGAACTTCCTGTTCCTCTAGATACCAACCCAGAAGAGAAAACTTCCTATTCCTCTAGATACCAACCCAGAAGAGAAAACTTCCTGTTCCTCTATGTACCGACCCAGAAGAGAGAACTTCCTGTTCCTCCATGTTCCCACCTAGAAGAGAGAATCCTGTTCCTCTATGTACCCAATAAGAAGAGAGAACTTCCTGTTTCTCTATATACCCATCCATAAGAGAGAACTTCCCGTTCCTCTTTGTACCCACCCAGAAGAGAAAACTTCCTGTTCCTCTATATAACCACCCAGACGAGAGAATTTGCTGTTCCTCTTTGTACCCACCCAGAAAATAGAACTTCCTCTTTCTCCACATACCCACCCAGAAGAGAGAACTTCCTGTTCCTCTATGTACCGACCAAGAAGAGAGAACTTCCTGTTCCTCTATGTTCCCACCGAGAAGAGAGAATCCTGTTCCTCTATGTACCCAATAAGAAGAGAGAACTTCTTGTTTATCTATATACCCATCCATAAGAGAGAATTTCCCGTTCCTCCTTGTACCCACCCAGAAGATAGAACTTCCTCTTTCTCCATATACCCACCCTGAAGAGAGAACTTCCTGTTCCTCTATGTACCAACCCAGAAGAGAGAACTTCCTGCTCCTCTATATACCCACCCAGAAGAGAGAACTTCCTGTTCCTCTTTGTCCCCACCCGAAAGATAGAACTTCCGGTTTCTCCATATACCCACCCAGAAGATAGCACTTCCTGTTCCTCTATGTTCGCACCCAGAAGAGAGAACATTCTGTTCCTCTATGCACCCACCCGGCAGAGAGAACTTCCTGTTCCTCTTTCTATAATCAGCAGATAGAACTTCCTTTTTCTCCATATACCCACCAAGAAGATAGCACTTCTTGTTCCTCTATGTTCCCACCCAGAAGAGAGAACTTCCTGCTCATCTATATACCCAACCAGAAGAAAGAACTTTCTGTTTCTCTATATACCCATCCATAAGAGAGAACTTCCTGTTCCCCTAGATACTAACCCAGAAGAGAGAACTTCCTGCTCCTCTATATACCCAACCAGAAGAGAGAACTTCCTGTTACTCTTTCAACCCACTCAGAAGATAGAAATTCCTTTCTCCATATACCCACCCAGAAGAGAGAACATCCTGTTCCTCTATGTTCCCACCCAGAAAAGAGAACTTCCTGTTCCTCTATGTACCCACCCAGAAGAGAGAACTTCCTGTTCCTCTTTCTACCCACCCAGAAGTCCTCTCGCTCTAGAAAATCCTGTTCCTCTTTCCACCCACTCAGAAGAAAGAATTTCTTTCTCTATATACCCATCCATAAGAGAGAACTTCCTGTTCCTCCATATACTGAACCAGAAGAGAGAACTTTCTGTTTCCCTATATACCCACCCAGAAGAGAGAACATTCTGTTCCTCTATGTTCCCCCCAGAAAAGAGAACTTCCTGTTCCTCTATGTACCCACCCAGGAGAACTTCCTGTTCCTCTTTCTACCCATCCAGAATAGAAATTCCTTTCTCCATATACCCACCCAGAAGAGAGAACATCCTGTTTATCTATATACCCATCCATAAGAGAGAACTTCCTGTTCCTCCATATACCCACCCAGAAGAGAGAACTTCCTGTTCCTCTATGTTCCCACCCAGAAAAGAGAACTTCCTGTTCCTCTATGTACCCACCCAGAAGAGAGAACTTCCTGTTCCTCTTTCTACCCACCCAGAATAGAAAATCCTGTTCCTCTTTCCACCCACTCAGAAGAAAGAATTTCTTTCTCTATATACCCATCCATAAGAGAGAACTTCCTGTTCCTCCATATACTGAACCAGAAGAGAGAACTTTCTGTTTCCCTATATACCCACCCAGAAGAGAGAACATTCTGTTCCTCTATGTTCCCCCCAGAAAAGAGAACTTCCTGTTCCTCTATGTACCCACCCAGGAGAACTTCCTGTTCCTCTTTCTACCCATCCAGAATAGAAATTCCTTTCTCCATATACCCACCCAGAAGAGAGAACATCCTGTTTCTCTATATACCCATCCATAAGAGAGAACTTCCTGTTCCTCCATATACCCACCCAGAAGAGAAAACTTCCTGTTCCTCTATGTTCCCACCCAGAAGAGAGAACTTCCTTTTCCTCTTTGTACCGACCCAGAAGAGAGAACTTCCTGTTCCTCTAGATACCAACCCAGAAGAGAAAACTTCCTGTTCCTCTATATACCCACCCAGACGAGAGAATTTGCTGTTCCTCTTTGTACCCACCCAGAAAATAGAACTTCCTCTTTCTCCATATACCCACCCAGAAGAGAGAACTTCCTGTTCCTCTAGATACCAACCCAGAAGAGAAAACTTCCTGTTCCTCTAGATACCAACCCAGAAGAGAGAACTTCCTGTTCCTCTATGTACCGACCCAGAAGAGAGAACTTCCTGTTCCTCTATGTTCCCACCTAGAAGAGAGAATCCTGTTCCTCTATGTACCCAATAAGAAGAGAGAACTTCCTGTTTCTCTATATACCCATCCATAAGAGAGAACTTCCCGTTCCTCTTTGTACCCACCCAGAAGAGAAAACTTCCTGTTCCTCTATATAACCACCCAGACGAGAGAATTTGCTGTTCCTCTTTGTACCCACCCAGAAAATAGAACTTCCTCTTTCTCCACATACCCACCCAGAAGAGAGAACTTCCTGTTCCTCTATGTACCGACCCAGAAGAGAGAACTTCCTGTTCCTCTATGTTCCCACCGAGAAGAGAGAATCCTGTTCCTCTATGTACCCAATAAGAAGAGAGAACTTCTTGTTTATCTATATACCCATCCATAAGAGAGAATTTCCCGTTCCTCCTTGTACCCACCCAGAAGATAGAACTTCCTCTTTCTCCATATACCCACCCTGAAGAGAGAACTTCCTGTTCCTCTATGTACCAACCCAGAAGAGAGAATTCCTGCTCCTCTATATACCCACCCAGAAGAGAGAACTTCCTGTTCCTCTTTGTCCCCACCCGAAAGATAGAACTTCCGGTTTCTCCATATACCCACCCAGAAGATAGCACTTCCTGTTCCTCTATGTTCGCACCCAGAAGAGAGAACATTCTGTTCCTCTATGCACCCACCCGGCAGAGAGAACTTCCTGTTCCTCTTTCTATAATCAGCAGATAGAACTTCCTTTTTCTCCATATACCCACCAAGAAGATAGCACTTCTTGTTCCTCTATGTTCCCACCCAGAAGAGAGAACATCCTGTTCCTCTATGTACCCAACCAGAAGAGAGAACTTTCTGTTTCTCTATATACCCATCCATAAGAGAGAACTTCCTGTTCCCCTAGATACCAACCCAGAAGAGAGAACTTCCTGCTCATCTATATACCCAACCAGAAGAAAGAACTTTCTGTTTCTCTATATACCCATCCATAAGAGAGAACTTCCTGTTCCCCTAGATACTAACCCAGAAGAGAGAACTTCCTGCTCCTCTATATACCCAACCAGAAGAGAGAACTTCCTGTTACTCTTTCAACCCACTCAGAAGATAGAAATTCCTTTCTCCATATACCCACCCAGAAGAGAGAACATCCTGTTCCTCTATGTTCCCACCCAGAAAAGAGAACTTCCTGTTCCTCTATGTACCCACCCAGAAGAGAGAACTTCCTGTTCCTCTTTCTACCCACCCAGAATAGAAAATCCTGTTCCTCTTTCCACCCACTCAGAAGAAAGAATTTCTTTCTCTATATACCCATCCATAAGAGAGAACTTCCTGTTCCTCCATATACCCACCCAGAAGAGAGAACTTCCTGTTCCTCTATGTTCTCACCCAGAAGAGAGAACTTCCTTTTCCTCTTTGTACCCACCCAGAAGAGAGAACTTCCTGTTTCTCTATTTTCCAACCCAAAATAAAGAACTTCCTGTTCCTCTACATACCCACCCAGACAAGAGAACTTCCTGTTCCTCTATGGAGAACACTCAGAAGAGAGAAAGAACTTCCTGTTCCTCTATATATCCACCAAGAAGAGAAAACTTCTTGTTCCTCTATATACAAACTCAGAAGGAAGAATTTCTTGTTCCTCTATATACAAACCCAGAAGAGAGAACTTCCTGTTCTCCTATATACCCATCCAGAAGAGAGAACTTCCTGTTCTTCTTTATACCAACCCAGAAGAGAGAATTTCCTGTTTCCCTATGTACCCACCCAGAAGAGAGAACATTCTGTTCCTCTACATACCCATAAGACAGAACTTCCTGTTCCTCTATATACCCATCCAGAAGAGAGAACTTTACATTCCCATATAAATTAATTGATATGTTTATCTATAGATATGAAACTATACTATAAACATAGAAAAGACATAAATGTAAGTTCAAATAAGGACAAATGAGGTTACAGATTAGAAGATGCCACAAAAAACACTAATTCTGGCTCAACTTCCAAACTTAAAATAAGTTTCAATGAGATAAAAATATGAAATTAGATTGAAATAATTTTTAATAATATTTTTTTTTTAAATCATTTTCAGACAATATATTCATTTTAATAGATAAAATTATGAAAAATGCTAATACAGTCAGTATTGATCAGACCCACTACTTTTGAAACATTAAAGAGACCAAGAATTAGAAGAAATGAGAAATAAATTTAGATAGAAATGATCTGGAAAGGTTTCTTCTTGTTATTACTCTTTCTTTTAGTTGTAATAATTATGCACATCTGAAGAGACTTACCAATGTAATCTTCCAATACATGAATGAATGCAAAACAAATCATTGAGGATAGAATCAACATTTTCATACTGTCAATAAAACATGTTTGCATTACATACATGTAAACCTTGTCTCTATATTGTTCATCAAAAGGTGTGCACTCACAATGAAAGAACAATGTCCATTATTATGTTATTGTGACCAGGTTGTCTTTTGATGTTAAGAAGGAGGGTGAGTTCTCCTAATGGTGAGGAATAATTTCTGAGCATCTTTTCTTTTTTTTTTTTCAATCTGGACAAATATCACAATAGCAATGCCATATAAAACGGACTGCTCTTGAAATGGAAAACTTTGGACCAAAGTTAATTCCACATGTGTGTGTATGTGAGTGGATGTGTGTGAGTGTGTGTGTGTGGTCACATATTCCTTCATTTTAGGAGGTCAGTACTACTACATGTACATGGAAATGTTGATGTGCACAAATATTTTTATCCATCAAAATAAACAGTATAACAATAACATTTTCCTACCATCAAGTCTGTTCGGCCTTGATGAAACTGAGTGGTAAGCATGCAAAACCAAAGGAGAAAATGATTTAGATTTCAGTTAAATACCTTGTACTTTATATGCGTGTTCTTTTAGGAAAAAAATGTTTCGCATAAGACTCCTTTCCCAGCTCAAATTCAGCATATATATAACAAACATTGTGTATAACACAGAGAAGAAGACTACATATAAATGTAATGCTCCAGGTAAATGTTTGTAAATGCGAGTTATAAGTTTCTCTGGGAAATGTGCATCCCCTTTCTCTCTGAAAATGTGTCACTTATTGCTTTTTCTTCACAAGCTAATACTGCAACAACAACAAAAAATCTTTCTAGTAAAATGTAAATATGTTTACACTCTGACTTGTTATTACATGTATAGCATCTAGTATTCAATGTAGTATAATACTCTCATCAATAAATGAAAAGAAATTATAATCTTCATATACAATGGAAATGTTATCACATCTTTATATCCAATGCTTAGGTATATGTAAAACACTTTATAATTTGTATTTACCTGAAAATGTGTCTGCATTTTTCCCTGTAAGTGTTCCTGCTCAATAGAATAATTATTGATTATGTGGTGAGTTGTCAGTAGATGGTAAGCCTACATTAGGTTCAATGTGCCATGTGCGAAAAAGGCTTAATTCTATGGCTGATGTCTAAAAGTATGTGTAGTATACTTCAAGTGTGCTTTACAATATGTTACGGGATATGTGTAATATAAAGGAGTGAATGCAAACTCAATGTGTGATACCGTCAAACAGGGTGCTAAGGAACAAAAATTGGAAGGGTGTTTTGACATATTTTCTTATCTCCAGACATAATACCGACCCTTTCTATTTCTTTTATGCATAATAATGCATTATAAATAAAATAATGAAAAGGGTCTGCTTCAATACTAGGAAAAAATAATTTGACAGGAAGCTTTAAAAAAAAATATTGTTCCTATTCATCCTGGTGTTCCTATTCACCTGTTTTATGGTACATGTAACATCAGAGTTATTAATGTCTACAAATCAACATGGTGCAATAATTTAAAGGTTTCTGTGGACCTTGTAGCAGATTAGCCCTGTGCTACACACAAAGTTATCAAACAAAGTCTACTACTAACTACATGTACATCTGGCATGTAATCTGTAACGCCTTCTTGTTTTACAGTCCATTGGTTCTTCACTACATGTATGTGTAGTATTCATATTATTGTTCAGAACTTGAATGAGGTAGATTTTATTTGTTACAATGTCAATATTTTAATGCTATTGCGATTTACTTCCAAAATCGGATCACCATCGATTGTATAGTGTGGGGCGGGCTTAACATAATCATTTCCATAGTACATGTATGAGCAGTTTGGAACTACATGTACATGTAGGAATTAAGTTTAGGATACCCCTATCTCGACCCCTCACCCTAATCTTAATCCCAACCCCTGATGGGAAATACAGAAATAAGCATAGGGCCAATGGGGTTCATCATTGTCAAATGGCCTTATTACATAGAGCCTGTAAACTGGCAACTACAAGTATCATAATTTTATAATTTGGTCACCTGTATAACAGTAACTATATACAGCAAACTGATGTAAAATGGTTACTACATTTTGAAAACACTCTACATGCATGCAGAGAGTATTAAGTTCCAGTTATGGTATTAACATTACAGGCCAGTGCTAAAGGTAAGGTTCATGTACTTGCTACAGACAAAAGTTGATGAATATCCAAAAGACCTTTCTGGCCGGTTGAACCACTGTACATACATGTTCATCTAGAGATTCAAGTCATCTACAATGTTAGAGAACTGAATGAGAAGTGCAAGAGAGAAGTAAACATAATGTATGAAATCTGTGCCTTATGCCATGTATCTACACAGGATTGGTCATCTGACATCAACTGAATCTGTGCCTATAATAGACAGGAATGCTTTAGATGGTTAAAGAGGTTAATAGGCTATAAAAAAAAAAGACTTGTGCAATGGCTAAAAATCTGACGTCAAATCAAATGACATAAATGCCTGTGATGAACACAAAATGGTGAAAATATTGAATTGCTGTAATGCCTGTACTAAAAAAAAGAGTAATGATCGGTGCAAACGATGGAGAAGAATCAGAAATTTCATTAATGGCAAATCACACTAGAGACAACAAAAACAAATCAAGTTAATACAATTAGGTTAAAAGTGATTTTATTGAGATCATGTGATGGTAATTATGAGCATCGTGTGTTTTACCGCCAACGTTGCTAAGCGACTTGGTCATCTCTCCTACCCACGTCTTCCCTGTTTGGGATTCTTCATTTTGTTTTTAAAAAATGAAATAGGTGTGAAAGGATTAACTTAAAGAACAAGAATGACACAACTTACATGTACAATTTCATCTAGGCATAAGAAGCCAAAATACAGTTTGTGCCACATCATTACTCCCTGGGGGTCATTCATTGGTTTTGCAACATCCTCACCGTTGCACTCATGACACTTCCACCCCAAGTCAGAACAGCTTTCACCTCACCTTCAAGGGTCATAGTCATACCGCACCAAAATACATGTTTCTTGGTGCCATGTAGTCCCTGCACATAATAGGCACAGCAATAGTCTTTGCAACTAACAGAGTTCAGACAACAGCATTATATCCATAATACAGATCAAAGACACAAAAATTTACATTCATATATCATTTATAATAATTGGGGAAATAATTCATTTGAGATGCTGTTTGCATACTCACTTGGATTTGGATCAGGTTCCAGGGGATTCCTCATGCCATAGTACATGTATGGGTCTGTATTGGTAGATGGCTGGTTGAGCGTTGAAGGTTGCGGGTAGTTCAAAGAGAACGGTCTAAGCAAAAGAAAAGAGAGAACAGTTTGGGCGATATAAATCTTAGAATGCAGCTCTCAAAATCACAATGCTAAATCCCACAGTAGCCAAGCCTTTTCATTATAATGCATTTTGTAATTTGTGCCCCTTTGATTATCCAAAGTGACCCTCTCTAAAATATGATAATGAAGGCCTGGTACCACCCCTTCCCCACTCACACTTATGCAAGATTATAACCTCACACTCTGTACCTTCATACCGTGGGCAATTACCTCCCATATAGCAAGTGTGTGATATCTTGCACATATGTGTGAGGCAGAAGAGCAAGATCACCGACCAAAAACAGCCTGAAAATTTCACTTGATCAAGATGATAAAGATCCTATCAAAGGATCTGGCATGAAATTAGATATTCCATCATTCTAAAATGTGGGAAGAAGTATTTTCTCAAAATTTTACCAATTATATTGGTGTTTTTACCTCTTCAACTTTGAGGTCGTGACAGGCCGAATTTGACACAGCTCCATATAGTGATGGTCCTGTGAGTGCCCCTTCCCCTAACTTCAACTATATCAAGGAAAAAAAGGGCCTCTATGTTTCTTGTAAACATTAATACCTGTTGGTTTTATTTAAAGCATAAGTCACTTCAGTCACTGAACTGTGATGATGGAATGTGTTCGATACAATATCCAATTCAACTCAATTTAACTTGATTTTAAAATAGAGCTCTCACCTGTCTAGACGTTCAGGCTGAGATTTAGCTAACGCTTCTTTGAGTCCTAGATCCCCAATAGGCTGCTCAATCTGGGAGTAGGGCCTAGAACCAGCATATGAAGGTACCTGGGACTGAGAAGACAATACAACCTTGTGTAAACACATTATTCAAACAAGTTCATACTCATTCAAGGGCCCTATCTTGTAAAGAGCTGCAATAGACTAGTTTGTAGTTTAGCACATGTCATAAATGACTCCAAATATCCACAGGTTTTTTAAACATGGAGAATGTGCACTTAAGATCAAACTTAAGTGCACAAATAATAACTCGCAAAGGGATAGATGTGCCTCACGAAAAGCTTTTGTTTCCCCCTTTTCAGAAAAATACTTCCACCTGGATATCATGGAATGCACTAGTGGTGCATAATTGAATAATGACTACATGACATTCACGAGTACATATCAAGTATTCATGTCAGTGGGTTTCAGAATAAATCGGTTTGGTAATGTATTCAAATTTTATACATACCTTTCAAACAAAGGTTGTTCTTGACAACCTGAAAGCTTGCCCGAGGCTTGCCGGACATAGTAACAAGTAAGTACGCAAACTGGATTCAAAGCAGTGAGGCTCATTTTTAAAAGCAGGTTAATGGAATATCTTGTCACTGGTGCTCAGAGAAGAAATGTGCATAAATTTGAATACATTACAGAACCGGTCTATTCGGTACAGACAACCTCTATCTGCTCATGCTCAGATTGCACCTACAAACTGGCTTATTGATCTGAATCCAAAATTTTAGTTACCTACTGATTGCAACCCTTTCCATAAGAGATCCAACACTTGCATCAATAGACCTGTTTACTAGTTTTATGCATACTTCTTGAACAAAAGTTCCTCTTCACAACTCAAAAGCTTGCCAGAGGCTTACCCGACATAGCAACAATGTATGCAAAATGGATTCCATCCATAGAGATGCCTTTATGCATAGCAGGTGCACTAAATAGTTGGTAACTAAGGGTTCTGTGGGGTGTTTCATAAAGCTGTTCGTAAAGTTACGCATGACTTTACGAACGACTTGAATATGACAAGCCACATGGGATGCTCAGTCATTTTTAACTGCATCAACTAAAGTTGATCTGTGCAGATGTAGATTAACATTCCTATTATAACAAACATTTTTAATGCAAAGTATAATTTTTGCCATAATTTAATTGAGGTTATTGGAAATACAGTCACCCTTTATTAAAATATCAGGAAAAACTTTGGGCATCCTATCTGGCACTTCATATTCAAGTCGTTCGTAAAGTCATGCATAACTTTACGAACAGCTTTATGAAGCACCCCCCTGTTCATAAAATATATTCAAATTTTATGCATACTTTTAAAACAAAGGTTGTTCTTGACAACCTGAAAGCTTGTCAGAGGCTTGTCAGAGGCTTGTCAGACATAGCAACATGTAATGTATGCAAACTGGATTCCAAGTATTGTAGTTCATTCATTAATAACAGGTTAATGGAATACCTTGTTACTACATGTAGGTCCCCAGGAAAGAAACATCCATAAATTTGAATAACTTTGTGAACAGGTCTATTTAGTTAAGTTTATGGCTCAAACTGTTCTTGAAATATTTTGATAACCAGATTTCAAAAATTACAATTACATATTCATTGACTTCTTTGACCTTTTCCCTCTGACCTAACAATCTAAAAATGTGATCACTTTGAATCCTTATCGTTATGTATACAAAATAATTGAGATATGGTGATAACTAAAGTAAAAAATCTTGAATTTTTTGCATACTGACCTCTATGACCTTAGACTTTTACCTACTAAAGCCAAAATCTAATCAGTTCTTTCTACCGTGATGCATACTAGTAACAAGTTTTATTAGCTCGAATCGTTTAAAGAGATATTGCGGTAACAAGAATAAAAACCTGAAATTTCATGGTACATTTCATGGTACTGTATAAGTGGTTATTTTCGCGGTGGTTTTATTTTCGCGATTTTCGCGAGTCGGTCCTCGCGAAAATTTCCACTTCAATATATGGCTGTTTATAGTAACAAAAACATCACAAAAATCGCGAAATTAAACCCTCGCGAATTTCCCTACCTAGTCCAAAATCGCGAAAATATCTGTACGCGAAAAATACAGCTTATACAGTAATTGACCTCTATGATCTTCGAGACTCCAGCTTCAGTTCATATTTGTAATTATCTACACTGAACAAAGTCATATTTTTAACCCTGGACTTAACACTACATAAACCCATAGACTGCCATATTGTGTAGAGTATATGGTATAAATAAACTGTATGTGTGACAAGAGTCAACTGTGGCAGTCCACTGTTTATTCCACTGGTCAACTTAAGGCGGTAAAGAGTTAAAGAAATAAAGCCCACAACAATTGACTCTGGAGCAAATGTCTGGTTATTGTAAGCCTGTACCTGAACATCTTGGATGCCATACTGTCCCCCAGGGTAAGGTGTAGTAGAGGCCGGTGGGGGTCTGTTACCATACGGCTGTTGAACAAATGATGGTGTGTAACCCTGGGGAGGAGGTTGCTGCTGCTGTATCCCAGCTTGTCCCTGGTTACGAGATTGCCTGCCTGATGGGTTCTGATGTACACACAGGATTTGTATAATTCCGTTCATAACACATGATGAATCATAGAGCAAATACATGTACAAGCTTTAAAAAAAAAAGAATTAAAATTGAAGATTTATCTTTTCATGCTACCTTTGCCCTAACTCATTGCCCCCCAGCACAGCAATCCCACAGAATTCAGACACAACAGCTGAGCATTGGTTTTACCTACATGTATCTACCTCATGGTCAATACCTCTGTGCTCATTTCTTTTCAATGGCCCATCAAAAGAACTCATTCATGCAAAAAATGTCATTTCCATATCCTGCAAAGAATATGTATTCATATCATTACATTTATCATATCTTATGGAATTCAAGAGCCTTTCTGGGTGAAACTAAACTTCACTTTAACAATATGTCTTACCGGAGCAGCAGGTGGCTTGTTAGACCCAGGGAATCCAGGACTTCGATCTAATGCCTTCTCCCTACAACAAACAAAAAAGAAATATTGATGAATTTGAAGCAAGCATATTTCTGATTAAGTTGTGACAAAAATTATATTGAACTTATACTGCCAGTTATAACGTCACACTGTACCAGCATTACAATATACCAACATACAGTGTACATGTACCATACCATACAATACACACTGTATGAAAGCTGAGATTTTTTTCATTGCCTTAGCATAGATATGTATTAACACGGGAACAATCAAGCTAATTACAGGCTGAGTCTATATTGTTTTATTATTTTGATTTGACATTAATGTACATGGTCTTTTAAAAATCATGCTTGATCATATACGATTTTAACTTCCAAATTCAATAAAGGATAGTACAAGGTTTCCTTCAACTTGGGATCACCAAGGAGGTTAAAAACGAAATAAATGAATAAAGAAAAATCATAATTATAACGATTACCACCGAGAATTAGAGCCATGCCAAGCCTAAAAAAAAAATGGCTTTCAACAGCTTCATAATGGGTACAGTACAAATAACAGAACCAACCTCTGTTTAGCTGCCTTAGCCTCTTCCATCTGTCGTTCAAGCTCCTTCCTATATTGTTCTTTCTTTCTGCGAGTTGCACTTCCAGTATCACGTTGCCCTGCAAAAAGGAAAACAAAATGTTGATTCTTGCTGAGCTGTGGGTAGGGAATTTCTGGACAATGCAGAAGCATAAAAAACTGAGAGAAGTATGAAGACGGAAAACAGGAGGGGGAATAATAATAACATTGATGGCTGCTTGTCTAGCACTCATGTCGGTTACGCCATGACGCTCCTAGCACTCCAAAATTATTACCCCAGTCACAGCTGAGCGGCCGAATATGTAGTTTTATAGCATAGCAAGTACCCATTTACACCTGGGTGGAGAGTGGCAAATGTGGATTAATGTCTTGCCAAAGGATACAAGTACTGGGCTGGGATTCAAACCCTCAACCTTTTGACTGAAAGTGAATGAATCATGAGAGGAGGAATATCAAAATTTTGAAGGGAGGGGGGGGGGGGGATTACAAGGCAAGAAGACGAGGAAAATCAAGAATAACTGAGCAAGCTACAGGCTACTTGATAGAGAACGTCTAACTCTGTAGAATGACTGATTCTGATACATCTCTCTTATATACATTTACATGTACATACATGCAATTCACTACATGTCAAATTCAATTCAAAACAACATTTATTTCCTTCTGATTTGTTACATACATGGGATACAAACACAAGAAAAACGTTTAAGTACAATAATTGAAGGAGGCATGGTCCATGAAAAGCATAACAGTGCTTGTGATTGGGGATGCCTGTTTACAACAACAACTAATGCACAACAACTGATGCGCAACTAATAAAAAATGAATCAATCTTTACCAAGAGGTAGACCAGTGTCCTCAGCTAGAGTTGCAGACTTGGCCCGAGGTGGTCTGTCTGAGTCATCTTGCTTCAAGACTGGTTTAGGCCTGTGCAGAGAATATTGTAATCAGTTTTCACAAGTGACAAAGTTATCACGATAATTCTAACATGACCTGGAATTATCAAACACACCATCATGAAAATTTCACGAACCTCGACCACTCGCTAAATTCGTGAAAGTTTCATGCACGCAAAAATTACTTGTTTTACTGTAATATTTCTTCCTTCTCTTTCTCATTCCTCTTTTTATGTATCTATTCTTTCTTCTATCCTTTCTTTATATCTCTCTCTGTTTCTCTGTCACACACTCTAGTTTTTGAGATAAGTTCTTACTTGTCACCATCTGTAAATGTTCGACTTCTGCCTCCCTTGCTCCGACTCTGATAAGTTCAAAGGAAATAGGGAAAGGAAATTCACATGACATGAAAACAACAATACATATACAATTTTTTTTTGTGTTGATAGAAACACACACACACAAGTTGGTATTAACAGGCAAAACACCATTTATTTAATGTACAATAAAAGGGCAATGTATATGAAATGCCTTGCAATAAGGACATAAGTGCCATGCCAAGGATCGAAAACACCATCTTAGTATTTCCAGTCAAGTGTTTAAATCACTCGACTACTACACCTCTACAACATATACATCTTCACTTTGCTTATAAACAATTACCAAACAACATGTAACATTTTAGTTTATTTTTTTTAAATCATCTTCAAATACAAAAGAGAGAGGGCTCAATCACCTGGAAAGTATATAGCATGCTTTTTTCCATATGTGGTGAGCCCCCACACTTAAGTAGCAAATTCTGCTTTCTGATACACTCATATTTCAAACATTTTCCACTATATAATTGCATTCATCAGCAGGTTCAATTTCAATCAAACAATAAAGTATTAAAAAAAATATATATTGCATATATATATATATATATATATTATATATAACTCTAATTCCGGCGTTTAGGGGAATCCTTTTATCTCAGCCTATTGTTATCATTCGCCTTAACGCACGGTTGCTTTCGCCGTAACGTCAAATTTCTATTGTGACGGAATAAACCGCATTGATAGGATTCCCCCTAACGTAGGAAATAATCAGTGTATATATATATATATATATATATATATATCCTATCAATGCAGTTTATTCCGTCACAATAGAAATTCGACGTTACGGCGAAAGCAACCGTGCGTTAAGGCGAATGATAACAATAGGTTGAGATAAAAGGATTCCCCTAAACGCCGGAATTAGAGTTATATATATATATATATATATATATATATATATATATATAAAATATATATATATATATATATAAACATTGCACAGACATTGCACAGACAAACCTAACCAATGCTGGGAACTGGATAAAAAAAAGTAGCAGGCAGACAATTCAAAGAGTGTAAAGGTGCTGCATGCAGCAACATTTGAATGTACATTATATAGTTACATACAGATAGGGAAAATTTTATCACATCAAGCTCATTATCTTTTTAAAAAAATAAAAAATAATCACTGTCATGCTTCTTTGACTTACCCAGTCATGCAAACTTGGCTCTTCAAAGCTCTCCCTTTGTCTTGGCCTGGCCGACCTACATGTAAGGGTAGATGAAATCATTCATCAAAATTACACTGTAACCACGACAACATATGAGGACATTTTGTCAATTAAACATCACCCTTATGAATGAAAAAAAAAGATTAAGTAAAAATTAAGTCCTGGTTATACATATTTCTTAAAGAACAGTGCACAAGACTGCATACTGTATAAGCTGTTTTTTTCGCGTACAGATATTTTCGCGATTTTGGACTAGGTAGGGAAATTCGCGAGGGTTTAATTTCGCGATTTTTGTGATGTTTTTGTTACTATAAATAGCCATATATTGAAGTGGAAATTTTCGTGAGGACCGACTCGCGAAAATCGCGAAAATAAAACCACCGCGAAAATAACCACTTATACAGTATAATATTTGAAAGAAGAAATGTAAAACATACTACATTAAAATGTTCCAGTAAAAGTAGAATTAATTTTGTTAAGCTACCTGGAGAAGTATATTTTTCCTTCTTCACCCATCAATTTCAAATTCCATATTTCATGTTATGGCTCATCACTTTATTTTTCAGTCACCAATGTATGAAAACAAATACAAACAAATTCTTCATAACCTGGGCCCATTTATATTGCATTATCATATTACAACTGACGAGGGATTATAAAATTTGATGACGTTCTTGAAAATTTTGTGTGTTTGTTTGTTTATAAATTTAAACCTTTCGAGACAACTGACCACATTTTGTGGTTTGGCTCAATAACTTTTGATTCAGAGCCCTAAAAAATATACCAGATGCATGAGTACAAAGAGCAAAAATTTCTGCACTTATATATGTCCATTTTTGTTGTATGACCATAATGCGTTTGATGCCAGGAATTTTGAAAATGAGAATAAGCTTTAAAATCCTTAAATTGGCAACACATTGAGAGGTTCAAAATCATTGTTTTTCATCAAAGCTGGCAATTTTTTCAACTTTCGACAAAATTCCTAACCATGTATATTGTTTTTAAAGACATTACACTTTATTAGAACCATTTAGCACTGAAAGAGAAACATTGTTGTTGCCAACTTGAAGAACAAAATGCGATCAATTTAGCCCTGAAATAATTCCTGTTCTGAAAGGGTTAAGATACCCCCATACACACCTGTCTGAATAAGGAGGTCCATCTCTGAGGGCAGGAGGGGTTACCTCATCACTGAAACGAACTCTCCTGAAATAAAATCAAATTCAAGGTTACATTACAAATTTCAATTAGAAAGGGCAGATCTTTCTTTACACAGCATTGTTACATATCCCCTTGAAATCAATGGTTATTTTTTTTTTATGTTTAAATAACAGGAAAAGCAATTTTCTGTTAGCATGTATACACAATAACTGTCAAAACAATATTCAAACTGATTAAGAAAAACACTCATGAATACCAAATGTAAAGTAATATGTGCATATACAGGAAAATATCATTCCACTTAAGATGAAGTCACAAATAAATGGGCCAGATTTATTCATCTTTTTATCTATAGCATGACAGGATATTCTGAATTAATAGCATTTGAATGACTGCAGCAAATTTGTTACAAGACTGTTTCAATTGTAATTTACATATAGATTTTGTTTATCAACAGGGCCTTGGCATAAACGTACCTTCTGTCATAGTCATCATAGTACTCTGGCCGACTAGATCTCCTTCCATCATCATCATATCTATTAAGATATGGGTCGCTGTGTGCAGGCTTCAGCCGAGGCCGGTATAAATCTGGTTCATCGTATCGTCTGAGGAAAAACATAGGTATCTCTTGTTGTAGTTGCAATTGTGATATCTACATTACAAGTACCTTTGGGAAAATATCAACTAATGGGGATTCCTAAAATCAATTTTCAAAGAGATCTGGTATCGTAGTTGGTTTTTAATCAATAAGCATGAAAAGAACCTGAACATGATGACATCCTAAACATTATATATATCAAGCCTGGAAGGCCTGACAAATCGAGATGACAAAGCTTTAAATCAAGCCATCGCCTGAAAATGGGCTATATAGCAGAAACTAATTTCCTTATGAGCTATAACTGGGTTCTAATCGGTGGTATCTTTCTTGCTTCCTTTGTTTCTATGTTTTATGTTTGCCTGGAAATGAAATGATAAATAAAATTAAATTAAAAGAAATAAATCTTTGGAAGTAAACTGAGAAAGAAAATAGAACTGACCTGTATCTCAACTCCTCTTCTCTCTTCCGTCTCAGAATGTCATCGTAATCAATGGGCTGTGGTGTACCCCAGCCTTTCCTTGGTGCCCTAGGCGGGAGATCATCAAAACCCCTTGGCACAGGAGTCTGAGAGGCAGTTTCTCGATGTGATCTTGGTGCATTGTAGGAGTCGTTGCTCTGTTGGTACTGACTGTAGCCATTTGAGGGTTGCTGATTGCCAAAGCCATTAGGACCAAGGTCTGGATTCTTTTGGCCACCCTGATCAAAAAAATCCATCGGTGAAAGTAAACCCCCATTGGCATGTTGGTTCATTATATTCTTTTTCACCTTAGAATGCTACAAGTCAGAAGTAACACAAAAGCAGCAAGTTCATAACACTTTCCATAACCCAAATCATTCTGTACTGAAGAAGATTTGTCATAAAGATATAAAAATATGTGAAGAAAAGGCATCAAAATTGTTAAATTGGCAACACATAGTGAAATGCAAATCATCACTGTCCAATTCAAGCTTAAAATTCAGAGCATTACATATCTAAACAGACATCAGGCAGAGGCAAGTAAAATTACACATACATGTACATGTAGCACCACGTCAGTTTACATGTATACAATAGTGCAATAGAAATTTATTATTTGTAGGCCTGTAATCTTACATGTACCTTACAGCAATAATGATAATAATATTAAATGTCATAATGCAAACACAGGCAATATTGAACTTCTATCATTGATAAACAATATCTTTGCCACATTGGCTACATGTAATTTGTCTAATATAAAGATTAATAACCTGACTTCACTGCCTATGTGTCATGACGTAGTCTTGTTATTGCACTCACCCCGTTAGGTACCTCCGGGCCTGGATCTTGTCCCCTTCTCCGACTTCCTTCCTTCTGCTTCAAGAAGTCATTGTACTCTTTATTGCGTTGCATACGTGCTCTGTCTTGGGCAGAAAGCCTTTCTCCAATAGGCAGTGACATACTGTCACCTTCTAAGTTTGTTCTCTTCGCTGAGGAACGGTTATTTTTCTACAAGAAAAGAATTGTACTTGCAAATAATAATATCAACATCAATAATAAAAGAATGGTAGAAATATAGTAATAATAATTCTGGTTATTAAAACAGCACAAGAAAAACAACAGCATTGGTTATCATAATCCAGTTCTATGAAGGTTTGACACCTGCACACCTCTCATCAGACTCAGCAAGGGAAATGCTCTTAAAGTTAATGTATAGTCATGGTAAATCAAATTTTTTATGATTTGTTTTGATTTTATTTTATAAATACATGTACATCATGAGAAAAATACTTATGTGCTAGAATGCTGTAAAGTGCCCCCCCCCCCTTTTCTCTTTCTCTCTCTTTCTCTCTCTGCCCAGTTCTACATGCACATGTAAGTTCATGTGAATAGATGAAACCTTCCATTGATTTGAAATCTTTACAATGGATATTATAGCCCATAGGCATACATGGATAAGCTCTTGTCCATTTACATGTATTTTACGTATTTCATTACTGTGCAAATGGTATTGATAAATTGTATTTCAATTGTTGCAAAACATGTACAATGCTGTCTGTGTACTGTCAATCATGTGTTAAAACTTTATTGAACTGAATTAAATTTAATGTATGATGGGGGGCCCCTTGTCTGCGCACCTAACATTTCACTTGAAATTGACAAGCTTTTCCTTTGGTATTCCTCTAATGACTGACCTCATTTTAATCCTCATATCCTAGAGAGTAACTGTGCCGAAAATCTGATTAAAATTCGAATAAGAACAATTTCATTTTCACAAGAATAGGCAACGCTGTCATTTTGACACTAAAAAAGGGAAGGTTCCCTTGTCTGCGCACTCATTCACTTAACACGCAGTTCGGGATATTTTGCAGGAATGGTGGCATTTTCAAGGTAAAAATGCATAAAATAGACGTTCTTCCTCAGTTTTTCCTCATTTTTTCGCTGATACATATCATTAAAATTGATATGAAGATGATTGTGTTCGTTGCGTCTTTTGTGATGTTAGAATCGCGCAGTTACGCGTATGCGCAGACATGGGCACTGCGCAGACATAGGGCACCAAACCATACTTACAATAATTATCATAATTATACCCACTCATTAGCATCAATAGTAACACAACCATCACATATAAACTCTGAATGATAGATGATGAGCCATGTGCTTGGTAGATCTATACAGCATGCATATTGACGATAGATGAGCAAAAGTAAACATGTCGTACCTCCTGGATAAATTTCTTGTATTCTTCCCTTCTCTCGTTTTGTAACTTCTCTTTTGTTGTCACGTAATTACCAATAGGAAGACCAGCATCACCTGAAGACAATAATAAGGCACCGATACATAAGTATGCAAAAAATAATAATAATAATAATAATAAATATACATTTAAAAAATAATGTGCAAAAAAAGAAGAAAAAAAAAGAAAGAGTAAATCCATCCTGATACTGAATTTTGTTGCTCACTTTTCACTGCTTTTAACGGCTCTGCTCCCAAATACAATACCTCTTTAATTCAAAATTACACCCCCGCGAGATCTTTGCGCTCATCCACTTCCAGTTCTCTTGTGATTCCTAAAGTCGCAAAATATTGGGGGGAAAGATCATTTGCCCACGCATGTCCTAAATTATGGAATAGCCTTCCTAAAGACATCAAAAAGTGTATAACTTCTGATTCTTTTAAAAATCATGTAAAAACATTTCTGTTTAATTCTTAATTAATTTCTACATGCACCTTGAGCACTCTACAGAGTGGATTTGGCGCTATATAAGTTACATGTATTATTATTATTATTATTTAAGATGAGTGAGACAGGAAGTGATAGAAAGAGTGTAGTGAACTTTGGAGGAAAATGTGATTTAAAGGATTAGAAAGTTATGAAATGTTTAAGTCCTATTCACCCAAACACAAACTAGTAACTCTAATATTTCCCTTGTGAGGAGCTCTCTAATGGTGGGTGAATGCCAATCTCCTCAAATTTATGTGATGCTCTTCAATAAATAAGTTCCTTTACAAACACTCATGTACTTGGTAACTGCATCAGATCATCTGCAAATGAATCCTTATGGCCAAAAATTTGAAGCGTTGAGCTGTTTAAGATCTATGCACTCTAACACAAGTTGGCAACTCTAACATTTCCTGTGCAAGGAGTTTTAGACTGGTCTGAGGTAATTATTTATTTTGCTTTTACAAATTTATTATAATTTATTTTGCTTTTCTTGTGATTAGGCCCGTTTTGAAAGGCCATTTTCGGTAGTCGTTTACTCGGACATTTTTTCGGACGAGTAATCGACAACTCGGTATAATGATTTTGCCAATAAGACAGGCCGACTGCTCCGGCCCCAAAGCCCGCAACCTTTTTAAGCCAGAGCACCAGCATAAAGCCATGAAACTAGTCCCAAACAGCCTGTGCAACAACCGTAAATAATGTCCGATTTCCGTATTAAAATGTTAAAATTAAACAATTTTAAAACGATCAGTGTTGGTTATAAAATTCAGCACAATGCAAAGTTTCTCCTCCTACCTAATTTCGTGAAGACTAAATTAAAATCAAGGTAAAATAAAGCTAAATAGATGGTCATTTCCTTCCCCCTTTTCATCACAGTCGTAATCATGACATTGCAGTTGTTTACCAGTCGCCAAGAGGTGGCGCTCGTACCCGGAAGTACAGTTGGGTTTGGAGCGTTTTAGTACACGAAATCCCATTCACCTTTCTCCGTAATGAAATTGTGCACATTCCGAGCATGCGATCGACATCAAATTCAATGCCCTCGTCAAATCGACATGGGCATGCTCGTGCATGACCCGTTGGCAACAAACAAGCACGCGTTAGCAAGTAAGAAGTATTTGAGTGTCATTTTGTTTTCATCTATTACTATCCTGAAAATATTCTGTGCTGATGATACGCGTCCTTTCATTTTTACAAAAACTTGATAGGAGCTCGCTTACACAGTGAGCTATACGGTGTACATCGCGGTGACTGATGTGTGCACGGCTGGCTCACACACCCGCTTATAACTCCAGCTTCCGATGTAGCGGGAGCATACACAGCCAGACTTTGCGTTTACTTCTCGATCCTCGAGAACTTAGCTACCGAAAAGAAATGCTCTCATGTGAATTTTATTCATTCAAATGACATTGAAATATCTTACAATTAAGTGATAAATTTCTATATTTCATTCTGAATTAGAGGTTTTGGGGGGTTATTCACAAGTTCCAACTATGTTACCGAGTAGTCGATGGAAATTTCATTAGTCGTGTAGTGACCTTATCAGGCAAGTACACGGTTAATCGAGTACTCAAAACGGGCTTAGAATTAATGTACCTGACTGTTTTTGGCCCTTGTGTTGATTGGCAGGAGCCTTAGGAGGAAGGTTGTCTTTTAGCGCAATGTCTCCATTATGATATCCATTTGTCAGTGGAGCTGTCACCTGCAATAAAATAATGGTTATCATTATCAACAAAAAGAACCTTTAAAGTCAAACTTTTAATTAGATTTATTTCTCTGTTACAATATACTTGGACATTTACTATTTTCCATTAGAACTCTTTCTGTTTCATATCTAATTAAATAAAAATTACAATTGTAAAATATCCAATGTTGTTCACTCTAAGTAAAATTCAAAACATTACCTTGGCCTCAGAGGTGAATTAATTTGAATATATTGTAAATAATTGAAGTATGTACATGCCTATGGTAGCTCTTACTTGTTTTCCATTTGAATGTTGCAGATCCTCTCTCTCTCTAGCAATCTTCCTTTTCTGCTCTTGTATGAAACGATCAATGTCATCCTCTGCAGACATCCTGATCCCACTTTAAAAAGTAAAAAAAAGAAATCAAATTACTAATTATCAAGTACATGTTATAGTGGTCGTTCACAACTAAGAATGAACGATGCCGAAATACTACATATTTTTGAACACCAAAGTTTTTTTTTGCAAGATTCAGCACTCGCGGCGACCAAAAAATGTACACAATGACTCTGATACCCTGTTTCCCCAGAACTGACAGTAAAATTTCATTTTTGGAATTATCTTTTCCAACATCGATGAGTTGAATTCATTGTATTTCATGCATATGTTGATGTCGGTATTTGTAAATTAAATGCCGATTTTGACTGAATGTTGGTGACTTTTGTGCAGTGGCGTTTGAGACTGTTGGGTGTATGACCGTCTAAGAGTACACACACGAAGTATAGTAATGCTGCACTTATACAAGTACTTATAAGCTTATTTGAAGATAAGCTGCTACACCACAATAGCTTTAACAGGTAAATAGGCTTCAATAGGTTTTGTATGTATTTCAATTGTATTTAAAGAATCTGAAATTAGATATTCTATCATCCTAAAATGTAGAAGGAAGTATTTCTCAAAATTATATTGAATACATTGGTGTTTTTAACTCCAACTTAGAAGTCTTGACCACTGCCAAAATTGACACAGCCCCACAAAGTGATGGTTTCATGAGTGCATAGAGCCTGGTTTTTAAATCTCGCTCTGCAATATAGCAGCCTTTTTAGAATCTAAAGAACCTCCTAGGCAAGGGCCTAGTATGAGTGCATAACTCCACTCATGGGCCCTTGCCAGATGTGGAACTGTGTCCAACATTCACTGTTGCAGCAGACAAAAACAGACAACAAAATTGCTCTAAGCAAGATTTAATTTTCTTAAATTTGCTAATTACCTGATTCATGGACTCTTCAATAGGGTGGCTGCTGCCGCGGGGTTCGCGGTCAGCCACTCGTGATCATGCATGTGTGTCGTGTGTGTTGTGTGGCTGAGCTTTGCAGAGCATTTCAAATGCTCTGTAATTTGCATTTCTAATTACTTTTCATAATAAATTTTACATGAAAACAATTTTTGTTTGTATTTATTTCTCTTACCTTTCACAGTAGTGAAAGTCTGTATATCTGATAAAAATCCAGGAAATCTAGCGCAAGTTCACAGAGGTCATGTAGTAAAACGTATTTCGTAAGCAACTACTTCCGTCACAGGTCAGCTGGCCCTTTGTTTACATTTCCACCTCACTTCTTGTGAATGAAATTCCATGCTGATGACATCACCTGAAAGGTGATAAGATTTTTTATAGAATGATATATGGCACATTTGAAAAAAAAGAGGAACTTATTTTTTTAATAAAAAAATATATTTATCAAAACCAATATTTTTCCAATTGTATTGTGCCATATATCAAAAAAGGGGAAAAAATCAACATTTTTTTTTTGTAACAAATTTGGATCAATCCAGTTAAGTTTTGCCAGGTGGCAAAAGCATTTTTTCTTTTTTGCGGTTTCCCTCCCGAGAACTTCCTTATAAGGTCAAGTCATGTGATCATGGTGTAATATTCGTGTCTTCGGGTTTGCAGTAGATTTTCCTTAGTCTCAGAAACTAGACCGATTTATTTTTTACAGTGCGTGCATATTATGCGCGAGCGGCCGGCCGCGGGAGCGTGATATACAAAATTATGCAGCAGTAAGGTGCGTATTGTTTCGGTTGGAGACCATTGACGCTTTTTACGAAAAAAAGAACCTTTTACTGAACTACTATAATAAATGCATACCGGAATATTTGGAATATGTTTGCATAATTTAAGTCTCGGAACATATGGGATGACAAGAAAAACTCCAAGCGGCGCGAGCGACAACATTACTGGCACTAGGCCATGCAGCCGTGGGCCATGGATGGTGTTCGGAGCCCGGAGAACAACGGGGCAAGACCAGGGGCAGATGAGCTACATATTCGATGGAGCCAGTTGAGCTGCCATTCCCGCCCAACCAAGATTAAGTGATATGTTCTTTTTTATTAAAGTTCATCGTTCTTAGTCTGATTAAGTTGTAAATGATTTAACTGCATAAAAAGTGTTACTGACTTAAAATTTTTTGAATAGTCCCCTCAATGGCCTCATAATTTCATTTAATTAATTAATTTTTATTCAATACATCTGGCGAGACTAATAGTAACCAAGTCGGCGTGATCGTGATGACGTAATGTTTTGGTGGGAGATTTGAAAATTGGATTGTGGGATTGATATCGGGGATATGATCGCGCAGTGACAGCTGACATGTTTTGCATTGCTCTTTGCATAGGGAAGTGGACTAAAAAAGTTGCTTCTAAAAGTTGGATTATTTCAAATGTGGTGAGTTTTCTGCAGTGGCAACTTTCAGGGTTTATTTTGTATTATCATTAGTCACACATGTAGGCTAATTTTAGCCTCGTTTGAGCAATTAAACAGAAAACAGAATTTGGCATCAGCCACTCTATCTTCAACTCTTACTGTGCCACAAATTAGGGATTCAGAATTGAAAGTGAAATTTTAAATAATTATTTTACTCTCATGTATGAATGATCTACCCTGGAAAAAAGCCTGTTGATACACACAAAAGCTATTGAAGCCTATTCACCCATAAAAGCTAGTCTGGAGTACAAGGTTATCTTCAGATAAGCTTGTACATGTATAAGTGGCATAACTCCAGGGGATCCGGGCTAACTCGGCACTAGGGCGAACTCGGCCTTGGCGGAAAATCGCTGCCAAGTGAGCAAAGAGAGTAGAATTGATCGCAAATACTTTTGTTGAATTTCGCATTAACCAGTTAATACACATTTCAAAACTTTCAAAATTACATAAAATCAATGTGTAAAGAGATTAGTAAAGAAATAATGTTGAAAATTATAAGAAGTAAAATTATACAAAACATGAAATTTAAGGCTAAAAATCGGTACGGTGCGTAGTTCGCCCTAGCCAGGATGGCTTCCTGAGTGTAAAAAAAAAAAAAATGAATGCTAAATGTTGAGGTCTCAACTGGCTTAGTGCCATCTATGTTGACTTTTTGTTTAGCATTCGTCAGACATCTCCACCACTGCACCATATCGTATAGTTTCGATATGGTTGCATCGCCGACAGCGCACGCGCCATCGCACGCAGCCGCCATCTTGAATCTGCATTACAAGAGGATCCATGGGATTGGATACACAAACACTGGTGAGTTCTCAAAAAATTTTCATGCCTTTTGTTCACTGGGGGGCTGAATTTTAGTAAGAAATTTACACAAAGTTGCCAAAAGTTTCCCTAGGAGGAGACGCTATGGTGAAGAACCTGTCGAAGGCGGGAGTTAACGGGAAAGGGATTTTCCAGGGCACTTTTCATAGCCTGCCAAATCGGCTCAATTAGAATGGCGGATTAAAAAACCTGGCTTCCTGTAGTGTAAATGGCGTATAGACCTAGCCCTTTTTTTTTTTTTTACACTCAGGAAGCCATCCTGGCTAGTTCGCCCTAGTGCCGAGTTAGCCCGACCCCACTCCAGGCCACTTATCCAATGAACAAGGGTATATTATAAGCCAGGGAGCTTCAACGCGTAGCTACGCGTTTGAGCTCCCTTGAGTTACTCTCTTAGCTGATCCCTCCACTACTTTGGAGATTCCTGGGGTCCAATCAGAGTATATACATAGATCCAGCAGATTAGGAATTTTGAACAGACTTTGAACGGCATACATCAATTTTGTGAAGAAAGAAAAGGGATAGCAGAAGTAGGCTACTATGAATTTCAGAGGGCAGGCAAGGTTGGTAGGTTAATAAGGTAGCACAAGTGAAATGCTGAGGGTCATCACTATCATAGGAGCTTAGACAAGTAGAATAATCTACAAGACAGTCTTTGACTCTGTTGATGAAGTCCCCACGGAGATGGTTAAGATTGGGACAGGCTCCAACGAAGTGCTCCACAAGTATGTAGAAGTGAGTAGTTGGGCTCTCACTATGAGTGCATGCCGAATGGTAGGTGATGGAGGATTCTTGGGATATAGAAGATTAACAGATGGTGGAGCGTTGTCTATCCAGAATCTGAGAGAAGACTTGGAGCGGATTCCCTGTAGGGTGAGATGTCTAACAGCTTGAAAGACTTTGTATTTAGACATACGTTTCCAGGTTAAGTATGAAGGTGGATTCAAGATGAGGCTATGCAGATCTGGGAGGTCATATTTCCTCACTGTCACTTGTAGAACTTGTATGGTAGGTGTTCCAGCATTGAGGGCTGCTAAGAACGTTCTGAACTCAAAGCGACTATGGTCGAGGGCGATGAGTTGTCCAAGAAGCAATAGCCTGTCGAGATCAATCTGCACTGAAACCGGCAAAAGGTTCGTCAGCAAAAACACAATCTCATCTGCAGCTGATTTTGGCACCCCAAGGATCTGCTTAAAGAGGTGAGACTGAGTCCTGTCAACAGGTCAAGCTTCAGCAGCATAGATTTTGTGAATTTGATTATGGATGAGCCATGCAGCATCCTGGGAATACAAAACGTTTTCCAAAGCTGAGATACGAGAGTGGGGATGAGTCCGCCTGTATAGGCACCTGTGCCGGTAAGGGAGTAAAACGTATAGTCAAGTATTGTAACTCCGAACAGATTGTATTACCGAACGTGTAAAGTTAAGCGCCTAAAATGGGTTTTCATACGCGTGGGATTACGCGTATGAAAACCACACTATTGTTACCAAGGTTGTGTCTTTTTCCCATAGGTTTCACACGTTCGGAATTACGGTACCTTTTTCAAGGGACCAAAATGCCGCGTCGTTGGGAAGGGGTTCACTCGGATGGGAATATCGTATTAGATCTACGTTGTCTTTTTAAAATTCCATCAACTTCTTTTTTTGTAGGACTTTGAGCATTCAATATGTATAGTTTGACAGATATTCGTTTCATATTTTATTTGCTATCGTTGATTTTCTGAAAAGTGTTCGGACACTGGATCAACCACCATACGAAGACCGACTCCGATGATGTTATCAGTAGGATCGAATCGTGCCCCCGATTTAGTGAGTTAAACACTACAGAGACACGAAGCAATGGGACCAAAGGTTGTAACTCTGACTGCAGTTCTTATGCACTTGACAACTGTAAACAACTGTACGACGCTCTAATATCTTCATGGAAAATTTGTATGATTTAAACAAAATTACTGTTTCTTTATCCTGTTGTTCTTACCTCAGCCATAAATGCCTTCATCTAACGTTACTTCTATCTGAGTGTCATGACAGGAGCATTTCCAAAACCCATGCAGAATGAAAATATTTTCAGTCAAGCCAAATTTTCGTTTTCGCACTTATTTCATGCAAATATTTCTAGCTGAAATGCATCATGGGATCGGCGGGGAGCGGAGATTTATGAAGCGCTTTACAGTTATTCATGAGCTTTAGTAATACTAGTACCCAGTCAGCTAGGTCTGTTACAACATTTTTGGTATAGAGTTTACAATTTTTTGCCTATGTGTCATATGTATTAAAGGGGTTGAATTTAGATCGGATGCCAAGAATATGATGAATGGCACCCTATTTCAAAATGCTATTTTTTTTACACAAAACACACAAATTCAGTAAGGTTCTTTTTTTTTTTTGGTTACATGCGTCGTTTTTCTGAAGGTTCGTATTTCCGAAGGTTCATAATTCCGATAGGTTCTTAATTCTGAAGGCTCGTTACTCTGAAGGTCCTTATTTCCGAAAATAAATAGGGTATACATAATTCCGAAAATGAAATAGGGTTCGTATGATTCCGAAAATGAAATAGGGTTCGTAATTCCGAAAATGAAATAGGGTTCGTAATTCCGAAAATGAAATAGGTACCTAAAACCTAAAAGGGAGGGAGGGGGGACCAAAATGACTGAGCAGCCCCCCCCCCCCCCTCACCCCTCTCTATATCAAGGGTCAAAAAGAGAGAGAGAGAAAGATAAAAGAGAAAAGAAAACTATTACAGAATAAGAACCAGTGAATCTTTCCTTCTTTGGTTTTCCTTCTATATTCTCTTATACTATCTTTCAATATGCTATTCTTTTTTATCCTTCTTTCATTTCCTCTTTCTATCTACAACATAACATAAGGATAAACAGAATTATCAGGCGGCCGCCAGAAAATTCTCTCTGTCCTTATGTATGTATTATGTATAGCTTCACTTTCCACCTTTCCGTACGGTTATTCTTTGTTTTATTCTTTTATCTTTGGCTCCTATATTTCCTTATTTTATTCTTTGTTGTTGTTTTTTTTTATCTTTCTATCATTCCTCTTTCTATCTTCATTATGCTATTCTTTGTCCAAGTTTCTTCTATCTTTTTCTCTTTCTATATTTCCTTATGGTATTTTTTGTTTTTATTCTATCATTTTCTCTGTCTATGTTCATTATGTAACAACTAGGAAACGATAAGATGTTTATTCTTTGTTTAAGTTTCTTCTATCTTCTTCACTTCCTATCTTTCCTTATGTTATTCTTTCTTTTCTCTCTCTCTCTCTCTCTCTATATATATATTCATTACGTTAAAATAGGAAACGATAGGATAAAAACAAAGAATAACAAAAGGAAAGATAGAAAGAGAGAAAGATAGAAGGATAAAACAAAGAATAACCGTAAGGAAACTTAGAGAGAAAAAGTGATGGAAGAAAAACTACATATTAGGGGGAAATAGGGAATTATATCTGGCGGCCGCCAAATATCTAGCGGCCGCCAATGTTGTGTTGTTTTCCTTTCAAGGCTTTCATCATCTTCTCTTTCTAACTTTGCTTATGTTATTCTGTGTTTTTATCCTTCTATCTTCCTCATTTTCTATCTTTCCTTTTGTTATTCTTTGTTTTTATCCTATCGTTTCCTATTTTTAACATAATGAATATAGAGAGAGAAATAAAAAAAAGAACAACATAAGGAAAGATAGAAAGAGAGGAAGACAGAAGAAACTTAAACAAAGAATATATAGAAACAGGAAATGATAGAAGGATAAAAACAAAGAATAGCATAAGGAAAGATAGAAAGTGAAGAAGATAGAAGGAAATATAAAGGAAATACAGAATTATATGGCGGCTACCACATAATTCTATTTTCCCTTATGTTGTAGATAGAAAGAGGAAATGAAAGAGGATAAAAACATAGAATAACATGAAGAAAATAGAATTGATCTGGCAGCCGCCAGATAATTCACTGGTTCTTATTCTGTACCCCCCCCCCCCTCTTTTATCTTTCTCCCCTTTTTTGGACCCTTGATATATGGAGAGGGGGGCTGCTCAGTCCCTCCTTTTTAGGTACCTTATTTTATTTTCGGAATTATAAACCCTATTTCATTTTCGGAATTACGAACCCTATTTCATTTTCGGAAATATGAACCCCCGGCATGGAAAATTTGTGCCTTGTTTCGGAATTATGAACCTTCGGAAATACGAACCTTCGGAATGAACGAACCTTCGGAAAAACGAGTGCCCCAGCTGGTTACATGTCGTTTTTTCCGAAGGTTCGTATTTCCGAAGGTTCATTATTCCGATAGGTTCGTTATTCTGAAGGTTCGTAATTCCATAGGCTCGTTACTCCGAATTAAGGTCCGTAATTCCGAAGGTTCGTATTTCCGAAAATGAAAGAGGGTTCATTAATTCCGAAGGTTCGTATTTCCGAAAATGAAGTAGGGTTCGTAATTCCGAAAATGAGTTAGGGTTCATATTTCCGAAGGTTCATAATTCCGAAAATGAAAAGGGTTCATAATTTCGAAAACGAAATCGGGTTCGTAATTCCGAAAATGAAATATAGGGTTCATAATTACGAAAATGAAATAGGGTTCGTAATTCCGAAAATGAAATAGGGTTCATAATTCCGAAAATGAACCTAAAAATGAGGGAGGGGGGGACCAAAACCACTGAGCAGCCCCCCCCCCCTCCCTCTCCATATATCAAGGGTCAACAAAAAAGGTCAACAAAAAAACTAACCTGGAAACCGCATATTATTGACAACATCATGCAAAACCATCTCCCGTAACATTGGAGTTATTGACAAACTGAAATATTTCCTTCCTTCTCCCACTCTACTCACATTGTATTACACTTTGATATTACCATATATAAATTATGGTATATTAGCATGGGGTTGTGCAGTACAAGCACAATTGAACAGAATACTTCTTCCAAAAAAAAAAGTACTTAGAATTATTTTTCATGCAAATTATAGCATACTGATATTTTATTTTTCGAAAATAACATCCTCAAGGTGAAGAACATTCATCATTTCCAACTATAGGCCAATTTATGTACAAATTAGGTAAAAATGAACTCCCTGCCACTTTTAACAATATGTTTCGAAAGAGCAACACCATACATATCCAACGAGATAAGGCAATGCTTACCACCTACCTCTATAACAAGAACACTCTTTGCACAAAACACCTTTGTTTTTTCAGGTTCCATGTAGGCTATTGGAACTCTTTAGATGAGAAATTAAAGAATGCCCTAGTCTTAACATTTTTAAACGTAAACTTACAAAAATATCTGCTCAGCCTATACCCCCTTCAAACAGGTCAAGCTTAATACAAAAAAAAAAAAAAAAAAATGAACATTCACCCTTTTCATGTTTTCCTGTGAACACGTACCTAACGACCTTGTTTTTGCATGCTCCAGACCTGCTCACAACCTCTTTTCCTTTCCATTTCCCGTCTATCCACTCTTCCTCTTTGTTTTCCTATAAACCTATGTTGGCATACCGTGAAATTTTCTGTAACTTTCGCCACTATTTATCCAATTATTATAAATTTGTTTGACCAAAACCCTTTTACGTATTTAAGTCTTTAGGGCATGCATCATATACAAGCATTGCTTTCTCAGCATGCCCCCTCAGTTTCATTGTATATGTTAGGTCAATAATGATCCGTTTGTGTAAATTATTTTTTTTACTCTTCTTATTACCCTTTATTTTTGTATGTTAGTTTGATATACTAAAGTTATTACATTGCTTTATGTTCATTTGATGGATATATAATTATTTTGAAACGGAAAATAAATCAAATCAAATCAAATCAAATCAAAGGGAGAGAGATAAGGGGGGGGGGGGAATTATTGAATAAGAACCAGTGAATTATCTGGCGGCTGCCAGATCAATTCTATTTTTCCTCAATGACATGTTATTCTATGTTTTTATCCTTCTTTCATTTTCTCTTTCTATATCTTTGCTTTGTTTTTCCTTCTATCTTCTTCTTTTTCTATCTTTCCTTATGTTATTCTTTGTTTTTATCCTTCTATCATTTCCTCTTTCTATCTTCATTATGTTATTCTTTGTTTAAGTTTCTTCTATCTTCTTCTCTTTCTATATCTTTCCTTATGGTATTCTTTTTTAAATTTCTCTCTCTATATTCATTATGTTAAAAGCAGGAAACAATAGGATAAAAACAAAGAATAAAAAAAGGAAAGATAGAAAGAGAGGAAGATAGAAGGATGAAAATAAAAACAAAGAATAACATAAGTAAAGTTAGAAAGAGAAGATGATGGAAGGAAAACAACATATTAGTGGCGGCCGCTATAGATAAATATTTGGCGGCCGCCAGGTAATTCCCTATTTTTCCTTAAGTTATGTTGTATATCTTTCCATCATCTTTTCTCTCTATAACTTTCCTTATGTTATTCTTTGTTTTTATCCTTCTATCTTCCTCTCTTTCTATCTTTCCTTTTGTTATTCTTTGTTTTTATCTTATCGTTTCCTAATATAGGAAAGAGAGAATTTTCTGGCGGCCGCCTGATAATTCTAAATATCTTTCCTATAGATAGAAAGAGGAAATGAAAGAAGGATAAAAACAAAGAATAACATAGTGAAAGATAGAGAAGAAGATGGAAGGAAAAACAAAGAATAACATAAGGAAAGATACAATTTTCCGGCGGTTCTTATTCTGTAATAGTTTTCTTTTCTCTTTTCTCTCTCTTTCTCTCTCTTTCATGTTTTTGGACCATTGATATAGAGAGGGGTGGGGGGGAGGGGCTGCTCAGTCATTTTGGTCCCCCCCCCCCTCCCTCCCTTTTAGGTTTTAGGTACCTATTTCATTTTCGGAATTACGAACCCTATTTCATTTTCAGAATTACGAACCCTATTTCATTTTCGGAATTACGAACCCTATTTCATTTTCGGAATTACGAACCCTGTTTCATTTTCGGAATCACGAACCCTATTTCATTTTCGGAATTATACGAAACCCTATTTCATTTTCGGAATTACGAACCTTCGGAATTATGAACCCTCTTTCATTTTTGGAAAAATGAACCTTCGGAATTACGGACCTTCGGAGTAACGAGCCTTCAGAATTATGAACCTTCGGAAATACGAACCTTCGGAAAATGACATGTAACCCTGAAATCTACCATTGTTAATTACACAAAATACCGTGCAAGCTCTCTAATATATGCCTTGCCAAACAGACGCAGATGTACAATGGTGTGTTTACATAATCCTGATGAGTGATGACAATATCATTTGACTACTTTTGAGAAAGAATACAATTTTCACAATTTTCACAATTTAATAAATTATTATTGAAATGATCATTTGACACCAAACTGCACCGCAAGAAAGTTAAAACACTCAAGATTGTAGGCCTACTATGTAAATTTTGGCTGAATTGAATGAGACACTTTGGAGTTATTAAGGTTGTAATAGCAAAAAATGTTTTTTCTCTATATCCAGAGCATTTGGGACAGTAAAGCTTGGTTTAGGGGCACTTTGGTGGGGGTTTTTTTTCAGGGGCGTGTTACACCCCCTTCCCGATGGAAATTTTTTGTAAGTTTTTATATTTTTGTAATGTACACCTATAATTCTTCCTTCTGAAAAAATTTGGTCCATGGGCCTTAAGGGGAAAAATTTGCCCCAATATTTAGGGACGGTCTGACAACCCATCCCGACGGAAAATTTTGTCAGTTTGGTGTTTTGACAAAGTTATGTTAGATGGGTTAGATGGGTTAAAATCGACCCGACTTTGGGCCTTTGGGGCCCCTTAGGGGGGGGGGGGGCTCTGGGGGCCGAACCCGTCGGCTTCGAGCTGACAAGCTTTTTGTGAATGACATGGAGGATCTTAGCAATTTTAAGAGGTCAAATCTCATATGTTAAAATGGGGTGACTATTTCGGGACAGGCTCCTGATCCTGGCCTACTAGTATTTGATGATGATCGACCAATTAAGGCCAAAGAGATTCAAAGATCGTGAAAATATACATTATGGCCTAGCTATCGCTAGCGCTAGGCCTATGGTGGTGGTGAGCCCTCTACGTCTACGATTAGTGTATTTTTTATCATTAATGTGTTATTGCGTTCACATAAGTTAGCCTAAGGTTTTCTTTTATTTGAAGGATACAGTTGGCATAATTATTTACATGTCAACAGATAGATAATAAGAAAAGTTACAAGACATTCTTGAAGAGGGAGAAACCTGTGCAATTTCGGCGTTTTATATTCGTAATTCGTCTTTGAGCATGGGAGGTTCGCACAGCGTCTTCACTGAGGCGGAACTAGACGACTATCAGGCAAGTGACGCACCATGTATACCCTGAGTGTCGGCTGTGTTTGTTGTTGATACCCGGCGTATGGTTGGTACCTTCCTGTACCGGCCATTTAATGCACTTTGCCAGCGAGAAGGAAACAAAAAAAAAAAAAGAAGAAAGAAATCGATTTGCGGCTTTGCATACTTAAATGAAGTTTAAATTAACTGCTATGATTATCTTTGCAGATAGACTACTTTGGCATTCTCGTGAAATAAGCCACCCCGCATTCACTTTGTACATGCAGTTTATTGCGTGTAATGTCTATGAGGGTTCACATCCTCCATTGACTTTACACGGCATTGTTTGTGTACACACTCGATGACCGGTGGCTTATTTCACGAGATGGCCACTACTTTCTCAAATTTTTTACATTAGAATAAATTAGACCTATTTATTTCTGATTCTTGCCATTATGATGGTCATGATGGTGGTGGATCCAGTGTCCGAACACTTCAGAAAATCAACGATAGCAAATAAAATATCAAACGAATATCTGTCATTTGTCAAACTTACATAATGAATGCTCAAAGTCCTACAGAAAAAGAAGTTGATGGAATTTTAAAAAGACAACAGAGATTTAATACGATATTCCCTTCCGAGTGAACCCCTTCCCAACGACGCGGCGTTTTGGTCCCTTGAAAAAGGTACTGTATTTCCGAACGTGTGAAACCTATGGGAAAAAGACAAGCTTTGTTTCAATAGTGTGGTTTTCATACGCGTAATCCCACGCGTATGAAAACCCATTTTAGGTGCTTAACTGTACTTGTTCGGTAATACAATCTGTTCGGAATTACAATCCTTGACTATAGTCTAGATCTAGGCCCCCTAGCCTAGGCCTAACTATAACCTAACATTAATATTTTTTGTTTTGTTTCCATGTAAAAAGTAAAAAAAAAAAAGACTTTAGAAATAACTTGGAGTAGACTCTAGACCTAGACGGTAGACCAGTATGAAAATTCAAATCTCTTTCGCGAGGCCTACTTCGAAGTCCACCTATTGTGTTCAGACTCAGAGATTTTAATGCACTACGAGTACGACCCATTGGCAGAAATATTATTTGACAGTGGCACTTTTTTCATTTACGGTGACTTTTTCAAGAAGAGTTTCGGGGGCTAATCGCCCTTACTCCTTATTAGCCCCCGCTTATTTTTTTTCACTGGAGTAGACTCTACTATTCTCTACTAGATTCTATTAATATAAAATCTTAGAATTCTTAGACAAGACTGAGTGAGAGTGAGAATGGGTCATCTTATAAGTGATGACAAATTGTCTTGTCTTGTCTTGGTTGAGTCGGCACATGCAGGCTATCTGTCCTCCGTCAACTTTGATCATAAAGGCTAATGAGTAATGTTTGATGAAGTCTACCTCCATGCACTCTTAGGCCCTTGCCTATGTGGGACTGTGTCCAACATTCACTGTTGCAGCTGTCAAAAACAGACAACAAAATTACTCTTAAGCAAGATTTAATTTTCTTAAATTTGCTGGATTACCTGATTTAGAGACTTGTCAACTCTTACTGTGCCACAAATTTGGGGATTCAGAATTGAAAGTGAAAATTTAAATGGTTATTTTCCTCTCATGTATGAATGATCTAGACTGGAAAAAGGCCTGCTGATACATACAAAAGCTGTTGAAGACTATTCACCCGTAAAAGCTTGTCTGGAGTACAAGGTTATCTTCAGATAAGCTTGTACATGTATAAGTGCCTCCATGACCTCTCCAGTTTGAATGTGTGAAATATTTAGAACAGCAAGACACAAGATCATTCAGTTCATGTCTAACTCCACCCAGTGGTTTAGCCAGCCGGGCGTCTGGGCGTCTTTTAGACGCCCATTTCTTCTGGAAGACGCCCAGCAAAATTTGCAAGACGCCTTGATCAAAATCATTTGATGGACGCCCTTTTAATAGTTAAAGATCAATTTGCAAGACGCCTTCATTTGATGGAAGCCCTTTCAGTTTTTGTAAAGATGTTTTTGTATTCACGATAATTTATATCCTCGGCTTCTCAGCAGAAGTCGAAGTCGTAAACGCTCCCGCAAACAAGTACCGTACGTGCGTACGGTACGGGTCTAGGCTGTAGCTACTTAGTCTTTGCGCGACACCTTTTGTGAAAATTTTCTTTCCGAAACGCATTATCACTGTTACAATGAGAGGTCTAAAAATTATCATCATCCGTGTAATGAGACTATCGCTAGATCTACGACCGGATACACCACACAGAGAAATTGTTCCTTACCACATTAAAGGGGAAGTTCACCCAGAAGATTACTTGAGTTTAAAAAATGCAGAAAAAAATAAAGAAAAATATTGGCGAAAGTTTGGACAAAATCCGTTAAAGAATAACGGAGTTATGGACTTTTGAAGTTTTGATTTTGTGACGTCACATGCGAGCAGCTCCTCCATTATGTAATGTGATAAATATTCCATAAAATACAGTTTTCTCAGAAAATTTAGAATATTTTCGTCTGTGCATTTGATATATTGTCAGAAATGTTATTCAATACTAGATTCTGAAAAGAAACAATATTAATTTATCGTGGAACGTAAAAAAAATGCGAATATATGGAATATTTATTACATGACCAATGGGCAGCTGCTCGCATGTGACGTCACGAATCAAAAACTTTAAATACTCATAACTCTTTTATTATTTGACCGATTTTCATCAAACCTTCGCCAATATTTTTCTTTATTTTTTCTGCATTTTTTAAACTCAAGTAATCTTCAGGGTGAACTTTCCCTTTAAGTCCATAGTCACCTCAAAAAATCAATCTGTAAAGCCAAAGCCTGCCTCAAAAATACGGAATTAGTGCCGTTTTTTAAAGTCACGCGGCGCTTAAGTCGGGTTGTGAGGAACAGAGTCACCGAAAACGCGCTAAAACTCAAGAAATCGGTGGATTAATGACGGGGTTTTTTACTTATCGCGCGCGAGATTGATGCTCATCAAGTGAAATGGTATACGCGAAAAACAAATTGGAAAAGAAAAATCGCCCGGAACTGTGCGCATTCAGTGTATTTATGTACGTACATAGATATACGCAGTGGCGGATTTAGGGGGGGGCAATCCCGGCCCGTGCCCCCCCCCCCCTTTTGAGGGAAAACAATGCATTGTCCCCCCCCCCCTATTTGCGATTGTGCCCCCCCCCCCTTTTCGACCAGGAAACCTTTTTTTTTTTTTTTTTTTTTTTTTTTTGCTTGTCAGAGAATTATGGAGGGGAACTAGACCCCATAACACCCCCCCCCCCAGTGCCCCCACTGAGCGACTTTAGGAGGGCTGGCGAAAAAAATTTTTTGGTCAACATTGGTACAGTGTTAACTTGGTGGTAAAGTAATACTTACATTAATACATGTATAATGAAAACTTACATTCATGTAGGGAAAACAAATCATCAGAATGTGTAACTTCAACATGTTTTTCCCTTAAACACTGAGGGGATAATTCCAGCAAGCTAGGAGTAAACAAGCAAGGAAACAGTGTCTTTTTAGATAGAAATAATGAAAAATTTCCAGCGGAAAGGGGGCGCTGCCCCCTTTTACCCCCACCGGGGGCGCTGCCCCCTGGACCCCCTGAACAGCTCGCTGCGCTCGCCCAATTTTTTGGACACCCTGCTTTTTAATTTGGACACCCAATTTTAAAATCCTGGCTAAAGCCCTGACTCCACCACGTCTAAAAAATAATCAAATTCGTCCTCGCCCATTAGTTTGGCCAGTCGCATCACTTAATTTCAGCAGGTAAGATAAAAATTTGTACTTTGTACATATTTTTAGGAGAAATACTATATCAGTCCAGCATTTTGATTTCACGATTTGACGATTATTTTGATTTTAAAAAAATGGAATTTCCTCACCAAGCCGATCTTCCCCATACTGTATTGTCAATTCAGACAATCAAGACATTTTAATTGACGATACAGTATAGGGGAACATTGGCTTGACGAGGAAATTCATTTTTTTTAAATTGAAATGCTGGATTGAAATAGTATTTCTCCTAAAATGTAAATACAAATTTTTATCTTAACTTGCTGAAATTAAGCGATGCTACCGGCCAAACTAATGGGCGAATGGTTATTTGTACCTGGAGCTCCAACGCTACATGTTGGAGCTCCCTGGAGTTAGTTCACATTATGCACCAGTTTGCTCAATTTTCAAATATAAGAATTTGAAGAACAAAATTCTTTGGATTCTAATCTTGATTTCTGGAAACTAATATTGAGACATGAATGTATTCTTAATAATAATAATAAACCGTTCTTGTATAGCACGTATCACATTATTATATAACGTCCATATGCGCTTCCAAAGGGTTTGGATGTTTTTGCCCTGGCTTTACATGTTGAATCTTCATGATCAAATGTCATGAAAGTAGACTCTGCTGTCTACATGTACACGATGTAGAACCTTTCTCGTGATCTCATCCTCACATGTACAACTGTAGTTCCGATGATCCTTATATTTCAATAACAACCAGTTCCGTAGCATGATATTTATATTGTAATCCAGTTCCAAAGACCCCCCTTTTCCAAAATGTTAGTAGTTCCAAAGACCATCCTTTTCATTATCCGCTAGTTCCGAAGAACCTTTTTGTGTCTTGCCAGTGGCACATACATGTACCTCCCACTATTGGGGTCGAGTGCCCCTCCCCCCCCCCCCCCCCCACTCCCCGGGCACTGTATATCGTACATGTATATATTTCTTGATTCTCTTTTTGAAAAAAAAAAGGTCAGAATGAGATACAAGTCAAGTAGACCTACATGTACATGTAGATCTACTACATGTACAAGTCATTTCAGCTGGCCTCAGTGCAAAAAGAAATGTTTTTTTGTTCATGGAAACTCTTTTTTTAATAACTGGCTACAATTGAGATTTTGTAAAAGCTATTTCTGTAGGAGGTCTTGAACTCTTGACCCCCCCCCCCCAGATCTCTAAGTTTTCCAGAACTCTTATGGAGCTTGCTAGAGATGTACCTACATTCTATCATGCTAAATTCTCCCAGTTGCATGTTATTGCTTGTAGACCTTGATCATATTCCTAAAGTTTTGCATAAATTTGTCTGTAAATTGCACATGCGCATCATAGGACAGACCTGTTTAACTAATATAGTCAAGTGAAACTAAGATATTAATGAGTGCTTATTTAGATTTGTAGCTATCCATCTTACACAAAAGAACCTGGAAGATGTAGAAATTGAGCTACATGTACATGTACATTTGTAAGTACTGTATGTCAGCCAAATTCCTTCCAGAGTGTAATACACCAATAGACCTTTTTTTTATAAATTACATGTACTTTCTAGTTTGATGTCTCAAAACTGCCTCCTAAAACAAACCAGATATAAATCTAACCATTGGTTGTTATTCTGTATATTTATCTGCATCTTTTTGTGTTAATTTCAAAGATCAGTATCAGAATTATTCTTTTCTATCAACTTTTTATTTCTCAGGAGTTGACATTCTTCAGCAAGAAAGAAATTCTTCAGTAAGTAAATGTATCACTTTGTCTAGAGTATAATTTTGTGCCAAAGTCTCCAATATATATATATTTTTGTCTTAAAGTCATACTTTGAGTGATCAACAACTAACAAGTGATTTTAAAGGGTGACTAAATTAGAGAGAAAAAGGGTGCTGTTTCCATGTATTTTTGCATTCAAATCACGAATAGATAGATCTGCCAATTGATTGTCAAAATTATGTCTCGTTTTGGCGAAAAAGGGGGAAAAGTAGAGGTTTGGGGACCGTTCCTTAAAACTCGTGAGCTGATTGGCTAATTGACGTCACACCCCCCAAGTGACGTATGAAGAGTAAGAGGCACAAGATCTACAGGCTGCGGCAATGTAACATTGTACACACAATGCGGTATTTGACCCCTCTGTTCAACAGACAATTTATGAAAAAGGGAAATTAATCAATACAGTCTAAGGAGTGAATAATCGTTATCAATATATTTTCTTTAAGATCAGTGAATACTTTTGCCCAAATATACAGCTCTTGTTTTGTTTTTTTAACTTTTCTTTGAACAATGTTCTCATCCATCTGAGCTTGCCGAACGATAGTTTTGCATTGGTCTTAAACGCGTACACAGCCGTTTTATGCGTCTGTGCAATGTACTACACATCTTTAGTACGGCAACTATGTTCCCCCTCGTACTAAGCGACTGGTGAACGCTTTTGTTTGTTTTGTTTTCACTCTCGCCTTTTTTTACTTCGCTTTACATGTACTACGGTAGTACTGACTTAGATTTTTGGCTGAATTCTTCGAGTAACTTAGAGAGATGGATAGTGATCGCGAGTCCGATTTGGAGGACTTTTTTGAGCCAGATACGAACTCTGATTTATCAGATGATTTATCGATACCGAAAGAGAAGAAGCTCAAGTGCAGTGGCAAGGGGAATTCGACCATTATGTTTGAACCCCTCGCAGAAGACGCGCCAGGGCATGGTGAAGGGGCCGCGGGTGAAGCTGCTGCAGCTGCTGGAGAAGAAAAGTGATCACTGCAAATTGTACTCCACTCGCTTGGCCCTTGCCACTCTGCCCGTGTGAGAATACTGTTGCGACCCACAATTTCCGTAGATTTTCATCTTTAGGAAAATGATGTACGTAGGCTTACATCATCTTTAGGGGTCTTGCTACAGCCCGCAACTATACACCGATTTGGCATTACTGATGAAATTGTGTCCCAAAATCAAAGTTATTGTGAGGAATTAAACACACGAAAATATGCGATGCAAATGGTCGATGCGGTGAATGTCATGCTCGGCACCGGGCTAGGCCTGCCGGGGCCTGCGGCGCGCACGGTATATAGGTTGGTGGAATATTTTCCCTTACTTCTCGTACGTCACAGATCACGTGATCATGATGTCGCTCGATGGGTTTTTTTTAGGGGCGGGGCTTATGACTGTGTAAATCAGCAAAAATGTACTTTTCAAATGATTATGAAATACGACTGAATGCATAAAAAAGTGTGTGATAGATATTTATTGGCTCCTGATGACTCCTTCCTACGAAAAATGGGCAATCAATTTTTTAATTTAGTCACCCTTTAAGCTGATGATGGTGTGTAGAATAAACTCCACACTCTCCATTCATTCGGGGGGGGGGGGGGGAGATCTTTTGTTTTGTTGTCAGTTGTCACATTTGTACAGCGTACATATGCAAACCCAAATGTTACATTGTGTTATGATGTGGATAGGTTGGTTATTTGGACAGATCATTTCAAACAGTTAGTAGAACAGTTTTCATAAACCTTTCAAGAGATACTGTTAACCAATGTACAAATCAAGATACAGTTAGTGCTACTTTGTTGCATGTTGCATAAATAAAATTGCAAACACGACAGATTAAAGAGACGGTTGAGATTCAGGAAAGGTGATAAGCTTTTTGGGGTCCCAGCTAGTTTGCATCATGTTTGTTCGTCACGATTGCTATGTCTGGTTTTTTAATAATTAAAATTGAATTGAATTGAATTGAATTGAAATAATTTGTGAGATTTTTCATGAAATCGTGGTACATGTAGGTCAATTTCTTTAAATAATTTTGATGATTTCAAAACCTCACAGTATACACCAATTCTTATGTAGACATGATCAACCATTCCCAATTGCTTTGAGACAGTTTTTTCACAAGATAATTGCATGACAAGAACTCAACTCTTTAACTTAGCATAGAGTCACTTCAGACTAGATTGTAATAAATTGATCAGTCCATTGTACAAACATAACCTTTGTATTTAGCAAACATTTTGTGTCTTACTAAACTTTGTGGTTTACCGTAGGTGTTTCCCCTATTTGTGACCTTATTTCATTGTGTATATCTTTCAACATACAATATTTACTTAGATAGATCTTTACATCCTGAAATCATAGAAAGATAAAAATCTACCGGGTACTAAGATTTACATTAGATTGCCAGGATTTAATAACAGGATTCAGGTTATACATGTATGTAAAAAAATAAATAGATAAAATAATTGTTGCAGAATACATACTTACACGTATAGCAATACCTTTACTGTACATACAATATACATAGTATGTTGGGGCCAGTAGATGATTATTTAATTTATTCTCATTCCTGGCTAATGGAAATACATATATGTACACAATGATACATCTACAATGTACATGTGTATACTAAACATGTCATGGTCACAAAGCTCTCATAAATTTGTAAGTTGTTTTCTCTCTCTCTCTCTCTCTCTCTCTCTCTCTCTCTCTCTCTCTCTCTCTCTCTCTCTCTCTCTCTCTCTCTCTCACTGTTTCTCTCTGTCTCCATGTTGCAGCAACATACAGTGTACTTGTCCATGTACACAGAAGCTTCCAGGTTAATTGATTACTCTATGATGTTACATGTGTACTGTCTTTCAGAGTCTAAAGAACTTATTGTCAGGGGTCCCCTAATAATCTCAGTTATCTTTTAAATCATCCTTGATTACTGCCTGATGTATTTGTGAACTTTTTCATATTCTTGCCTGATACCATTCTGGTTATGATTGTCTTTGTATTACAGTGTGCACAAGAGGTTTCATCTGTTAGATCCTGAAGCTGTCAGGAGAGATAAGAATGCATGTCTTCCTATGGATAAAATTCTAGAGCTGCCAGAACTGAAGGTAAGAATGTAGACATTTAGGCCATAGATAAATGGCACACATGTGACTTATTTGTACTGTCAAATGAACTTGTTTCTCTCCAGGTATTTTTTGTTTTGTTTTGTCTTCACATTGCTTTATTAACCTCCTTTCCTCCCCTGCCCCTTCTCCCTCTCTCCTCCCCCTCTCCTCCCTCTCTCTCCTCCCCCTCTCCTCCCTCTCTCCTCCCCCCTCTCCTCCCTCTCTCTCCTCCCCCTCTCCTCCCTCTCCTCTCCTCCCCCTCTCTCTCCTCCCTCTCTCTCCTCCCCCTCTATTCCCTCTCTCCTCCCTCTCTCTCCTCCCTCTCTCCTCCCCCTCTCCTCCCTCTCTCTCCTCCCCCTCTCCTCCCTCTCTCTCCTCCCCCTCTCCTCCCTCTCTCTCCTCCCCCTCTCCTCCCTCTCTCTCCTCCCCCTCTATTCCCTCTCTCCTCCCTCTCTCTCCTCCCTCTCTCCTCCCCCTCTCCTCCCTCTCTCTCCTCCCCCTCTCCTCCCTCTCTCCTCCCCCTCTCCTCCCTCTCTCCTCCCCCTCTCCTCCCTCTCTCTCCCCCCTCTCCTCCTCTCCTCTCCTCCTCTCTCCCTCCCCCTCTCCTCCCTCTCTCCTCCCCCTCTATTCCCTCTCTCCTCCCTCTCTCTCCTCCCTCTCTCCTCCCTCTCTCCTCCCCCTCTCCTCCCTCTCTCTCCTCCCCCTCTATTCCCTCTCTCCTCCCTCTCTCTCCTCCCTCTCTCCTCCCTCTCTCCTCCCCCTCTCCTCCCTCTCTCCTCCCCCTCTATTCCCTCTCTCCTCCCTCTCTCTCCTCCCTCTCTCCTCCCTCTCTCCTCCCCCTCTCCTCCCTCTCTCTCCTCCCCCTCTATTCCCTCTCTCCTCCCCCTCTCCTCCCTCTCTCTCCTCCCCCTCTCCTCCCCTCCTCCTCCCCCCTCTCCTCCCTCTCTCTCCTCCCCCTCTCTCCTCCCCCTCTCCTCCCTCTCTCCCTCCCTCTCTCTCCTCCCTCTCTCCTCTTCTCTCCTCCCCCTCTCCTCCCTCTCTCCTCCCCCTCTATTCCCTCTCTCCTCCCTCTCTCTCCTCCCTCTCTCCTCCCTCTCTCCTCCCCCTCCCTCTCTCTCCTCCCCCCCCTCTATTCTCTCCTCCCCCTCTCCTCCCTCTCTCCTCCCCCTCTCCTCCCTCTCTCTCCTCCCCCTCTATTCCCTCTCTCCTCCCTCTCTCTCCTCCCTCTCTCCTCCCCCTCTCCTCCCCCTCTCCTCCCTCTCTCCTCCCCCTCTATTCCCTCTCTCCTCCTCTCTCTCTCTCCTCCCTCTCTCCTCCCTCTCTCTCCCCCTCTCCTCCCTCTCTCCTCCCCCTCTATTCCCTCTCTCCTCCCCCTCTCCTCCCTCTCTCTCCTCCCCCTCTCCTCCCTCTCTCCTCCCCCTCTCCTCCCTCTCTCTCCTCCCCCTCTCTCCTCCCCCTCTCCTCCCTCTCTCCTCCCTCTCTCTCCTCCCTCTCTCCTCCCTCTCTCCTCCCCCTCTCCTCCCTCTCTCCTCCCCCTCTATTCCCTCTCTCCTCCCTCTCTCTCCTCCCTCTCTCCTCCCCCTCTCCTCCCTCTCTCTCCCCCCCTCTCCTCCTCCTCCTCCCCCTCTCCTCCCTCTCTCCTCCCCCTCTCCTCCCTCTCTCTCCTCCCCCTCTCCTCCCTCTCTCTCCTCCCCCCTCTCCTCCCTCTCTCCTCCCCCCTCTATTCCCTCTCTCCTCCCTCTCTCTCCTCCCTCTCTCCTCCCTCTCCTCTCCCCCCCTCTCCTCCCTCTCTCTCCTCCCCCTCTATTCCCTCTCTCCTCCCTCTCTCTCCTCCCTCTCTCCTCCCTCTCTCCTCCCCCTCTCCTCCCTCTCTCCTCCCCCTCTATTCCCTCTCTCCTCCCTCTCTCCTCCCTCTCTCCTTCCCCTCTCCTCCCTCTCTCTCCTCCCCCTCTATTCCCTCTCTCCTCCCCCTCTCCTCCCTCTCTCTCCTCCCCCTCTCCCCCTCTCTCCCTCTCCTCCCCCTCTCCTCCCTCTCTCTCCTCCCCCTCTCTCCTCCCCCTCTCCTCCCTCTCTCCTCCCTCTCTCTCCTCCCTCTCTCCTCCCTCTCTCCTCCCCCTCTCCTCCCTCTCTCCTCCCCCTCTATTCCCTCTCTCCTCCCTCTCTCTCCTCCCTCTCTCCTCCCTCTCTCCTCCCCTCTCCTCCCTCTCTCTCCTCCCCCTCTATTCCCTCTCTCCTCCCCCTCTCCTCCCCCTCTCTCCTCCCCCTCTCCTCCCTCTCTCCTCCCCCTCTCCTCCCTCTCTCCTCCCCCTCTCCTCCCTCTCTCTCTCTCCTCCCCCTCTCCTCCCTCTCTCCTCCCCCTCTCCTCCCTCTCTCCTCCCCCTCTCCTCCCTCTCTCCTCCCCCTCTCTCCTCCCCTTCTCTTCCCTCTCTCCTCCCCTTCTCTTCCCTCTCTCTCCTTCCCTTCTCTTCCCTCTCTCCTCCCCTTCTCTTCCCTCTCTCCTCCCCTTCTCTTCCCTCTCTCCTCCCCTTCTCTTCCCTCTCTCCTCCCCTTCTCTTCCCTCTCTCCTCCCCTTCTCTTCCCTCTCTCTCCTCCCCTTCTCTTCCCTCTCTCTCCTCCCCTTCTCTTCCCTCTCTCTCCTCCCCCTCTCCTCCCTCTCTCCTCCCCCTCTCCTCCCTCTCTCCTCCCCCTCTCTCCTCCCCTTCTCTTCCCTCTCTCCTCCCCTTCTCTTCCCTCTCTCTCCTTCCCTTCTCTTCCCTCTCTCCTCCCCTTCTCTTCCCTCTCTCCTCCCCTTCTCTTCCCTCTCTCCTCCCCTTCTCTTCCCTCTCTCCTCCCCTTCTCTTCCCTCTCTCTCCTCCCCTTCTCTTCCCTCTCTCTCCTCCCCTTCTCTTCCCTCTCTCCTCCCCTTCTCTTCCCTCTCTCTCCTCCCTCTCTCCTCCCCCCTCTCTCCTCCCCTTCTCTTCCCTCTCTCCTCCCCTTCTCTTCCCTCTCTCTCCTCCCCTTCTCTTCCCTCTCTCCTCCCCTTCTCTTCCCTCTCTCCTCCCCTTCTCCTCCCCCTCTCCTCCCCTTCTCCTCCCCCTCTCCTCCCCCTCTCCTCCCTTCTCCTCCCCTCACCCTCCCATAATAATTGCAAGGAAATCTCACTTTTTTATGAGTGCACTTCTGAAGAAAGATTTCAAGGACAAAAAATTGTTTGCACACTGAATACAGACTAAGGACAATTTCTGAATTTTGTAATTTCTCCATGTTTTCACAGGTGAACCCATTCAAGGATCGTATCTGCAAGGTCTTCTCTTCCACGGAGGATGGTTCCCTGACGTTTGAGGACTTCCTGGACATGATGTCTGTCTTCAGTGACTCTGCCCCTAAGAGCATGAAAGCAGAATATGCCTTCAGAATCTATGGTATTTATATAATGAACATAATAATAATTACATTAATATTCATGCTTTTATTAACCCAGAGTATGTACTCGTCAGTATCAATGCTATTTTTCCTAGTGCCCTGCAAGTATTATTACATTAGCATTGCCAGGTATCCATTTAATACACCTTGGTTCAAGAGTAATGAGTATGGGGCAAACATCTTTTCAAGGGATGTTAGCACTGAGCAAAGATGGAACCCAGGAAGCTTTGTATTAGAGTGCAGAGCCTTCACCTATCATATACCACAGTGCTTGGACCTTATTTAGAAACTAAAAATGCATTTTCGTGTTATGGAAATGAAGCTACATATTACACGCATTGTGAAATTCCAGATTGTAAGTCATCCCAGGCAGCAAGTTCGATTATTTGGGAGAGTAGTCAAATTTGGTCAAATAACAGAGTTACATGCAGGAATATCTTCTAAAAATCAAAAAGCAGCAACATGGATATAGACATATGGGAGTACCTACAGACAGCAAGACTAGTATAATTTCCTCTTTTATCTTTCCAGCTGCTTAACGTTTTCTACCCAAATCTATGGACTGTGTTGTCTTTAAATATCAAGTGGAAATGTGTTTTCTTTCAGATATTTGGTAAAACTTGCATATTTGGCCATTATCAAAACTCAATACTACATGTAGCTTTTGAGGCCATTTAAAAAAAAAAAAAAAAAATCAATGTAATATGAGTAATTGTTTATCTTTTTGATATACACTGTATACAGACAGGTTTGAAAGCTGTTTACATGAAACAACCAAGTAAAAAAAAAGTAGGAGTTTCTTTGATTGGCATATTATCATCTGTTCAAAAATTATACTCCAAAGGGCATTGCAACAAAAACCAGAAGCTACAGTTAATGTACATGTATAAAGTCAGTGATAATGGCACTGCCAAGTGCTATGAATAATTGTTCAACTCCAGGGTTCGACATTAACGATAGCCCGCTAGCCAATGGCTAGTAAAAATCACGGCGGACTAGCCAAAATCTGAAGTTTCTAGTCCGTGTGGCTAGCCAAAATATCACTCTAGTGTCGCACAAAGCGATGCTCATTGTCGACACATCCGACAATGATTCAAATTCAAACAATTAATAATCAGTGATTGACAATATGCTCTACATGTAAAGTATTTAATATGTCAGATTTGTTTCATCTTAAAGTCTATAAAATCCGCGCAAGCATGCGTTCGCTGTCGACTCACACTTGATATTTCAGCTTACCAAGCTGTAGCGAGCACGTACGAGAGCTAGCTACAATGCAGCACGAGAGAGGTACCTAGATGTAGCTAATTGTGTGTGTTTGCACGTACATGTACATGTACATACATGTGTCAGATGTGTTTACGACGAGAAAGGGCGCACTGGTATGTTTACGTCCCCCCCTCCCCCCCCCCCCCTTTTTTTTTCTTTTTTTTTTTTATTGGACAAAATACGATATCGTGCATACTAGGGCTTCACGATATGGCGTAATGGGTTATTCGATTATCGTCAGCTGTCAATATGCCTATATAACGTCACCACCCAAAACAGTACATTTCCAGTCACCTAAAATATAGCACAACTAGAAACGGTTACCCACCCAGTCGCTGCATCACGATTCAAAAATAAGTATCACATTTTATTAAATTGAATTGAAAATTCTGATTAATAGGAAAATAGAATTATATTTTTTCGAACGACAAGACTTTTTTCATCGCTCGAAAAATGTGGGGCGCAAGGAAAATTCAAACTTCGCGGTACAGGCTCATGAATAATAAATACATTCGTCACCTAGATACGCAGGGTTGCTTGTTGAATATTCATGATTTGCCCTCTACTGTCAAAAACATTATAATTTCTCATATTATTGGCTTTCCGTTCCGGAGTACGTCTTTATGTCGAAACTCCTCGAAAGTCATTATTTCTGGGAGTTGTTTTGGGTGACAATAGTATGATTTTCAAAGGCAAGGAATTGCTTTACATTAAATTTTTTTTTAGGTGTATTTTTGTTGTTTTAATAAAGCTTAGTTTGATCCAATCTCGTTCAGTATATTTGTACCTGTGCCTGCACAAAAGCACAACCTTTATTCGGGGAGCAAGGAAAATTCAAACTTCGCGGTACAGACTCATGAATAATAATAATACCATCGTCACCGAGATACTCAGGACTGCTTGTTGAATATTCATGAGTTTGCCTTCTGCTGTCAAACACATAATTTCTCGTATTGGCTTTCCGTTCCGGAGTACGTCTTTATGTCGAAATTAACTCCTTGAAAGTCATTATTTCTGGGAGTTGTTTCGGGTAACAATAGTATAATTTTCAAAAGCAAATAATTATTTTACAGTAATTTTGTTTTTTAGGGGTATTTTTGTTGTTTTAAAGCTTAGTTTGATCCTATCTCGTTCAGTATATTTGTACCTGTGCTTGCACGAAGCACAGCCTGTATTCGCCCCCTAGTCGTGCTAGTGGACTACATTGTACATCGTGACTTTGCTTGCGTCTTTTTCTTTGTCAAAATATTTTACTGATCCTTCACGATCTCTTTCATGTTTTTTATGACATTTTATTCCCCTAACCATTCTAAAACCCGTTAGTTTTTAGTTTTTTTTTTTTTCTTTCTATCAAATCATAACAAAACTGGATGCATTATACATTGATATTTTGACTGAACTTTAACATTAGTAACGGATTTTGTGTTTCATCTGTGAATGAAACCAAAATAATTTTGGTAGGATTTCTTCTTACCGAGTTATGATTTACCCAGTTGTGTAAATTCTGTGGGCAGATAAAAAAAAAATTATAAATAGACATCTGCCAGTGTGTAACTGTGGCATGTTCTCGTACTATAAAGTAAGAGATCATGTAACAGTTACACAGTTATATGTTAATATAGTGGCAGAGGCTGCAGTGCTACATGAAGATTCATCAATAAATGTCATGATGGCAGTTGAATTGTTGAATATCAGGGTAAATTCAAATGCCAGTCCGTTGACTTGGTATTAATTCGCTATAATTGAAGTGTGAAATGGTGTTGTGTAGTAAAATATCACTCGTGTATTCACCATTTTCCTGATCAAAGTGCAACATTACATAATCTGAACCGTCACTCAGGGGTAATAAGGTAACAACATTTCCTTTTATTTTACTCAGAGTCAGTATAAAATATGATTTACATTAAATGGGATAATTTACAAAACAATACAAGGAAGATATCAGTACAATATTCAAAATAAATTACTGAGAGGGCATCAATTCAGCCAAAAGGATAACCCTTATAGGATGTTTGCGCCATATTATTATTTTTTTTGTTTTGTTTGGGGGGGGGGGGGGGGGGGGGGGTCAGAGCAGCAGAGAAAAGAATGTTTATTGCCAACTGGATAGATTCCGTCTCCGTAAACAGTTTGTTATGCTTTTAAAAAAATGAGGCTGGTAGACTAGTCAATTTTCATCGTGGCTAGTCAAAATTCTGGCGGACTACCCAAAATCAGAGCTAACTAGTCCGTCTGGCTAGTTTAAAAAAAAGTTAAGGGCAAACCCTGAACTCCATCACATACATGTAGAGTGATTTGTTTATGTTGCTGTTTATGATACGACTCATCATCTGTTAATTCCTGGCAGTATCTTTTATTTTTATTTTTAATTTTTTGTTAATGAATCCTACTTGTACCGGTATGTGTATGGATGTATTTACAATATAATTCTATGAGCTCGTAAATGTAGCTGTATGGAATTTCAGGAATGATTTGTTGTTATTGTCAATGAGGATATGAATTTCATTTATATTCCAAGGTGACATACACTTATGGACATTGTTTTTAAAAAAATGTACCACTAAAGTAAACAACATTTTGATGAAGTCCTTGCTAGATTTGAGGTACGGCCCTTCACTTTTGTCACATGCAGTATGTAACAGATGCACAATATTGATAAGATGCATACAAGTACACTATACCCTTACCGGGTAGTTGGCATGTGCTTTGAAACCGTATTACAAATTCTTGAATCAGATACAACAATACAGAATAAATAGTGCACAATTGAATAGTACATGTACATCACTACATTGACCTGTATAAAGATGATCACATGATGTACATGTATATAAATCATGTTGTATAAGAGGTATACATGTAATGGCTCACTACATGTAGTTCACAATAAATTTATGATTTAAAAAAAAAAAAATTCATTTCTTCATGACAAAATTGTAATAAGGATTATTTTGTCATCTATTATAGAGATAAAGAAATGGCAGCAAAGTTCACAACAGTATCTCCTTCCTTATTGCTTTCCTTCCTCTCTTTAATAGATTTTGATGAGGATGATTTTATCAGCAGTGCTGACCTTCGTGAAATGGTCAACAGACTGACCGGCGAACAGCAGATTACAGATGATGACATGCAGCACCTTATCAACAATGTGAGTGCACAAACTATGTTAAAGAAATATGGAGAATTGTTAGAATTGTAGATTCAGTGGTCCCTGATGAGCATTGTGTCTTTTTAACCCATAGACTACTGAATTGTGTCATTCACATAGGCTTAGTACGGGGGGGGGGCATTTCATCAAGTGTCCTGTCAGTGATTTCTGCCAACAAATTTGCTCTTACCCAATCAGATGCAAGGATTTCAGTAGCTTATAACAGTTATTTCAAATTGTCATTGATGAAAAGTTTTATGAAACAGGGCCCAGGAACCACCCTGTTCCCTTAGGCAATGGGTTAATATCTTCTGTGTGTGGTAAACCCTGCCCAAGAATGTGAGCAGTGAACGGTGTATTTGGACCAGAGCTATACATACAGAGAGTCGCGACACTAGAGGTCCATGGAGCTTCAAATAGTTCCCTCCCATAGAGAATGTATGTGAGAGAGAACTATTGGTAGCTCCATGATCCGCCATCTTTTAAACTAAGACCGTGTACGTGTAGGCTTATGATGTGTTACAACTCTCTCTCTGAACGCGTTCTTTTTTGGACTAAGAAGGCTACATTTTTCTTCCTGAAACTGGGCCCTGTTTCATAAAACTTGTTATCGATAACGACAAGCTAGCTCGTAATTACAAATTGCACATGTGCAGATAAAGGTCATTTTTACCATACATTTATACGCTGTCATTTTGTACACACCACAGTGCGTGCCTCAGTATGATTTTAGGTTTTTAACAAGGTAGTGCGTCCACCAAAACAGATGTGTGTGCGCATACAAATTGGGGTCATTTCAGGGTCATTTGTACCATGTTGTAGTGAGAACTGGCTTATTGTCTCATTTCTGTGACAAATTCGCTGACAGCCAATCAAATGCAAGTAGCTTATAACAGTTATTGTAAATTGCCATTGATATCAAGTTTTATGAAACGGGCCAAGAGAATTGGGTACTTACTACTATCCTTGTGAAGTCATTTCACCTGGACAATTTTCATGCTCATTCCAACAATGAAACATAGAGCACTGTAAATGTAATTTAATTCTTGGAAGTTCATTTATGACAATAGTTGAAACAGTTAGATGCATGGGGGGGGGGGGGGGGGGGGTAACCAATAACCTGCAATCTCATTGACCATATAACCACCTCCAAATTTATATTTTGTTTTCATGTACATTTTTATGTAGAATTATGAAGCATATACTGTAAATGCCGAAATATTCGCGGTACATTAATTTCCGCGGATTTCACGCTATTTTCGCAAGCGTGAATTCTAGAACTCACGAAAATATTAGCCTGATTTCCTATGCGGGTTGAATTGCGTGCTTCAGTACATTATTAGTAATATGTGTGTGTGTGTCCAATTCATTTTTGAGCGTGTGTGTGTAGTTGCACATGCCGTATGCATTTGAATGGACTGCGTGTGTGTAAATTAATAAATGGAGTGGGTGGGGTGTACATACGAGCGTGTAATTGTGCAGCGCGAATTTAGGAACCCGCGAATATGTTTTGGGGTCGCTCAGCTCGAAAATTTTATCGTGTGAAAATAACAGTGTTTACAGTATCACATTCAATCTACATAGAGATACATATGTTAGACAGCTTTCAAAGATATAAAATGACATACATACATGTAGTATATGGAGGTGCACTTACAGGTGTGGTACTGAATATCATGATGAAGCACAGGTCTCTTTGTGCTGATAGCCATTGCTGATGAGGGAAATAAGCATGTATAGCATTAATCCAAATAACTCTAAGAGCACCACAAAAGTTAGAACTTCATGTTTGATGCATCTGTATTAGAATTCTGGAGCATATACATGTACCTTGTTATTTTGTTTTATTTGCATGTAATTTTAATTACATGTCCATCTATTATATATTTCTTAGATCTTTGAAGAAGCTGATCTTGATGACGATGATGCTCTCTCTTTTGCTGAGTTCGAACATGTTATCTCTAAAGCCCCTGACTTCATGAAGTAAGTTCAAACATGTAAATAAGCCTCATTCAGATATGAGTTGTTACACCTAATTTCATGGACAACTATTTTGTTACAAATATCCTCATAGAAGGCAATATCATAGTTGAGTTTTATTGCCAATGGTAAACATTATATTTACCTGTATACCTGTTTCATGGTTGTCATGATTTTTTGTTGTTACCATGTAAAAGATTTTTGCAGTTCAGCCACTGGTCGTTATGACATTTTATTAGTAAACCTTTTCAACTCAATTCAGTTCAAATATAGTAAATGGTGTGTGATATTCTTCTTCCTTTTTCTAATTGGGCTACAGCAATTTCTGAAGTTACTTTATTTGTTTCTTGTGCCAGTTAAGTAATATATGTATGAAATGGAAATTTGATATCCTGCTTTCATTGCTATATTTAAAATTGGATAACTTTATTTTTAAGTTCCTAATTAGTAACAATATTTTCTAGACTCTGATTTACCTTTGAGCTTGTAGAAATAGGAAAATTAGAAGCTTGTACCAATCAATTACTTTACCTGATCTATTAATTATTTGATTACTAGAAACTTCTATTATGATAGTGTTTGATACTGCCATCCCCTCCCCATATCAGAAATCATTTCTATTTTATCCTGCTCTATCCTATTTCTGTTTCCTTTTATTTTCCAGCACCTTCCGCATTCGCCTGTAATCAGCTCTTCACTAGTGTCTGCTGCCCTCTACCATCCATTTCTCCCAGTTAGAGTACCAATGTGGAATATCATAAACACTGGGTTTGTGACTTGTGCCCAATACCTTCTCACAGAATGATACCTTGATGTGGTAATTAGCCTACATAGTTTTTGTGAGAACGTTGCTATTCCAGGCATACTTTATGCAACTACAGGCTTATTTCCTTAATGATATTTTGTGTAAAACATACTTGTTCAGAATTTGTTGAAATATATCATTTAGTTAATCTTTTCCTAAATTCTCAGAAGAAGACTGCTGGATATTACATGTATGAATTATTTATTGTCTTTTCTTTGGGGTTTTAAACCCATTTAGAACAGACACTATAATATTATAATAAACATTTTCATGTTGCACACAAATGATTCTCTTTAATTTTATTCCCACAATAATTCAAAATTCAATGATGTACTGTCTTGGTAGAGATCAAAAGGAGGAGTAACTCCACACCTATCCTTTGATTAACCCTTTCAGGACAGGAATTACTTAAGAGCTCAATTGATCACATTTTGTTCTGCAAATTGGCAACAATAATATTTTTCTTTTAGTGCTACGTGGTTCTAGTAAGATGTAATGTCTTGAAAATAATATACATGATTAGGAACTTTGTCGAAAAGTTGAAAAAGTTGCCAATTTGGACAAAAAACAATGATTTTGAACCTCTCAATGTGTTGCCAATTTAAGGATGTTCAAGCTTATTCTCCTTTTTAAAATTCCTGGCATCGAACACAATATGATCATGCAACAAAAATGGACACAGTATGTGCAGAAATTTTTGCTCTTTCCACTCATGCATCTGGTATATTTTTTAAGGCTCTAAATCAAAAGTTATTGGGCCAAACCACAAAATGTGATCAATTGTCTCGAAAGGGTTAAAATGTATGGTACTCCATGGTTGCAGACAATCCTTATTCATAATCTGTCTACCAAGAAGAGGTACATGTATATTTATCAGTTTTAAACTTACGTATTCATTGTAGTTTCATCTTATTCTTCCTCTTTCTGAAGATTAACAAGAGTCTATTTCTTATTTCTAATAGATTTAATTATGCATGCTTGGGTAATACGAGTGTGATGCTTTGCTGTCTTTCAAATTTGAAAAGTTTATTTGTATATACCAAATACAATGAATATAAGGAAGTGTATAGATGTAAATAATATATCAAATTAATACTTTAAGCCTATCCTTATTTTATCATCTTTCCTTTTTGTTGATTTTATTTTATTTTATTTATTTATTTTTTTTTTTTTGATGGTTATAATACATGTCATCTTTAAGCTATGCTATGAAATAGGTTTTTAGGGAAAGAAGCTCAAATCTCGAAATATTTGGACCAGAATATGCTAAATAATATCGTTATGAGGCTTGAATGTGCTTGTGCAAATGAAGTTAAGTCATGGATCACACCTTAGACATTTTGTCTGCTCTGTGTAAGTTAGCAGATGGACTCCAGAGTACTTATATTCTTTTCTAATTAAAGATATTTAACCCCCCCCCCCCCCAAATAAAAAGTTTGTGCATGTAGACTACATTCATCCCAAATTCTTTTCAGGGAGCCCCTGTAAGCATTTGAGCTACTAGTATATCTCATATATTTGAAAAATATTCTTAGTCAAGGTTGATATAAAATATCATATATGTACTGGTGATGGAAAAAGTAATGTTCTGATTCAAAGTGAAACTTGTAAATCTATACACTTATGAGAGTGTATGAGGATATTTTTCTTCTTCTTTTAATACAGAGTTTCAGTACGTGATGTAAATGAGGAATGAACATTTTTGACAATCCTTGATATTGAATGCCCAAACTAAAGATAGAGTAACAGTATTATGTTTCTTCTCTGTGTCCACTATGAAACATATTGGAGTATTTGGTGCACTGGAGTTATGATTGATTGCCTCATCCAACATTTGGATGTATCAAAAATACTGATTGGCCCATATCTGGAGGGATTTTAGTATTTGACCAATCAATATTCTTGATTTAACCAAGTGATGGCTGGTGATAGCTCAAATCTAAACCTGATAAGAAGTGCTTAAATTGTCATTGTCTGGAAAGGATTAGCAGTTGAGACCTAAACAAAATTTTGATACTGGATGGCCTGTTCAAAATCTATCATCAAAACTCATTGTGATGTTAGGCTGTAGAATTTCAAGGATATATATATATATATATATATATATATATATATATATATATATATATATATATATATATATACTTTCTTTTTAGTGTTTCTTATTAATCCCTCTTTTTGTCACTTTATATCTTTTTCCGTCTCTTGAATTTTTGTGTGATTGTAGCTTTGATTGATAGCATTAGAGGTCTATGGATTTCCTAGATTGAAGTGCCTTTAATTGAATCTCATGGTGCAAATGACTTGTTTCCCTCCATTTTCAATCACTTCCTCTTGTTTACATTATTTGCTGAATCCATCTTCCACAAAATTAGGAATATAAAGCTTTACTTAATACATGTATGTATATTTAAAATTGTTAATTCTGCCCATTCTAAGAGCTGTACATTACTAAACAAAGTTTGGAGTGTTGTTGGGTCCTATTCTATTTTGTCATGATGTTCATTGATAAATCATATAATTATATAAAGATTGTTAATTACTCTTATTAATACAGTGGAAACTCGTTATAAAGAGCTCTGATATAACAAAGTAATTTTGCTGGTCCCTGGTCTTTATGTTGCCCCCCCCCCCCCCCCCCCCCCCGATATAAGGAGATTCCTGATATAACAAAGTAATTTTCACAGTTCCAATGTCCTCATTATAGTGAGTTTCCACTGTGCAGAATTATTTCTGTGTTTGCAAGATAACTTTTGACAAATTAAAAGAATTTCTACTATTTTGACCTAGATGCAAGATGTAGTAAAGTGTGCTATTGTGTGTGCAATGCATTATGACCCAAAAGGTGAGACTTTTTTTGTATTGACAATGAGAACTATTTTTATAGATGAAGATGGAATATAAAGACTGAGAATATGTAAATTGAAAGATTAGTAAACAATGTCAATTAGCTACTGACATATTAGCTAATCATTTTCTTAAAATAAAAGTGGGGAGAGTAAGGGGAAAATAAGGCAAGAGAATGAAAGAAAGGAGGGGGGGGGGGAAGAAGTAAGGAGAAAAGGAAAAGGATAATTCGAGATGGAGAGAACAGAATAAAGTAAAGTACAAATTAAGAAGGAAAAATAGGTAAAAAGGGTGGACAGAGATCGGGAGAAGAGATATAAGCAAGAGAGAGAGAGAGAAGGAGATAGACGTAGACTGATAAATATATAAACTGCCTCTACTTGTTCAGGTGTATCATGTATATTTATACAGAATATTTTTATTTGATTTTGACATTGATCTTGTCTGATAAATGCACATCAGATGTTCTTTGTTTGAAAAAAAGCATGTTTCCACAGCCTGATGAACGATGGCACTTTCTTTGCATCCCCTATGTATTTCATGGTGTGTTTCTATATACACAGATATAATTTAACGTGTAAATCTGGCAGGGAGAAATCCTCTTGTTCAGGCAATGCGCTAAAACAGTTCAATATAATGAACCGAGGGATAATGCCACTTCATCACAAAGTTCTCTTGAATATGTGGACCGCTATAGTCCATATTTCACGGCGTTACTACGTTAAAAAAAGGATAGGATAACGATGACTAGAATACGAAATGTCTCTGTTTCTAGGACATTCTTGTTAGTGTTTTGTCTTGTGGCCCTATGTCTTACTGGAAACTACCTAGTCAATCGAGGACAGATCCGGCATCGATGGGCCTCTTCTGCAGCATCCCTCGCCAAGGACACCAGAGAGGCATTTGGAAGGATCCGAGGGGATAAATCCACAGATAGTTGGGACACGAAGAAAGAAGCTTTGCGGGGAGACGATGAAGAAGTGAATCGGAAGTCTTCGGACGTCTTCGTAGTCATTCTCGCACAGTGGCGGTTCGGTTCGTCAATCATCGGCGAAATCTTCAACCAGAATCCCAACTTATTCTATGTTTATGAGCCGCTCTGGGTGTTCTCCAAAGAAGCGACACGTCTGAATCACGAGCTGACGAGTATTTACGACTATCAAGTATCTCCCAAGGACAACTACAGGCGTGTCTTACGAGGGATACCACGGTGTGATTTCAGTGAAGACTTTGTTCGCGTCATGAATATGTATGGTGGAAAACTCAGGAACAAACTGATTTGTGAAAACACCGCCGACGTGGAAAATTGCATTATGTCCAACGCCAACTGGTTGGCTTCGGTATGCAAGCGAAGCGGTGGTCGTTTTGCTACGAAGTTGATTCGTGCAGACCTTGACACCATCAAGCCCCTGATCGTTGACAACCCTGACATCAATGTGAAGGTGGTCAACGTCGTTCGCGACCCACGCGGAGCAGCTACATCAAGAGTTCATTACGACCTTGTCCTAAATCACAGAGCTTTCAACCTTGTGGAACTCAGTGATCAGATTCCGAAGCTCGGTCGACTGGAGCCGCTGGGGTACCTGAACAATACGCGTCCAAGTTCAGAATCACTTCCTGCCATGTGCGATTTGATGAAAGCCAATTTCAGAAGGGCATCAAACCTTCCATCTTGGTTAGTGAATCGGTATAAGCTTGTCCGCTTTGAGGACTTCGCGGAAGACCCCGTCAAGGTCATCCGCGAGATCTATGACTTCGTTGGGATTCCTCTGCCGTCGAGCGTTGAGGAGTGGGTTGTCGATCACACGAGTGTCTCTCTCGACAAGCAGGAGTCCGAATTGTTCAGCAATAGGAAGAACGCAATGGTCGCTTCGAAGCGGTGGATAACTGACCTTACCGAACTTGAGATACGGCAGGTGGAAGACATCTGCGAAGAACCCATGCAGCTTCTAGGATACAAAGCTTACGACGAGCTGAAGAAATCAGAAGATGGGTTGACTTCAAAGTAATCAGGAGCACCAGGTCGATGACCAGGAAGTGTAGACATCAATTGAGAACTGCCGACACCATTTCTTTCCCTAAGTTAATAATATTCTCGGAGCACGGTGAAAAGGTGTACCCATGGTGATTCCCCATTCAGAGGTTGCGCCTATAAACAGTGGCGTATCTTTACCTTGGCTTCGGGGGGGGGGGCATCTAAGCTAATGGGGATCCAGAAGAAATGGCTTTTCCAGCTAGGCCCTAATTTGCGTCGGTAATGGGGGAGGGGTTTTTAAGACGTCGGATGCCCCTTTTTTTCTATATCTTCACAATTTAAAAATGATTTTGGTTTAATTCAAATTTGTTTTTATACATAGTTTTATTATCACCTGTACCGTGAATTTGAACAAAATTTGTTTGCCTCATTCCTTCTTGATCATATGCCGAAGAATAATTATCGAAGATCCTACACGAGTTTTTGTTTTTGTTTTTGTTTTGTTTTTTTGTTTTGTTTTGTTTTGTTTTGTTTTGTTTGTTGTTTTAAAGCACGAAACGTGTTAGCTCCCCTGGCGAAATTACATCCGTTCTCTTATGCCTATATAGTACAGGAACTATTTAGAAGAAAGACAAACGTATTCTATGGATTATTTGTATAGTCAGTAATCAAGAAAATATCCCAAAGTCCACCTTTTCCTATGAGGAATTCCCTAAGAAAGAATTAAATCGAATCGCAAGTGATACGAGATGACTTTTTAATTAATAAAATGTAAATTCCCTACGATTGTTGTAAAATATGTTTTAATTACTCATCGCTGTATTTTACTTTAACATACATCAGGGGCGGATCTAGCTTTTTTCCAAGGGGGGGGGTTTGAGGGGCTGAGCTGGGTATTGCCAGGGAGCGTAGCGACCGAGCCCGAGCGAGCGAAGCGAGCGAGGGGGGAGGGTGTGGGAGGGGGATACCCCCCTCCCACAGTAGGGAGATTTTTCATTTTTAGGGTTGCCAGCTTGCGATTTTAAGCATACTTGCATGCTCTATTTTTTCTCTTTTTTGCCCAAATAATTGGGGGGGGGGGAACTACAGCCCCATCCCCGCCCCCCCCCCCCCGGCCCTGGCTCCGCGGTCCCTGGGTTTGTCCCAACGGCGATGCAGAGCATCGTCCACAAGGCGCGAAACGGCGATGTCTGTGAGCCGCGTAGCGTTGCACCGATCTTAATTTTTGTTTGTTTGTTTGTTTGTTTTTTGCTATTTGAACCCCTGTAAGTGATGTTTTCCTGGCATCTACTAACGCAATGGAGACCATAAAAAGCAGTCCATAATAACGTCTTTTTAGATCAAGTAACAGTTTAATACACAGTTATATCCAGAGTTATCGTGTGTTTGGTTATCAACTTAATAAGTTACCAGATGAGTTGAATAATATTATATCTTCTCACAATATTTGCATTTGAAATTTTCCTCTCCATTGTGTGTTATTTCTGTTTGGTCTAATTCTAACCACATGTTTAAAAGTCAAGATACTAAAGAAAAGTAACTGGGAATATAAGAAAGATTCGTGATAAAAAGGTAGATTTATGACAGTGTAACATTATGTTGACTTGTATAGTACCACAAATTTTAAATAGGTAACCTCTATGATGTAAATGATTATACTGGCCATGCCAGTGAAGTAGAAATTAAAATTAAGTTCAACTAAATGTTGCTTATTCAGCCAATTGAAGGTCACGATGTAACTTTCGTGATGTAACCGTAAACGTACGTTATCATACGTAAAAAATGTGTGTAGGATATACGTAACAACTATCCAAATTGGTAGCAAACTTAAATTTACACCATATATATGAGGTTCTGGGTGAGCTTAGAAATCATTTTTAAGGCCAAAATTGTATTCAAACAACGTTAATGTAACATACGTTACCAATTTGAAACATACATTATGGCCAAATCACATATCGTTAAAAATCGTTAACAGACGCCTGACTAGATGCGATGTTCACAAATGTTTTAATGGTTTTAATTCTTTCTTGTTTATTTATTATAACCTTCCGTTACCAACTTTGAAACTAACTAGTCATCATGTGAAATATTGATGGTATTTACGTAATAGTGTTATTCCTATGCACATTAAATGTTTACTTGGCAGCCCAAGGGGGGGGGGGGGAGGTGAAACCCCCTAACCCTCCCCCCCCCCCCCCCGTAGATCCGCCACTGTACATGTACGTTTGCTTTGTGAATAAAGAACTGTTTATTTCAGTGTTCTATATCATCCATAAGGAGAGTACTATAGTATGCTGTACAACGTAAAACTCGATACCACATACGTTATACAGCTAATTAGCTCGTTACATTAATGAAGTAATGAGAGATATGTTTGAACAAGAGAAATGTAATTCATTCTTTTTACGTTTATTAAATGCTGATTTTATTTCAAAGATAGAAGTCTCTTACATGTGTACACAATATTTCTTTGTAATTAATGACCTTTTTCAGAAATCAATGTCAAAAGAAAGTAAGTGTATTAGTTATCAAGCGTTAATGAAAGGATGACTGAGAAAAAATATCTATGTGGTATTCATTTAAAAATATTTCTTCTTCATTTTATAGACAAGTACAAGTATGGGTTAGGTTTAAGCAGATAATGCCTTCAAATTGTGAACTCCAGATGTATTCTGTCTACAACCAGAAGAGCCTTAACCCAATTTTGAACTAAACAGACTGTGTAAAAACCTGGAAGACAAATATTTGAAACTATTCTATCCACACATAAGTGGCACATCCTTATCAAGTTTAGGATGCAACATCTGATCAAATATTCTAATACGACAGATGGTATATTGATAGTAAGGGGAGGAGAGAGCTGATGGGATAGAAGTGGGATAGACAGGAAGAGAGGGAGATGAATAGAGATAGAGAGCGAGAGAGAGAGTGGAGAGAAGAGAGAGAGAGAGAGGAGAGAGAGGGGGGGGAGAGAGATGGAGAGAAGGAAGAGAGGGGAAGAGTGAGAGGAGAGGAGAGAGAGGAGAGAGGGAGATGGAGAGGAGAGATGGGGAAGAGAAAGGAGAGGGAGAGGGAGAGAGAGATAGAGAGCGAGAGAGAGAGAGAGAGGGGGGGGTAAGGTGGAGGGAGAAAGAGAGGATGGGGAATGATAGAGAGCGAGAGAGAGAGAGAGAGAAAGGCGAGATGGGGGAGAAAATAAGGAGAAAGAAAGAGAGAGAAAGAGAGAGAGAGAGAGAGAAAGAGAGAGAGAGAGAGAGAGAGAGAGAGAGAGAGAGAGAGAGGGAGATAAGAGAGAAAGAAAGGAGATGGGGAAGGATAGAGACCACAGCTGACGGGAAAGTCTTTATTTTTCTAACACTGACATACTCATGCACTCATGCACAGAATAAAAAAAAATACTACAGGCTCAAAATAGGTAAATTATCTGTAAAAGTATAAGAAGAGTTTGGCAGGAGGCCCACATGTATATTGCATTTTCCTGGTTATAACATTTTACTTTATTCCTCTTCATTTGTCATGTTATACTTTTCTTCTGTTTTTGTTTTGCTTTGTTATTTTTCACTGATTGAAGTTTTGTTTTGATCATCTGTAGCCTATTTTGAATCGACCTCTGTATTTGTATTGTTGATGATAATCCAAAATTGTGGATTTTAATTCAATAAATTGATTTGATTTGATTTGATCTGATTTGCGCTGCAAAGAAAAAGAATTTACAAAGAGTTGTACTTGTGGCCGGGGTATATTGTAAGCGCTTCAAACATGTCAAATGGTCGACCGGCAAAATTGAGGCCAAGTAAAATCAAGGCAATGCATGCAGCTAGCTACACAGTGGCACTGGGGCCAACGGAGGTGGGTTATCCTCAGTGTGGCCAAGCTGGGCCCCGGGGGGGGGGGGGGGGGGGGAGGGGTCACTCTCAGACAAATGTCCTACCCAAGCGCGACCCTAAATGGCGTATTGAAGGAAGTCTAATTTTCAACCCTCATACGGCGTCACTCAGAAAAACATACCCTAAATGGCGTCAACAGGATCTTCACGCCACCCCAAAGTATCCTAGGTGGCGTATAAAATATTATGGTACCAAGTAAAATACGTACCCTTTATTATTGGCGTTTAAGATAAATAACCCCTACTAAGCAGGAAAACAATAAAATAACGCTCGAAATGGCATGAATGAAATATTTGTGAGTCGATCTGATGAAATGAAAATGGTAGGAAGTAAAATGAGGATTATCGTAGAAACAGATGAAAAGCAGAATTTAAGAATTACCATTACATGCATATAACATAGAATTTAAACCCTAAATGTCGAAGACCGAATTTGTTATTTAGTACTCTAAACGGCGATTGAAGCTGAAAACACCCCCTTTTTAAGGAAAACGTCGACGACGCCTTAAGGCTGAAAGCAGACCCTTTTCGACACTTTTTGTGGACGCGGTTGCGTAGCACGTATTTGTTAAAATACCAACCATGTACATTTACTTTGTACACAGAGACGTGTGTATAGGTATTGTGGCGCCCCGGGGGGCAAACTGTCAAATCTGCGCCCCCTCCCCCCCCCCCCCCCCCCCGGCCCAAACTCGGATCAATGAGCGTTTTTAATCTAGAAATGATGGCACAACATGAAAATGAGTTTTGATGCACGTAACCCGGGTTTGTTGACCCAAATTTGATGAATTATTGTATAAGTGAGGGAGCAACTCGACCGAGCGGCAGATTTTTTCTTTCCTTTTTACCTCTCAAATTGAAATCTTGTATTTTACCCTTAGAAAAAAATCCAAGGGAATACAGCTACCTAGCAATGTATATTTTTTTGAAATTTTAAACAATCCTATTTTGCAGGGGGGGGGGGGGAGGCGCAAAATGAATGAAAACCCTGAAGAAATATATAGATTTTAGCAGCAACTGCGGCAAGTTTATGATTACTTTCGGACGTTCTCATACTTTAAAAGTGCTTTTTATGCACTTTTATCCCAAAGTCTGGGGGCGCAAATTTTAACAAGCTCCTGCGGGGGGGGGGGGGGGGGGGGAAGCACCTAGAGTCAATTAATGGTTAACACTTTAAAAACGCAATTTGGGGCGCAAAATAGCTAAATTTTAAACATAATTATGCTAGGGAGCAAAGTGACCGAGCTTTAGAAAATTTTCTATAAAAAATAATTTCTTACGCATTTTGTCCTTGAATTGGGTACAAATAACCCTCAAAGACCATACACTTTCTTGTATTTCTACTCCACCTTTTCTTTCTCTCTTTTGCGTTTTTGTGCCCCCTTCAAGTGCCGCCCGAGACATGTACCCCACTGTTCCCCCCCCCCCCCCCCTGTAGATACGCCACTGATTGTGCATGCCTCCTGAGAAGTCTGTTCGATGATGTTCAGGCTGGCAAGAAAATACATTAAAAAACGGGCAACGGTTTGTCGACGCAGCGTGTCATGAGTCCCCTTCCCCCTAAATCGCGCAAAATAATACAGTACAGTATAAAAGAGATGTATACTGGAGAAAATAATATTCAAAACTGAAGGACAAGCGCCATTAAAACTAATGCAAGAAGAAGGAAAAATATTGAGCCGGGCCATCATGCAGGGGAGGCCGTCTCAAAAACGAACAAACCAGTGCGTCTCCAGTATACCTCAGCTTTCTTTTTTTTTAAATATCATAACAATAAATTTATCCAATTGTAATTCATTACATTTTATTCTCCTCCTCTAGATCCTGTCCACAATGTGAGCTGTGGTTTTGATCACATACGGAGCATTTTGCTGTCCCCAAATTGATTATTATTCCATCATATTTTGGCTTCTGGACTACACCATACTTTGCCTGAGGTAACCATCTTAGACAATCTTATTAACCACGTTCAAAAGCGCAGGGCTTTAGAAAATGGTCGAAAGCTTCAGCATATCGCATCAGAGAGAAATTCCATTTCAATTTTCAACTTGATTGAGTCTTGAACTGACTCGACTTGATGTTGTTAGCATCTGTGAAGTTGCTAAACGGGGACGAACAGTAACTCGAAAACGTTTTGAAATGGCGAATGGAGAAGGAAAGAGTTCTGCTCCCGCTACAAGTGCAGCACCTCGAAGAGGTAAAATGCGCCATTTTATGTTTTGTATGGTAAAGATATGATAATTATAGTTTCGCATAGCCACTAATTATGAGGCTTTATATATTTTTACTCTCACTCGGACTAGCGAGTAGCGGTTGCTCATGAACGATCCCCGCTTATCCGCCGGGGCGGCAAGCACTCGGAGTCGTAGCATATGGTTGGGCATAGGTGTGAGTGTTATCTCCAAATCCAATATTAACCTCGCATAAGTGTGAGTGAATGGTGGGGTGCATCCACGGAGCCCATGATGGGAATCCCTAACCATGCTAACTGTTAGTGTTAGCATGGTTAGGCCTAAATGTCTGCACACCTAACTTAAGATTTGACTTGAAATTAAATAAAAAATTCTTTTGTAGATCTACATCATGTAGTCTATATATATTCCTCTACTAGTTCCTAGATCTAATCCACTCACACTTATGCGAGGTTAATATATTAACCTCGCACTCTGTACCTTCATATCGTGAGCAATTGCCTCCCATAGCAAGTGTGTGATATCTTGCACATAGATCTATGTGTGCGGCAGAGGAGCAAGATCACCGATCAAAAACAGCCTGAAAATTTCACTTCCTCAAGATGATAAAGATCCTATCAAAGGATCTGGCATGAAATTAGATGTTCTATCATTCTAAAATGTAGAAGAAAGTTTTTTCTCAGAATTTTGCAGATTATATTGGTGTTTTTACCTCTTCAACTCTGAGGTCGTGACAGGACAAAATTGACACAGCTCCATATAGATCTAGTGATGGTCCCGTGAGTGGATCTAATCTAACTTTGTTAGTATTATTCCTGCTATCATGGCTATTGTGACAACTAATTGTGTTGAAAATTTTATCAAACTTTGTCTTTGAAAGGTTGAGCAAGAATGGTGGTCGATCCAGTGTCCGAACACTTTTCAGAAAATCAACGATAGCAAATAAAATATCAAACCAATATCTGTCAAAATAACATAATGAATGTTCAAAGTCCTACAGAAAAAGAAGTTGATGGAATTTTAAAAAGACAACGTGGATTTAATACGATATTCCCTTCCGAGTGAACCCCTTCCCAACGACGCGGCATTTTGTTCCCTTGAAAAAGGTACTGTATTTCCGAACGTGTGAAACCTATGGGAAAAAGACACAACCTTTGTTTCAATAGTGTGGTTTTCATACGCGTAATCCCACGCGTATGAAAACCCATTTTAGGCGCTCAACTGTACACGTTCGGTAATACAATCTGTTCGGAATTACAATCCTTGACTAAACAACAATATTAGTATTAGATTGTCAATTTTGTTATTGTCATTTTACAAAGTCAAAGAAGGCATCTGTGTGCGTGTTATTTTGACATTGCAAAAACAAAATGGGAGGGTGGGGATGTGTGCCCAGACACTTAATAAAATCAAATTTGTTCCATTTGTTTTTGGATTTCATCAAATGGCCCAAACCTAGCCACACGGGCTTGATGTTTTATAAAAATTTGACATTGTCATTGAACATCAAGCCACACAAGGGAAGCAATCTCCTGTACGGAGAGACAAGTAAACAAAAAAATAAGTGGGCAAGATTCATCTATTTCTACGTACGGTGAACCTTGCAAACCCCCTTCAGAGTTTGCCAAAATCTTCCTCTTTCAGCTCATCCGACCACTTCAGCGACCGGATCATGAGAAACATGAAAAAAATACAATTTATGGTGACATTGATATGGATTTACTTACCGTTCACGTGTAGCTTTCGCTGTGCGATTAGCATTACAAAGACGGCGAGATCGGCACGGAATGTGCGCTGTAGATGAACGGAGTACAAGGCAGTCCAACGCTGAGCGGTTCCCACGCGGCATGCTAAATTTAATTGTGCTAATATCTCGCACCGTCGCAGACGGCAGTATACGCGTGCCAGATATTTGTTTATTTTTGTTTACTTGTCTCTTCGTACCATGGGAGATTGCTTCCCCTGTGTAGCTTGATGTTCAATGTCAAATTTTCATAAAACATCAAGCCAGTGTGGCTAGCCCTAACCACCATGAATATTTATCATTTATAATTTATGATTAATAGACATATTGAGTATTGTCCAACAAACAGATGTAGATCTAAAAAGATTCGGCGCAAATGCATTTTCGTATCCATATCTGCATTGCTGTGTCAGCTGCCATGACCATGCCGTACAGCGCTGGACACAAAGACCAAAGGTTCTGGCAGGTTTGCGTTTCCATGCACCGGCCGCTACGAACGCAATCATTCTCAACTAACTTCCATTCAATGACAAGGGATACGAAAGTGCATAAGCGCCAAAAGTCCATGAAATAGCACTCACACTTATGCACCCCTACCTTCCTACTATGAAGGATTTCCTCCCATAGCAAGTGTGTGATCTAGCACATATGTGTGCTGGAAAGGAGCAAGATCGCCAGCCAAATACAGCCTGAAAATTTCATTTGAGCAAGGTGATAAAGATCCCATTGAAGTATCTGGCATGAAATTAGATATTCTATCATCCAAAAATGTATCTAAGGAAGTATATTCTCAAAACTTTGCTTAATATATTGGTGTTTTCACCTCTTCAAGTTAGAGGTCGCAATGGGATTTATTTTTAGGAAAGACAACATTTTAATGTGCAAGCTTATCTGAAGATAAGCTTGTACTCCACAATAGCTTTTACGGGTGAATAGGCTTCAATAGGTTTGTGTGTATTAGCGGGCTATGGTCCATTCTAGATCATTCATACATGAGAGGAAAATAATTTTTTTAAATTTCACTTTCAACTCTGAAACCTCAAATTTGTAGCATAGTAAGAGTTGAAGAGTCCCTGAATCAGGTAATCTAGCAAATTTAAGAAAATCAAATCTTGCTTAGAACAATTTTGTTGTCTGTTTTTGACTAAGTCTGCAGCAGTGAATGTTTGACACAGTCCCAAATAGGTAAGGGCCAATGAGTGTATTAGGTTTGAATATAATTACTAAAATAGGCTCTAAGACCTTTTTTTCTCAATATTTCGACTCTTTTTTCTTTTTTCAAGAATATCTCTGGCTTGAAGATGAAACGTTTATCAACTTCATGTTCATGGCGTGTTTTGTTTTATCAGAATTGCGCAGTTACGCTCATGCACAGACAAGGGCGTTGTGCAGACTTAGGTTCCCTAGCCATCTATTAATATTTTATTAACCCTTTAATCTGCCACACGACTAATGAATTTCTTCTTTTCTTCTATTTCAGGGAAAACAATTGCTGTTGTATCCTTTACAATGCGACAGGTTGGTGTGTTATGAAGATTTTCTTTCTAATTCAACCATTTCATATTACAAGTTCAAGAAATTAATTGAAAAAAATTTACATGGATAGCTAAACAAGAAGGTTGTTGATCAATGAAGAAAAAAAAATGCCAATGCTACAAATCTGTGACTATAAACCACAGAGACGCCAAGGTCAAAGACCAGCAATGCATGAGATTTTCCGCGCATCAGCGCCAGGTAGGGGAGGAACCGTGCGCTCGGCGCACGGTATATGTATAATGGAGATAGGCTGTGAGGCCAGGTGTGAGTTCGAGATTTTGGGGCGTGAGTAAGAGCCCTAATGCGTGAGACTTGGTAGGTCTGAAACCATGTGTTATCAGTTCAATTCAATTCAATTTCAATTCAAGTCATTTTATTTCACATCTTTTAAAAAATATATAACAATACTGTATATGTATACAATCAGAGATAAACAATAAAACAAGGGAATTAACAACAAAACGAGAATATATATAGAAAAAAGAAAATGATACAAGAGAAATGAATATAATGTAATGGCCAGTGACGATGTGGATGTGAGGGGGTATCACTTACATTCATCTCATAACGTACATGTGTAAACTGTGGATAATTTGATTAGAAATACATTATAAAGTACATGTATATGTGCTTTGAAGTAAAGAGTTGCAAGAGCTATAAAAATAAATCATTGTGTAGTGAAGAAAAGCATTCAGCAATCTGAGCATTCTGAGCATTCTGAGGGATTTTTTACATGTATGTCCTGCAATATAAGGGTTAGAGAAGCATTCTTCATGGATTCCTTAACTGTACCATCTCAGCTCTCATCCCTACCTCTACAAATACTCTTCTATTTGAATGGATGGTATTTTGCATTTCTCTGGCTGTGTGAAGCATTAATGTACATTTACAAAGGTAAGTCTATCCCTGACCTACATAGGCTCTGACCTGCACTATAATGTAAATATCCTATGCTCTGCATTTCTGTTCAAGGCAGTAAATCTATATGAGTTGAAAATAATACAGAATTTCTCCTGAGATGTAACAGTGTATATTTCATTGAGCTGCAGGTGGCAGGCAGAGGTTGAAATGTAATTGCACAAGGGAAATTCTTGTTTTGGAGGTTGAATATAAAATGTAGAAGTAGAATAATGATATGCATTCAACATGAGGGTACATGTATTTGTTGTTTCATATTGCTTCATTCTTCTTCAAATACAGTCAGGTTGCCTTCCTTGTCAAACATGCATAATTATCTAGGACAAGCAAACAATGAGTTATCACAGGGGAGCTGGCTGCGTGCCTTGTATTGTGCAGAAATGACAGTTACTGTGCGCACTAATGACATCAAACTCGTGCACCTTAATCGAGATCATTGAATGTCACATCACATAATCAGATTTCAGCCAAAAGGATACGCACTTCCACACACCCCATTTTTCTATGACTGTAAAGGTAATGCACTGTGATGGTAAGATTTGAAGGCAAGAATAGTTTCGTTCTCAATTTCTAATTATTGTGTGTAGCTTATCTCAAAGGGTAGAACGCAACCCCCAAAAAGTTTGCATTGGACTGTCTGCCCTTTCCAAACAAGGGTGTGTGTATTTATTTATATTAAAGATATTAAGAATAATTTTTAAAGGATGTATCTACCACAGAAATATTAATTTGTTGGTGCTGTATCATAGAATTATGAATACCTGTTTCTGAACCTGTAAACAATAGAAGAAGTAAAAATGTGGTGTGTGAGTCTACAATACTTAGTGTAGACATGCATAATTATTATTTGATTGATTTGATGTGATTGATTTCTTTATTTACCAACATCGGTTAAGTACAGTACATCTTCGTACAATGATAGATCTACATATAAAGGTAGAAAAGCATTGGTTGGTAAAAGAAGCCAAATAATAGCACATGTGCTACATGTGCTACATCTAGCATGACCTATAACAGAAACACAATTATTTTGGTAATAATCTGTTGTAAGTGGGGGAATGATCTATTCATCATAAGCCCAGTATGGATAGATATAGATACATGCACACTGTAAATGCGTGTCTACACCATGTTGAATTTAAAGAAAATGGCATAATGCTGCTTAAGTAATATGCCTATTGGTAACAACAAAATTAGCATTTTCCCAATTGATTACTATGTAACCATATCATGTAATTGCAATTATTCAACCATGGATGTACAAACAATAGTATATCCATGATTTAACAATCTGGATATTACTGCTACGTATGGTCTGAAATTATTTTGAATGAATCTAATTTCAAACCTTGTGTGATCTAGTTTCATTGTACGAGTATATTCAAAGGATCCTATTTATGTCTTTTTTTTTTCAGGTTCAGTACTACCCTATCCTACAGAGAACTTGGCTGGAGAATGGGTTCTGATCTTCCTGCTGGTTGCCATTGAGTATGTCAGGTTGTTTTTAGGTAAGAAAGGATACTAGTTTTTTTTCTCTGTTGTCTAGGCAGAGTGAAACCTGGAGATAAATGATGCTCAGAGAAAAAAAGAAATGTGGTCTTGATAAGCATGTGGTGTTTATGTATAGCATTTAATGAGAAACGCTGCTCAGGTTTTTTTTTTAAAGCGGTCTTTGTAGACAGGTGGTTTATCTACAAAGGTGGTCGCCAAGGCAGGTTTCACTGCATTTTGTATTTTTATGCACTCTCATCTCCATAAGATTTGACAAATGAAGATTCTTGTATATTTTTTAATATTTGAAATATATGTTAAAGGAGAGACATGACTACTTTAACTTCATATGTAACTAAAAATTATCTTCTAAATCTCTGTACAGTGTATATGAAGCAATCATATGAATTGGTAATGTTATATTAATTAGGTGTAGGTGCAATTAGAGTTTGGCTAATAAAGCAGTACCTTCATATGAAGGCTACTAATCACCTAAAAATAGTTTGTTTACAGCTGGAATGTATAAAACCAACCTCCTAAAACTTTACATGTTATTCTGTACATTAACGGTTAGGGAAAATAAAAGATGACATAAACCTCATTAACTAGAGCCCGCACAGAACCAGAGTCTAACTCTGATTCTTTTGGGTACGTCCCTGTTCTATGTGAGCGACATGGAACCCGTATAATACAGAGAAAAGTATTTTTTGGTGATTGCTACACTTTACACGATTTTGCCACTATTTACAAAGGAATTTATTGTCTAAATCTCCTATTCATAGTGGCAGTGGATGATCCTGTTAGCCTATGTGGCACAGGTAAAAAAAAATAAAATTGTTTGACCTGCTAAAAGAATCAGACTGTATCCTACAGGTCAATGTACTTCTCAAATCTCAATTGTCTTTTTTCACTGCGTAGGAAAGAAAGGAAACCTGACAGAGAAGGTTGTTCATCTCGCCGTATCATTGGCGTTGTCTTTAGCAACTCTGTTTGGCGCCCTCTATCTCATCCTGTGGCAGACCTACGTGTTAAGAGCTGAGCTGATCCTCAATGCTGTACTTCTGTGCTTTCTTGGTCTAGAAGTAGTATTCAGTATTATTGCTGTCATCTCGTTTGCCAGGTAAGTTGCACTATCTGTTGTCTGTACTCTGAATACTTCGAAACTACTAAATGTGAAGTTGAATGAATGAAGCATGATTAATCATTGAGAATGGATAATTTGAATTGAAAATTTCAGTCATCAAAATTTAATCTGGTACATATTAGGTGGTGAGTGCTTGTGCAGATAGGAAAGATTATCAACACATTTTTTTTTTCGTATGTTAATGTAAATTTGATAGAAAAAAAGTATTCAGCATATCATATGTATCACTTTGTTGTACCAAGTAAATTATTCACTAAATAAGTTTTTTTATAGATTAATACGAATGTCGGCATTATGACATGTGTTTTAATTATTGTATCAGAATTGCATTTAGATAAACAAAAGGATGTACAATTAATTTCTTTGTACCTATGATTCCTTTCTATTTGATCCATGTGTATAAGACTTACAATATCTTTCGTTGTGTGGAGAAAAAAGTTTCATGAACTTCGAAATACCTTCTCTTCATACATTTTTCTGATATAAATGATACCTCATTGCTTGTTATATTTATTATGACTTACGTGATCAGTATGGTTCATGTGTTTATGATCAAAAATCAACGTGTCCATGATGAATACATATCCCAATCCCACCCTCCCCCCCCCCCCCCCTTTGAAGCATTCAGTCATGCTCCCGTCCTTGCCACTGACATCTAGTAGTAATTTGCTATACAAAAGAAGATTTTACGAAATTAACTTAAGCTTTTTGCACCTTATATATTACCATTTCATAATGCATAAGGAATTGCATTTTAATTTTCATACTCTGTACACTTTAACACTTTACAGGGCAAATCAAACTGTAAGATGAGTAGTCTAGACAACAGACCTTTGTCTTGCTCAGTACTACATCACAAGCCTAGGATGGCATGCTGGAACAGTCTTGTCTGAGGAAACTGCTCATTGAAAACATTAAAGTGGACTTGGGTTTTTGCTACGATTTTTCACCAGGCTTCATCTTTATAGTGCTCATTATCAACTGTGTTGCTATGCAAAGTATAAACTTGAAAGTTCCGTCTGTACTTGATCGAGCAGAAAGTGTCGGCAAAATGAGAAATTGACAGAAGTTGTAATTTATGAATTAAAAAAAAAAATTTCGAAAGGCTTTAGGCATGACCTTGTCCCTTCAAAAAGTATAGCTTTACTAAGGTAGCTTAGCAAAAGGCAATGGTGCATAAAGATGCAAAGAGAAAAATTGCTAGTTTTGTCTGTGCTTCTAAAATTAGAATCAGACATATCTTAATAAAAGTTTTCATATCATTTTGCTAATAAGTGTTCAAAGAGGTAAATACTAATTCCACATCCTGATATTTTGGTTCTACCTTTAGAATAAAATGTTGATTTTGAATAATTTTGTTCATATGCGTCTTTCGCAGAGCTACCTAATGAGAGTGTTCGAATTCCCTTCTCATTTGCATTCAAATATGTTACCAACTTTACCTTTCTCCAACCATTACAAAATTAAAACTTTGTTACAAGTTAACATTCATGAACTTAATAGGGGAAAATGCATTGATGCACTTGAGTTTGGTGAAGCAGTCCCAAATTATGTGAATACTATTTTCACTTGGCAATTGTGAAATAGAATGAGTGAATAAATTCATGAGCAGGTTTCCCCCCCTCTTTTTTTCTGTTTATTTATTTTTTTCTTTTCGCTTTCTTGGGTATGGACAGCCCAGAAAAAGCTGTTGCCATGTCAGTGTTGGCCTACGTTATAAAGATATGGCTGCACTTTTTTCCTTATTTTCATTGAGCATCTCTATTTTGTTTTAAATCAAGTAATTTCTTATATATTATATCTCTTTGTAGGTGTATTTGATGCTTTTTCTATGTGTTTCAGTTTTCAGCGGCTTTCCAAATTTAAAAAGAAAATGCTCTGTAAAAATCTGTGTGATGCATGTATTACAGTGGTGTGTTTGCAGATGAAGAAAAGCCCCCAAATCAGAAATTCATGTATATCTCAAAGAAATTGGTAACATGGTCATTAGGATATATTTTATTCCCCCCCCCCCCTTCCTTTCATTATCCTTCATCATCAGTGTAGTTTATTGTACATATTGCCAGATATTTATTGAAATTTGATTGGAAATGTATATAATTTTCATGTAATGTGTATATAAATAATTTTGTGATACATGTACTTGTATTTCAAATTATAAAGGATTTTTTAGTTCTATTCATTTGTGATCTGTCTGTTTAATTAGAGATGTGTGGAAGTTGGATATGTTCATAATTATAATCTTGTTAAAGGGACCGAAAAGTCGCCAATCGTGGTGTCTTCGAGCTTGGCCCGGCTCTGCTAATTATCAGGAATTTCAGTACATCTTCGGTAAACGTGCACACAATTGCAGTGATACGCATTCGACCGAAGAAAGACGAACTGCCCCACCCTCGAAGGCAATTTTGTTCGCTGCTCCAAGATTGTTGTTATGCACGGCCTTAATAGAGGCAAGCGAATGAAATTGAACGTACATGGCTATCGAGCGGTGGTTCCCTTCAATATATTGAGGAGAAAAGAAAGAGAAAGCATAGGATGAGGAAGAGGGGATGTGAAAAGATATGGGAGGAGAAAATAAGAAAGTGTGTGTGAGAGAGAGAGATAGTGTGTGTGAGAGAGAGAGAGAGAGAGAGAGAAAGAGACGGGGGGGGGGGGGTTGAAGACATGGGAAGGGGGAAAGAGAAGGGGGGGGGGGAGAATGGAGTAAGAAAATGGGATTGAGGGCGAGAGAATGAGAGAGAGATTACAGATAAGAGGAATGACAAATGAAGCGATGAAGAAGGCGCGTACAAGATAAGAAAGGCAGAGAGAAAGTAAAAGCAAGTTTTACAAGAATTTTGAGAACAGTTGAAATGTGAACATTTTTGTTTCTGTAAATGGGTGATTCCAAGCAAAAAAAAAAAAAAAAAAAATGAACCTTAAAACTTAATATTTTACTGATCATATGAAATTTGGTGTTTAATTAAACATAAACTTCAAAATTTTCCCTGATCTGAAGAAATAGGCAATTTTACACTCCTGAATATTGACACTCTCATAATCAATAATTCATACCAGTCATATTTAAACATGAACAAACTTATATTGATATGACCTATTTGCGATAATGCACTTAATACACAAAGTTTTTGATAATACAGGAACTAATACTAGTATTAATTTCTTATCTGTATAATATTTTTGCTGTAACTTTGGAAACTTATACACCGAAAAAGATTTTTTTTGTTCTGAAAGTTTATAGGTAAATCAAGGTTACTAAAAGCTATGAAATACTAGTACATCTACCGTATAATGTACTTTTTGCATGAATGAATATTTAAAATATGGATTACGATATGATTAATTCTGTCATTCCATGACAAAATAATGGAAGGTAGTAATATATCAGACAACTAAGGACTAAAGTAGAGATGAGCCAACTACCTGAGTTTGAAGATATTTATTAGGCGTCCCCCCCCCCTCTGTCTCTCTCTGCCTCACACACACACACACACACACACACACACACACACACACACACGCACACACACGTGTACATTTTGTGTGTCTGGCCTCTAACACACTTATTAAGAGACCAGAGAGAGGGGGAGGAGCGGGGGGGGGGGGGGGGGGGGGGGGGGGGGTGGCGGGATTTTTTTTTTTTTTTTTTTTTGCCAGCCCTCCAAATATCGCTCAGGGTGGGGGGGGGGGGGAGGGGTGGTGAGAATTTCTTTTTCTTTTTCGCCTTCAAAAGTCGCCCAGTGGGGGTGGGGTTATCAGATTTTATGGAGTCCAGTTTTTGTCCAAAAAAAAAAAAGTCATCAGTTATAAAAGGGAGGTGGGCACAGTGTATACTTGTTTTTCACAAAAGGGGGTGGGGGACGGGCATGGATTTTCCCCTTCTTAAATCCGCCATTGATGGAAAGGACCTTTTACAGAGAATTTTTCATGAACCCGATAATTTTCTTTTGTCAAAAGTTGTCAGGAGGCAGGCTGCTCCCCCCCCCCCCCCCCAGATAAGCTAGTGCTTGTATCTATGATTGTATTTTTTTTTTTTAATGCGAGCGGACCTCTATGAATAAACAACAACAAACAATTAAAAAAAAAACAACAACAAACATATGCTGATCGGGGTGATTCGTCAAATATTGATTTTGATCAACTCCTCCCCATCTGTTCAACTGTAGTTTAAAGATCTCTGTTTTATTGTTGCTTTTGTTTTACTGAAAGCACTTTTTTATATTCACCCTCGGCATTTTTAGCATGGCTTATGGTAGTAGTGCGTGGTGCATATTAAGGAATATATTCAACCAGGTTCCCTCCCCATCTGTTAAACTGTATTTGAAAGATCTTATACATGCATGTAAAGAAATATGGTTATGGCTACCAATATCTGATAATAACAGAATATCTCTTTTTACAAACAAGAAACAACTAAAAGAAACTGTTTTAAAAACTTAATTTTCCGCTCAGTATTCATCAAGGCGTTTACATTTTTTCACTAAAGATTATGAACATGTCATAAAGAATACATTAATGAAACATTTCGATTCGTTCAAGAAATCAGGAACTACAGACGGTAGCTGGTGTAAAGGTTTCAAGATTCAAGATTCAAATTATATTTTCATCTCTTTAAAAAACATTACAATGTATACATTCAACACAAATAAAGAAAAAAATTGATAAGAGTGAATTTAAAAAAAATGAACCTAACAGCATGATATAGAGAAATGCAGCGGATGTGACGGATCAGCAAAAGGCCATTGGCCTGTCTGGGCTGATCCCCCTTATAATAACAGTAATGGCGAAAACTTGTAAAGCGCACACACCGTCCAAGGACGCTCATGGCGCTAGCCCAGCAAAAGTTCTCTTTAATCCAGGTATTATTAATTCAATATTATATGCATAATTATTATAAAAGAAGTGATCATGTTGGAAGTCGGTATAGGTTAAGTACACCACATAGGGGAAGGAACAAAAATCGCAATTTCTTCAGCAAAAGAGCTATAAACTATTTTTTTAAAGATATGTTAAATGTGAATATACATACAGTCTACTGAACTTCCTTTTAGAAAGGTTTCCAACATGTTCGTGTTTATTCTTTGATCCATATTTCCAGATCTCTATGTACATGTAGGATCAAACATAATACAGTTTACATAAATGTCCAATAATAATAATAACGTTTAAAGCGAATACAGTGAATTGAGATAGAGGCAGTGTTATGTCATTTTTATACATGTGTACATTGAGAAGTAATAAAGCAAGAAGGTAAATTCTTAGATGTTTTATCATCTCGAGTGGAAGGAGTGAAGTAGAAATAGAAAGACAAAGCAGATTATTATCCCTTATATATATATATATATATATACATATATATATATATATATATATATATATATATATATATATATATATATATATGTACTTCAAAAGAAATGTTGTTCTGTTCTTACCTAACTTTTAGTTTTTGGATCGAAATTTATTTTTATGATCAAGATTGGAATTTGGATGGTGATAATAATAATAATAATTTTTGAATTTTGGATAGTATACTCGTAATAAAAGTTGGATTGTCCTTTATTGTCAAACCATAAAACACACGATGGACCCCGGGAGTGGAGGATGTTTTTTGTTGATTTTTTTTTTCTTCTTCAAAATGAGTGATACAGAGGACGATATGCGCAGGAAATACTATCATAGTCATATAAGGAGAGCATATTGTTTAGAGAGTAATAATAATAATGATGCAAGTCGAAATAAAAGCCATACCGACAGTCACTAAGGAAATTTAAGCTTTTGTACTACACTAAACAGGATATATACACAATAGTCTAATATTTTACATAACGAAAGGGGTTTTCTCGATTGTATCCCTTAATCACTATTTATTTCTTTCTTGCTTCTCTTCTGGAAAAGGCGCAGCTTTAGAGGCACATATTCCTAGAATATAGAAGTGGAAGAGAAAAGCAAAATAGCATTATAAGATATCATAATTATCTCTTCGTAAAGATATTTAGAAGGGCAAGTTCTTCATTGAGGCTTGACATGAATATAAATTTATGTGAAAAGATGCCTTTGCATGTAAGAAATTCGTATATTTTACTTTTACTTTTTATCTCCTTTTTATACTTCAACAATGAAAATCATATGCTAGAATGAGGGAAGTCATAATATAAATCACTCATTAAGATGCATTAGTGTTTCATCAAAACTCTCTCCTATAGACCAGTCCTTTTCTCGTCAATTGCCTTTTGGAAATCAGATTTATTGAACATTTGTATAATCGTTCGTTTCAAAGTTCTGCATACAGATACTTGTACAGAAATCTCACATTTTATCTGAATAATTGGCCTAGTATGTTGAAAAAATATCTAAAGAAGGAGGATTTTGTAATGTTTATTTTAATTTCTCGCATTCTGTATTCCAAGATGATAAAATCTTGTATATAGACATAAGGGAAATTTCATCAATAGCGAGGGGGGGGGGGGGGCTGATGTCTTTTGCCCCAAAATCAACTTTCAAATGTCCAAATATGCGAGCGAGCAAACAGCTGGATAGTTTATTCTAGTGACGAAGGAATTTCTTCATAATATTATTCTAAATTGAGTACTAATAATTTAAAATTCTCGGTGGCAGCCCCCCCCCCCCCCCCCCAATCGCTTCATACGCTTATGATACAGTACATAATACGGGAGTGGAAGTAGAGGGGAACGGTATAGATTTGATCTACCTTAACACTTACCCCATCAGCGTCTCGACGTATTGAGATACAGCCTACATGGCCTATGACATAGCAAAACACGGTGGTAAAGCACAGTCCAAGAAACAACCCCCAGAAGCTGTATCCAAGACGATCTGTGTCATAAATGAGGCAATTACCAGTCTCTCCACAAGACTCCTGGAACATTATACATGTAGACTCTATCGCTAGGCCGTAATAGATCGGAGCAGGGATGAACGCTTGTGTGCATGTTGTAGAATAAGGAAGAGAATGATCTTTTGGTGACAATTTCAATTATTATTCAAGTTCATTTTAATATATTCATTCTGACTATCACTTTCGTTTTCATTTACTAAAAAGAAACCTTAATCATAATTTTTTATTTTTGCATTTTCATTTCGTTCCCCAGCGAGTAAGATTCTACTGCATTTCGTTCTATGGCAAGGGCAAAAAAAAAAGCCTCCATAAAAAGATGTTAGCTGATAGTGTAAATAGTTGAAATAGTTCTTTATGCCAATAATTGTTATGACTTATATTTAAATTGATTCTTGCTTTACTTGTTTGTTGCAAAAAAATATTCTTGATACTTTCATGTTTTTGTTTATTGTAAAATAAGTTTGTTTCTTCTCAACTCTATTATCTTCCATGCCCATGCATGAAGCGGCCGTTTAAGAAATAAAAACCACTGTATCACTGTATCACATAACGTCAAAACGATAAATGTCCTAATTGTGACATTATGTGGTGATCATCTTAGGCATAATGTCGCAACTTTTCTCGAGCACAAAATCGCATCTTTTGACGCTTAATGCCACTAACGCATAATGTCACAACAGCTTAACGCTTAATGTCACAGCCTCTTTTAGATAGTCAATTTCGGCTTCTCATTCAGGGTTAACATGTCTCGGCGACTATTTCCTATTAAAGTTTAGGCTAGGAATCGTGAAATGTTGGCCTCCATTCAAGACGCTTCTCGTCTGAACATGGTGCATATCTAATCCTTCGAAAATTCTTTCAAATATGAACTTAATTTAATGTTAGTCTCCGTTCAAGACTACTCCTGATCAATTAACCCGAGAACAATAATTAGCCCCAGGACAACTACCCATTTGACCAATTGACAATTACCCTCCGAGGACACCTCCTCGGCATCTTAATTCTGAATGAGAAGCCGAAATTGACTATTCAAAAGAGTTTGTTACATTATGCATTAAGCTGTTGTGACATTTTAAGTTAGTGACATTATGAATTTATGCGTCAAAAGGGTGACACGACATTTGCTCCTGCGACATTTGCTCCGCCGTCCATATCTCGAAAGGTCAAGGGTTAAGGTCAAGGTCATGATTTTTTTTTTTTTGTTCAGGACAATGTGAAGATTATAGGATTAGGGTTAGGGTTAGGGTTAGGTTTAGGTTTATGATTAACATGACAAAGTTAGACCGGAGCAATTGTCGCAGGAGCAAATGTCATGGAACCGTCAAAAGATGTGATTTTGTGCGAGAGAAAAGTTGTGACAATGGTCAACGTTTAATGTCACAATTTTAGGACATTATCCGTAGTTAGGACATTACCGGTTGTAACAGGCCCAACGTCAGTAGAAAGGGCAAATTTTACGCGGTGAAATTTTGAACATTTTGAAATTTTTGCTCATCCTTGCAGTATAAGCATCACTTCAACCTGTGGCGCCCACGTTCACAATTACCCCATAATTGCCACGTTGATGCCGTAATGATGCAACGTAATAGCCACGTCCCACTCCGTATCACAGAAATGGCCTTACGTGGCGCTTTAATAAGGCTAGGCTTTACGTGTAAGTGTGACTGTACCTAAATGCCGCATAAATAATTTTTAATCTCAGCAACAACGTTTGTTATTCTTACCTAACACCTTATTGAAGAAGCTTGCAAGTGCGAGGGCTATTGCCTTGTCTCTGTTTTCAACGACCCTACATGAGAAACGGGATTGGATAATTGTATTTGAAAAGCAAAGGCATTTCATAGAATACGATCGAGAGCAGCAAATAATGATGATGATGATGATTATTAATAATAATGGTAGGCCTAATAATGATAATGATAATGATAAAAATACTACTACTACTACTACTACTACTACTACTACTACTACTACTACTACTACTACTACTACTACTACTGCTACTATACTACTACTACTACTACTACTACTACTACTACTACTACTTTCAATGACAAAAAATGATATTAATATTAATAATAAGGACAAGAATATTAATAATTATATAATAAGAAGAAGAAAAAGAAGAAAAGAAGAAGAAGAAAAGAAGAAGAAGAAGAAGAAGAGAAAGAAGAAGAGGAATAAGAATGATAATAATAACATTTGAAAGGCCATCTTGAGTTCTCGTAAGGAAAATATATTAAATTTTACAGATTCACACCAAACTTACCCTAACTTTTCACTATTTGCAATGAATGATATCTGCAGAACGAAATATGTAGAAAATAACTATGCAACAGCTCATTAATATGCAGAGATAGATTCTTTAAAAAATTGAGCTAATAGTCCCGACCGCGTGTCGAGTCATACACGCGATCTCTAATGTACAAGAGTAGAAATCCAACGTTGGGGGTCATAAGAGAGGGTAATCCACTCTCAAAAGAGTAATTCAGACAATAGCGTATGTGAAGTGGCGGGAGGGGGGGGGGGTCCGGAGCAAGGGGGCAATTTGTCCCCCCCCCCCCGGACAGATTTGTGAACCATGAAAAAAATAATAACTGAGTCTTTTAACCATTATGAAGCAGTTATTTTCAATTACATTGCACAATGTTGGAACAGTAACCAAATTGATCTAATTTTCGGCATCATTGATTCCATTATCCGTCTTGAATAAAAATGAGCGACCCTGCATACCTTTACCGACCAGTCAGCCAGCTGATTCCCCAATATTTAATAATTCAACGTAAATTTTTATCATCAGTAAGTTGGCGCTTATAGGATTTCAGCAACCCATATCAGTAAGCATTGCTGATTCCTTTTCCCACTAGTCGGCGCCTCTGACATTAGGTTTGCACCGTTGATTCCATAAGGTTATTAGTTTCCACTGATGTTAAGGCCACCGCACACCTTACGATCGGTCTGCGATCCGATTTGTGAAATAAATCGCTATGGCATTAAATATTGGCATTTTAACAAATGAAATTTACCTTATTCAGGTTCTGAAAAGTAATATGAATACTAAACATAGGGTTTTGGTGAGCTGTCAGCTTTCTACAGGGAATAAGGGCAAAATAAGTTTCAAATCGTAGGCAGTCGTACGATTTTTGTGACGTCACTACGACTCGGAGCCGATTTGGCCATTCCACCGACTAGAAAACTCGGCAAAGGCCGTATTATTGATTTTACTATCTGTATGACTATTGATCAGACCCTCACTCAAAAATATTTTTCGTTTTTAAATGATTTGTCAAATGATATTACATTTTCTTCTGAAATCGGATCGCAGACCGATCGTAAGGTGTGCGGTGGCCTTTAGGCTTAAGGGGTCAAATCTAATGGATAAAATGGGGTGACCATTTCGCGACAGGCTCCCAGACTATAAAGGTCGAATAACAAAGGCCTATTGAAAGTTTTCCAGACTGAAGACTAAATAAAGACATATGAGTGAACTATCATAAAAACTATGTCGAAGTGATTGAAAGTTGTCACGCTTGAAGCCTCACCCTTTTTCTACGTCCCTTCTCTTTTCAAAATGTAATTTCGTGATTATGTTCCTTTAGGGGTTCAAGCAAACATAGGTACGTTATTTCATGTAATATACATTTCAGATATATTTTAATAATAATTATATTCTGAGAATGCTCCAGTAATACTGCATCTTTTTTATACGATTTAATGCAATATAATTAAATCATCAGGTCATCAAACAAAACAGAACCATCTTGAAGATTCTCATTAAAATTCAGAGCCACGTGATACCCTACATACATACCAAATTGCGAGAGGTGGGGGGAGAGAGAGAGAGAGAGAGCCAGAGAAACTGATAAAAAAGACTCATCAGGAAAAAAATATTCATATAAGTCATACAAATAAAAAAATGAATAGAGCGTGTTGATGTGCGTGCTTGGTGTGTGTGTGTGTGTGGGGGGGGGGGGTCAATAAGTTTGTTTAGGTCTACAAGCGACGAAATTGTACTGCTTGATTTTGATTTATGTTACTGTGGAGAACAATGCGCTTCCGGTATATGGACCCCCCCCCCCCCCCCCCCCATATAAGAGAGATATAGAAAGGGGGAAGCGGAAAGAGAGAGAGAGAGAGAAAGAGAGAGAGAGACAAAAGAGATACCTACACGTAGAAAGAAGGTAAAAACAGAGAAAGTATAAAACAGAGAACAGGAGAGAGAGAGAGAGAGAGAGAGAGAGAGAGAGAGAGAATGAGTGATTGAGGGAGAGATGGTGGCTGAGAAAGACAAAGAAAGAGAGAGAAAGGCGGGCGGGGGGGGGGGGGGTAAGAGACTGAGGGATAACTATTTTCATAATCTCGGTCAATCAGTCAGTGAAAATTGAATAAAACGATGAGTAAAATACATAAACAATATGATAACTGATCATTCCTTTACAAAGACAAAAACACACATGAAACGCATTATGGCCTATAGTGTTTCCTTGTAATACGTTATAATTATTAGTATTCTAATATAGTTACAGTATTTACAATTATCTTGAAACACGTATAACTGTATAAAGCATCTTACGCCAAAATATCAAACCGTAAGACATAAACATGATAAATGCGAGAAGTAAACGGAGAAGTAGAGTAAGCATAGGCCTACTGAGATATTTATTTATTAAATATTTCAGTATGCTTATTCTTCACATATTATCAGGCGAAATATAGGTGCAAAATATTATATACAATACTACAATTAAACACGATCGCATAAACTTTCGATAAACCTACTCAAGGACAATTTCACTCTCCTTTTGTATATTACATAGAAATCATGATCGAAATACGTAATACGTCATTGTAATGTTCGCACATTTCAATAGTTGATAGATAAGGCTGTTGAAATTGCTTTAGGTCTATTTTTAAAAAGTCTTTGCGACCGTATTTACAGTGATAAAAAAAAATCTACATTTCAATTTGATAAACATAATACATGTGCATGTATATATATATATAAAATCATGCGTAAAATAATAATGGAATGTAAAAAAACCAAAAAAAAAAATGATAAAAATAAAACTGGAAAAAAAGAAAAAAAGAGGCCTGTTAAATAGGACCTACATAATAAAAAAAAGAAAGATTTAATTCTTAAGAATAAAAGCAGTTTTTATAGACAGTGTGTATATCTGTGAAGAGCTTGCACATTCATTTGCATTTCTCCCATCATATATTTAATTGCACGCATTTAAATTTGTTTGTCCATTGCGTTCCGCATGGTCAACCGCTAGGCAAGTTTGGACTGGGAGTAAGAGCTTGCACATGCGTAGTCATGACGTTATCATATCATATCATATCATATCAAATCACAGTCACAAAGTCCGATAGAGAAGTATATGGCGAGGTAAAAAGTTCGATATCCTTGTAACAAGGGGGCGGTGGCAATTGAAGGTATTTCACGTGTTCCACTCTATTCGGATGACCAGCAACGCAGATGGCCTTTAAAGGAAAAGAATTATCCAAATGTCAATCAATTATTTGAAGATGATCGTTTTTTAAGATGATCGAATTACTTTCTTTTGACGAAGTTTGTGAAGCATCTCATCATATTGATTTCGCCTTAGTTAATGTCATAGGGATATCTGATTTTCTTTTTCTTGCTCTATCTACCCCGACCCCTCACCTCTCACTCCTCATCCCAACCCCCCCCCCCATTCCCCGACCTCTTTCTCTGTTTCTTCCTCTCCCTTTCTCCACCCCACTTCTCTCTCTCTCTCTCTCTCTCTCTCTCTCCCTCCCCTCTTTCCCTCTATCTCTCAATCTACCCATCTTACGCCCATCGCACACTATACGATCGGTCTGCAATCCGACTTTGGAAAAAAATGTAATAGTATACAAATATATACTGTCATGAGAGGGTCTGGTTGGAAATATGGTCCCTGAGGTGACGTAAACCAAGACTATTTTCATGAGGGGCGCAGCCCAGAAGGAAAATGGTCGTCGTCACATCACCGAGCGTACCATAGTTTAAATATGGTCCCCGAGGTGACGTAAACCAAGACTAATTTCATGAGGGGCGCAGCCCCGGAGGAAAATGGTCGTCGTCACGTCACCAAGCGTACCATATAGTTTAAATATGGTCCCCGAGGTGACGTGAGCCAAGACTATTTTCATGAGGGGCGCAGCCCCGAAGGAAAATAGTCGTCGTCACGTCACCGAGCGTTCCATAGTTTAGATATGGTCCCCGATCGAGGTGACGTGAACCAAGACTGTTTTCATGAGGGGCGCAGCCCCGAAGGTAAATGGTCGTCGTCACGTCACCGAGAGTACCATAGTTTAACCAGAGACTCGAATGTAGGCAGTATATAATTTCATTTGGTTTATATCCGTCATCTTGAACAAAAGCCTAATTCTACTCATCTACTTGATCATCTGCACTGTATCATAGACCGCACACGTACGTAAACAAAAACAAAAAAAGTTTGAAGAAGGGATGAATTTGTGAGGATATCAAACGCGTAATGATGACTTCATCACGCAGCGGTGCTTGCCTAAAACCAACAATAGATACGCGCAAATGAATGTCGTCACAATGTAGTAAGCGCTCAGGCGAGCAAAGAGATTCGATCATACCAGTATGCCCTTCCTTCATACTCATTAACTGTTGACCTATACAGAATACCAGACAAAGTTCTTTGAGGTTAATTTTATACTTTTTAGCTGTACACAAATTATTTTTTCAGGTGATTGGTACACTTTAAGTTAATGTATCTTTTTTTTTTTCTTTAATCCCAAAATATGGGGGGATGATAATACAGGCCATCCCCACCTCAATGTTTTGGGGGGATATATACCCCCATTCCCCCCCCCCCCCCCCGGGATCGACACCCATGATACCTTATATCTTATACCTTATACCTCATACATTAAACCTTATACCTTCAATACACCGTCATGATTCAGATTCATACCTTAATTATATACATGTACATGAATAAGATGAGTTTTATATTACTCTATCGAGTCTCAGTTCTCATTACATCTACATAGGATGGTGGTTCATCGTCGAATCCCTCATTAATGTCTTAATTCATGTCGATCTCGTCATCGGGTAACTATATATAGGTGAGTCGACGTGTGTTAACGACATCCCTGCAGGCATTGTATTTGCCAATCCCTCCGACAAAGTCGTCGCAACGCTGAACTTTTTGGCAGTTTTGTTGTCCGTGCTATTTTCGAAGTGGCGGCTGGCCGTGCTCGATGATGACCCCGAATTATTTTTGTTGAAATCAAAATCTAAGGTGAAACACTCTTGGTACGCAGGTAAAGTTAAGAAATCTGCGGCGTTGCATTCCGGTGACGAAGGTTTGTAAATAGTCTCGATGTGGATGAACGATGGCGTCTTCGACAGCCTTGGTGGCCCCAGCGGCCTCAGTGGTGGACTTGACGCCGCCGATGACTTGGTGGTCGACGCGGTCATTCCTTCGAGTGCGAGCGGGAAGGATTTGAAGGCTTTCTTTCCAGAAGGGCGTGGGCAGAAGAGACATATACAGACCAATACAATGAAAACGATGGCAATGGGAACACAAGCTGGAAATCGAACAAGAAAACAAAATTACAGAATTGATTAAAAAATTTATACTCTGCGTTATGAAGGGGGAATGCTGTTTGACATAGGCGAAATACTTACGACCTTGTACATCTTGAAAGGGGGGCACTTTTACAAATCCTATCAAATCAAATCAGTTTATTGAATTAAAATCAACGATTTTGGATTATCATCAACACACAAGTATAGAAGTGCAAATAAAGAATAAAAATAGGTTACAGATGAATTTTCTAAACTGGATGTCAAATCATCATTGAAAAATAACTAAGTAAACAAAAGACAAAAGCAAAAAAGAAGAAGAGTAAAATAGAATGTTGGTTATAATCAGGAAAATGCACTATTCTTATAGGCCTCCTGCCAAACTTTTCCTACTTTTACAGATCATGTGCAGATGATTTACCTACTTGGAGCCTCTATTATATACTTATTATATTACTGTACATATCACTGATGGATGTGACACAGATCTTACTTTTGTCATAATCATTACTCTGCATTTACAAGAAACTTGCATTTTCATACCCTGATTAAACCAATACACCTATTCTATTATATACATTCCACCATGAAACCACTGGCTTCAGGCAATGGCTGGAAAGCAAGCTCCCCTTTCACATTCATATGTACCGTACTTACTTTTGTAATGTTATTTTTCATCTATTTCGATATTATGTATAGTATACTTGTATCTATGGTTATATTTTTTTTAATTCGAGGGGACTCCCATGAAAAAACAACAGCAAACAAACAAACAAACATACTATAGTATTATGCTGATGGGGGTGTTCCGTCAAATATTTGATTTTGATCAACTTCTCCCCATCTGTCCAACTGCATTTTAAAGATCTTTATTGTTTTATTGCTGCTTTTGTTTTTAATGACTCATTTCTTTTTTTGACCGATAGCACTTGTTGATATTTACCGTCAGCAGTTTTGAGCATGGGTTATGGTCCTTTCCAGCTCGCGCTCTCTCTCTCTCTCCTTCCCTCTCCCTCTACACATTGCATATAGTATGAGTTTTTCATATATTAAGTATAGGGGCATGTAAGATTTATAATACACATGAAGTAACCCTATATAGATCTAGAACCTGGCTGTAAGCAAGGGCGTAAACAGGTGGGGGACAGGGGGACATGTCCCCCCCCCCCACTTTTAAAAGTGGGGGGGGGGGGGACATCATATTATTTGTCTTCCCCCCCCCCCCCACTTTTGGGGTTCAAACCCATTACTAAAAACCTGAAAAGCACTTCCATCATGTTCTTTTGTATGCCTTGAGTTTGAGAAATACACAAATATAAATGTTCAACCGCCCTTGTTGACATTTGTTGTCTTGTTGAAATCATCCCAATCCTCTTCCCTCGCAATGCAGCACTGCCATGGCGCGGCGCGGCGCGCCGTTCGATCGAGTTGCAAATTTTATTCTAGATCTAGCCTATAGCCGGCCGCCGCGCCAGGCCTGAGGGGGGCCTGGGCCTAATTATAGGCCTTGCGCGGGTGCAGTCCTGCGTACGCAGCATAAAGCATAAGAATTGAGCCCTCAAAGAATTGCCGAGGATTTCATCAAATCAGAGGACCGTCGTAGGCAGATTTTCGGGAAGTTCTGAAGTTCCAGGGTAATTACCTCGCTGTAATTTTTGATTTATATCGAAACCTTGCTCTATCAGAGTAACAACAAGGTTATCTGAAATTTGTGATTGCGAAATTCCCTTCTACTTATGAGAGCTCGTAATATAATACTGCTTGTTATAATGAGAATCCACTGCATTTAATAGCTTTTAACAACATGATACAATTGGCTTGATTTCTGCTGCACAGTGCATTAAAAGGCCTATTTTCGATGGCAAAACTTCAAAAAATCCCTACCGTGGGAGGGAGGGCATCCCCCTTCCACACCTCCCTCGCTCAGGGTCCCCCCCCCCCACACTTTTTAGAAGCTGTTGACGCCCTTGGCTGTAAGGCCTGACTCACACGGGGCGTGGTTTAATGACGTCAGGACCACATCAGTGATTTGTACTATGTATATACGGTCGTAAATTGCGCGTCATGAAAGAGTAATGTAATAGTAAAAAGTAATTGCAAATGTATAGTGCAAACAATACTTTTACTAATGATCGATTAGCGTAAGTAATAATTTTTAGGGGAAGAGAACAGAGTACACCCGTAACCTTTAACGAAGTTAAACGTAAGTTCAGAGAAGATGAATTAGAAGAAAATAGTTTGGCGTTGGGGAGAAACAAACCTCTGCATTTGAGAAAATGGGAGAATTGGAAAGCAATTAGGGACAGCGAAGTAGAGGAGGAGCACAGCTGCGCAGGCGACCCATATTTGAGGTATTCCATATTCACACATGTAGAATGGGCAGGGGAGCTGTAAAAGCTCGAAGTAGTTAGAAAGGCACTAAGCCATAGAGGGAAGGGAGGGTGAGGGTTTGGGGGCAGATGGGGGAGGGGGTAAATTACAGAAAAGACTGGTAAATTCAATTTTGTGTATGTTTGAAACTTAGAATCGTATTTAAAAGTGTAATTAGTCATGTTAATGTTTATTCTCAAACAAGAATTTTAAGCAATATTTCTGTTTGTATGGAAAAAACTATTAAGAAAATATTTTTCATATTGTATAGAGAAAAGTGAAGTACAGTTACAGAAAGTGTGTGGAATATAGAAATGGCAAACTATCTTAGCTTATCAGGAGGTAAAAATATTTTCTTATACATTATGTTTAGTTTTGTATAAGTTATAAGCCTATAGAAAATGTTTTGATTCTATGTTATGTATGAAAGAAAAGTTCTGAGAAATAAGATGAATCAATGCAAATATTAGTAATGACGCACTCAAACGACGCCTCGTGTGTGTGTGTGTGTGTGTGATTACAGACGTGTATGGAAAGAAAAAAAATCAATAGTACCGTACAAACTAGGGGTTCGCAGGGTGCGCGCGAACCCCCCCCCCCCCCTCCATTAGGAAAAAAAGGGGAAAAGGGTCATTTTGTGATTGAATAGAGCTAAGAAAATTTGCAAACATTGAAAGAAAAAAAAAGAGAGGGAAGAGGAAAGACAAACGGAAAAGGAGAAAAGAGAAAGTAGAAGAAAAAAAGAAAAGGGAAAGGAAAGGAAAACAAAAACAGAAAGAAAAGAAGGAAAAGAAAAGGGAGAGTGAAGAAAAAGAAGGAAAAACTGGCCAATTTTTTGCTTGCTCGCTTCGCTCGATCGCAAGAACACTGGAAATTTAATATTCGGGCAAAAGGCGTCCCCCTTCGGCAATGAGCTGCAGCCCCCCCCCCCCCCCCCGGAGAATGTTCAAAGTTCCGATATTCATATTCGGGCAACGAGGTGCTGGATTATCCAATATTTGGGAAGCAAGGTTCTCAGATAATAATGTTATGTAACTTGTGTATGTAACTTCTGTACATTTTCACTACGAAAAGTTTTTTTTAAATAACTTGCTTGCTCGCTTCGTTCGCGAACATTTAGAAATTGAAAAGTTGATATTCGGGCAAAGGGCGTCAGCCCCCTCCTTGCGAAAATGGGCCCGTATGATCAAGATCTCTACATCTACGATTTTCTTTTATCATTATTTGTGTGTGTGTGTGTGGGGGGGGGGGTTAGGGTGCAGCATTTTTGTCGGCAAATTTGGGTATCACAACCCCCCCCCCCATTCAAAATGTTCTAGCGACGCCCCTGGCTGTTAGTTACGGTAGACTCTAAGTAATATAGTAATAATAATTAGTATATTCTTTTCCTTTGTTCGACTTTTATATCCAACTAGCTGCCTCGGTGCTTCGCACCTGGTTAACTTTTTTTTTCAGTTTATTTTTATTTTAATTTCTTTTTAAAAAATATATCCATAAGATGTAGTCATTAGTTTTGTGACCTGGTAAATTTTGACCGGTTCGGATCCGGTTGAAATAAATACATGCCAACCGCCGAGCCGGCCCAGGTTCGGTCATAACGTTGTGGTAATCAAAACGTCATTAAATCATTTTTAAAAAAAGAACTTAAAGAAAACCATAAAATAGAAGCCAGAATTCCAAGTATTACAGTGCTAAATCCCTGGGGTATCGTAAAAGGTGGGAAGGATGAAAGTTTGGCTAGGTGGGTTCATAGCACACGGAGTGGAATGAAAAATTAGAAGGGGGTTATATTGAAGAAATTCACACATGCCTTAACACACAGTGAGACCTGGTCACCGTCTTATAAAAGAGTTGTAATTTATGAAATCACCTGCTCCGTTGAGGTTGGTCTCACTATGTGTACTCATTGCAACATGAATCTCAAAGTTGCGTTGAAATTGAATCAATCGTAAATCTTTTATAAGACGAAGCCCAGACTGCACAACGACTTCCCTTATCAAAATCACAACCCATAAATTGTCAACAAGTAGCGCGCGTGCCAAATCCCCTTTGCATCCCCCATTTTCAGAGCGATGAAAAAAATATCTTTGTAATTCAAAATGATGTAATTTTATGTTCTTATGAATCAGAAAATTCTAATTAAATACAATGTTCATATTCAGTTTTGAAGCAGGATGGTCAGTGATTGGGCTGGTACCAGTGGCGTATCTACGGAGGGGGGGGGGGCAGAGGGGGCACGTGCCCGGACGGCACTTGCAGGGGGCGCAATAACCGCAAAAGAGAGAAAGAAAAAGGGAGAAATACAAGAAAAATTATGGTCTTAGAGGGTTATTTGCGCCCAAGTCAAGGACAAAATGCGTAAGAGATGGTGTTTTATAGGGTTTGAAATGTGAAAATTTTCTAAAGCTCAGTCGCCTTGCTTCAGGATCTAGCTATTTCGCGCCCCCATCGGCGTTTTTAAAGTGTTAACCATTAATTGACTCTAGTTGCCTTGCCCCTCCCCCACCCCCCCCCCCCCCTGCATAAGGCAGGAGCTTGTTAAAGTTTGCGCCCCCGGGTGGGCTATAGGTGCATTCGAAGGAAAATTATAATTGGCCTTGCAATTGCCTTGCTAAATTCCTCTAATAATTATATTTCTTCAGGGTTTTCTTTCATTTTGCGCCCCGAAAATAGAATGTTCAAACAAAAAACAAAAAACCCCAAAAAATCTATTGCTAGGTAGATTTTTCCTTTGTTGTTTTTTTTTTCTCTCTCTCAGGGTACAAAACATTAAAAACTTCAATTTGAGGGGTGAAAAGGAAGAAAAAATCTGCGGCTCAGATCAGAGCATGCAATTAATTTCATTTAAATCGTAAGATCTTTAATGAGCTTTGCATCACTAAACAAATGACTTTCAAATCGATAAGCATGATATCACCTGAATTAAAGCCAACAAAAATCCAACCTCGCCTCTATCGTTTGTAAAAAAAAATTAATTTTATTAATTGAATTCTTTAAAACAAATCGTAAAATTTTGCTTTCCGAAATTTTCAGCCCCCAAAAAGCAAAATTTCTACATCACTTTGTAAATGTGAAACCCGGCTTAGCTTTTCACTTTCTTTCTTATCTTTCTTTCTTTTTAAGTCAGTTTAGACTTTCCGAACTTAATGATAGGATAGGAGATTTACTTTCTGTCCTAGGCACTATTATTTACATTTTAATTATCAATTTACTAGCATTAAATTCACTATTAAATTATCTCAGATTCGTATCGATTTACGCTTAGTTTTGAGACATTTTCATAATGTCAAACCCAGCCAGCACATCTAGTATATGAAAAAGCGTTCCATTTGCCTCAATATGGTTTACACTCCAATCTCTCAACTACAGTGCGTCTCCTCAAAAAGTTAACAGTTGGAAAAAGTCTCCCCCAAATAAATATTTCTGAATATTTTCAATAAATTTTAAGGCTTGCAGATAGCTTAGGGTCCCTCCTATACAATGACACCAAAAGTTCTGACTAGTTATTACGCTTGAGTGATCTAACACCACTTTTGTGAAAGGGTGTAAAATTCAGACTTAACAAGAATTGGTATTTGTTCTGACTGGTATCAACAAAGTTGAGAACCGTTTGAAATTGACAGTTGGATAAAGTCTTCCGAATTAAATATTTCAAAATATTTTCAGGAAAATGTCATACCTATCGTTAGCTTAGGATCTCTTCTACCAAATGGCGTACCCAGGATTTTTTTAAGGGTGGTATTTAAGATTATTCTTCATAATTCTCTGACAAGCAAAAAACAAAAAAAAAAAAAAAAAAAAAACGGTCTTCACCATTTCATCATTGCTGGGTTATGGGGTCTCTCCTTACTCCAAATTCTCTGACAAGCCAAAAAAAAAAAAAAAAAAAAAAGGTTATTAGCATTTTCGTGTTAAAAACAAGCTTTTGTTTCATTTCTAAACTCCTAAAGCATTGCGCTAGGGGGTGCTTGAACACCTAAAACACCCAAACCCCCCCCCCCCCCCCACGCCTATGCCGCTGAGTGCCCGTCACTTCTTCACTACTTCTATACGTTTGAGCATAATAGGTCAGAAGCCTATCCCGAAATAGTCACCTTATTTTCCTCATAAGATCTGACCCCTTCAAATTACTTTGATCATTTAAGTCATTAAAAAAACGTTTGCCAGCCGTCGGGTTTAGCCCCTATAGAGCAACCCCAAAAGACCCCAAAGTCGAGTTGTTTTCACCCTATCTCCCCCATGCAACAAAAATTTTCAGTAGGAAATACTATGACTAGACATTGAAACACAAAACCTGACAAAAATTCCCGTCGGGATGGGGTGTCAGACGGCCCCTAATAATTAGTGTAAAATTTTGAAGTCCAGGGACCAAATTGTGACAGGAATTATATAGAGAGAGCTATGGATGCACATTACAAAAATATTTTCAAAATGACAACATTTTCCACCGGGAAGGGGGTGTTAGAACCCCTGAAACAAAACACCAAAGTGCCCATTGACAAAGCTTTGCCCCATAAAATGCTCTGTATCTAAAGAAAAGGCATTTTGTTACCTTCCGACTATAATTTAGATGGTCTAAGTAACTTTAAGGGGTCAAATGGGATGACCATTTCGCGACAGGCTCCCAGACTATAAAGGTCGAATAACAAAGGCCTATTGAAAGTTTTCCAGCCTGAAGACTAAATAAAGACATATGAGTGAACTATGATAAAAACTATGTCGAAGTGATTGAAAGTTGTCACGCTTGAAGCCTCACCCTTTACTACGTCCCTTCTCTTTTCAAAATGCTATTTCGTGATTATGTTCCTTAAGGGGATTAAGCAAACATAGATACGTTATTTCATGTAATATACATTTCAGATATATTTTAATAATATATTCTGAGAATGTTCCAGTAATACTGCATCTTTTTTATACGATTTAATGCAATATAATTAAATCATTAGGTCATCAAACAAAACAGAACCATCTTTGAAGATTCTCATTAAAATTCAGAGCCACGTGATACCCTACATACATACCAAATTGCGAGAGGTGGGGGAGGGGGGGGGGAGAGAGAGAGAGAGAGCTAGAGAAACTGATAAAAAAGACTCATCAGGAAAAAAATATTCATATAAGTCATACAAATAAAAAAAAGGAATAGAGCGTGTTGATGTGCGTGCTTGGTGCGTGTGTGTGTATGGGGGGGGGGGGGGTCAATAAGTTTGTTTAGGTCTACAAGCGACGAAGTTGTACTGCTTGATTTTGATTTATGTTACTGTGGAGAACAATGCGCTTCCGGTATATGGACCCCCCCCCCCCCCCCCATATAAGAGAGATATAGAAAGGGGGAAGCGGAAAGAGAGAGAGAGAGAGACAAAAGAGATACCTACACGTAGAAAGAAGGTAAAAACAGAGAAAGTATAAAACAGAGAACGGGAGAGAGAGAGAGAGAAAATGAGTGATTGAGGGAGAGATGGTGGCTGAGAAAGACAAAGAAAGAGAGAGAGAAAGGCGGGCGGGGGGGGGGGGGTAAGAGATTGAGGGATAACTATTTTCATAATCTCGGTCAATCAGTCAGTGAAAATTTGATAAAACCATGAGTAAAATACATAAACAATATGATAAACTTATAACTGATCATTCCTTTACAAAGACAAAAACACACATGAAACGCATTATAGCCTATAGTGTTTCCTTGTAATACATTATAATTATTAGTATTCTAATATAGTTACAGTATTTACAATTATCTTGAAACACGTATAACTGTATAAAGCATCTTACGCCAAAATATCAAACCGTAAGACATAAACATGATAAATGCGAGAAGTAAACGTGAGAAGTAGAGTAAGCATAGGCCTACTGAGATATTTATTAAATATTTCAGTATGCTTATTCTTCACATATTATCAGGCGAAATATAGGTGCAAAATATTATATACAATACTACAAACACGATCGCATAAACTTTCGATAAACCTATACTCAAGGATAATTTCACTCTCCTTTTGTATATTACATAGAAATCATGATCGAAATACGTAATACGTCATTGTAATGTTCGCACATTTCAATAGTTGATAGATAAGGCTGTTGAAATTGCTTTAGGTCTATTTTTAAAAAGTCTTTGCGACCGTATTTACAGTGATAAAAAAAAAATCTACATTTCAATTTGATAAACATAATACATGTGCATGTATATATATAAAATCATGCGTAAAATAATAACGGAATGTAAAAAAAAAAAATAAAAAAATGATAAAAACAAAACTGGAAAAAAAGAGAAAAAAAGAGGCCTATTAAATAGGCCCTACATAATAAAAAAAAAAAAAAAATTAATTCTTAAGAATAAAAGCAGTTTTTATAGACAGTGTGTATATCTGTGAAGAGCTTGCACATTCATTTGCATTTCTCCCATCATATATTTAATTGCACGCATTTAAATTTGTTTGTCCATTGCGTTCCGCATGGTCAACCGCTAGGCAAGTTTGGACTGGGAGTAAGAGCTTGCACATGCGTAGTCATGACGTTATCATATCATATCATATCAAATCACAGTCACAAAGTCCGATAGAGAAGTATATGGCGAGGTAAAAAGTTCGATATCCTGGAAGCTGGAAATCGAACAAGAAAACAAAATTACAGAATTGATTCAAAAATGTATACACTGTACTATGCGTTATGAAGGGGGAATGCTGTTTGACATAGGCGAAATACTTACGACCTTGTACATCTTGAAAGGGGGCACTTTTACAAATCTTATCAAATCAAATCAGTTTATTGAATTAAAATCAACGATTTTGGATTATCATCAACACACAAGTATAGAAGTGCAAATAAAGAATAAAAATAGGTTACAGATGAATTTTCTAAACTGGATGTCAAATCATCATTGAAAAATAACTAAGTAAACAAAAGACAAAAGCAAAAAAGAAGAAGAGTAAAATAGAATGTTGGTTATAATCAGGAAAATGCACTATTCTTATAGGCCTCCTGCCAAACTTTTCCTACTTTTACAGATCATGTGCAGATGATTTACCTACTTGGAGCCTCTATTATATACTTATTATATTACTGTACATATCACTGATGGATGTGACACAGATCTTACTTTTGTCATAATCATTACTCTGCATTTACAAGAAACTTGCATTTTCATACCCTGATTAAACCAATACACCTATTCTATTATATACATTCCACCATGAAACCACTGGCTTCAGGCAATGGCTGGAAAGCAAGCTCCCCTTTCACATTCATATGTACCGTACTTACTTTTGTAATGTTATTTTTCATCTATTTCGATATTATGTATAGTATGATCTATGATTGTATTTTTTTTTAATTCGAGGGGACTCCCATGAAAAAACAGCAAACAAACAAACAAACAAAACAACAAACAAACATACTAGTATTATGCTGATGGGGGTGTTCCGTCAAATATTTGATTTTGATCAACTTCTCCCCATCTGTCCAACTGCATTTTAAAGATCTTTGTTTTAATGCTGCTTTTGTTTTTAATGACTCATTTCTTTTGTTGACCGATAGCACTTGTTGATATTTACCGTCAGCAGTTTTGAGCATGGCTTATGGTCCTTTCCAGCTCGCGCTCTCTCTCTCCTTCCCTCTCCCTCTACACATTGCATATAGTATGAGTTTTTCATAGGGGCATGCAAGATTTATAATACACATGAAGTAACCCTACTGATAGATCTAGAACCTGGCTGTAAGCAAGGGCGTAAACAGGTGGGGGACAGGGGGACATCATATCATTTGTCTCCCCCCCCCCCCCACACTTTTGGGGTTCAAACCCATTACTAAAAACCTGAAAAGCACTTCCATCTTGTTCTTTTGTATGCCTTGAGTTTGAGAAATACTCAAATATAAATGTTCAACCGCCCTTGTTGACATTTGTTGTCTTGTTGAAATCATCCCAATCCTCTTCCCTCGCAATGCAGCACTGCCATGGCGCGGCGCGGCGCGCCGTTCGATCGAGTTGCAAATTTTATTCTAGATCTCGCCAATAGCCGGCCGCCGCGCCAGGCCTGAGGGGGGCCTGGGCCTAATTATAGGCCTTGCGCGGGTGCAGTCCTGCGTACGCAGCATAAGCATAAGAATTGAGCCCTCAAAGAATTGCCGAGGATTTCATCAAATCAGAGGACCGTCGTAGGTAGATTTTCGGGAAGTTCTGAAGTTCCAGGGTAATTACCTCGCTGTAATTTTTGATTTATATCGAAACCTTGCTCTATCAGAGTAACAACAAGGTTATCTGAAATTTGTGATTGCGAAATTCCCTTCTACTTATGAGAGCTCGTAATATTTCTGCTTGTTATAATGAGAATCCACTGCATAAGCTTTTAACAACATGATACAATTGGCTTGATTTCTGCTGCACAGTGCATTGTATGGAAAAAACTATTAAGAAAATATTTTTCATATTGTATAGAGAAAAGTGAAGTACAGTTACAGAAAGTGTGTGGAATATAGAAATGGCAAACTATCTTAGCTTATCAGGAGGTAAAAATATTTTCTTATACATTATGTTTAGTTTTGTATAAGTTATAAGCCTATAGAAAATGTTTTGATTCTATGTTATGTATGAAAGAGAAGTTCTGAGAAATAAGATGAATCAATGCAAATATTAGTAATGACGCACTCAAACGACGCCTCGTGTGTGTGTGTGTGTGATTACAGACGTGTATGGAAAGAAAAAAAAAATCAATAGTACCGTACAAACTAGGGGTTCGCAGGGTGCGCGCGAACCCCCCCCCCCCCTCCAGGAAAAAAAAGGGGAAAGGGTCATTTTGTGATTGAATAGAGCTAAGAAAATTTGCAAACATTGAAAGAAAAAAAAAGAGGGAAGAGGAAAGACAAAAGGAAAAGGAGAAAAGAGAAAGTAGCAGAAAAAAAGAAAAGGGAAAGGAAAGGAAAACAAAAACAGAATGAAAAGAAGGAAAAGAAAAGGGAAGGGAAGAAAAAGAAGGAAAAACTGGCCAATTTTTTGCTTGCTCGCTTCGCTCGCTCGCAAGAACACTGGAATTTTAATATTCGGGCAAAAGGCGTCCCCCTTCGGCAATGAGCTGCAGCCCCCCCCCCCCCCGGAGAATGTTCAAAGTTCCGATATTCATATTCGGGCAACGAGGTGCTGGATTATCCAATATTTGGGAAGCAAGGTTCTCGGATAATAATGTTATGTAACTTGTGTATGCAAGGAGTTATCACAGATAACTCCTTGGTGTATATGTAACTTCTGTACATTTTCACTACGAAAAGTTTTGCTCGCTTCGTTCGCGAACATTTAGAAATTGAAAAGTTGATATTCGGGCAAAGGGCGTCAGCCCCCTCCTTGCGAAAATGGGCCCGTATGATCAAGATCTCTACATCTACGATTTTCTTTTATCATTATTTGTGTGTGTGTGTGTGTGGGGGGGGGGGGGTTAGGGTGCAGCATTTTTGTCGGCAAATTTGGGTATCACAACCCCCCCCCCCCTTCAAAATGTTCTAGCGACGCCCCTGGCTGTTAGTTACGGTAGACTCTAAGTAATATAGTAATAATAATTAGTATATTCTTTTCCTTTGTTCGACTTTTATATCCAACTAGCTGCCTCGGCGCTTCGCGCCTGGTTAACTAATTTTGTTTTTTGTTTTCAGTTTATTTTTATTTTAATTTCTTTTTTAAAAATATATACATAAGATGTAGTCATTAGTTTTGTGACCTGGTAAATTTTGACCGGTTCGGATCCGGTTGAAATAAATACATGCCAACCGCCGAGCCGGCCCAGGTTCGGTCATAACGTTGTGGTAATCAAAACGTCATTAAATCATTAAAAAAAAAGAACTTGAAGCAAACCATAAAATAGGAGCCAGAATTCCAAGTATTACAGTGCTAAATCCCTGGGGTATCGTAAAAGGTGGGAAGGATGAAAGTTTGGCTAGGTGGGTTCATAGCACACGGAGTGGAATGAAAAATTAGAAGGGGGTTATATTGAAGAAATTCACACATGCCTTAACACACAGTGAGACCTGGGGAGCGTTTCATCAAGAGTTTTGTCAGTGATTTTTACCGACAAGTTTTATAAGCTACTGAAATCCTTGCACCTGATTGGCTGAGAGCAAATTTGTCGGTACAAAAAAATCACTGACAAAACGCTTGATGAAAGGCTCCCCTGGTCACCGTCTTATAAAAGAGTTGTAATTTATGAAATCACCTGCTCCGTTGAGGTTGGTCTCACTATGTGTACTCATTGCAACATGAATCTCAAAGTTGCGTTGAAATTGAATCAATCGTAAATCTTTTATAAGACGAAGCCCAGACTGCACAACGACTTCCCTTATCAAAATCACAACCCATAAACTGTCAACAAGTAGCGCGCGTGCCAAATCCCCTTTGCATCCCCCATTTTCAGAGCGATGAAAAAAATATCTTTGTTCAAAATGATGTAATTTTATGTTCTTATGAATCAGAAAATTCTAATTAAATACAATGTCATATTCAGTTTTGAAGCAGGATGGTCAGTGATTGGGCTGGTACCAGTGGCGTATCTACGGGGGGGGGGGCAGTGGGGGCACGTGCCCGGGCGGCACTTGCAGGGGGCGCAAAAAACGCAAAAGAGAGAAAGAAAAAGGGAGAAATACAAGAAAATTTATGGTCTTAGAGGGTTATTTGCGCCCAAGTCAAGGACAAAATGCGTAAGAGATGGTGTTTTATAGGGTTTGAAATGTGAAAATTTTCTAAAGCTCAGTCGCCTTGCTTCAGGATCTAGCTATTTCGCGCCCCCATCGGCGTTTTTAAAGTGTTAACCATTAATTGACTCTAGTTGCCTTGCCCCTCCCCCACCCCCCCCCCCCCCTGCATAAGGCAGGAGCTTGTTAAAGTTTGCGCCCCCGGGTGGGCTATAGGTGCATTCGAAGGAAAATTATAAATTGGCCTTGCAATTGCCTTGCTAATTCCTCTAATAATTTTATATTCCTTCAGGATTTTCTTTCATTTTGCGCCCCGAAAATAGAATGTTCAAAAAAAACAAAACAAAAAACAAAAAAATCTATTACTAGGTAGCTTTTTTCCCTTTTTTTTTTTTTTTCTCAGGGTAAAAAAACATTAAAAACTTCAATTTGAGGGGTGAAAAGGAAGAAAAAATCTGCAGCTCTGTCGCGTTGTTCCCTTGCTTATACAATAATTCATCAAATTTTGGCTAGCAACTCCGGGTTATGTGCATCAAAACTCATTTTCACGTCATCATCATCCTCAATAAATATTGGGTGTGATGTATCCTCCTTTCTCCAGCACATTCGATTCCACCACATTTCCACCACATTTCATTTCAGTTTTGCAGAATTGCATTATAAAGGAAAGTTACCCACTGAACCCTCTAAATCCAGAATAATTACATGTACTTTTAATCTAAATAATTTTTCTGCATTGTGGCTTCGAAAAAAAAATCACCTCTAAATATATTTGGGGATGGTAACACATGCAGGCCAAACCCCCCCCCCCCTACTTCATTAAAAAAAATTATACTTCCATATCACTCCCAGATCAACACCCATGTTGTATAATTTGAAGTAGATGGTTTTCACCTTTGTGGTGTAAAAATATATCGGGAAAAATCAGAAGCCACGACAGCATTGCAGATAAATATTAATAAATTCATATAAATCTACAATATTGTACACAGATATATAACATTGATATTGAAATAAAGAATATATAGGAATAAAATTAATAGATATAATATATCAAATTATATTTATCTACAACATAATATAGAAATGTATATATTTCCACTTTTTTTTCCTTTTTTTTTTTGGTGGGGTGAAACCTGGGAAGGATGTTTGTACACACCATCCCCCCACCCGAAAAGTTGGGGGATGCATACCCCCCCCCCCCCCCCCCCCCCCGCTATCTACTCCCCTGGACAAAGGTATCTATTATTCATGAGTCTGTACCGCGAAGTTTGAATTTTCCACTACTTAAGTTAGATCTAAATCTAGTCTAGTATCTACATAACTATACACAGCGCTATCGCGAAGTGACAGCGCTGTACGAGCACGAGCCAAGGTTGCCAGAGTTGGCAGAATTCTACTTTCTGGCAGAATTTTAGCATCTAGCATTATGCTAGGCATAATTTGACAAAATTTAGCAGAATTTTAGCAGAATTCTGGTGTTTTGTTTTGTTGCTTTTTTTGCTTGTCAGAGAATTTTTGAGTAAAAATATACCTAAAAATGCTGATAACCTTTAAAAAAAATTTTTTTTTTTTTTTGCTTGTCGGAGTAAAATTTTGATTTAGCAGTAAAAAATTTTATATAGCAGAATTTTCGCTGCAGAATTCTATTTTTTTCGCTGGCCACACTGTACTGGCACGAGCTGCCCATTCTCTAGCGTTGCCAACCGGACTACAATAGTGCGACTACATGCTTTTCGCTGAAATTACATATATTTTTCATCTAAAAATTAATTTTATCACATTAATTTTGTCAATTAATTTGAAGAATTCATGCAAAGATTCTGAGAACTTCAAGTGAAAGTCTTGCCATAAACATAACAATTTCACTTTTCACTTTCAGTCAGGCCTGTCAGTGTTGCTGCAGTGAATGTATGCACTATTGCATGCAGCGTACAGTGACACTTCCACTGCACTGTGTGAGATGCGTACGTGTAAGCAAGATCCGATGTGGATTTGCATTGATTCTATTGGGTTGTTTTTTTCAAACGGGTACAATAATCGGATTTTATTGGGCTTACCAACAGAATTTGAATGAAGTTAGCTATCAGGAACATCTGATTCTTGCAATTCTCCGTCTGTAAACAGTCAAATATTACAGCTCTCCTGCACTCGCCATTATTAGACGGATGGCTTAATGCACTGGCACTACCAAATTAGGGCAAAAAGGGAGTGGCCTAAGCGTCGAAGGCAAGGCGGGGTTCATCTCAAATGATCGTACCATGGACCCTACTACAGATGGACACTGATCGGTACCATAATGCATTCGTGCACCTGACTCTGTCAAAAGAATCACAATGACATTCCAAACAACATGTTTCCCAGCTTTGATCTCATCACGACCGCCGCCAGTCAGCCATAAAAGAACCAGAATTGTGCCTTGAGAAATCTACAAATGCATGCGCAGAAGAAAATGAATCGCTTAAAATCATGGAAATGCATGTGCAGTTGTGGCGTACAAATGAAAATTGTCGTATATATGCATTTTTCAATAGGAAATCAGAAGTAGTTTACAAGAGAGACCTGTAAATTTGGCTGTAACATAATGATTTTAAACTTCATTTTGAAACTTATCCGATCCATTTTCCAGGAATATGAGGTAATAGGACAGAAGGGGATATGTATTTTTCAAAGTTAGTCAAGGTCAGATGCATGTCTACGAGTGTCCACTTCTGTAATAATCAATCTCATATCACAAAAATTGTCATAATTTGGGGTTCGCTGCTCCTGTAACTGGTCTTAAATCACGATATACGTTTTCTGAAACACTTCAGCGAAATGAATTCGAAGAAAGGTAAAGGGTTCTTTTGTCTGTGACGATTCGTGATTACGTAATCAACATTGTCGCGACAAATTAATGAATGTGCTCATCAACATACACATTATCAGGTGGCGGCGGTCATGACGTGATCAAAGCAAGACTCCCGTTATTAGTCCATCTGTTGTAAGGTCCATGATCGTACACACCAAAGACTTTTAATAGTATCAAGACAGATTACTCTCACCTACTTCCGTAGTACATTCGGCAGACGTAAATTGCTGTGTTAAAAAAGACTCGGAAAAATACGTTCGCCATAGGTATAACACGTGAAAAGATGTCTCATTTTTTCTTGATATTTCATATCTTACTCTATTTTTTTCAAGTCTGATTTTTGCATGAGAGAAAGGATGGATAGTTCAAAAAACATTTAATGAACCTTTATTGTCAATAAATGCCACTATGAATCCCCGGGATCATGCCTGCTTTTTGACATAATCATCTGCCATAGGGTTAACACGTGAAAACATGGATTTTAAGAATGATTATAGTTCCCTCTGGTATTTCCTTGAATTTCATGTAAATGTGGCTTACATGTAATTTGAGACTCTGAACGAGATTAATGATGGCTCAAAAAGTGGAAGGGACCCCGCATAAATCCCAGGGAATATGCATGCTTTTGGCCTTCCAGCACCCATAGGTTAAAACGCAAAAACAGGGATTTTTGAATGATTATAATTCCCCCAGAATTAAATTAAAGTTTTGAAAAATGTGACTTAAATAAAATTTAAAGCTCTGAAAATGTATGATTAAGTCTCAACTAGTCGAACAGACCCCGCATAAATCCCAGGGAATATGCATGCTTTTGACCCCTAAAAAGTCTCGCCTGCCATAGGTTTACAAGCGAAAACAAGGAATCTTAGGATGATTATAATTCCCATATTTTTTATTTGAAAATATAAAAACTGTGATCTACATGTAATTTGAGGCTTTGAACAAGCTTACTGAAGGCTCAAAAAATTGAAAAGACCCCACATAAATCCCGGGGAATATGCATGCTTTTGACCAAAAAAGTCACGCCTGCCATAGGTTTACACGCGAAAACAAGGAATATTAGGATGATTATAATTCCCATAGTTTTTATTTGAAAATATAAAAACTGTGATTTACATGAAACTTAAAGCTCTGAAAAGGTATAATTAAGGCTCGATGAGTCCAGTAAACCCCCATAAATCCCCGGGAATATACATGCTTTTGGCCTTCCAGCTCCCATAGGTTAACACATGAAAAGAGGGATTTTAAAATGATTTTAATTCCCCTAGTATTTATTTGAAATTATGAAAAATGTAATTTACATGAAATTTAAAGCTCTGAAAGGGTATAGGCTCGATGAGTCATTTAAACCTTGCATAAATCCCCGGGAATATGCATGCTTTTGGCTTTCCAGCTCCCATAGGTTAAAACACATGAAAACAAGGGTTTTGAAATGATATTAATTCCCCTAGTATTTATTTGAAATGATGAAAAATGTGATTTACATGAAATTTAAAGCTCTAAAAGGGTATAATTAAGGCTCGATGAGTCCAATAAACCCCGCATAAATCCCCGGGAATATGCATGCTTTTGACCCAAAAAAAATAATTTGTCATATAAGACGTGAAACCGTTTGTTGTTATTGATGACGTAATGTGGGCGTGTAGTATCGATCACGTGAGATCGACGACATCCAATGAGATCGTGCGTTAGCAGACGACCATGTAGCAGACGTCCGCCCGAAGGCAAGCCCAGCCTAGCCGGTATTAGAAGAAACTCTAACTAAATTCCAGTTCACTATTATATTTCTAATGTACCAGAGGCAAAATGCAATGTATTAAATTCATAAATTCATATAATCAATGTTCTATCACCGAATTACGCCTAGCCAAATGAATGATGTTAGATCATGCAATCAGCATGGAATAGCTGAGCTGAATAGCGACCGACAAGGTGTCTAGCTCTAGCTAGGCTAGGTCTACCCCTCTGCGATCCCGATCGAGGTGGTGGCGTTGCCGTTGGAACTCTGTCAGTTTGCCAAAAGTTTTTTTCCCCAAACTTGGCTCATCAAAGTTTTTTGCTTGCTGATCGTCGTTTAGTTTGGCTTCAGCCAACGAGACCGACAGCTCCGAGAGACCGACAATGTAGTGGGAGGGGGCTTCTGAACCCTATTATGGATATGAGTCTGACACTGACAGTCCATGATAGGGGCGAATGCAGGATGTAGTAAAGGGGGGGGGGGCACAAATGCAGGGCTGTCAACTTTGGGGAACTACTTGAAGGGAGATTCGTATGTTTTTTTCTCGCCAGTCCTCCAAAATTTGCTCAGTGGGGGGGGGGGGGGGGTAATCAGATTTTATGGGGTCCAGTTTTCCTCCATAATTTTCTGACAAGCAAAAAAAAAAAAAAAAAAAAAAAAAAAGTCATCAGTTCTTAAAGGGGGCACAATAAAGAAAGGGCCCGGGGACAATGATATATAATTTTCTTTCAAGGGGGGGGGGGGAACTGGCCGGGATTGCGCCCCCCCCCCCTCCCCTTCAAATCCGCCAATGGCCCATGCCCGGACTGTCACGTCAGTCTTGCGGGGTGGACCTTTTTACAAGTTTTCTCGGAGGGTTAATAGACCGACATTGTTAGCCTCGTAGGCTCCCAAACTAATGGTGTTCGATCCGGTTTTCTTTACATTTTAGGCAAGAGCCTGTGTATACTTGTAGTTTGTAGTTCAAAAGAATGTAATTCCTATTCCAGGGGCGGATCCCCTAGAGGAGGGGGCACAGAGCCGGAAAAGTACACAATTAAAGAGGCAATTTTTTTTTATTGTGTACTTAAGGTATGCCAGTTGGGTTTCAAACGGGGCTGCGGTCGATTCGCCCCCCCCCCCCAGATCCGCCCCTGCTATTCTGTCATGGATGTGAAGAATGGGATTGCATAGTGTTGGTGGTCGATCTCATTAAATTGAAAGATTGAAAACAAAACAGTAAGAGATCATTATTTTGTCCTCATTTCTATTAGAGTCATTTTTACAGATCGGTTGTAAGAGAGAATAAGAGAATAAGAGAGTATGAGAAAATGAAAGCCTGTGAGAGGGGGAGGGAAGGGGGAAAGAGAGAGGGACAAAGAGAGTTGCGGGAAAAAGGAATGGGATATTCCTACAAAGACAGAATAGGACTGGTAATAAATAATGTCATCAGCTGCTATTGTTGGTTACTAGTTAATTCAATTCAAAATACGGAGGCCGTTTTTTCCCTTTTCGTACAATAATTAGCCATTAGGCCCAATTGCACTGGTCTCAAACTGCTACAGCAGAATACTACAAATAACTTACCGTAAGTTATTTATATTGGTGGCGTATCCAGGAATGCAGGGGGAGGGGAGGGGAGCTCACGCCTGACGAACAAAAAATCATCAGATGCTGTCTATTCTGAATTTTCAGACAAGCAAGGGAAAAAGTCACATTTTTCATGTTCCTTCTGTGCCGGGGGTGGGGGGAGGGGCACACATTTCCTTTCATTTGATTTGTAACTAAGATATGTCAGATTTGGTTTTGGCTGGCACGTAGGGCACGGGCATTCCTGGATACGCCACCAATAAAAATAAGAGAATCTTGGATACGCCACTCTTAATTAATCTTTATATTTAAGGAATTGCTCGCACGCAATCTCATTTTAATAATGCCTTTTCTGTCTTGACTTTTAACAGAATAAGGCCAATAAATTTATATTATACATCTATAATCCCTGAAATTTACATAAATCATGATATGAAATGAAATATTCTGATTTAGAAAAATAAAGATAGCATTTTATTTTCAATTTTTTATTTTTTATTTTTATTTTTTACTTTTCTCGACATTCCCGTTAGATATCGCAGTGTTTGCTCATATAGAGCTTAATATCAGGGAACATGTTTGGACCACCCCCCCCCCCATCACATAAATATTAATAGAAATTTCACAGCAAATAAATTTAACAAAAATACAAACATCTCTCCTAGCTCCCCCTCCCAACTCTCTCCCTCTCCTCCTGGTCCAGTTACAGTATGTTGATTCCTATCTGTTTTGGTACATAATTTTGTATTTGAAGGGACAATATCAAGATTATGCCATTTACGGCTTGACCAAAAGCGATGTACAGAAAATGAAGAAAAAATAAAGAATATAAAAAATACAAACATCTTGATAAAGACTATAACCTTCCCCCTCTGCCGATCGACATGTACCACAATATATACGCGTGCTTTATTTCGGAACTGAGCACTCTTCGTATTTAAACTCTTTGGTACACACCAAGCTGTAAGCGTGGAAATAGTTTGCACAATCCCAGCGCGATTTGCATGAGTAACGGAGGTTCGGAAAGGCCGTATCGCCTTTTATATAATAGATAAAGTGATGAACTACAAATTATGTGAGCCGGTCTCCCCATGATTTTGAAGTTTTAGAAGTAAAATTATTTGTGATGTATTGGTCAAAAATTTGGGGTAAAATGCTCTGAAATAAGGCAGAGACTGCACCAGAGAGCATCTAAAACCCCCGGCTAAAACCCCTGAGCTTCCAGGGCCCTTAAGAGGGCCCTGGACCCCGGCCGCAAGGGACTTCGCGTTTCTCGCCCGTGATGTGCGCTTCGCGCAAATATGTATTTCTCTTCTTAAGGTGCGAACCTCTTCTTAAAAAAAGCTTGTACGGGCAAGATTAGGGGCCTGTAACATAAAGAGATACAATCAATCTTACGATCAATCGTAACTCTTCAGTACATGGTTATCCATAGACTGAAGAGTGATTTATCTCTTTAAGTTACAGGCCCCATAAATGATTATTTACATCTGGGGGACCGACCTTTAACGTCACCATCCGAAAGACGTGACTCAGTCTCGAACCTGGGTCCGCCTCGTGTGACACCTTGTGTAAGCCGGGCCTTACCTTTCAAAGAACAGGGGAGCGTTTCATCAAGCGTTTTGTCAGTGATTTTTACTGACAAATTTGCTCTCAGCCAATCAGATGCAAGGATTTCAGTAGCTTATAACAGTTGTCGGTAAAAATCACTGACAAAACGCTTGATGAAACGCTCCCCCGAGGTTTGCTGAGATATATAGTAGAGGATTGTGACATTATCAAATTCCCTCTTGAACTCTTTTACAAGGATGTTAAAAGAAGTACAGAACTATTAGGAGAACCATATTAAAAGATCTCCAGGGCCCTTTTGCATAAAAAGTTGCGATTAAACGCATCTCAAAAACTTAAACGCAAATCCAAAATACACGATCCTGCTTGGTTGAAAATCGAGTTGCGTTTAACTTTCTGAGTTGCGTTTAATCGCAACTTTTTATGCAAGAGGGCCCAGGGTACACAATAAAGGTAGGCCTATATGTGAAAGTCAAAAGCGATAGACTATCTAAATTCAATATAGAGAAAGTAAAAAACCTATACTCACATGCCAAGTCCATGGTTTTCAGGTAGAAAGAAACACGATTTTTAAAACTTTCTCGACGCTCCTTGTATCACATTTACTACATGTAGAACGGGATATGTTGGGGTTTTTACAGAGTGTATCAATCAGACATGGTTATTTACGCCCGAGGACCAAGCTTTAACGTTACCACCCGAAAGATATGACTCGACTTCGAACCGGCGTCCGTCTGAGTCACGTTTGTAGGCGAAGACAGAGAGCTGACCGACTGATGAACATACGGCTATTCCGGCCCCCGGGGGGGGGGGGGGGGGGGGGGGGGGGGGACTAGCCTTTACCATTGGTTGCTGTACTAAATTCAAAATTTCTGGGGGAGGTGCCCCCCCCCCCACCCTCTCGTCCTACCGGGATCGCTGCCCCTGATTTCGACAAAAGAAGACAATAATAGTGCATTAGTGCAGAGTTGTTACTTCCATACGTTTGAGCATAATAGTTCAGAAGCCTATCCCGAAATAGTCACCCTATTTTCCTCATAAGATTTGACCCCTTAAGGTTACTTAGATCATTTAAGTCATTAGTCACAAAAAAAAGTTTGCCAGCCGTCGGGTTTAGCCCCTAGAGCAACCCCAAAAGACTCCCAAGTCGGGTTTTTTTTTCAACCTCCCCCATGCTCCAAACTTCGTCAGTATAGGAAATACTATGAAACACAAAAACTGACAAAAATTTCCGTCGGGATAGGGTGTCCGACGGCCCCTAATAATTAGTGTAAATTTTTGAAGTCCAGGGAACAAATTGTGGCAGGAGTTATATATAGAGCAATGAATGCACATTACAAAAATATCTTTAAAATGACGACATTGTCCATCGGGAAGGGGGTGTTAGAACCCCTTTGACTGAGTAACTTTAAGGGGTCAAATCTAATGGATAAAATGGGGTGACTATTTCGCGACAGGCTCCCAGACTATAAAGGTCGAATAACAAAGGCCTATTGAAAGTTCTCCAGCCTGAAGACTAAATAAAGACATATGAGTGAACTATGATAAAAACTATGTCGAAGTGATTGAAAGTTGTCACGCTTGAAGCCTCACCTTTTACTACGTCCCTCCTCTTTTCAAAATGCTATTTCGTGATTATGTTCCTTAAGGGGATCAAGCAAACATAGGTACGTTATTTCATGTAATATACATTTCAGATATGTTTTAATAATAATTATATTCTGAGAATGTTCCAGTAATACTGCATCTTTTTGATACGATTTAATGCAATATAATTAAGTCATAATGTCATCAAACAAAACAGAACTATATTGAAGATTCTCATTAAAATTCAGAGGCACGTGATACCTTATATCCACACCAAATAGCGAGAGGTGGATAGAGAGAGAGCCAGGGAAACTGATGCATAAAACAGACTCATCAGGAAAAAAATATAGATAAATCATACAAATAAATAGGAATAGAGAGTGGATGTGCGTGCGTGCGTGGTGCGTGTGTGTTTTTGAGGGTGTCTGTGTGGGTGGGTGGGGGTCAATAAGTTTGTTTAGACCTACAAGCGACGAAGTTGTACTACTTGAACTTGTTTTTATGTTACTGTATAGAGAAGAATGCGCTTCCGGTATATGGACCCCCCCCCCCCCCCCCCCCATTATATGAGAGTGATATAGAAAGGGAGAAGCGGAAAGAGACAGAGACAGAGAGATAGAGATCACGTAGAAAGAAGGTAGACACAGAGAAAGTTTAAAACAGAGAACGGAACAGACAGAGAGAGAAAAAAAGAGAATGAGTGAGAGAGGGTGGCTGAGAAAGAGAGAGAGAGAGAGGGGGGGGGGGGGATAGGAGGCTGAGGGATAACATTTTTTCATAATCTCGGTTAATCAGTCCGTGAAAATCTAATAAAACGATGAGTAAAATACATAAACTATGTGATAAACTTATAATTGATCATTCGTTTACAAAGAAAAAAACACACACATGAAACGCATTATATAATGTTTCCTTGTAATACACAGTAATTATTAGTATTCCAATATAGTTTTTTTCCAATCATCTTGAAACACGCATAAAGTATCGTATGCCAAATATCAAACCGTAAGACATAAACATGATAAATGCGAGAAGTAAACGTGAGAAGTAGAATAAGCATAGGCCTACTGAGATATTTATTTATTAAATATCTCAGTATGCTTATTCTTCACATATCATCATGCGAAATATAGGTGCAAAATATAACATACAGTACTACAAATACGATCGCAAAAAATTTCGATAAACCAACTCAAGGACGATTTCCATCTCCTCTTGTATATCCCATAGAAATCATGATCGGAATACGTAATACGTCGCTCATTGTAATGTTCGCACATTTCAATAGGTGATATAGCTAAGGCTACTGAAATTGCTTTAGGTTTATTTTTTAAAAGTCTTTGCGATCGTATTTACAGTGATTAAAAAAATCTACATTTCAATTTGATAAACATAATACATGTGCATGCACATAATCATGCGTAGAATAATGACGGAATGTGACCCCACCCCCTCCCCCCCACAAAAAAAAAAAAAAAAAGAAAAAAGAAAAAGAAAAAGAAAAAGAAAAGAAAAAAAAACAGGAAAAAAAAAACACCTGAGGCCTTTTAAATAGGCCCTACATGATAAAAAAGAAAGATTCAATTCGTGAGAATAAAAGCAGTTTTTATAGACAGTGTGAATATCTGTGAAGAGCTTGCACATTCATTTGTATTTCTCCCATCATATATTTAATTGCACGCATTTAAATTTGTTTGTCCATTGCGTTCCGCATGGTCAACCGCTAGGCAAGTTCGGACTGGGAGTAAGAGTTTGCGCATGCGTAGTCATGACGTCATCATACGATGGCAAATCACAAACAGTCACAAAGTCCGATGGAGAAGTATATGGCGAGGTAAAAAGTTCGATATCCTCGTAACAAGGGGGCGGTGGCGATTGAAGGTATTTCACGTGTTCCACTCTATTCGGATGACCAGCAACGCAGATGGCCTTTAAAGGAAAAGAATTATCCAAATGTCAATCAGTTGTTTGAAGATGATCGTTTTTTAAGATGACTGAATTACTTTCTTTTGACGAAGTTTGTGAAGCACCTCATCATTATGATTGCGCCTTGATGTTATAGAGATATCTGGGGGGTGTTTCATAAAGCTGTTCGTAAGTTACAAACGACTTTACGCACGACTGGTGATATGTTCTTGTGCTAAATGAGATATCCCAGATTTTCCCAGGTGTTTTAACATGTGGGACTGAATTTCCAATAACCCTCATCAATTTTGACAAATAGTAAACTTTGCATTCGGATGCTTGTTTAACAGCAAGAATTTTAATCCACAAAGATCGGATTTCGCCTTTAGCTGATGGGAATCAAAATGATTGAGAATCTGATTAGCACCCAAGAACAGGTACCACAAAGTCGTTCGTAACTTTACGAACAGCTTTATGAAACACCTCCCACATTTTCTTTTTCTTGCTCGATCTACCCCAGACCCCTCACCTCTGCACTCCTCATTTCCACCCCCCCCCCCCCATTCACCTCCCTCTCTCTCTGTTTCTTCCTCTCCCTTTCTCCACCCCACTCTCTCTGTCTCTCTCCCTCCCCTAGTTCCCTCCATCTCTCAATCTACCCACCTTAAGCCCATCGCACACTATACGATCGGTCTGCGATCCGACGTTGGAAAAAAAATGTAATAGCATCAGATGTAAACAGTTTAACACATAAATTATGTTTGATTGAGGTTCTGAATATTTTATAGATAGTAAAATCGAAATTACGTCCTATTTTGAGCCTTCTAGTTGGAATAAAGATCAAATCGCCTCCGAATCGTAATGACGTCAGAGCAATCCTGCGATTGCCTGCGATTTGAAACTGATTTGGCCCTTATTCCACATTTAAGGCTGAAATCGCACCAAATTCTTATGTTGGGTATTTATATTATTATTCAGAATCAAAATCAGGTAGATTTTATTTCTTCAAATGCCTATATATAATGCTATTGCAATATTATTGCCAAAATCGGATCGCAGTCGATCGTATAGTATGCGGTGGAATTTAGACTTATATACCCCAGTCACACTGTTTCTTGGCCATTCGGGGTTGTGTCATATTTTTGTTCGGTCTGTTGTCGGTCTGATTTCGGTCTCTTTTGTGTGACTGGGATTTACATGCAGTAACTCCATGGATACTATATACACACCTCTAATTGCACCCTGTGTTGGTTGTCTCTTAAGCCACCTCGAGAGGACGTCCTTCCATGTCGGTGTGGCATTCGTTTCTTCCAAAATTTCCAGCACACAGTACAGCATAGCAGGTATACAAAGGTGATGAAGATAGCAATCAAAGCGTAGCGATCTGTAATGGCCACAACAATGAGAGAGAGAGAGAGAGAGAGAGAGAGAGAGAGAGGGGGGGGGGAACCTAGATAATTTCCATAGTTTAGGAATCCCATGCAGAAATTAATAGGTGGGAGAGAATGAGATGAGGGAGGAGAGATCGAGATGATAAAGAAAAAAAAAAGAGGCAGAGAGAAACTTGGGAAATGGAGATACAGATACAGATAAAGATAGAGACAGAAAGAGAGAGAGAGAGAGACTGAGACAGAGAGAAAGAAAGAGAGATATAGAAATTCATATGGTTCATCATGCCAGAAAAAGAACTTGACAATTGGGCAGTAATCTAGATATGGTAACATCAGTGATGACACCTGTATATATATATATATATATATATATATATAAATTGATCAATCGGGAAGAAAATATCATGGATGCAATACAATGGTTTTATAGAAAATATGAAAGTGTTAAATATTTGCATAAAATATATCCCTGAAATGCTTGAAAAATCATACTGCCAACTATCAAAGAGACACTTTGGTACCGCCCATAAGGAATCGCCCACGTGTATTTTTGGAATGTCATTTCCTTTTCTAATTTATATGACGCCGTTTCAAAACGTTTATTTATTACAATTTTTTAATTTGATAAAGTCATGATACTTACCAAAATAGACCATAGTCTCAAAGTTCGACTGGTTACCTTGATCACGAAATTCGAATTAACGCACTGGAATTATAGTAAGATAAGGAAGAAACCTGATTTAAGCGGAATGTATATCAAGCGGAATATCTCAAAGAAAACAAATTCGAGCAAGATCATTATCGACTTTGTAAGTCTGTAAACCAGCCAAGCCGATAAAAACAATTGTTCATGTTGTTTGTAACGACATAATAAATAGACAGAATTGGCCACTGTTGGCAGCTCCCTTGAAATAAATACTTTGCGGACGGAAGTAAGAGATTAATGGTGCCTAGATTAAATCAAGGCTTCTTTACTGTCCTCCTATGGCAAAACTGTAAAGTTTGAAGAAAAAAAAAATCTCTGCCGGGAATCGAACCTAGGTTTCTGACTTGCCTTACCCGTTAGAATGCAAAGATCACTCGTGGTCAAATGAATTCAGGCGACCGACAGATAATTCTTTCAATCCTAAAATTAATTCCTTAGGTGCAGTTGACTTCAGAACAATGACAAGCCGCTTGCCTTAGCTGGATCTACGCGAATGCTTCATCGGATATACAATATATAAGTTAGATTAATTATAATAACTGTTAGGAAATAACATATAAAACAACATTGGCAACTCTCTCATTGCGGAAGGATATAGTGGATTAATTTCAAGAGGATGTCAGCAGAATCACAAATGATTTGCAAATGACTTGCAGCAAAGGAAATCAATATTTAGTTGCTTTTCACACCTATATGTTTCTCAGGAATTTTCTTCAATATGTCTGTAAAGTATAATTATTTTTATATGTGTTAATTCATAGAGCATAATTCACTAATTTACGTGAATTATTTCAAACCACTACATAAAACATCTCGAATTGATTTCTCCTATTTCCAATCTTTTAGTGGTGGTTTGTAACTCCAACTGAGGCTCATACATTGCATGCTCTTCACATTCCCATTCCTTCAAAATGAAATAAAGAATAATTCAGTTTGCGCTTACCGGTATATACCGGTATAGTGCAGATTATTTGCTTCCCTATCAGGGAAATGGACATACATGAAAATAAAACAACACGATCAAAAAAAAAAAAAAAATCATCGTGAACATAGACCATCTGACAAATACACTGTAAAAAGTAGCCAGTCACTGGACAATACATAAAACAAATACTGTAAGGGCTTACCTATTAATACATGTTTTAGTGCAGGAACATGATGATGGAACGCTAAATTTGCTCGGTAAATTCGGGTCTAGACAGCTTTGTCATCATATCAGCTGATTCCAATTAAATGCTACCCGAAATAGATACACTCAGTAGCACTGTTTTCAAACTTTGTATATTTACTGTTCCACACTTTAGACTAACCTCATGCCCAATAGACAAATACAAGTAGGCCCATAAACGTAAAACCGTTTTGAAGCATAAATATGACAAGGATAGATCATCGACATGAACTTTGATCCTACCTCAGATCAGAGCGATAAGTGCCAAAGCAAAGGCTAAATGTGTCTGTTTTGGTGTTGTTCTATTGCACCGTGTGAACGCTCTGACCACGGATCAGTGGGACGGGATGGGTCGACTAAAGCTGGTATCAGCTAGCATTGTGAGAATGACACCCATCAATATGAAAAAAAAACCTTCAGGCAGCCATCTTATTCGCACACTGCATGCCAGGTAGGTTGAAGGCGAAGAAGTTTCAAAGTCAAATCAAAGGGATTGATTAACTTTGTGAAAAATTGTGAAATCAGCTCAAATGCAAGTGAATTGTGTGCAATCCTCTAACTACATATATAATTAAGGATATGTGAAAGTATGAGAGAAAATGGAACCTGTTTACTATCCTAAAAAAGAGAAAATCGTGATCGATCGCTAGTGCAAGTCGCTCGGCTTCTTCGCTGCGCTGCAGTCACAAAAACCAAGCTCCGGCGCTTGGCGATTTCAGAGCGGGTTTCCAGCCCGTACGGTATTCTGTGATAAAGCGAGGTATGCCAACGGTAAGAGTTCTTCAGGGTTCGGTGGTACTCTATCCCGACATGAATGTTCAATCGTAAATATCTTGATATATAAACGACCGATCAGCTTATAAAACTCAGGCGATTCCTGTCTGACCTAACGGTTTGCAATTATGATTACAGGATTAGCTGGAACAGTGATTTTTTTTTTTTTTCAATCCTGGGCAAAGTTAATCAATCACTTTATCTTTAAGGCCCCACGTTTGCCTTAAAGATAAAGTTGAGTTCTGGTCATGCGATTACATCGTGAAAAGACAGTCAAAATTGAATTAGGAAAGTTTATTTCGTGCATGATAATTAATGTATCAGCTTTGGGAATGATCAATATGATAAGATATTGACTAAAAGTCACATGCACTGCAGAAAGAAATGTGTATATGACTACACAAACAAGTGGCAATCTTTGAGCTACTTCTTGTCATACTTTCGAATATGAAAGTCTTTGAAGAGCAATCCTTTTCGAGGGGACATTTCTTCCATGCTATTCTTCTAAACATTACAACAACAACAACAACAAAAAAAAAAAAAACAGAACTCACCCTTCGCTTTAAGATCAGAAACGACTGGTCTGAGAAGACTCGCCACATACAAACTTTCTCAGAAATAGTCCATTATATTCAGCTTCAAAGCTTTTCAATAACCTACCGGCAGACATTCGAGCAGAAGAAAAAAAAACCTGGCAGCATTTTTACGGATCTATCCACATCCCCATCTTAAATACCCATCCCCCCCCCCAAAAAAAAAAAAAACAACAACAACAACAACAAAAACAAAACAAAAAAAACCCACAAAACAAAACAAAAAACAACAAACAAACAAAAAAAAAAAGAAAAAAAACATTTGCATTTGTTACTAAATAGTCTTAAACTCATAAATTCATCTGTATATGATTTCCTTTTATGTTTCAATCGTTGTTTTTCATATTCTATCTCTTCTTGTGTTGTTTTTCGTATTCATTTTATTCTTGTAAAAATTCTTGTAATGATTATGTGATTTCTTTTGTATATCATTTTGTATTTATGTATCGTTATGTTTGGACTTTGCTTACGGCCTTGCTAAAAAGCAGGGTAATTTTTACCGAGATTTAATTTTTAAAAAGTAATAAATACGTAAAAAATGAAAATAAAAATAAAAATGATATAGTCCACGCTTTCAATTTTTGTACTTGTCTGAATTGATAAACCTGAAATCTGAATGAATAAACACTTTGTAGGAAGTGGCCATCATGATGGAAATGGGTGCGAGAACGAAGTGGCATCACACCATGTTACATGTAATTGCCCTTGGGTTGGAGTCGCAGAAAAGCAGGAACGTGGTGAGATATACTTGATTAAACAAGTAATAAGTAGGCCTATTTTAAAAGCATTCGCCGATACATTGGTTTTATTGTAAACAGTGGTGTAATACGTGGGCTCATCGAGGGATCGGGCGCTGGTACTATGAGAGAGAGTGTACGTTGGGGGGGGGGGCATCATCTTCTTTTCACGCTGTCTTCTCCTCTCCTTTCTTTTCCTTCTTTCTCTCTCTCTCTCTCTCTCTCTCTCTCTCTCTCTTTCTCTTAAATACATCAGATGTATAGGTCAAGTTGATCTCAGCATGTGGGATTAACCCCTATATTTTAAGAATAATCGTTTTTATTTTTTTTTAGCAAAGTCAACTTTTCAGGATAGATGAACTGACGGAGACTGGCATCCATTTCCCTAACAAAACGTTTAGATCCAATGCATTTTGGAACAACTCCGAAAATATTTCCGAAGATATTACATTTATTTGCACTCTAATTCTTACCTAAAAAACCTAGAGTGTGTGTTTAGATGTGGTGCTATTCCATCTTAATGAAGAGACATGATATTTGAATTCGATGTTAAAAACCTCAATACTTGTAGAGGATCTATGGACTAAAATAATCGCAATTATAGTTTGTACAGTTATTGAATAGCGTATAATTATGCCTTGTCAGGAAAATTATACACACATCTTTTAACAGTGAATATATGTACTTAGTGTCAATTAAACTTGTCCCACGTGTGTTATATTTGCACCAGTCTTCGATGCATGTCTGAGTAACCATGGTAATCTCTGTGCCAATTGTGGTACTTGGTGATACACACGAAGCGTGCGCCCGAGGAGTGGGTGTGGGAGAGGGGAGTTTCTTCCCTCCCACGCGAAGCGTGGAAGTGCGTGGAAGTTTGGGCATTTATTCAAATTGAGAGAAAGACTGCACTTATCGATACATATTATTGCTGTTTTGATACCCCAATTTATTCAGACTGGATATCCTTTTAATGAAGAGATCATTCAGGAACCTTCTGTGAAAGTTTTGCACAGTTACATTAAAGAATAAAACGTACGAGGGATCTCATGGCTTTCTCATTTCTAAAGACTAAAGGACTATTTAAGGGACATAATTATGCCATTTATCTTAAGCGCAGAGCGCAATTTATTTTCTTTATATGATAGTTTTGGACTATAACCTCAATGACAACACAACAGCCAAAATATGATGGAGGACATAATAGCATGACGAGCGGTATATAAGCTATAAATATTGAGCAAACATATATGCTTCAAAATGGATTTTTCAAAATTGACCAAGTAAAAATCGAGTTGCGGTATGTTTTCTTTTTTATTGTGCTCCGGAGCGGAAAATAATTTGATCCAGTCTTCTCCTAAAATGTAGAACACATGCAAAATGTAAAATAATCTCTTTCAAAAGTAGATTACGTATTCAGTTGTCTGCGGGCCTGACTTGTTTAACGCTTCCAAAAAGCACAAATCGCACATTTATTATTATCATTATTATTATTATTATTATTATTATTATTATTATTATTATTATTATTATCATCATCATCGTTGTTACTGTAGTAGCAGTAACAGTAACTAGTATATAGTTGAGTTGATTTGATATACAAAAATTAAATATATAGCATAACCTCGTGTAGCATAATATTATTCAACTTCACTTAGTAAGATATGTATACATATAGTTCTTTCACACTTAAAATAGGAAGGCGAAAAATATTTGTGGGAATAAATACACGTCTGTGTAGTAATCATACAAAAGCCTAAGGTTTACAAATTACATTTAACGTTTTATGATGACTGGAACAATTCCCTGAACCGGCGCCCATTTTAATTACACTGTGGGGGAGGTGAAATCATTTGGATTATAACTTTACTGCATTTCAGAATCAGGAAAAAGGGACAAACAAAAGTATCCAATAATCTCATCCATGAGCTCGTCATCTCAGCTATATTTTGGTACTATTATAAAGAAGTATAATTTTGCGAAACCTTAAATCATTTTCTTTGAATTTGCAATTTTCTTGTTACTCCAGTAACAATAAATTTGAATCGTGGATCTATGTTTGTTTTTGATTTCTTTGAAGTTTAGGTTTCAGTCGTACCTCAGCGTAACATCTTCAAGTTCGCGGAGTGCAATGCATCGTTGCATCGAAGATGGCACTTTCGATATAGATTTCAGATTTTTTATTTACCATTTTCAATCATATAAACCATGTAAACATATACTGTAGTGAATAACAAAAAATAAATACTCACTCTCACTCTCTATTCTTCTCTGACCTTGTCACTCAGCCAATTGTTCACCTTTCTCCTTACTTCTGCTCTGTTCTTTCCTTCCTTTCCTCTTATTATATATATGGTCTCACCCCCCCCCCTCTCTCTCTCTCTCCCTTATGCCTCTGCTTTCTTGATTCTTTTTCCAATCTGTATGCTTAAAAGTGTGTACATGTAAACTTGTAATTGTATTAAGTAAACGATATGATATTGTGTTCATGAAGTATGTAAGTATATTTACTTGTATAACGCAGATCCCTGTGGAAGACCATACATTTTTTTTTCTATTTAATGAATGTTCTGTAATTTTATTGTACATGCATATGAATTCTGTACTTTTATGTAATTGTAAATAAAGAGACTACTCTGGATAAAGTACTGAAACAAAAATAAAAATTAAAATATAAATAAGGATCTAGTTTTGTAATATAGATTTTCTTTTAGATCTGGGTACGTTGTACTGCATTCGTAGGTTTGCTATGCCTATGAGTTATAGCATTGTTTAACTGATAAGGGGAGTGATAATACAAAGGAGTTATCACAAAACACTCCTTGATAACACCAGTGTCACATGGGCGGTCTCAAATAAATTTCGAGATGATACTCAATTTTTGCCAATCAAAACAGATTTACGATTTATTCCAGTACGTATAAAAACTCCGATATCAAAGCATCTCTCTGTGAAATTCAGTATAATTGTCAAACATGAAAATCGGATGAAAGAAAAAAAAAATGTTTTAACACATCGAAAAAGACAAAGTATATTACTTCAAATTATTACTCTGTTTTCACAACCACGAAATTCAGCCTGACAAAATAGGCAAAGGATCCTGCATTAATTCAATCCACAATATCCAGTGTCTTTCAACTCTGACCTTGTCTCTATACGAATAACTTCAAGCATGCATGAATAGATCCTGCACTGATCTAATCACAATTAAACCAACTTCAATGTTTCATCAGTGTATCATACCTACCACCTCAAATAACCTCCTCCGAGAAATATCAAGTAAACCTTTAACTTTTTTTCATTTCTTTATGCGATCATAGCTCATCTAAAACATTCTTATGAAAGGACCCTGTACTGATCCACCTTCCTATAATTATAACTTCAACCAATTTCTCCCAACTACTGCATTTACTGATCACATTCCATATAAAGCTTCAAACTTCACCTCAACTTGACCTTTTCTTCAACTGTCTTACCTCTATCTCCATAAGTCTCGATTTTCATAACTCTTACTCAAAACTCAATTTATCATCTCAAATCATAAAATCTCATATTGATCCAAATTCAAAATAACACTTCTCACTATTAACTGTTCACTCATCTTCAGAAAGTTTGCTTTGTCTGAATCTCTAGTCTCAAAGCCAATCTGCAAGATTTCCTTGATATTCAGAAAAACCAACAAAAAACCTGCTATTCTGTGTTCTCTCTCGCTGTTCTTTATAACAAAACTTATCTCCGTAACCAAGTCTTGTAATTGTTGGCCGAAAACTTCCACCAAAGACGGCGCTCTATCTCGTCAGCCCAAAACAATTCACTGACCCTTGTAGAAACGAGATATCCCAATCTTCAAGAACGAAACCAATCTTGGAAAATGTCCCGATCTTGGAACCATCGATGACTTCTTTAATTCAGGCATAAAAATATCAGTATAAATTCTAATTAATCTGGCCTCATACCGGTTCAAATAGCTTCAGCCAAATCAGTGAAATAAGGCTGCTTTTTGATGAAAATATAAAGTTGAAATTCAAATCAAAAAGGCGGCTAAAAATGGCGGCTGCCTCAAACTGCACATGTGTGTTTCACAGAGTCTAAAAGATGTTCTGCCCAGAAAACTACTGGAAAAGTACTAAGGTCTACTCCCAACTCTCTTCCCTAAAAGTATCCCAAGCAGCTGTTCAAAAGCATAGGCTCACTGAGCTCAACTAAAGGGACCTATTCAAGTTTACTACCCTGCACCCAACTTTCAATAGAAACGTAAATTAACTCAAGTCAGTCATCGATGGTAAAAGGAATCTCTCACACTCTTCTCCTCACACACTTCTCATTTCTGCATAAAATTAACTCCTTGTCTCTTAGCAACCTGGCTGTGGAGTGAAAATTAGATGAAAGTTACACTGTTAGAACGTTGATTAAAATTTTTAATCTTGTTGGTTAAAATTTTAATCAACCGAGGATTACCAGGTGAACCACACATTTGTAGGTTAAAACTTTAATCAACGGCCTGTTGATTAAAGTTTAACCTGTTGTTGATTAAAAGTTTTAATCATTTGTTGGTTAATCTTATTTTGCTCAACGTTGGTTAAATCGGTGTTGATTAAACTTAAACATATTGTTGGTTAAATGTTTAACCATTAGTTGGTTAGTTTTATTTTGTTGGTCAAATGTTTAACCATTTGTTGGTTAATCGTATTTTGCTCAACATTGGTTAAATTGGAGTTGATTAAAATTAAACAAATTGTTAATGTTTAACCATTTGTTGGTTAGTTTTATTTGGTGAGAAACTCTTTCCATATCTGTGATTGTTGTCTAGCTTAATCTTATGAAGAAATAGATCGACTGTGTGATCTTGCTTTCTAAGTTAAGCGGTTTAGGAAGTTCGACCTGCTCAGACCAGGGGCCTGCAACATAAAGAGATAATCAATCTTACGACTGATATCAATTGTAAGTCTATGGCAAACCATGTACTGAAGAGTTACAATTGATCGTAAGATTGATTGTATCTCTTTATGTTACAGGCCCCTGGACTAGACCTGACTAAGCCAGACTAAGCCAGGCCCACCGGTAGACTACACTTACTGTGTACGCCTACATTGATGCTATATCTTTTTTTTTTTCAAAAACTGTTCTAGTTTCAGTTTTTGTCATATTGCCCTGTCCGCGAAATATGGACATCCGCGAAGTTGAACACACCGCCATACCGCCGGCGTCGTCTCCTCGCTACCGTAGGCGTAGTCAGTAGATCTACCTGTGGTCCTGGCTTAGCCAGGTCTAGTCCAGATCAAGCAGTTCGAACTAGCTCCCAGGCCGTTTTAATTAGAAAGAAAAATCACACTGTAGATCTATTTCTTCCTAAGATTAAGCTAGATAACAATCACAGATATGAAAAGAGTTTCTCACCTTCAAACATGCTGACAAGCTGAAAGTCCCCAACTCAGTCAGCGACTTGACAACCAACGCCTTCCATTTTTATCGCAAACAATTTCTGTGATAGATATGCGCGCAGCAATTTTGTTCCAATTAATTCCAAATCCATATTATGTGCATGCGCTGTTCGGTCACGCGATCGGTATTTTAATCAACTTTGATCAAAATTTAACCAACAAAAAGATAAAGTGTCTCGACAGTTATAGCACTACCATTTGGGCGGGAAAGCCGAGAACACTTTTTTTAATCAATGTTGGTTACAAAGTAACCAACAAGATTAAAAACAATAATTTTAATCAACGATATTTTTAACCCACGCAAGATTAAAAGTAATTTTTAACCAACACTCATTTTATAACCAATGTTGAGCGATTTTCAATCAACATTTTTTTAATCCGTAGTTTTTTAATACATGTTTTAACAGTGTAGCAAGCTTTCCTGGGAAAAAATAAATAAAATAAATGCATTTTCAGTGTGACAACCGGTTATAGTAATGACAAATACAATTTATACCAATATCATTAATGACACATCATTTTTTTTTATTCGTTTAATACTTGATAAAGCATATTTATGTCGAATATCGTCATTTCCCACGACATTTTGAAACTTTACTTCATGCATTGTTTGCTAATTGTTTTGTCCGACTTGGCACAAAATTATGACTATGAATATAAAATCATGACACATATTATTCCAGGTAAAACTATGTTGATTGATTAAATTTCCATTAAAATTTGAAATTTAGAAGAGTACACATATACGAATATAGATTTTTTGTTTACATAAATAAGACATGCCAGTAGGCTTAGTACATGTATTATCATTGTACTATAGCAGTGATATTTTCACTATCAGTTAGTGACGGATTGAATACATTCAAGAGTTTCAGCCAAACTGATTTAATCTCTGCTAGGAAATTTTTACCAAAATGGCAATACATTCAAATCTATCTGGAGTTTCTCAGGTTACGACGTACATCGTTTTAAAGGTAAATTTGGGTTCTTTGTTTGTTTGTTTCTTTGTTTTATTTCCGTCATATAAAAAGAATACACAATCACATGAATATAAAGCAAATAAGGAAGTTTCATATACATATATAACACAAGCCAAACTGCACTGTATGGAAGTAAGGCATTAAATTGAACAACACAATAAAGAACGAGCAAACATACATTGCAATCAAGGAAAGGCAAGAAAGAGACCGCGAGATAGCCCATTTTTAGCTACACTTACATAGTGCAACTGGTCTTCCAAGGGGACCAGATACTAAAAGAAAAAGAAAAAAAAAAGTGAAAGAGAAGGAGAAGAAAAAGAAGAGAAACTGATGAAGAAAGACATTATGAACACTATATTAACAAATTTTTTAAAAAATGAAGAAATGAACTTTCGCAGAAGCAAACTAAATTTCACTTAATGTTCAAGACTAATATTAAAAGATATCGGACAAACAAACATAGCAGCAATGTTAAAATAGCTGAGAATATATCAAAGGAAGATAAGGAAATCTGGACATTCATCCCTTCTTTATGTCATGATTTTCTGTAAAAGTAAGGGCGCAACACCCTACAAGCAGTACTGTTATCTAGTGGTGTCCTATTACCAAAGAACTGTATTTCAGATGTATACATGTATACTGAATCATGATCAATTTCTGGGTCCCGTTTCATAAAACTTGTTATCAATAACAACTGCCATATTTCTATGACAAATTTGCTCTCAGCCAATCAGATGCAAGGATTTCAGTAGCTTATAACAACTATCGTAACTTGTTATTGATGACAAGTTTTATGAAACGGGGCCCTGGTAGTAAAGTTCTTTCATTAATTAATTAATTCATTCATTCATTCGTATACAGTAGGTTTTCGTTAATTTTTTTTACACTTTGCTGGTCAAAACGTCCATCATTTACATGATAATTAATTCAAAATTACTTTAAAGCTAACTTCTCTCAGAATCTAAAGTCATTACCAGAATTCAGGAATAGCTTTAACGTGTGTCTGATAACAAAAATAATACGTATTTACTTTTTCAACAGAGACATTCTATATACATGTATAAACGGCTTATATTTATACATTTTTGTAACAGAAAAGTTCGTCGTTAGCACATGTCACAAATGACCCAAAATATTCACAGATCTGTTAGAATGGAAAGGTTTCTTTTGGTGCACTTTAGAAAATCACTTCCAAAGCGATAGATGTGCCTCATCAATAGCTTTTGTTTTCCTTTCCCCCTTTGTAAAGAATACTTCCACATGGGAAGCAAGAAATGCACCATTAATCCATAATTGAACGATGACTACACGACATTCATGAGCCCAAATCAAGTATTCTAGTCAGTAGGTTTTACAACTTGGTACAGGTGACCTTCATCCATGTTATCTACTCATGCTCGGATTTTACATGTATCTATGCACTGGCTTATGAAGTCACTTGTCACTTGTCACAGTGTCCAAAATTCAACTGATACAATGAAAGCATTTTTTTTTTTTTTTTTTACTCACAACATACTTATCATGCTTATGTTAAAAGGTTTATCTGTGGATAAGAAATATGTTAACATAAAAATCTGCAAAATTTCACCCAGTCATCTTAGCTTACAACTCCCCCACCCCTATCTCTCTCTCTTTAAAAAGAAAGAAAGAAAGTGGAATCTTGCAACTAATTTGCTGATACATCACGCTTTCTGTAAATTTGGGTCGGGTTTGTTTGCCTATCGGGCCTGCAAATTTGATATTATACGAGGAAGAGTGCAGCTCTTTATTTAGATAGGAATCTGTCTTCTTCTTTTTTTTCCCCTTTCTTTCTTTCTTCCTTTCTTTTTCTTTCTTCTTCTTCTTCTTCTTCTTCTTCTTCTTCTTCTTTCTCTTCTTCTTCTTCTTCTTCTTCTTCTTCTTCTTCTTCTTCTTCTTCTTCCTTGTAATATAAAAACGGATTAAAATATATTTTTCTCATTTCCACAGCTTTCTTATAGTTTCTTTTCTGTCCCCCATTTCATTTTCCTCACATTCATTTTCTTCTTCCTTTTTCCTTCTTTTTAAAAATTTCTTTCTTCTTTCTTTCTTTTTAAAAAAAAAAAAATATACTGGCCGCTTTCAGGCCACCCTTGGTGTGCTGTCTATTCAAATAAAATATAAGGAAGTTATCTCGGTAGAAAATCTTGATTGACTATGAGTTGTCTTGCATCATCCCATAACACATCCTGGTATGATGGAGGTTCGTTGGGACGATCCTCAACCTGGCCTTCCGTGTCGACATCATTTTCCTCGCTTGGTAGACCCGATATTGTCGCAGTCGTAGAATCCTGTGTCGACCTTGGGATGTCGTCGGGTTGCTCAGGGTCATGTCGACGGATGATACTCATGAAGGAGGCAGTACATTCGCCGTCATCACAAGGTAAAATGTTGTTTTTGCGAAGGATCAAACAGCAACAGGCGAATAGAGTCATAGCCAATACCATACCAATGAAGATCCACGCGTAAGCTACATGTAAGAAAGCGAGAGAAAGTTTCAGAAGTATTTTAGGTCAAGTCCAAGCTATCACGTTACCAAGTATTTTGGGAATGTATTGTGGAATTGTAAACAAAAACTGATACAAAACATCATTCCACGTAATATTTTGTCTGATCCAAGCCGTAGGAGGGCTATCAGCTTGAAACAGATATCTGATACATTAAAGTATTAGAGGTGGTCGATAACGTATGGGACAAATAGCTTGGACTTGCCCTAAAACGGATCCTTATATGTTAGTGATCGACTTCTACACAACGTTCAATGCCATTGCCCTAATCAAGAATGCACACTTGATTTCCAAAGAGTAGAGAGAGATTCAAGAATCTTTGCTACCCCATTAGACGGGATGTTCAGTGCGTATCGAAGAGAGGTGCAATATCGAAGGCGTCACTGTCTTTTGAAATTTAAGATTAGCGAAATTCTTGAATACCCAACTTCCCTACTTTTCAATTTTAAATAATAATAATAATAATAATGATAATAATAACGGGGGGAAATATGGGAAATATCCCAAAAATTTTAGGTAAAAAGAAAAAAGAAAATCGTTATTGAAAAAGGAGAGGAGGGGAAAGGTAACCCATAAACATGACAATAAACATGTCAATGCTAAATTTCTTGAGAATGCTGGCTTTCCACAATGAAAAGTTTTGGCCTAGTACAATCGACTAGATATGTAGCCAAAATGAGATACTTTTAAAAAACTATTCATTTATCATTTGAAAATGCGAAATTTCCACAGTGAAAGCTTTCGGCCAGGTAAACTTAAATAGATATGTAGGGAAAATGAGATGCTTGTAAAACCTATTCATTTATCATCTTGATTTTGATGGGACCAGAACAAGACGGATTTCATTTTTATGTATGATAAAAAAGGAAAGTAAACACTATCCTCTTTTATACAAGTGGGGTACATTATGTTATGTTGGCGGCCTTCGCAACTTTTGATAATTTGAGGTCAGCCTTTATATAGGGCTATAGAATGTATAAAACTTTCTTTTGAATTAGAAAAAAATACATGGTTGTTTTGGGGGTTTTCATTTCTCACCAGTCTTTTAAATTTGCTTTGTCTCTATGTAAGACATTACAATCATGGCTCTTTCTTATTTTTAAAATGCATACATTTAATACAAGGTGAATCAGAAATAAAAAAAAATGAACTCACGGCTCATCTTCTGTTGTCCTATATATGATTTATTTTCATGACCTAAAAATAAGCAAATGAAAAAGATTCATGTCAATAATGCATCAATATAAATGTGATCAACATGTCTGCAGCTTTTATGAAAATTAAGATATTTCTTAACCTTTCTCATTCGCAGAAACCTAACAACCGTAATGTACTTTTATGGTTGTTATATATCTTGGCACTTTTCAAGATGGATTTATTTTGGTTCATCCTAATGCGATATGAATAAAAAACATTTGTTGAGATGAAATGGTTAGCTACAGTATTTCATTTTGTTTATTGTCTTATTGGATTATTTGTAATACAGTAACTGTGAAAATATGCATTAAACATGAGAACACAAACTGTAAAATTTGTTGCATTACATTGAACTGGCGTGTCACAAATTACTCAAAATCTTTACATATTTTGATACCCTGATTCTGAAAGAAAATGCCAAGAAATTTATTGAGGGTTAAATAACTGTATTGAATTTGTTTATACATCGTTACAATGTTATTACGCCAAAGCCAACGGTTGTGACTTTTCTGGTACCGTATATAGCAATAGCAACCATGCATCCGTTTTCTGTTATACTTCTGGAAAATTTGAGATGCATTCCATACATTGAAAGAATCTAAAATCATTTAATTTCACTCCATTCCAGCTCACTTCGAACCATCTTGTGATCACGCTAACGTCACGTCATTGCATACCCTACTTTTCGTGAAAACATACCCCCTTTTTTACGAAATGTCGGGTAAATTTAGTACAAAATAATCACACTTTCGGAAAGATGGTCCTTGATTTTTTACGAGAATATTTGTTTTAAAAAATACCCGTTGAAATTACGAAGTGTCGGGTGAATCAGAATATGTCCTATGTGTGTAACGTAGTACAAGGCGGGGGATCGCTATCTGTAATAATAATTACGATGATAATGATATCATAACAAAAATAATAATAATGATTGATGATGATGATGATAATAATAATAATAATAATAATAATAATAATAATAATGATAATAATAATGGTGATGATGATAATAATGATGATAAATAAAGCAACCTGTGCAGTGGTGTAGCGTACGTGTGCCAGACCACTGAGGGGGCACTGGGAACATTGGGCGCACCGGTCTTACTTGGAAAATTCAATGCGAGTTTACAAGCCCACTGATTAGGGGGGGGGGGGGGGTGCAGGAATATGTCCTATTTGCAAGGACGGAAAGGGGGTAGGGTGGCGGACGTTACATTTCCATAGCCCTTCTTTATGAAAAAAAAAACAATGATTTTATGCTAATTCATATTTCTAACGTATTGATTCGTATGTTTGAGCTTGTATTTCAGATTGAACGGCGTTCAATTTTGTCTGTTGGTGTTTACCTATTAGATGTCCTTCGTAGCCGAACAACTGAATCTAACATCAAAACAGTGAAAAATTACAATAATTATGAGGTATTAAGAGCAGTTTGATGATTTTTTAACTTGCTATAGTTTCACTTATCTGAAAAGTCATTTTCGGAAATTTGTCAAGTAGGGCAAACTGCCTCCCTTGCCACTTTTAAATAACTCATGATAGTGCTCTTCCCCATTTCTCTTTCTCTCTCTCTCTCTCTCTCTCTCTCTCTCTTTCTCTCTCTCTCTCTCTCTATCTCTCTCTCCTATACTTATATCCTAATTCATTTTTCTTGTTACATCGCTGCATATAGGCCTACAAGTATTTTGAAATGTAATTATTCGTTTTCTTCAGAGGGCGTCCTTTCAAGCCATGGTCATCGATCTGTTTAAGAATGGCATGAACACAATAAAAGGCACACGTTTCTTTGTTGGTTGGTGATAATAGTCAAAATTGACTGATTGCCATAAAACACTAATCAACAACAACAACGTTGAGCGAGCACACAACAAAGAATGTGGGTCAGCGTTTCCCAGTCTATGTATAGTTGGCTCTGCTGGTGCTTATAGAAAATGGAAAATAATTATCATTGAAAGAAAGTTTCCCAGTCTATGTATAGTTGGCTCTGCTGGTGCTTATAGAAAATGGAAAATAATTATCATTGATTTTGGGTATTTTCAACACTTTCAACTACTCGGATTTCTTCGAACTTTTTACATGTTATAAAGTGTAAAATTATGATATTAAAATAGTTGAAATATTTTTTGTTGCAATAAGGAGCGGAAGTCATTTCCGTAAAATGACTGTACTAATCAGCAGGCATGGAACTACGTTGTTCCTGTGCTGGGAAAAAGACAATCGAACCGGTTCGATTTTCACAAGAAATACGCAACAATGCATTCAGACACTGAAATATGAGTGCATATATAGAGCGCATACAGAACGTACATGACTTTGTGTGGCAACTTCAAGCGCGATTTCTCCTGGTCCGGACCCTTTGTTCATGTTCACACCGGCATGAAGTGGAGACCGGAAATCTACAGGAGAAATCCTTCATTCCGTACCTGATGTGATGTGATGTGATGTGATGAATCCCATTGAATTGAACAATAGTTGGATTGATCAACGCTGTCCTTACGTCGGCAAAATGCCTCATACGTGTGAGCCGGGCTGTATATAAGACTACGATGTCACCTTTACTTGCTGGCGCTTTTAAAGTTGAAGAGAAAAGGAAAAAAATGAAATCGCTTAAATGGGACAAATTTTACCATTTTATGAAAGTTCAGTACCTCCTCAACACAATAAAATTCATTTTTTGCCATGAAAAAATCTCCCCACACCTCCAAACAGACATTTAAGCAACCCCTCCGCCAGTGTTGTCACTACGTGGTCGGCGCCGCGCACTCAATGCATCACACCCGCCCGCCCGGCACTAATTTCCCCACGGACAAAGAAAAAATACTACGATTTTGACTTACGAACATGTAATTGTGGTTTAATGAAAAAATTATACTTACGCATATAAAGCAAATTTACATGAAACCGAGCGAGGAATACACAGCCACTAGCGCAGCGCAGCTTCTTCCCAAATACGAATCATATTTACGTATAAATTGTTCACGTACCATACCAGTACCCGTGCGTGCATGCCCAACATCAAATCACTACACACTCTCCGAGCTGTATGGCACACCATTAGGGAATTAAATATAATTGTTCAACATCAATACAAAATATATTTCACTTTAACAAATATATATTTCTCTTTTACAAAACTATTTCACTCCAGTCATTATATATTTCACTCTAAACAAATATATTTCACTTTTCACAAAATTTCATTTCACTTTTTCACAAATATTCATGTCACGTTTTCACAACAATCCTTTTCACTTTTAACAAAAATTCATTTCACATTTTACAAAATTACATTTCACTTTTAACAAAATTTTATTTCACTTTTTCACAAAAATCCTTTTCACTTTTAACAAAATTTCATTTCACATTTCCCCAAAATACATTTCACTTTACAAAAAATTTCATTTCACTTTTCATAAAAAATTCATTTCACTTTTCGCAAAATTCATTTCACTTTTCACCAAAAAAAATCATTTCACTTTTCACAAAAATTCATTTCACTTTCAAGAGGATATAAATTCCACTTTAAAAGAAAAATGCATTCCATTTATAGGCCTATTGTCTCGAAACAACTTTGCTTGTCATGCATCTAGACCCCGATCTGGACATGCGTGTACATTCCTCTCGTATAATATACATGTGCGTACTGTGTGTAGAAATCATTCCTCTTTCACAAAAACCATTTCACTCTGATAAAAACCATTTCACTCTGAAAAAAATACGTTCCTCTTTTTTCTCGGCCTAAAGGTGGCGCTATAGCCAGCTAGCTCGCGCTACCACACGTGCCCGGCGCGGCGCAATCGAATCCCATCCAATTTCTGAACGCGACGTCGACGTTACTCCCCATCCTCAGGGGTGTCGCTAGAACATGTTATATGGGGGGGGGGGGGGGGGGGGGGGTGACACCCAAATTTGCCGACAAATTTTTAGGGTGTGACACCCAAATTTGCCGACAAAAATGCTGCATCTTAATCTCTCCCCCCCCCCCACACACACAAATAGCAATAAAAGAAAATCGCAGATGTAGACAGGGGGGGGGGGGGGTCGCAAGGGAGGGGTTGGGGGAGGGGGTGGGGGTTTTTGTCGGCAAATGCGCCACCTCTGTCGGCAAAAAAGGAGGGGGAAAAGGGGAAGGGAAGAGGAAAGATAAAAGGAAAAGAAGAAAAGAGAAAGGAGAAGAGAAAAAAAGAAAGAAAAGGGAAATAAGAAGGAAAAGAAAAGGGAAGGAAAGAAAAAGAAGGAAAAATGGCATTATTTTTTGGTCGCTCGCACGTTCACTGGAATTTCAATACTTTAATATTAAAGGCGTCCCCTTCAGCAGTGGGCTGCAGCCCCCCCCCCCCCCGGATTTTCAAAGTTCCGATATTCATATTCGGGTAGTAAGGTGCTAGAATATCTATATATTTGTGAAGCAAGTTTCCCAGATAATAATATTATGTAACTTTTGTTTGTAACTTCTGTACATTTTCACTACGAAAAGTTAAACAAAATTTTGCTCGCCCGCAAGAACACTGGAATTTTAATATTCGGGCAAAAAGCGTCCCCCTTCGGCAATGGGGCAGACCCCCCCCCCCCTTCCCCCGATGATTTTCAAAAGTTCCGATATTCATATTCGGGCAGCAAGGTGCTGGAATATCCAATTTTTGTGAAGCATTGCAAGGTTCCCCAAGCTTTTGCTTTTAGAGGTGTGTCCTCCAACTATGTATATACCACATTAATGTATATTTTGTCATATTTTTTGTTAAAAATACATGTTTATACATATTTTTTTTGCTCATTTATTACTTTGTATATTGAAAAGTTGGAAATAAATGTGTTTAAACTGAAACTGAAACTAATATCATGTAACTTGTGTATTCACAGGCGTAGCCAGGATTTTTCAATGGGGAGGGGGGGGGGCAGACGTGAAGGATCCAACCGCGTAGCCAGGATTTCATTTTAGGGAGCGGTTGTGAGCACGCGAAGCGTGCAAAATTGGTGATGAGGGGTGGGTGTAGGGAGGTAGGGGGAAGTTTCCCCCCTCCCGCGCGAAGCGCGAAAGCTGTGACGTTTAAGCAAATTTGAGAGAAAGATCCCATTGCCGTAGGGGAAGCCTTTTGCCCGAATATCAACTGTTCAATTTCTAAATGTTTGCGAGTGAGCGAGCAAAATTTTTAAAAAAACTTTTCGTAGTGAAAATGCACAGAAGTTACATACACACATAGGCGTAGCCAGGGGGCCCATTAAAAAATAAAACGAGAGCGAAAAAGCGGTGGAAGTGAGAGAAAAAAGTCTAAAAAGGCGCTACAAGCCGTTATCTTTCTCTCAAAATTTGCTAGAACGCCAAAGTTTTCCCCCCGGGAAGGGGGAAATAACTCCCCTCCCTGCACCCATCCCTGATGCATACAGTGCAATGTTGCGTCCAAATAATTGAAAAGCAGTCCGGCGTCGAACTATAACTTTCCACCTAAAAGAAATTGTTTGCTACGAGCCGTTATCTTTCTCTCAAATTTGCTATAAAAAATAAGAGCTTTCGCGCTTCGCGCGGGAGGAAGGAAATTCCCCCTCCCTGTACCCACCCCTGTTACATACAGTAGAGTATTGCGTCCAAATAATTGAAAATCACAGAGGGGCGGTTGTGAGCACGCGAAGCGTGAGAAATTGGTGATGACTAGGGGTGGGTGCCGGGAGGGAGGGGGAAGTTTTTCCCCTCCCGCGCGAACTAACTTTCAGCCTAAAAAAAAGGTGCTAGCCGTTATCTTTCTCTCAAATTTGCTAAAACGTCAGAGCTTTAGCGCTTCGCGCGGGAGGGGGGAAGTTTTTCCCCTCCCTGCACCCACCCTAGTCTTTCCCCTCCCTGCACCCACCCTAGTCATCACCAATTTCGCACGCTTCGCGTGCTCACAACCGCCCCTCTAAAAAGAAATCCTGGCTACGCGGTTGGATCCTTCACATCTGCCCCCCCCCCCCCCCATTGAAAAATCCTGGCTACGCCTGTGCATACACAGATACACAAGTTACATAAAATTATTATCTGGGAACCTTGCAATGCTTCACAAAAATTGGATATTCCAGTACCTTTTGAAAATCCTCGGGGGAAGGGGGGGGGGGGGCTGCAGCCCATTGCTGAAGGGGGACGCCTTTAATATTAAAGTATTGGAATTCCAGTGTTAATAATAATAATAATAATACAATACATTTATTAGGCGCTTAATAGGGATGTTTCTAAGCGCACGGTTTACCGGAAAATTAAGATTAAATCCAAAATAATACAAAAATACAAAAATTATTAGAAACCTTATGTAATTCAAACAATAGATACAGTGTATAAATACGGTAAATGAATATTGAAAATCAAAGTGTGCACCTCCATCGACCGACCCACAACTGGGCCATTCCAGAGGACTATCTACTAAAAAGGTAAGTTTTCAGCAGGGACTTAAACTGATTAACGGAAGTGGCTGGATGTATATAGGCAGGTAGAGAATTCCAGAGAGAAGGGGCAATTGTAGAAAAAGCACGATCACCATATTTTGTGGAAGTGCGAGGTCCAGGAGTTAACTGCATTGTAGAGGATGAACGGAGGGACCTTGAAGAAGTAGTGGAACGTAAGGAAATGAGATCTGTGAGATACTTGGGGGCTTGCCCATTCAGAATTTTGTACGTAAGCAGAAGAACTTTAAAAGATATACGGTGATATATCGGAAGCCAGTGGAGAGAACGGAGGATTGGGGTTATGGGCTCGGATTTCCTGCAGAGGGAGACAAGTCTCCCCCCCCCCACCCCCTCCCTAGCAACCCCCCTGTCTACTTCTGCGATTTTCTTTTATTGTTATTTGTGTGGGGGGGGGGAGATTAAGGTGCAGCATTTTTGTCAGCAAATTTGGGTGTCACCCCCCCCCCCCCCATTCAAAATGTTCTAGCGATACCCCTGAGGATGGGGAGTAACGTCGACGTCGCGTTCAGAAATTGGATGGGATTCGATTGCGCTGCGCCAGGCACGTGTGGTATCTCGAGCTAGCTGGCTATAGCGCTACCTTTAGGCCGAGAAAAAAGAGGAACGTATTTTTTTTTCAGAGTGAAATGGTTTTTATCAGAGTGAAATGGTTTTGGTGAAAGAGGAATGATTTCTACGCACAGTACGCACATGTATATTATACGAGAGGAATGTACACGCAGGTCCAGATCGGGGTCTAGATGCATGACAAGCAAAGTTGTTTCGAGACAATAGGCCTATAAATGGAATGCATTTTTCTTTTAAAGTGGAATTTATATCCTCTTGAAAGTGAAATGAATTTTTGTGAAAAGTGAAATGATTTTTTTGGTGAAAAGTGAAATGAATTTTTGCGAAAAGTGAAATGAACTTTTTATGAAAAGTGAAATAAAATTTTTGTAAAGTGAAATGTATTTTGGGGAAATGTGAAATGAAATTTTGTTAAAGCTCATGTAGAGTATTGGTAGCAAAAAGGAAATTGGAAAGAAACATGTCAAATATAGTCTCATGTTGTTCTCCTTGTATCAAAAGATGTCTGTAAGAGATCATTTGGTATTCCATCTAAGATTTCTGGTGAATTTCAGTGTAAATATCTATAAGGAATGCTTGATCACTGCCATTATGCTAGGGCCCTTCCACCCCGACGGCTCCCCGCACAGCAATCTTGGGGCTTCGCATAGAGACAGCGTGTGTGCACTGTGTGTAGCTACTCATCATTGGTTTTACACGTGTGTGTATACAGTGTATAGCACATGCTGCCTTTGTTGGGATTTTACGTGCCTGTCCCGGCACATCAATTAGTTTTTGCCTCTTATTTGTTTAATGTTAAACTTTAGGAGGTGAAATCTTCACAGTGTCTTAGTATTGCTAGTATCTTGCTATTTATCAACAAAAATTGAAGAAATCTGACGAACAGTTTTTGAGGGCTTACCAAAACTTTACATGACCTTTAAAAGTGAAAAGGATTTTTGTGAAAACGTGACATGAATATTTGTGAAAAAGTGAAATGAAATTTTGTGAAAAGTGAAATATATTTGTTTAGAGTGAAATATATAATGACTGGAGTGAAATAGTTTTGTAAAAGAGAAATATATATTTGTTAAAGTGAAATATATTTTGTATTGATGTTGAACAATTATATTTAATTCCCTAATGGCGTGCCATAGAGCTGGAATGTCGCAATCAGCTGATTTGCACATGATCGGGTTTTGAGAAAACTCGCCCGTAAGTAACTCACTGTCAAATAAATCGGCCCTTGTGTAGCGACACCGATCTTCGCCACAATGTATTACTCGTACTAGTACCAGACTCGCGAGTCGAGTACGAGTCATACATTGTGGCGACTTTTTTTCCACCACTAAAAAGTCCCTGGTGACAATCCTGCCCTCCGCAATTCGCAAGCGACTAAACCGAAATCGTGAAACACTTTTAGCGGCCAAGCTGCTGTGACTTAAGGCCACCGCACACTACACGACCTGAGGTCGTACGACCTAGAGGTCATACGACCTAGTCCACGACCTCGCAAAAATTCAACATGCCAAAACCTTGGACCTGATCGTGCGACCTGGTCCTACGACCTGAAACTTGGGTGTTTGGTGACGTCATACCGTAGTTCGGAAGGTCGTACGACCTCAGGTCGTGTAGTGTGCGGTGGCCTTTAAGCGGCCCGATCCCATCATACAATGCGCTCGTCTATTTGTAAACTTTGGTCCATGGTCCAATTGGATATTGAGTATTTTTCGTAGTGATCTCTTTTTACTAAAGAAATTCCTTGTTTCTGCTCATTCTTTTTTAGCAGAAAGATTTGTTATTGTTGCTGTATCATCTAACGGCAGGTATTCCGCCGTTGTTTTTTCGGTATCGGATGTTTTGTAATTTTTGTGCCGAGTTGTGTGTTTTGTCGGGATGGTGTCGGTATATGATTGTAATGTGTTTCACAATTTGGGCTGATAGTAGTCTATAGTGAGCTTTTTCTTATTTTTTAAAAGTTTCGGTTTGTTTTTAAAATGTCAGAAAATGATGACTTTTATTTCATTGAATGTTTCTTTATGAAATTTGACTCGTCATCTTAGTCATGGATGAGTAAGGGTAGCCGACAAGTCATGTTGTATGACCAGACTCCTTCCTCTCCATCGGCTTCAGCCCGCCGCGGCTCCCACTCATGCTGGTACGCTCTCAGCTCATCTGCTGCTGCTTCACCAGCAGTATAGCTTCTCCTCCATCTATTCTTCCGTGATTTTCGAAGTCCAAATCTCCGATTTCACCATCATCTTCCTCACTCTTTGTCGCTAGTATATTCTCCATCCTCAGTCTCAATTTCCATACCAAGAAAGACCTCCTCTTCGCTGTAATTACCAGAATTCTTGCAACAGACAATTATTGGCGTTTACGATGTTCAATTATTCTATCTCACAGTACACGAAAAGCGTCGAGTATATATTATTATTGCGCAACGTACAATTCGTGTCTGACCGCAAACGTCACAGATGTCCCGGATGTAAATTAGTGTTTGAAAGGAGTCGAGTTTGATGCCTCAGATGTACCTTTTCAGAGTAAAATTTCTCGGTCGTGTGATAATATCTGTCTTTGCTACTTGTTTATTTACAAAAAGTAGAGTCTCTTCTTCACATTAACACAATCTTCATTCAAATCTGGCAACATTTTTCTCCCTTTCTCTTGTCGCGACCGTGTCTGCCCCTGACGCAGTCTTTCGTTAGAGCGAAATATTGACGCGTCATGTGCACGGGTATGAGAAATTAATAATAATCATCCCCCCCCCCCCCCACCACCACCACCACCACCACCACCACACAAACAATCACGGAATCCTTGAACCTCTTAAAGCTGAGCTCTACAATATTTATGATAGGTGGTCGTATTTTATATAAGGGTTGCCCTATCGTGTAAGTGAACATGTTCGGTATTTATAATATTCAATTTTAACAATTTTAGGGTCATTGACCATCGCCTTTTCACCCCTGTGCGATCTCTCCCTCAAAGGGCAATAACCTGCAGTATAAACACCGACAATCAATGGCGTACCTATATAGATAGGAGCATGCGTACAACCCCCTTCTCTCTCTGTCTCTCTCTGTCTTTCTCTCTCTCTCTCTCTCTCTCTCTCTCTCTCACCCAATCTCTATCTCTCTCTCTCTCTCTTTATACACCAATGAATGTGAAATGCACAATAAATCTAAACTTTGAGACATAGTATAGTAGGGAAGAAAAAAAGGTCCGACTCGAAATGGTATTTTTCTTTGAAATATTGCATAAAAATATACTTTATTTGGTTTGCATGATATTTCAGGGCACGAATAGCATTGAACAAACCGCGTATAATATGTACAACTGAGTCCTAAATGAAGAGAAAAAGAATAAATCATATAAAACGGCAATTTTTGTCGATGTTCCTCAACGTTATTGCTATGGCAGTGTATATACCATGATCACTTTGTCAAACAAATTTAAAATATATGTTTCAAGGAATCTCGTTGATTGCACTTGATCAGTTTATAGAACCCAATAAATAAAGGAAACTCTTAATATATTTTGCTCACACAATGAAACGAATATTGAATGAAATATTGAATAGTACTTCACTTACAGATATAAACCTGGCTGGCCAATAATCAGTCTCAAAGTAGACTAAAATTTCGATCACAATTACAGTTCAAAATGCACATGAGAGGCCAACATGATAGGTTATATCATATTATTATCCCCGGGTATTATCCGCATCAGACATCTGAGCTGTGGTTTTACAAAATTGGATTCCCCTCATCTTTGGTGCAAACTGGCCAAGAGGGTAATATTCCTTGTATCACCAGCTTTCACAAAAGCCTATGGACTTTACGTGTTATAAAACCGGGCAATATAGCCTTTTATATCCTACATCATAAAATTATCGTGCAAGGATTTGCCAGGAATGTTTCACGAGACATAAAATAATTTCAACATGAAGAATAAATGGATATAGCGTGACATCAGACCTCCGTATACTTTTCGCTATACCAATATTTTGGGGTTACTTTTTTGTTACTCTTATCTGGATATTTCGAAGCTATCGATATCGCGACAATGTATCGGGCTAACTCGGCGCTAGGGCGAAATCGGCACTGCGCGGTGACTATGTTTCAAGAGTTGAAGTCCCCGCTACGCACCGTGCCGATTTTAAAGGTCATATAAAGTTTTGGTAAGCCCTCAAAAACTGTTCGTCAGATTTCTTCAATTTTCGTTGATAAATAGCAAGATACTAGCAATACTAAGACACTGTGAAGATTTCGCCTCCTAAAGTTTAATATTAAACAAATAAGAGGCAAAAACTAATTTATGTGCCGGGACAGGCACGTAAAATCCCAACATGTAGCATGTGCTATACACTGTAAATACACGTGTAAAACCAATGATGAGTAGCTACACACAGTGCACACACGCTGTCTCTATGCGAAGCCCCAAGATTGCTGTGCGGGGAGCCGTCGGGGTGGAAGGGTCGTAGCATAATGGCAGTGATCAAGCATTCCTTACAGATATTTACACTGAAATTCACCAGAAATAATAGATGGAATACCAAATGATCTCTTATAGACATCTTTTGATACAAGGAGAACAACATGAGACTATGTTTAACATGTTTCTTTCCAATTTCCTTTTTGCTACCAATACTGTACATGAGCTTTAAGCCTTAAATTTCATGTTTTGTATAATTTAACTTCTTGAAAAGTTCAACATAACTTCTTTGCTAATCATTTTACACATTGATTAAGTGTTTTGAAATGTGTAATTAATGTATCGCGATAATGTTTGTGCGCGACGAGCCTCTCAGTGTACGTAGGTCTACTCTAGGCACACTCTTGTATATAGGATATAAATCAAATATACCTTACACTCTTTTTGAGGCACTAGATGAAATCATGGGTTCTACGGTGACTGGCATAGTTACTATTTTCTTCTTAAATAGTGCTATGCCAGTCACCTCAGAGAATCCATTCAATTTGAGCCTCTCAGTGCAAGGTATATTTGATTAGAATTTTCCCTGTTCTAACATCTGGGAACATGTGATCAGCTACAGTCATGTGCAGCTGAAGCAGTACAGCTGCGCTGAAGCAATTAAATAACCGCCCATTATTCGACGAGTTTATTGTGCATTATTTTAAACTGGATACGTGACGTCACAATGGCTATCAGTAAGAAGACGTATGTAGGCTTGCTCTAGATGTATGATGTGGATAATAATAACGATATTGACTGGCTCCTGTACTTTCGAGAGATACGACATAATATGAATGTAGTTCCTGGAATGTCGTATCCCCCTCCAGGCCAGTCAATATTATATAATTATTATTTGTAGGGAGGGTTTTCAGGCTACCACAAAAATTAGCGTATCTCATGGTTTCCGCAAGAGTCCCCGGAAAACCGTTCAATTTAAAAACAAGCATGGTTTGTGTAAAAGTACCTTCATGACCGTGCAGGATATTTCCATATCTCTTGGTTTGGGATGCGCGTCACGCGTAAAAAAGTTAATACGAGTTGTAATACGCAAAGTTAAGACAAGGGATGTTTTTTTTTTACCCGCAGCTCTTCCAAGATGCTTGGGTAAGGACAAAATAATATATTCTACCTGTGTTTTATGTTGAAGTCACTACAAAAACATAAGGACGTGTAATGGTTAAAATTGAGGCACTAGGTATCATCCTACAACAACTAATATTGAATGGTTGTGATTCCGTGGGGACACAAGGGTATATCGCACTCGCTTTGAAAATATTTCGATCGTCCAGCCGACTCGTGAAATATGCTCATAGCTCGTGCGATATACCGTCAAGGCCATTTAATATCATATAAATACTAATAACAATCCTCATATTAGGTATATATCATATCTGTATAAATTAAATATTTATATAGATTGTATAATATATATATAGATTGTATAATATATATATATATATATATATATATATATATATATATATATATATTTGTAATAATATAGAAGTATATCATTAAAATTTCATATTACTAATATACGGCATCAGTGGCCATGGTGGTTAAAGACAAAGTAATTTCACTTATGGAAAAAAAGTAGAATATCATGATACCTTATCACATTTTTTAATTGCTTGGTTATCAAGTACATATGATACGCGTAATGAATAATGCGTATTTGGAAGAATATTGTGGTTCACAATAATATATCGACCTTTTGTGCTTCTTACTTTAAAAAAAATATAATTGGCTTCGCTATGCACGATGATTGCCTCGTGTTTCACATGTTTTTTTCAACCTCACAAATTCTTACAATGTAAATCAAAACAATTTCTTATCAAACGGTTGTTAGGTTATACAACTGGCTCAAAGATATTTTCTTATGTAAGTTACAAATCTTTTGCAAATGACATTCAAATTCAAATTCAAATTTGACCTGGTTTCGTTGACAAAAAACAACAACACCCAAACATACAAACAAACATGATTAAGGACGGTAGTCAAAGACTAAGTGTGTCCTGTTCATAATGTAAAAAGACAATTATTAAGTTAGCATAAACATTTAGCATTGGAGCCAAAATTACAACACCAGTGAATTAAAACTGAAGAAGGCAAAGAGCGAAAGGTATTGTAGAAAACCTTGCTTTTTACTGAAATAAGGTTGGAGCCTTGGAGGAATGTTGACATAGTTACAGTGACTCGGGGGGTGTTTCATAAAGCTGTTCGTAAAGTTACGCATGACTTTACTAACGACCTGAATATGAAGTGCCAGATAGGATGCCCAAAGTTTTTCCTGATGTTTTAACAAAGTGTGACTGTATTTCCAATAACCTCAATTAAATCATGGCGAAAAATATATACTTTGCATTAAAACGGTTTGTTATAATAAGAATGTTAATCTAAATCTGCACAGTTCAACTTTATTTGATGCAGTTAAAGATGACTGAGCATCCCATTTGGCTTGTCATATTTCAGTCATCGTAAAGCCATGCGTAACTTTATGAACAGCTTTATGACCCCCCCCCCCCCCCCCCCCCTTTGGCATTACCATTTCGGGCCTATATTCAGTCCATGTCCGCCTCTGGTAATGATCAGGTGGGTATTCAAACTAGAATAATGCTGGGGCTGCATGGGTTTTTACCTCGGTCGAGTTATCCATTCCAGTGTCATGTCCCTTGCACAAAGATACTACAAAACTCCAAAAGCTCTATATAGAGAGAATGATGGGAGCCTTGAAATAACGACATGATATCATGCCTACAGCGGTTTGGACTGATCTTCATAAAGTCTGGAAGAGGTACATGTAAACAATTCATGAATTTGGAGCAGTCAGCTGCTGACATAGCATATTCCTTGTGAAAAAAGTGTCTCTGAATAATTTATCCTTGTCGGATTACATTAGCGCTGGAGCATTTATACTGTTATGATTTCACTCATAATTTCGTGTCCTCAGTTTCTTTGTTTCTGCTTGTTTGACTACGCGATGTTTGCCGAATATCCGCCTTGATTACGTCATCATATGAGGGCGGGGGCTCAAGTATATCATGTCCAAGATTGGTAAATCCATTTTCGGAACTGTTTTCATTTTCAATATGGAAGGTAGGTTCGCTCCCGATGTAGAGCGGCGGAGGTGAAAAATCGTCTGGTCGGATACCCGGTGACGGCGGCGAATAAATTGTTTCGACGTGAAGTATCCGGGCACGATTTGGATTTGTCGGACTTGCTCCTGGTGGACCGATTCCAGCAGTCTGATTCGTATTTGAATTATTACGGATTTTTTTAGTCCAGGTTGCACAACAGCATACTATTAGGAGTAAGACCAGGATGATGAACACCCATACGTAGTCGCCTATTTGAAAGAATACAGGGTGAAATTTTTAATAATAATTAATAATAATAATTGGGTCTTATGAGCCCAGGGTAGCCACATCAGTCCCTGCAAAAAATATTGCCCAAGCATTGCCAGTACCCATTTACACCTGGGTCGAGAGGGACAAATGTGGGTAAAACATCTTGTCCAATGATGTAAGCACCCAGCTAGGATCGAACCAAGAACCTCTCGTATGAGAGTCAAGAGCCTTTACCAATATACCACAGTACTCCTACTTTAAAATAATCTTTATCTGCCATTGTCTATTAAAAAACATTTCCAACTAATATTTCGCATTTTTAAAAATATTTCCTGGTTGTCATGGTTGATGATATTGCAAAAAGATATAATATGCCCCAACAGTAGCTTATTTCTCATTGCCACAGGACATATGACTCATTAAATGTTGCATTTGACAATTCACTGGATTTATCCTACATGTATTATCAATATTCTCGCATATTGTTTATGCTGATCGGCAAGCAAATCACTTGTTCATATCATTCTCGGCCTCATCATAAAATACCAAACAACAAATAAGAGAAATATGGTCCATATACAAAGGATTATGTGTGGGTCTGTTACTTGGTATCGACAACGTCAAACAAAGACGATTTACTAATCAGCAAAGATACGATAAGAAAAACAAAAACACAAATAAATCATTATCAACATGATGATCTTTCAACTGCATCATTCTAAATATATTTTGCTTAATTATTTTATAGCAAATTAGTTGAAAATGCACTTTTCAGCAGTTTTGAACATTGTTCATTGCCAAAATCAAATAATAAAGTTTGTGGGCGAAATCGGAGATATTTTCATGGTTGGCCTCACAATGATATCCAAAACATTAACCAAACAAACCCACATTCCATTATCTCAAGTTATTGCTTGTAAACAGAGATAGGAATTAAAATAATAAAAGGATCACATTGAATGGGAAAGGAGATAACATGAGACCAATATAATTGTTATTGAGCATGAGGAAAACGCGATGAATGTGAAAACAATCCCTCGGAAATGCATATTTAGTGAGAAAGAAATGTAAATAAATGCGGAAGAGCAATTTAATATAATGTATGTTTATGAAATCTTTCTGAATGATATTTTATGCAAGACACAACTTTATAGAGTCGAAATGTCCATATACTTACTGACATTCACCATTATGGCTTCCTTTGGTACTTCTATTTATCGTTCTAAAACAAAAAAAGGAACATTGAAATAATGAAACAAATTCAAAAGGCGGCGTAATTTAAGCTTATACGAGTATTTACATTGACGTATAACAAATTAACACAATATTGTAGGTAAAATTTTAATGGTTTATACAACATGTATTCTTTTTACAAAATGTATTCTTTGAAAGATATGTGGTGCACCATGTTTCTTCACCATGAAAAGTATCACTGATACTTCACTCATAATAACAAAGCTTGTCATATCAGATTCTCTGCATGAGTAAGTCCGTTACCTACATTCATTTAACGTTTGACCTTCCATTTACAGAAGTTGTATGATCAATCCCCCCCCCCCCCATATAATAGCACTTCATGTTATACCAATCACTTATACATGCCGATATATATACCACTTTTACCTGACATGCCCGACGAGATATGAATGCAGTCTATCGTTAGCATTAGCATTACTCATCGCAATAATGTTTTTGCCCATAGCAATAAAGGAGTTCAAAGCTAAATTCACATTTATTTCTATATTTTCCATTTGATTAAACACTACTCTTTTCAACTAAATAAAAGAGTATTCTTATTTTTGCCAGAATATTGCTGTAGGAAGTTAACCATCGGTAATATCCGTTCTCTTCTTTAGAAATGTTATTAGAGATCATTGTAGGTACTGTATTATTGCCTCTGCCAAATAGAGCATTGCAGTGTGGTTGTGGCTTCTTGCGCTCTAAAATATCAGTCATTAATTACTCCATTAATTCCGTTTATAAGTACGATCACTGACTGTCTCATCGTTGTCAACTGACGTAGGTGCGTTTATATGAATTCTAATGTGTCTGATTCAGTGTGCCTTATTTGATCACAAAAATGAAAAAAAAATCTCTTTAAGGAAAAAAACGACGCTCTCAATTAAAATAAACTTGAAGCAGAATGACTGTCGTCTTGACACGTATGTCCATGTTCTTTGAAACTCAAAATGGCGCGTTGTTTATTGTACCTAAGTGTGTGTGTGTGTGTGTTTTTTTTTTTTTAATTGTAAAATCTCTAGCTCTTTTTATGTAGAAAAAAAGAAATATTCGTTATTCGGAAAGGAATGTACCTTACTCATAATAATTTTAATGTTGTTCTCTACTAGAGCTTATGGATTTTGTCTCTTAATATGACATTGTATAGGCTATCCTGATTGTTTTCGCCTATCTTAGCCGATTGAATCGGTGGGAACGCGCCGTATGAACCCAGCCGAGCTCTCAATACCACCAGCAGAAACCCCAAGAGGTTCTTTTATTATCTGTTCGGTTATGGGTCAACGGAGCAATCAAATTGAAAGTACGTCATTTTGTTTCCTGTTCATACCTTGCATTAAAAGCAATTAGCAATATACATATATATATATATATAAAGAAAATTTAGTCACGTTTTGGCATATAAATGCTTTAATCCAACAATTTGATGATATAAAATCAACCTTTGCCTACCTTTTGGAAAAAAAAGAAAATTACAGGAAATCTCTATAACAAGCTATAATAAAAGGTTGAGGTTCTGATATTTTGAGGGGGTGGGCATACTTGAAAAATTATTGTGAGCAACTCCTGCTACTGGTATTAACCCCACTCCTGTACAAATTATTTACACGTACATTTACGAATGCTTATCGCAGTATGAATACCAAATGAAAAAGAGATCTTCACTTATCCTTCACTGATCTTCACAAGCAAATATGAAACTGCATACGTTCTGGGAAATTCCCAGCTTCGCTTAAAATAGACATGATAGAGATGATTTGTCGAGATCCTCTTATTAATTCATATGTATATGTGTTATCACCGCTTTTTTCCCTTATTCCAAACTGTCACTCTTAGAAGTTCGCGGGTAAAGCGCTATGGCGTTATCCAACGAATGGCGGCGCACCAGGATTCAGAATTTTGAAGGGGGTTCAAGCGTATTGAGGGCATGCACGGACAATTTTTCAAAGGGGCAAAGCAAAATATGACAATAATAAATAAAAAAATAAAGCCTACATTATGATATACAGAATCTAACTGAGAGGACACATACGTCTGCAGGAGATAGAACCCCACTACTTCCTCGACCAGTTGCTTGAAGATAGCTACATTTTATGAAATTGTACGGGTAACTGGAAGACGAACATAATGTACATGATCATAATCTTACCGTTCAATACTGAGACGAATTAAAGTCATGTGTGCAGTATAACTTTTATGGAGCACGATATCGTGGATTGAAGTCAAAACCTAGTCCAGACCATGGTAATTTAATCTTCTGATGCCATTTGCGTCAGTCCAATGAGTCTCGGAAGCATATAATCACAAAAGACATTACTATGGAGCATTTCCCGGTCATATTAAGTTTGACTGCAAGGATTACACTAAGTAGACTTTGGACCCGTGTCATACCCGTTCCGTTACGAAATCAGCACCAAAATCACAAGAGTAAACACAAGGTATGCAGTGTGCACGGTTAACGGGCCAGAACGGTGTTTGCACGCTATTGAATTTTTTTTCTACCTTACTTATTTTAGGGGTTATATATATATATGCTTAGTATTGAAGTGATATTACGTATACTGGTGTTCATGCAGAGCACTGGAAGAAATTTATGGGGTCAAAGGTTAATGTCAATAAGACAAATATGACTGCAGGGGCCCGTTTCACAAAACTTTGCATCAGTAACTACTGCAACAGATCTATGACAGATTAACGTTCTGCCAATCAAATGCTATGATTTCAGTAGCTTTCAACAGCCATTGTAACTTATTATTGATAACAAGTTTTATGAAACAGGGCCCTGTTCTACAAGAATGATAAAGATATGTCAAAATTATTGTCATGTCATTGTATTGAGATTTCAGGTTTGCATGGTCTAGAAAATGTTAATACACAACGGGCGAAACACATTTGATATCAGGCAAACTGGGGCCAGGGCTCCGTCTTACAAAGAGTTGAGATCAATTGCAAATCTCAAACAACGATTCTGATTGGTCGATAGTGGGTATGTTGAACAATACGCGCATGCAACATTGATTGTGATTGGTCATTTCCATTTTGCGATTGATTGCAAACCTTTGTTAGACAGGATGAAGTAAGGATGAAGGAGAGGAAAGGAGGGAAAATTTTAAAAGGCAAATAATATTATGAACAAAACTTAAATGACGAAGAGGAAATACGAAAGGGAAGGCATGGGGAAAGTGAGGTAGCGAGAAATACTCTCAGGGAGAGGAAGGAAAAATTTTTCTTAATGAAATAGAGTAAAAATTTAAATCATATTAATTTCAAAACATATCATTTTAATGAATTTAGTAAAGCGAACGAATTTATTTTATACATGCAGCAAGTTACTTGAGCTATAAGAGTTATAAAAGGTGTCATTATCATCAATATTATTATTACTACTACTATAATTATTAATTTATTATTATTTACTTGTTATAATTATTTTATCATTATTATTTTTGTTGTTATCATTATTATCATTATCGTTATTATTATCATTATCATTATTGTTATTGTTATCATTATTTTCTTCTTGTAATAGGTTAAAATCTATTTCCTTACTTTGCGGTAGAGAAGGGAAATTCAGAATCTACGTAAAAGGTAGCTTTAGAAACCGGGCAATTATTGACGTTGTAGTGACAGGAAGGTTGTATCAGACCAGACTAGACCCGGAAGTCGTTTTCTTTTTAATCACGTAACCAGTGTCTGGAATACAACTTAACAATACCAAGAAATGTCACTGTAGAGGAGTATCGGGGAAATTTCCCTTTCTATTAACAATGCAATTGGCGAATTCATTTCATGCGGTTGAGAAAAGAGTGAAGATAATAATTATCGATAACAACAGACTATAGGTTATCACCGTCTTTCCTTCTGTCTTTTGTTGTTGTTGTTGTTGTTTTTGTTTTTTTTTGTTTTTTTTTAATGTTCAAGGATAATTTCTGGTGTATATGTAGCAGTCAAATGCGTCAATCCACTTAAAATGCTTCCGAAATATACTGAAAAGTTTCAATATAAATAGTAATTGCTAAAGGTTTCGTTTTAATAAATGAATTATTCTTTTGACATTTTCATTTTCTTAGTCCGTTTCACAAACAGATAAAGACAAAAATTGGCCCTAATTATACGTTTTAAGAGGAGAGGGGATGTGTAATAAGCGAAGAGGCCATTACCGTTTGGGGGACTTGGGCTTTACTGTTTTCCTACAGGGGTAAATGACAAAAATAGAGGAGGAACTTAGTATAAGGAGCATAGCGCCCGATCGTAAAAAGGCATGCTGAATTATTGAAATTGACATCTTTACATAACAAATATAATTATACTAGTACAGGGCTACAAAACATGAAATCATACATATTTTGGGCATGCACTTTATGCGTTTTCACAAAATTTGTTAGGAAGCCCCTTACGGGACTGGAACTTTGAGGGGGCGCGTGCGCCCCGACCCCCTCATCTATGCCCCACTTCTTACCGGTTTTTTTTTCTTGTTTTTTTTTTTAATGCTTAATAACCCCAAAGTTATTCCTTAGGTTTCATTCTCGTCTTTATCAGGTCTCCCTGACGAAACAACGAATTCTTAATATACCACTTAACCTAGGTATTACGGGCATGTAATCACAGAAATGGGTCATCGTTCAAATCTATTAAAGAAAAGCATGATGGTGGATCGTATGAGGTCGACACTCCCTACAACCCCCCCCCCCCCCCCCCCCCCATAAGAAAAAAATACTAAAAATACTAAAATTAATTATCACTCGGCTAAGAGGTGTCAGCCTCCTTGGCAAAATTGTGGTGCACGCTTGCATACTTCATTGGCAGAAATGCATGTTTTATGCTTCATTATCTAGCAAGAATTGTGAAAAAACCAAAATTCAACAAGTTGATTCGGGCCTTCGGGGAAGATAGACTACTCATTCGTTTTACAACTATTGTCTGGAAGCGCATAATTTTCTTTACACAACTGTTTAGCCATTTTCGCGAAAAAATCCTGGAAGTATTCCGGTAAAAGGGTCTAAGTCGTCAGCGCTCATTCAACACCACCAACAGCGCTATGTGCATGAACAGTTTAACCCTTTCAGGACAGGAATTATTTAAAGGCTAAATTGATCACATTTTGTTCTTCAAATTGGCAACAATAATATTTTTCTTTTAGTGCTCCAAGATTGTAATAAAGGGTAATGTCTTTGAAAACAATATACATGGTTGAAAGAATTGTCGAAAAGTTGAAAAAGTTGCCAATTTCGATAAAAAACAATGATTTTGAACCTCTCAATTTGTTGCCAATTTAAGGATTTTAAAGCTTCTTCTCCTTTTTAAAATTCCTGGGATCAAACGCAATATGGTCATGTAACAAAAATAGACATAGTGTGTGCAGAAATTTTTGCTCTTTCTACTCATGTATCTGGTATATTTTTTAGAGCTCTGGATCAAAAGTTATTGAGCCAAACCACAAAATGTGGTCAATTGTCTTGAAAGGGTTAACCTGGGAAGGGAAGATGATAGAAAAGGAAAAACAAAGAAATACATAAGGAAATAAAAGAGGAAAGATTAAAGGGGGGCTAAGTAAATGAGAAGAGGATAGATTAATGAAAAAAAGAAATACATATGGAAAGAGAAGATGATATAGAAAAGAAAAACAAAGAAATACATGAGAAAAGAACAGAGGCTATAGAAAAGGAAAAACAAAGAAATACAAAAAGAAAGAACAGAGGATATAGAAAAAGAAAACAAGGAAATAGATAAGGAAAAATTAGAGGATAGATTAAAGAAAAAACAAAGAGATACATAAGGAAGGAAAAGAGGATAGATCAAAGAAAAACAAAGAAATACGCTGAAGGAAAGAGAAGAGGATAGATTAAAGGGAAAACAAAAGAAATACTCAGTAAATGAGAAGAGGGTAGATTAAATTTAAAAAAAAAAGACATATGGAAAGAGAAGACGATATAGAAAAAACAAACAAACAAAGAAATACATAAGAAAAGAATAGAGGCTATAGAAAAGAAAGAAAAAAAAACCCTCAAAGAAATACAAAAGGAAAGAACAGAGGATATAGAAATTGAGAGTAATACAAGGAAATACATGAGGAAAGATCAGAGGATAGATTAAAGGAAAAACAAATAAATACCTAAGGAAATAGTACCGGATAGATTTAAAGGAAAAAAAACAACAAAGAAATACAGAATGAAAAAAAGAGGATATAGAAAAGGGAAAAACAAAGAAATACGTCTTCTCTCTCCTTATGTATTTTTTTTTCTTTTCTATATCTCCTGTTCATTCCTTCTACATTTCTTTGTTTTTCGTTTTTTATATCTTCTGTTCTTTCCTTATCCTTTGTTTTTAATCTTTCCTCTTCTTTGCTCCTTTATTTCTTTGTTTTCACTTTAATCTATTTTCTTTTATTTCCTTATGTATTTCTTTGTTTTCCTCTTTTTATATATCCTCTGTTTTAATATATTTCTTTGTATTTTCCTATAGTTTATCCTCTACTCATTCCTTTTGGGATTTCTTTTTTTTTCTTTGTTGTTTTTCCCCCTATAATCTATCCTCTTCTCTTTTCGTATGTATTTCTTTGTTTTTCCTTTAATCTTTTCTTATGGATTTCCATATTTTCCTTTTCTAAAAACAATAAACAAAAGTAACTCCCTCTAAATCAAAATGGCGTAACTTTTTCACGAAATAGTTTTTAGCAGAATAACTTGGCAGGAGTGTTCCTACACTTATTGACTAACTTTTCTGTGAAAATGAGATTGATCCATTGAGTCGTGCATGAGTGAGCAAACATTAAAGGCAAAATTGTCACTTTTCAAAAGTCACAAGGGTCATTTTGGGGATTCTGTGAAACGATATTTCAGCGAATTCGGTTTCTGGTGCATATTTATGCTTTGTTTATTATCCATCGCGTACCCCCGTCACACCTATCCCGACACTTTTCTCATTGTTATGGTTGGGTGAGCACTATTTAAAAAAAAATCAACCCTCGTGAATTTGAAATTGCAAAATTTCAGCTTATTGAAAAAAAAAATATTTTTACCAGAATGTATCGTCACATGTTGTGTGAACATAAGAGGTTGTCATCGTGTCATGGTTGAGTGAGCACACTTTAAATATCGCGCAAGAAATGCTAAAATGTACTGTTAATACAGCATAAAAACGACCCTTGTGACTTTTGAAAAGTGACATTTTTGCCCACTCATGCATGACCAGATGGATCAATCTCATTTTTACAGGGAAGTTGGTCAATAAGGAATACTCTTGCCAAGCTGTTTTGCTCACAACCCTTTCGTTAAGAAGTTACGCCAATTTGATTAAGGGGGGGGGGGTTACTTTTTTTTATTGCGTTTATATCCTCTGTTCTTTCATTTTGTATTTCTCTGTTTTTCCTATTCTATAGCCTCTGTTCTTTCCTTATGTATTTCTTTGTTTTTTCTCTCTTCTATATCGTCTTCTCTTTCCTTATATCTTTTTTTTTTCATTAATCTATCATCTTCTCATTTACTGAGTATTTCTTTGTTTTCCCTTTAATATATCCTCTTTTATTTCCTTATGAATGTCTTTGTTCGTAGTTTTCTATCATCTCCCCCCCCCCCCCCCCCCAGGTTAAACTGTTCGTGCACATAGCGCTGCTGGTGGTCGTGAATGAGCGCTGACGACTTAGACTCTTTTACCAGAGCACTTCTATGATTTTTTTCGCGAAAATGGCTAAACAGTAATAGGCCAGGAGCCTGTCCCGAAATAGTCACCCCGTTTTACCCATAAGATTTGACCCCGTAAAGTTACTTAGACCATCTACATGTAAGTCATTGACAAAAAGGTTGTCAGCCTGACCGTAGCCGCCGGGTTTAGCCCCCAGAGCCCCCAAAAGAGACCCCAAAGTCGGGTCGATTTCACCCCATCTCCCCCATGCACCAAACTTTGTCAGTAGGAAGTAGTATGACTGGACATTTAAAAAAAAAAATCTGACAAAATTTTCCATCGGGATGCGGTGTCAGACGGCCCATAAATATTGGGGTAAATCTTTCCCATTGAAACCCAGAGACCAAATTTTGTCAGAAGGAAAAGCTATGGATGTACATTCCAAAAATATAAAAACTGACAAAATTGTCCATCGGGAAGGGGATGTCAGACCCCCTGAAATGAAAACTCCAAAGTGTCCTTTGACAATGCTTTGTCCCTCCTCCCTGCTCTATATGTAAAGAAAAAACATTTTCTTACATTCTGACTATGATAATTCAAAAGCGTTTTATTCCATTCACTTTAAATTTTCAGAACATAATTTTGAGTACAATAATCTTCTTGAGGTGCAATTTGGCTTTGATTGATCTTTTGATTAATAAGTTATTAAATTGTAAAAAATGTATTACTTTCTTCAAAGTAGACAAAAATATTGTCAGGATTATGTAAACACACCCATTGTCCATCTTCACGTGTTTGACAAGGCATAGAGCTTTTCAGGTATCTGAACATAATAAATTTTATTAGGCAAAGAGCCTACCCATATGATTTTTATAATCATATGGGTAGTGCATTTGTGGTTTGACCCAAAAAAAATTGCAACAAAAGGTTTTTAAGTTGTTTTTTGTAATATTCGATGTGCTTAATCACATACTAAAAGTCTACCAAAATCTGACAATGGGAAAGGCATAAAATTTGCATAAATTATGCAAATTAGGTCCTTTAAAATGACATGAAGAAAAATTAAGATTTTAGGCAATAATTTTCCATCAAAACATGCATCTTAATTCACAGAGACTCTCTTCAAAGTAAACAGATAAAAATGGACAGCAAAAATTATCAAAAGTACAAGGACAATCCTTCTAATTTGCATATTTTATGCAAATTATGAAACAAAATTTCTCCTATCCTCTCAAGGATTATGATATTTTTTGAAAAGTTTATGTTAAAATTGCCTTTAAAAAGAACAATTTGATATAAAAAAATATAGTTATTGTTATACAAGTGTTTAAAATGTATTATATTGGACTTTTTTTTTTGTAATGAATTTTAAATGAAATTATATGCAAGATTTCACATCAAATTGCAATGCAAGACAAGCGCCCTCACAAGAAAATGATGAGAAATTCTGTTCATCTCAACTACTGAGTATAGTACAGAAGGTCAACATCTATATTAGATCGTGGAATAAGGAACATGTATCCGTGAATTGGTGGCAAATTATGCCTTGTAGTAAGTAATAGATATATATTTTACGGAAATATTACATCAAAAGTTATTATTGGCATGAATTTGACCTGTTTGTTGGCGTGACCGTCAAGATTGTGTCTGATGACTATGAAGCCTTGGGTTTTATTTATTTATTTATTTATTTATTTATCTATTTCTGATATTTATACAGGGTAGCACATTTTCCGTGAGGCCCTGTTTGATAACAAAGATATCAAGTAACAATATAAATTCATTACAGCAACAAAACAAAACAAAATACAGAGGATATTTAAATATATGTATGTATTATCTGGTATCTTCGTAATCAACGGAAATTTTCAAAAACGTATTCAATGATATTTTGGTGCATATTTCTAAAATCAATGAAATAAATATATATATATATATATATATATATATATATATACACTCGGTAATATATATATATATACATTCGGTAATTCGTTTTTTTTTAAATGAGACGAAAGGACAAATACTTTTGACAACCCATGAAAATATAATAATGATATTATGAAAGCTCTTAAACAAAGTAAACATATAATCTTGGATCAATAAAATTCCCCACTTGGGAAACCAAAAATGATATATACATATTTACACAGAATATATTAAATGATAGTATTGCTATTCAGACAATACACGTTGGACGTTCATTTTACAGCATAATTGTTGAGTATGCACAGCATAAATACCAGTGAAAGCACCAATAACTATAATAAGTGGTGTAATTCATTCAGTTCAAAAGCTTCATGTCATCATGAGAGAGGTTCTGACCTCTCCATCCCTACAATGATTTGCCCAGCATCTGCCATGGCTGATACAGGATGCCAGAGCTGCCTTGCTGGTATGAAGGTCACCCGCCACCTTGGGTTACGTCATTCAGACCTCATTCCAGTCACTATGAGGATGCACACTGATACTAACAGGAGGCATCAAGATCCTTGGAGCTGCCATCCTACGCTTTTTGGGCAAAGATGGTCAGAGCTAGGTCCTTGAAACCAGGCAAATGACCTATATCACTGACAGTTCTGACAAGATCTTCCTCAGTAAAGAAGTCTGCACTGATCTCAGACTCATCTTCAAAAGCTTTACCACAACTGCATGATGCAACACAGGAATCACACCATCTGGATACAACGGCAGCTCTACACGAGGACCCAACTGTAACTCCACCTTCCCCGACAAAACTACCCTTCCCGGCTGCTGAAGCTAATCGCCAGAAGCTGCAGCAATATCTGCTTGACTACTACAAGGCGAGTGCATTCAGCAGATGTGAGCATCAAACCCTGCCTCTCATGGACAGCCCTTCCCTGAAACTGATGGTAGATGTGAACGTTCAGCCGGTGGCACATCACACTCCAGTACCAGTCCCGCTCCACTAACGTGATGCTGTGAACGCTGGGTTAGACCACGATGGCCAGTTGTGCGTCATCGAACCAGTCCCTGTCAGCGAACCTGTTACCTGGTGTAATAGGATGGTCATCTGTGCAAAGAAAAATGGTAAACAACGGCGGACTGTTGACTTCCAGGCTCTCAATACTCATGCCACGATGGAAATGCATCACACGCCATCACCCTTCCACCAGGCGAGATCGGTTCCGCATGGCAAAGAAAAAAAAAAGACTGTCTTTGATGCACGGAATGGTTACCACAGCGTACCTCTCCGCAAAGAGGACAGACACCCTGGGGCAGGTGCCGTTACAAAACTGCCCCTCAAGGATACATTGCCTCAGGTGACGGCTACACAAGGCGGTATGATGAGATTGTGTCATACATCTCCAATAAGGCCAAGTGCGTGGATGACGTCCTTGCTGTGGGCAGACACAATAGCAGACAGCTTCATTCAGGCCGTCCAGTGGCTTGACACATGTGGCCGCCATGGGATCACCCTAGTCCCTGACAAGTTTGTGTTAGGTGCAGACATCGTAGAGTTCGCTGGGTTCGAGATCACCCCTAACAGTGTTAGCCCATGTAAGAAATAATTGCAGGCAATCCTGGACTTTCCAACGCCCAATGACATCATAGACATCCGCTCGTGGTTTCAGCTTTTTAATCATGTGTCATATGCACTCAGCGTGGCAGGGAAAATGCTACCTTTCCGGCAGCTCTGGAAGCCAGGCACACCCTACGTATGGGACAAGACTCTCCCGAGTGCTTTTTAGGAATCCAAAGCTGTCACTGCCAGTGAGATTGAAGAGGGTATCAAAATCTTTGACCTGCGCAAGCTTACTGTTGGCGACAGACTGGTCAAGAAGCGGCATTGGCTTTTGGCTCCTGTGTCAAGATGAACCCTTCGGTTGCCACTGAGGATGGAAGATCACACTTGTTGGAAGCAGATTCATACATCCTGCTGAATCATGCTATGCTCCAGTGGAGGGTGAGGCCCTTGCAGTCGCTGACGCTCTAGATAAGGCCAGATACTTTGTTCTGGGCTGCGATGACCTCATCATTGCTGTTAATCACAAGCCCCTCTTGAAGATCTTTGCTGACCGCACCCTGGAAGACATCCCTAACCCATGCTTGAGGAACTTGAAGGAAAAGACCCTCAGATACAGGTTCCGGATGATTCATGTGCCAGGTGTCAAGCATCGTGTCACAGACTGCCTCTCACGCCACCCAACTGGGGATCCTGTGCAAATGGTCCTCCCTGATGATGTGGCAACCGTTGACTCCAACCCTGTCATCTTGACACACTCCCCAACTCTCATGGCTGGCTTACGCACCCCAGGCGCACATGTGGATGCCCTTGAGAACAGCTGCTGTGTCCTACTTGGGCTCCCTCAGCCTTCAGTCTACATGCGACACGGTCCGTACTGCTACGGCCAGCGACAGCACCATGCAGAACCTTGTTGACATTGTAGAATCTGGCATACCTAACTTCCAGCATGAGCTCCTAGAACCCTACCACGAATACTTCCAGTTTCGGGATGGCCTTCATACAGCTGATGGTGTGGTGCTTTACAAGGACCATGTTGTTATACCCCCATCTCTCAGGGAGGAGGTGTTAACCCATCTTCATGCAGACCACCAAGGGGTCACCTCCATGACTGAAAGGGCTGAAGCATCTATTTCCTGGCCTGGCATCACTCCTGCCATCACAGCCCTTCGTGCCAGGTGTAACCACTGCAATCGGATGGCCCCCCTCGAACCCTAGCGCACCACCCACCCCCTTGGCATCTCCAGCTTACCCATTCCAGTTGTGCAAACGTCTTCCACTAAAAAGCTTGCAACTACTTGGTAGTGAACGACGGTTACTCTAACTGGCCAATTGTTGAGAGGTCTTCCCGTGGTGCAGATGGACTTATCACTTGTCTACTTTGTCATCTTTGGTATCCCTGACAAACTGGCTTCCGATGGTGGTCCTGAATTCACGGCTATCGCTACACGACACTTTCTAAAGGACTGGGGTGTGCACCATCGCATTTCCTATGTGGCCCCCATAGCAACTGTCGTGCCGAAGTTGGCATGAAGACTGTGAAGCGTCTCATCATGGATAACACAAGCCCCACAGGTACCCTTGACACTGATTCCTTTCAACGAGCCATACAGGAACACTCCAGACAGGGATACCAAGCTCTCCCCGGCGATGTGCATCTTTGGTCGCCCAATTCGAGACTTCATTCCCATAGCTCCCTGGCAGAGACAAACCTCATGACATTTGGCTTGTTACCCTCGGAGCTCGGGAGGAGGCACTCAGAAACCGCTACATGAGAGGTACCGAACGGTGGTCTGAACACACTAAACGACTTCTGCCACTAGCCTTAGGTGATCATGTCCGTATCCAGAACCAGAACCAGACAGGACTGGTGTTGTAGTGTTGTAGTGGAAGTCCGGCAATTTGACCAATACGCCATAAGGGTTGATGGCTTCGGGCATGTCACCCTTCTTAATAGGAAGTTCCTGAGGAAGTACATTCCTGTACAGCGTACCAAATTATTATATTGTGGGGACAAGACCCTCAAACAGCTTGGCTACCATTCTGGTGGCCATATTGATCGGCTATTTCGGATTCACACCCACAAAAAATGATAATTACAAAATTATATCAGTGTGGTTATTCAGTTTGCAGCAATTTAACTGTTACTGTACTGGGCTATTTCAAGCACCTCTCTGACTGAGGGGGGGGGGGGGGGGGGGCTCGGAGGCCCCCTCCCCCCCCCCCCCCCCCCCCCCCCGATCTCGGCCATGACATGAACAACGCAACATTTTGCACGGACCTTGAAAATCGCACAAAGACCATGAACCCATCTTTTTTTGTTGTTGTAAATCTTTATCTTTTATTTAGTATTATAATTTATGCAAATTTATGTATAAATATACATTTCCACTGATAATCAAGTAAAGAAGGGGTTTGGAGAAAAAATTTTAATGCAAGAAGTTCTTTCTAAACCTTAAAAACATTATTACATAAGAAAAAAATTGAAAGTGATTTCAATTCTTATGCATTCTATTGTTCTACGAATTTCTTATGTATTTCTTTGTTTTTTCAACTTTAACCTTTTCATTGTTTTTTACATGTAAGTCTGCTGTTTCAGAGTGTTATCTTAACCAATATTCAATTAGAATAAATGATAATTACAGCTTAAAGAAAAAATTATAGGTGATAAAGGAGAATCATGAGGAAATGCAGTTTCCCATTCGTTTTGTACACAAAACTCAGAAAATCTCCATTTTGGGGCTGACATGAGGTCACAAAAGGTCACGTGACTCAGTAACGGTATGACCGATTTCCGAAAACTTGGTGTCAAAAGATGCGCAAGAGTTGAAAAAAAAAAGTCAGAAAGTGGCGTAGCGTGAAATGTAGTGGTTCGCAATGTGTGGCACCAAAATTACATGGTCATGATGAAAATATAGAGGAATTATGCGTAATTTTTCGGCTTTAGCGGCCATTTTGTTCGGCCATCTTGGATTTGCAGTTATGCAATCGTTATTCTATGATTTGACGTAGCTAACTGGATTGCTCGCCCCTGAAAACATGGGGTTAGACACCACAATTACTTGTTTACGTGAAAAATTAAGGAATTACACATGTTTTAAGGTATTGGCGGCCATCTTGGACGCCATCTTGAAATTTATGCCTTTCCCATCGTCAGATTTTGGTAGACTTTTAGTATGTTATAGAGCACATCAAATACTACAAAAAACAATTGAAAAACCTTTTGTTGCAATTTTTTTGGGGTAAGGCCCTTTTTTCCCATAAATGCACTCGCCTGAAGTAACTTTACAGTGTCAAATCTTATGGGTAAAATGGGGTGACTGTTTCGGGACAGGCTCCCAGACTACTATCAACGTTTGTAATTTTGAATAAACAGTCACAAATTCACAAACAAACATTAGATCACCAGTAATGTCACCGGATGTCTTGTGGGGGTTTAACATTAATAACATTTTTTCCTTCTTTTTCCCGACTTCCTTTTTTATCTTGCCATCTAATTTTCATAATGATGCAACGGTGACACTTTAAAAGAACATGATCTTTGAACATTTTACAGTATAGCTTTTCGCAGTAGATCTTATTTCGAAAAACATAACATTATTCGCGCTTGATAACATGATATCAAAATTTTATTAGGCAAAGAGCCTAACATTATTCGCGCTTGATAACATGATATTAAAATTTTATTAGGCAAAGAGCCTAACATTATTCGCGCTTGATAACATGATATTAAAATTTTATTAGGCAAAGAGCCTACCCATATGATTTTTGTAAATATTGATAACCTATCCGTTTCAAGTTGAATTTCGAGTTCGAGTTCAAAGTAACGTTTACCTTCTTTTCGTCATGTTTTGGTACATCAAAAATTAAATGTTCAAACAATCTTTACACAATATACTACATGTTATAACTTAGAAGCATTTTCAACTCGGAGCATCAATATAAATAATGGAGGAAAAGATTGCCCATCCATTTTGTAGTTCACCCCAGAATGTTTGGTGGTTATTTGTTGGGGGGGGGGGTGGACGACTTCTTTTTTATCTTGCCATCAAATTTCCATATAATGCAAGGCTGACACTTTAAAAGAACATTATCTTTGAACATTTTACAGTATAGATTTTCGCAGTGTATCTAATTATTTCGAAAGACACAAGGATATGAAAATGATGGGGGGGGGGGGGGGGGGGTAAAAATCCAAGGACCCAGGTGCGATTCCTGGCGGAGACATGTTTTTAACCTTTGCAAAAATGTCAAAAGGGACGACAGCTCTGGGGAACTTTGATTTAAGCTACGCTACCATTATTCTCTCATTCCCATATATATATATATATATATATATATATATATATATATATATATATATATATTTAAATATTAAACTTATGCCACCTGTGTGAATTGAAATTATTATTTAGAGCTCTGCCTTCTTACGGACATCGAGCACTCTGTACCAGATGTGTGTGTGTGTGTGTGTGTATATATATATATATATATATATATATATATATATATATATATATATACATGTATATGTAATTCACATCTGTGTTAGATCCTCAACCTACTCGGCTGTATACAAAACCAAAAAAAACATTAAAAAAAAAGAAAAAAGAATCATAATGTTCTGCCTTGACTTGTTTTGTCAACAGTTCATTGACGTGTGGTATTTTCTCAGAAGCTGCTCACCAAGCTGTAGTAGTACCTATCATTAAGAAACTCAACTTGGATGAAGATACTCATGTAACTACAGACCTGTTAGTAATCTTTCACATGTTGCCAAATTAACGGAAAAGGTTGTAGCAATGTGCTATCTGTCTGACAGCTTCAGGCAGGTACAGGGGTTATTCTTGCTTTACATTCCTCTTTTGAACATTTTCCCTTTTTTCCCCATTTAAAAATCACATTTTTTCAAAGACTTTGAACGGGTCTGAATATAGAAAATATGTTCAGATGTGTCAGAAACGCAAAACTGGTATTTTCTTCAAATTTTAAGTGAGATCTTATAAATATGCTCTTTTACGTGGTGATAGGTTTGAGGATCTAGAGCTTGTTATGAGGATTTCAACCTGTTTTGAGAGCAATTCCGGCAAATAACTGACAATATGTGGGCCTACATCCATAAAATAGATCTATGGGTCTCAAACTCACAGGGAGTTTATGAACATAAGAGACTATCATCCCGCTTCCAAAAGTACGGGAGGGACGTGTTTATGCAAATAAGGCTTCATTCAATCATCTGATCACAGTGGATTCATCTAATCACTTAACGTTTTAAAAAGCAGACATTCTACCAACTATGAACCAATTAGTCATCTTCTCCATAGTTAACGTGGGTAGTGGCATGTAATTATTTTAGTAGGCCTATCTGTTGTTCCTATTTTGAAGATTTAGATTCATCATGATGTAACCCAATGCTTTTACTTAAGTTTTAATTCCACACAACACTTACCCTTGCTCAAGGTAAATACTCTAGCTCTCTACTTTCCAACACCAAATTAAAAAAAACAACAACAAACAAAAAAAACAACAAAACAAAACAACTCTGAATTTGTATATTCATGTCGAAAACATCTACAATGTCGTAGTCCCATTAACGTAAAATGACTGTCCAGCTCCCCGTGAACTTCACCATTTATTAACGGTTACGTCATACCGTCACGCTTGAACGATCTACACTATAATACTTTTACTTCACAAGGCTCCACACAACTCTCAAGGTACCTTGCTCAAGGAAAATACTCTAGCTCTCTACTTTACATATTCATGTTGAAAGGATCTGCGACGTCATAGTCTTATGCATATTCATGATTCAGTGATTGCATGTGGTTGGCTCCACACAACACTCAACCTCGCCCTAGGAAAATACTCTCACTCTCTACATTATTTAGAAATCATCTGTAACATTGTAGCCTCATACATATTCACACAGACTGTTAGTTTAGCCTGTTCATACATGGCTCTACTCACTCTCAAGAAACTACAAGAGCTCTGATTTGCATATTCCTGTCGAAAGCGGAAAATCATGCCGTCGTACGAACGATCTACATTGTCATGTGTGGACTTGGATGAAGACTATCACCGTGTTGCACAATACCCCTACTTCACAAGGTTCCATACAACACTCACCCTTGCTCAAGGAAAATAATCTAGCTCTCTACTTTACATATTCATGTCCAAATCATCTGTGATGTCATAGTCTCATGCATATTCACGTAAAACAAGTGTTTCAGGAACAGGGCATTTCCTAAAAGTTATGTAATACCGTCACGCTTGAATGATCGAGCACGCTTGAACTTGTCAGAAGGATGTGCACACTTCCCCTTATTAACACTTTCTAATCTAAACAGGAAACGCCATCATACGTATTTATGTATGATGTCATCTCATACATATTCATGTATGACGTCACGGTGGAGCTCCCCTTGCTCCACTGCTCCACCGTGGAGTCTAGGGGTACTACTCCTGTCTTACCACTTTCAAAAGATCCCTAAAAACGTATCTCTTTCCCCAGTAATATAATGTTCTACTGTAATCTCTAAGACTCTTACTTTTTTGAGTCTGTCTTTTTGCTGTTGCTGTTGTCTTTTCTTTTCAAATCTGTCATTTGGTAAGCGCTATGGTACTTTCTGTTTTAGCGCTCCTAAATATTCAATATTATTATTATTATATTATTTTTCATGTCAAGCCTCAATGAAGAACTTATATCCTTGATAATATTTTTGATTTTTTGATTTATTTATTTATCTTTATGATCCTTTTTTTCTTCAAACATATTTTACAAACTGAATTACAACATAATAAACAAATATTAATACATTATCAAATAGAGTAATTGCATTATATAATTAACGTAAATGAATCTTAAAGAAGGATTGTCACATAAGCAAAGCTTGATGGAGTGACAATCCTATACAAAAAAATTGGAAATACTAAAGAAAGGGGGGTATTAAAAAAAGAAAAGGAAAAGATAAAAAAAGAAAGAAAAAAGACTTTTCGTTGTATTCAAAGTAATAGAAGTCAATTAAGGATGGGGATGAGATGAGATGTATGGAGGAAGAAAACATAAATAGAAGAGGATGGTAAGTAGAAAAGGGGACTGTGTTGAAGAGATATTAGAGAGAGAGAGAGAGAGAGAGAGAGAGAAAAGGAGAAGGGGAGGATGAAGGAAGAAAGAAAGAGGGAGAAAGAGGAGAAAAGAAGATGTAATATGTCATTTACGCCCAGAGTCATCATACTGTTTGACGAGGTACTTTTTGGCGGCTGCCTTGAAAGAATAGAGAGTAGTGTGTGACTTGACTGCATCTGGTAGTGAATTCCATATATCGGGACCGGTATGTCTAATAGATTTGTGTGCTAATAAAGTTTTAGGATTATTTAAGTGGTAATTATTAGCGTAACGGGTTGGGTATGAGTGAATACTTCTGTTGAGCATAAACATATCGCTAAGTGGAGATGGAACTTGATGTATATAGACTTTAAACATAAGTAGGGCTATTTGGAGTGTATTTATATCAGAGACTTTAAGGGTGTTGAGTTTATGGAATAACGGGTCGGAGTTCGCTCTGTAGTGTGAGCCCGTGCATATACGTAGTGCTTTCTTTTGCAGTAAAAGTATTGGATTAACTTCTTCTCCATCTTCCAACTCACAAGCACCGACATCGAAACAACTAGAAGCCATCTCTTCATCTCGTCGAACATATTGTCTAAGCAGATTGATATGAAAAGTTTTCTCGCCACCATTGACATCGACAACATGAATGGTCCCTGTCATTCGACAAGCACTTTGTTTTCAACCGTAGGTAGCAATATCAAAACCTCATCCCCTACATTCAACTTCCGCTCCTTGGCCTTCCGGTCATAATAACCCTTGTACCTCTTTGCCGAAGACTTCAACGTGTCCTGCGCCAATTGCCACGAGTCTACCAACCTCTTTCGCAAGTCAATCACATAATCATACTCACTCTTCAACTCTGCTTCTATGTTCTCATTCGTCCATATAACTCTCTCAAAATGTCCATTGGACCTCTCACATGTCTGCCATAGAGTAACTCAAATGGGGAAAACCCTAGGCTGGAATTGGGTGCCTCTCGGAGAGCAAATAACAAAGCAGGCAAGTACCTATCCCACTGACGTGGCTCTTCTGAACAAAGCCGCTTCAAAGCTGTCTTTACTACTACGTTGTATCTTTCTACAAGACCATTACACATTGGATGGTATCTAGAGCTTGATTTTTGTCTGACAGATAGCAACTGTGAGACCTTCTCATCAAGTCAGACACAAATTGTGTACCCAAGTCTGACATGACCTCGCACGGAACACCTACCCTACTGTATACAGTAACTAGCGCCTCGGCAACATTCATCGCTGATATCGATTTCAATGGTATTGCCTCTACGTATCTAGTTGCATAATCAACTGTGGATATGTGTATGTCCACGCGCAGACGGGAGTAACGGACCAATCAAGTCTATGGCAATGCGCTGGAAGGGAATGCCAACTAACGACAATCTACCTAAAGTAGTCTTGGGAACTCTCTCCTTGCTGACAGTCTACTGACACACATCACACGATGTACAAAAATTGGCAACATCCTCGGACATACCTGGCCAGAAAAATTGAGCTTTAACCTTTGACAATGTATTGGTTAATGCCGAGATGTCCACCAAACAATGAATTATGGGCAATACGCTTGACCTCTGACCTGTGTGTCTTGGGAACTACAACTAACTTCGGACCAACTCCCATCCGTGAATTTTTCCTATCTCTCTCCTTTCGATATAGAACTACAACTAACTTCGGACCAACTCCTATCCGTGAATTGTCCCTATCTCTCTCCTTTCGATATAGAACAAGAATTTCGACCTAGACCCTGCATCATTCACCTTTTCCCATAAAGTCTGAAGGGAAGGTTCATTCTTTTGCTCTTGCAAAAATTCTCCTGACTGCACATTCACATCAGAGTCTCTCACTTTCAACTCTTCTTTAGGTTTTACTTTTACCTTATTTTGTGCCCTAGTCTCAACAGCCATCGCCTTCTCCAAACCAGGAGAATCAACCTCCGAACCCGGAATTTTAACCTCTGAACTCGGAACCTCAACCTCGGAAACCGAAACATCAACTTCAGAAACCGGAACATCAGTATCCGAAACCAGAACACTAAGTTCAGAAACCGGAACCTCAACATCCGAACCTCTTGCTGCATTTTCGACACGAGACGGCACCCATTGCAAATCAGGATCTTTGGGCTCACGAACCCCCTTTACGTCATTACCAATAATGACGTCACACAGACAGTTTGGCATACACAAGGTATTAATTTCTCCACTGAAATAGGGACTATCAACCATCACTTTCGCCCTGGGAAAACGCCAAAGAGTACCATCGATTAGTCTAACTAACTGGACCACTCCCGTTAACTGATCGTCCACCACCAAACTCGTTTTCACCACACTTGTACTACTCCCAAAGACGGTCTTTCAGTATAGATACAGGTGTATTCATGGGAAACAATCTACCCGAAACAACTGGCATATCATCCGACATCGCTCCAACGTCTTCATACGCCATACCTGTTTCACCATCCAAGTCATTCTCTGACTGCACCACATTCAATGGTACACCAACCAGAGCACAACCCGCAGAACTCTCAACATGTCCGATAGACCTCGACTGACCATTGGAGCCTTCATTATCTGAACGTAAAGAGCCTATCGACCGGGAGTAACCTACTCCATTTGATGGCAAACTCATCACATCACGCTTTGTACTCTCAGATGGGATGTAAGTGTCCTCCTCTCCACACTCATTGCCTGAGCAGAGTGAGGCATTGGCATCATCGGTACAAGGGCGGCGGAGCGTATTTCAAAGTGGGGGGGGGGGGCACCAACAAAAAAGGGGGCACCTACCTACAAAGGGTAAAAACAAGGCGGAAAATACCACTTTGAGACATTAGTATACCGCTACAATATGATTAATACACTATCGATAATTATTTTCGACACATTACTGTTTCCATCTTAACATGGTTCCAGATAAAAACTACTTTTGCATTTTGTGTGATGGTCTGATTATTCATTTGCGAGCGAGCGAAGCGAGCGAGCAAAAAAATTAACGTTGTTTTCTAACGCTGAAGGCTATGGTATTCAATTATACACAGCGATTTCCCTAATATGATGAGAAGATTATATTACAGTAAATGTGAGCGAGCGTAGCGAGCGAGCTTTGGAACAATTTTAGAAATTCTTTCCCCCCCCCCCCTCATTCCTTTTATGATTTAGGGGCAATGATTAATACTGTATAATCTGGGGCATTGTGCCCCTCTTGCCACCTACTCCACTGCCTCACTTTGTGCTGATATCAGTAGGGGAATCTATTACATGTATTAATATGAAGCCTCTCTGATTATTTGGAGCTAGATATATGGCTCTTTTGTGGACTTTACGGCACAGTTTGTAAGCGACATCGGGATATATAGGTATAAAACGGGCACTTATCAAAGGGGAAAATTATACCATTAGAAAGGAAAGGGGGCACTGATCAGTAGTAAAAGGGGGCACTTAAAAAGGGTGAAAAAGGGCACTCATCAGAAGGAAAAATTGCACTGCATGTTAGCACGGAAAAATGGGCACTAATCAGACGATACCAGGGGCACTTATCGGATTTCAAAAGGGGCACTCGTGTATGAGGTTAAAAGGGCCACTTATCAGAAGGTGAAAAGGGCACTTATTAGAAAGAAGAAGGGACAGTTATACGAATAAAAATGGGCACTTATCAGAGGTGAAAAGGGACACTTATTAGAAGGGAAAATTACACTATTAGAACGGAAAATGGGCACTAATCAGACAAAAACAAATGTTTATCGGATTTCAAAAGGGGCACTCATGTATGAGATTAAAAGGGCCACTTATCAGAAGGTGAAAAGGGCACTTATTAGGAAGAAAAAAGGGCACTTACTAGGAAGAAAAAAGGGGCACTATACAAAGAAAAAGGGGCACTTATCAGCTATGAAAAAGGGGCACTTTTCGGGTACTTGAAAAAGTGGGGAGGGGGGCTCTGTGCCCCCTACCCTCCCCCCCCCCCCCCTGGGTGCGCCGCCTCAAATGATTAGGACTACCAGACTTGTAACAGCCAAACTTCGTTCCTGTACCAGCACTATTTCTCACTGAACTAGCTGATTTGGATTTCTTGTCAGTTTGTGGAGCTGATACTGATTTAAGATCTTGCTTTTGGTTTTCTTTCTGATTTTTATTTGGATGAAATTTATCACCTTTTTGATTACTTGAGAAAGTGTACAGTCCATGTGCATACACATACACCTCGGCACCCTTAATCAACTCATCCAACTTTCTACAAAAACAAACAGGAAATCAAGAATATTTTTCACCACGTCGGTTCAAGGGAATGCAAAGAAAGATGTCATACTGACAATGAGTAAATTGGCACTGATTGGGTCCTACGTTATTTATAACGCAAGGGGTGAGCCACAGTGGACTGACATGGCACTTCTCCACTGATTAACTAATTAACCTTTTTTCAACGAATTTTCTATTATTTGCCTGAGCCAAGCATCTTCTCTCATTGTAAATGTATATTTTTTAGCATACATCTCAAAAATCAATGTATGTGTTGATATTATATTTTCATATTACGTTTATAACAAGAAAAGCGAACTATATATATGCGTGATATGAGTATTACTGTATCAGTATATAAAAGACTGACTGGATTTCCCTTTCTCTCTCCCCGGCTCTCTCTCTCTCTCTCTCTCTGTCTCTTGCCCTTTCTCTTTACATTCTTATCTCTCGCCCCCCCTCTCTCTCCATTATCCACCTTCTTCCCCCTCTCTCTCTCTATTTCTCTCTTGCTTCCTCTCTCTCCTAGGCCCACTCTCTGGCCCACCCTCTTCTCCTATATCTGTATAAATATTTGTATCTATTTGTATCTGTATGTATTACTCTCTCATTTTCTCTGAATTACATTCCTGAATCATGACATTCTTGAATATAACGGTACAATTTATATATTTTGATATATATGTGAATACAATAACTGAAATGCTATAAAAACTATGTTCAGTTATTGCTTATATATCTACATGTATAAAGAAATAATATTTAAAAGGTTCAGACTATATTTCGTATTAGTAACGATGATCTATGACTTTAGTTTTAAATATTTCTCTGATATTACACTAAACAAAACCGAGTAACTAGATATTAACAAAATAAGAATAACCTAAGACACGATGCAGTATGTTTTGAATTTCTCTCCATTTCTCGATCTGAAATTATTCGTTTGATATGTGCATTTTCCTCTGTTACTTATGTTTTATTTGTTAACTGTATCCATTTTATTTTGCCCTGTACCGCGTTCGATAAGAACAGGTAACCTGGGTTTATTGTATTCCCTTTATTGATTAATAAAAGGTGATTAAAAAAAAACAAAAAAACGTCCCCCCCCCCCCTTTTTTTTTTGTTGTTGAACATTAATTTTCAACTTTTCAACGATGATGAGGATGAGGATGAGGGTGATGATGATGATGGATGACGAGAAATGAAGGCGCAATTATGTTGGCCATAAGGGTTGTAACCGCTAATTTGACACAAACATTCCATAGCAAAATTAGGCGAGGGTCAAGTCGCTAAGGTCATCATGGTCATGTATTTGAGTTATGAAAAATAGCCTGTATGTGCATGCAGACTACATTTCCATGGCAATTTTTTTAAAGCTTATTTCCTCTTTTTTGATTTTTAGTCTCGAGCATGCGTAGTGCTATTATCAAGAATTTTAATCAGTTTGTTTTTTGATAATTCCCCGACCTAATGACTATTCCAAAGTGTGAATTGAATGAGGAATTTTTTATAAGGACTAAAAATTTAATAACAATGAGGGTCTGCTTTGAGTAACTGATGATTATCGCAGTCGTCTCGGTGCATATCCTTTACTTCTTAATAAAGTTCAATTTGGCATTTATATATTCATATATTTCTGATATGATCCGGACTTAAGGGAAAAGCATGAAGATCCTTGGGTTTTCTACCATTTTGATCATAACTTAAGTCTGAGAGGCACTGGCGTAGCCAGGATTTTTCAAGAGGGGGGGGCCAAGGCGAGGGAGCGAAGCGACCGAGCGGGGGAGGGTGTGGGAGGGGGTATCCCCCTCCCACGGTAGGAAAATTTTTTAAAACCAGGTCATGAAAATGGCATTTTCTGCACCCTAAAATTCTATTCTGGTGTAACCTACTTGAGAAGTGACAGATGAAATAGGATTTTTTTTTTCTCTACTCCGCTGGAATGAATTGTAGTGGAAGGATTACCACTCCTTGGGGCTCCAGAATTCCAAGCAATACGCAAAATTACATGTAGTTGGTGTGTATAAATAGCTGTACCAGTGTACATACGAAACGTTGAAACCCGTGTTTTCGGATAGGAAAATATACAGACTAACAACCAAAAACCCACACACAGACACACTGACTATTGACTAACATATGACTAAGAGGACGCCCTTTCTCATGGAGTGGAATTTATATCTCATCTCAAGCGGTAGTCTCATTTGAAAACACATGCAACATCTTTATTAGGTGTATGTAAAAGACTTTAGCAATTTATTTAGCTGCCTTGTTTAGCTCATTATCTCATTTTCTCGGTTAGAGGTTGTTCATTAGTTGCCTAATTCGTATATACTACACGAATCCAGCTACGTACTCCTTCATTTAAGTACTGAGGAATTATATAGTTTGATTAATTTTTGTAACCAAAATGAACATCAATGTGAGTATTTAGCACGGAAAAATATTAGAATTACATCGTGTAAAGAGTATAGAGATCACAATTTGTAATAAAAACATATGGAAATAATGTAATTACACATAGAGAACGGGCTAAACAAAGTCTTCATACAACCAAGTCAAGCGCACATGATTTGCCACATGTGAAGGCCGTTTTTGTCATTCAATTTAGTGATAATAGATTTGACTCAAAACTGTAAACATCAAAGCAGAAAGCATCTCGTCCGATGACTTACTAGTATATAAAATACGACTTGAACAAAGAATGAAATTGTATCTTTTTTGAATATTCCTCTATAAAATCGAACTCTACCTTGAAAAACAGTGTTTTGCTTCTCCTCGGATGAAGACCATAAAAATGATATAACGGTGACATTGTTTTCGTATAAAAGCAATGTTGGCTACCACAATGATAACTCTTAAACAAACTCAAGATTTACAAAACGAAGAAAATGGTTATTGCCTCCATCGGACATATACCCATTCACAAAGAGAGGTTTATATTCGGCAAGAATAACTGATACGCCTCTTCATCATTCTGAGTACAATTTCTTTCAACTCTCGACAAACTAAAAGAAATATAAATGTTCTGTTACCAATCTACTTAGTCAATGTTGTTAACAAAGTTTCGGGGTTATGATTTGGAAAGGAACAGTTTTTGCTGGAAATGAAAGCAGTGTTTATTTTGTTTACTTTTTTGGTAATATTTCCATTTTATTTTTCCTTATTTCGATTGTAAGGTAGGGGTAGGGTAAGTCCTAGTAAGACCAGCATGTGAAAAGGAAATTAGTTTTTTTTTTTTTTTTTTTTTTTTTTTTTTTTTTTTTGCTCTCCGATCAACAGGGGGGCCATGGCCCCCTTGTGCCCCCCCCCCTGGCTACGCCAGTGATGAGAGGTGAGTATTGGTCTGGCTCGAAGCTTTGTAAGTCTGCAAATGTTGCTGCGATGTGGGCTGGTTTGGTTTGGATGCAGGCTATATACGCATTTTTGTTCACCTTCTCGTATACTACCTTGAAAATTTTCGGGGACAGGATTATGTTGCAATACGTAATTACATTGTCAAATAAGGACCGTTATGCTGTCAATTTCGATATTAGATAATTTCTAAATGATCATGCTAATGAGCTTGTTAATATATACTATTTCGTATTACTCACTTTCGTAACATCAGTGTTTAATTCGTTCGTTGATACGTTTCAGCAATGGCAATTGTGACATGCAGATGCAATCGCAGTTTCATTTGACCATCAACAAAGCTGAATGGTATTGATGTGATTTACTATCATCATAAGCATGTAAGTGGGGTGGATTCCCAGACAAAAATAGGGTTCAGACCCCCTACACTCTATCCCCAAAATGCATAAAATAGCACCCCTCCCCCTTATTCACAAGGCAAAGGGAGGGGGGGGGGGGAGGTGCCAAGTTGAGAGACAGGAGTGGCCTTGCGGTCATGCGAATTGTCGTTGAATGAATGGTGAAGGTGCGAGGTGGGTGGAGCTACATGTAGTTGCACACATTCCAGATGCCATATTCGACGTTAGATGTGATTTGGGGACTCTCTATATATTTTGAAGTCAAAGATGATCATGTGGATTCAGGCAGTGAGTGGGATGCTGAGTGATGAAGGGAATATAAGCATCGTTGGAAGACGGTAAAGTTACCTAAGTAGTTGTACTCAACTTGTAGAATCAGTGTGAAAACTGAAAGTGATGTCATGGAAGAGGAGATCTACTCGTGTTCGGTCTGCGTGTTAATGTTTGTGCAGCCCAAACGGCCACGGTCGACGAGGACGAGGGTTGGCCGGTGTGGTATATAGCTAGAGAATATGTCCGCTCGTGGACAGGCATGCACAAACCTATATTTATACGCTGCTGGCGGGCACTAGTCTGCAATCACAAACCCTGATTTGACACTTTATCAGACACTCTTTTACGAATTACGACTGACCAGGGTTTGTGCCTGGATGTACAATGATGGTGTGATGTTGATGATGATGATGATGTGACTTTAAAATGATTATGATATAATGACAGTGAAACTGATGGTGATGATGATGTAGTTGATGGTGGAATTTGAGGAGGAGGAGGGTAATGATGAAACTGATGGTGATGGTGGTGATGATTGATGATGTGACATAAAAATGATAATGGGGAGGAGGAGGAGGATGAAACTGATGGTAATGATGATGTAGTTGATATTGATAATGGGGAGGAGGAGGAGGAAACTGGTGGTGATGATGATGTAGTTGATATATATTGATAATGGGGAGGAGGAGGAGGATGAAACTGATGGTAATGATGATGTAGTTGATATTGATAATGGGGAGGAGGAGGATGAAACTGATGGTGATGAAGATGTAGTTGATATTGATAATGGGGAGGAGGAGGAGGATTAAACTGATGGTGATGATGATGTAGTTGATATTGATAATGGGGAGGAGGAGGAGGATGAAACTGATGGTGATGAAGATGTAGTTGATATTGATAATGGGGAGGAGGAGGAGGATTAAACTGATGGTGATGATGATGTAGTTGATATTGATAATGGGGAGGAGGAGGATGAAACTGATGGTGATGATGATGTAGTTGATATTGATAATGGGGAGGAGGAGGAGGATGAAACTGATGGTGATGATGATGTAGTTAATATTGATAATGGGGAGGAGGAGGAGGAAACTGATGGTGATGAAGATGTAGTTGATATTGATAATGGGGAGGAGGAGGAGGATTAAACTGATGGTGATGATGATGTAGTTGATATTGATAATGGGGAGGAGGAGGAGGATGAAACTGATGGTGATGATGATGTAGTTGATATTGATAATGGGGAGGAGGAGGAGGAAACTGATGGTGATGATGATGTAGTTGATATTGATAATGGGGAGGAGGAGGAGGATTAAACTGATGGTGATGATGATGTAGTTGATATTGATAATGGGGAGGAGGAGGAGGATGAAACTGATGGTGATGATGATGTAGTTGATATTGATAATGAGGAGGAGGAGGATGAAACTGATGGTGATGGTGATGTATTTGATATTGATAATGGGGAGGAGGAGGAGGAGGATTAAACTGATGGTGATGATGATGTAGTTGATATTGATAATGGGGAGGAGGAGGATGAAACTGATGGTGATGAAGATGTAGTTGATATTGATAATGGGGAGGAGGAGGAGGATTAAACTGATGGTGATGATGATGTAGTTGATATTGATAATGGGGAGGAGGAGGAGGATGAAACTGATGGTGATGATGATGTAGTTAATATTGATAATGGGGAGGAGGAGGAGGAAACTGATGGTGATGAAGATGTAGTTGATATTGATAATGGGGAGGAGGAGGAGGATTAAACTGATGGTGATGATGATGTAGTTGATATTGATAATGAGGAGGAGGAGGAGGATGAAACTGATGGTGATGGTGATGTATTTGATATTGATAATGGGGAGGAGGAGGAGGAGGATGAAACTGATGGTGATGGTGATGTATTTGATATTGATAATGGGGAGGAGGAGGAGGAGGATGAAACTGATGGTGATGATGATGTAGTTGATATTGATAATGGGGAGGAGGATGAAACTGATGGTGATGATGATGTAGTTGATATTGATAATGGGGAGGAGGAGGAGGAAACTGATGGTGATGAAGATGTAGTTGATATTGATAATGGGGAGGAGGAGGAGGATTAAACTGATGGTGATGATGATGTAGTTGATATTGATAATGGGGAGGAGGAGGGTGATGATGAAACTGATGGTGATGGTGATGATGATTGGTGATGTGACATGAAAATGATTGCCCACAAGCAATGTTTATGTACCGAATATTTTTCATTGTAAATGACAGAAATGATCACCATTCTAGAATATTTTAGCAAATAGTGTACTTGTCATATCACTATTTGTTTCAGTATATTAGCATCATACCCAGTATTATTGTAGAGGTGTTGTGGTCTAGTGGATAAGTCTCTGGACTGTGAACCACAAGGTACAGGGTTCGAACCTTGCCGCAGCACTAACGTCCTTTGGCAAGACATTAATCTACATTTGCCACACTCGACCCAGGTGTAGTAAGTAGGTACTTGGTAGGATTTATTCCTTGAATGCACTGAGCACTACGGTTGCTGGAGCTAAAGCAGGGGTAATAATATCCAAAGTCCTTTGGAAACGCATAGAGACATTATATCATATTGTGACATGCACTATACAGGAATGGAATAGTGCATGAAACGCATAGAGACGTTATATCATATTGTGACATGCACTATACAGGAATGGAATAGTATTATTAGTATTGTTGACAACAATGGTAACGATGATAGTGATGCTCGTTATGTTCAGTTTCAGTCGGTGGGCTGGACTCGGACCAGCAGAGGTTCCCCTATTCAGCTGTGTGGTGCTGAATGTATCATCAGAACTTTTCAGAAGATACCAGGTGTCAGATCCCAACATAGATCCAAGTGTAGGTATCTCTTAAAGAAAGGAGGATAGTAGATGTGTAGAACAAGGATGAAACATCAGTAAAAGATTTTTTGTTTAACATATTTATTGTAAGTTCTCTATAATACCATTCTAAATGAACAGTTTGTAGCAAGTTCTTTATTTGTCATTTTCAAGAACTCTCCATATTTCTTTCATTACAGGACTGTGGCTGGAATCGGACAAGCCGAGGTTCAACTGATTAAAGACACTTGTTATCCTCATCTCCCTATTTACAATGCAGCTGTGTGGCGCTGTGTATCTTCAGAAGAATCCAGACATCAGAGCCCATTGCTGGAAGAGGTATCTGTTACACAAAAGAGGACAGTAGATCTACTCTTTGCAAAAAAAGAAAGTGGACACTCTTTTAATGTTCAAATTTTTCATATAAACGGTCTGTGAAATATAATGAAATATATATCAAATTAAAAGAAAAATTAATGCTCTACCCATATCAATTAAGATCAAGTTTTGGACTTTTATGCTTGGATGGGCACATTCATTTAATCTTTAGAAGGTCAGATTAAGAAAATTGCAAAAATGGGATAAGTGGCCATTCAAACATGAATGAACATGTGCATCTGTAAGACATTCTTGTTCAACAACCCCCCCCCCCCCAAAAAAAAAAAAAAAAAAAAAAAAAGAGAAACAATGAGAAGGATTGAGCTCTGGATGTTAACTGTATAGAGTATTAATTTTTCTTTAATTTGGTATATTTTTTATTATATTTTATTGACGGTTTATATGAAAATTTGGAACAATGAAGAGAGTCCACTTTCTTTTTTTGCTAAGTGTATGTACATAGAACACAGATGACATTGACATTAAACCAAAAACAAGAGTAAAGAGGACGTCCCTCTTCTATCAGTTCTATGGAAGGAAAAGAAGAGGAGAAAGATTGTAGTCTATGGCCATGATTAAGATAATGCTAATGACTGATGATAATATTGATTCATGATGATGAAGATGATGATGATGATGATGGTGATGAGGATCATAATAAAGATGATGGTGATGATGATGGTGTGATACTTGAATACTTGAACCGTTTATCAGGGTAGCTTGGCAAAAGCTGAGGTAATAGTGATAATGTGTTCAGTGATTAGAAACATGGTATTGAGTGCTAAATCACTATAAGTATTTTGTTATTGATTATTATGATGATGCTGATGATATTGATGGTGGTGATGATGATGTTAGCATGGGTGCAAATCAAGGGGGGGGGGGACAGGGGGACATGTCCCCCCCCACCTTTTTGAATAACCTTTTTTTTTTTTTTGCTTGTCAGAGAATTTTGGAGGAAAACTAGAGCCCCCAAAATGCGATAACCTTTTTTAGCTCATCCGGCCCGAATGGGCCAGATGAGCTTATGCCGTGGCGAGGCGTCCGTCGTCCGTCCGTCCATCCGTCCGTCCTTCGTCTGTCGTCCGTCCACAATTTCAAAATGCTTCTTCTTCGCCATTTCTTACCCGATTTTAATTCCGTTTGCTTTATATGATAGCACTAGGTGGGGGATTCGAAACTTCTACACAGAATTTTGAAACTCATTAAATATGCTAATTTATGCGCATTTCTCAAAAATCACAAAAATTGCTTCTCCTTCCTCATTTATTGACCGATTTCGATTTTTTTTGTTCCATCTGAAAGACTTTCATGAGGTTCATTGAACTTCTACACAGAATTTTGAAATTTTGTCTACAAAATTAATTATGCTAATTTATGCGATATTTATTCAAAAATCACAAAAATTGCTTCTTCTTCCTCATTTATTGACCGATTTCGATTTTTTTTTTTCCATCTGAAAGACTTTCATGAGGTTCATTGAACTTCTACTCGGAAATTTGAAATTTTGTCTAGAAAATTATGCTAATTTATGCGAAATTTATTAAAAAGATCACAAAAATGCCTTCTTCTTCCTCATTTATTGACCGATTTCGATTTTTTTTTGGTTCCATTTGAAAGACTTTCATGAGGTTTATTAAACTTCTACTCGGAATTTTAAAATTTTGTCTAGAAAATAATTTATGCTAATTATTTATGCAAATTTATGCAAAATTTATTAAAACATCACAAAAATTGCTTCTTCTTCCTCATTTATTGACTGATTTTGATTTTTTTTTCTTCCATCTAAAAGACTTTCATGAAGTTCATTGAACTTCTTCATGGAATTTTGAAATTTTGTCTAGAAAATTATTTATGCTAATTTATGCGAAATTTATTACAAAATCACAAAACTTGCTTCTTCTTCCTCATTTATTGAGGAAGACTTTCATGAGGTTCATTGAACTTCTACTCGGAATTTTGAAATTTTATCTAGAAAATTATTTATGGTAATTTATACAAAATTTATTTTAACTCTTTGCCCTGTCCATTATGAAACCCATGGCTGCTGGATTATTTCAAAGGCTATACCTTTCTACATGATTTCTGTCGACATCATCGACAGAACCGAGAACCCAGAAGTGACAGTGGTCAACAATAGCGGGTTATGAGCTAATAAAGACTTGAAACAGTGAGGGACAATGCACTGAAGCCACCCTTAAATGTCCCAACCTTAAAATTCTTTTTTTACACCAATGCATAACTTATGTCATTCAGTGCTTTTCTCTTTTATTACAAATCTTAACCTTCAAATCTCTCCCAATAAAGATTTCACAGTTGGTAGAGATACCTCACCTTGACTAACTTTATGCTTTATTTCAAATTTCTCTGTCACACAGTAAAACTATCAAAATTTACATTCCCCAAAATCTTTTAACTGAAGTCGTGCAACTTGAGTTGTCAATTTCCAGACTTTCATTCATATCTACATGTCACTGTCTCCTTCCAAAACCACATTTAGCCAGATCTGCAATAGGCACTTCATCATCTGTACATGCATGTAACCAATACATGTACATTTCATCGATTCATTACAATGTCTACTGTGTTCAAAGTACAAATTGCATCAATTTCTTTGCTGCATGCCGGATGAGCGCCACATCATTGATGTGCTAGTTTTTTTAGCTCGTCCGAGAATTTTGGAGGAAAACTAGACCCTAAAAATGTGATAACTTTTTTTCTCTCTCTTTTTTGGGGTTGTCAGAGAAAATTTTGAGACATTTCGGACAGGTACAAAAGTTAAATCATGTGATGACCACCCCGAATTTCAAAATGGATTTGCGCCACTGGATGTTGGTGGTGCCACCGGTGTTGTTAATAATGATGAACATAATGAGAAGATGATGAAGATGTTAATGACAAAATTTATTGATGATGATGATGACTATTATGATGATAATGATGATTATGACAGGGCTTGACACTAACAGGCAAGGGGGACGCATGGGCATCCAAAATCTGAGTCTGGACCCCAACAATTTCAAAACTTTTAGATACGGCTCATGTATACAGCCCATAAAAAATGCAAACCAGACCCCCAACATAAAAAACATAGTGTGGAGCCCTAAATAAATAGATTTTGATGATAATGATGATTATGATAATTTTACTTTCAGTTGATCTTCCTCGACGAGCAGAGGACCGAATAATTTGTTTGCAACCTCTCACGTTACTGGATTATGTTGTCGGTAAGTGTTAACTTTAACCCTTTCAGGACAGGAATTATTTCAGGGCTAAATTGATCACATTTTGTTCTTCAAATTGGCAACAATAATATTTTCTTTTGGTTTGCAATCACACTCTCACGTCAACATCAACTTGTTTAATAATGAAATATGAGACATTCTGTTTTAGTTTATGCAGTTCTTCTTTTAGGTATTCTTTTTAGTACAGTACTGTAATGTTTCAAAATATCTATACAATGTACATGTTATGCTTCTCAATGGTTTTTTTTTCTTTTCAGTACAGTTTCTTACAAAAAATACATAACGTGTTTGCTTCTCAATGGTTTTTTTTCTTTTAGTATAGTTGCTTGCAAAAAATAAATTAACTTATGTTATGCTTCTCAGTGGTTTCTCTTGTATGTACAGTTGCATAATTAAATATATAAATTAGGTTTACATCATGTTTGCTTCTCAATGGTTTTTTTACTTTTAGTATAGTTGCTTACAAAAAATAAATGAACTTATGTTATGCTTCTCAGTGGTTTCTCTTGTATGTACAGTTGCTTAATTAAATATATAAATTAGGTTTACATCATGTTTGCTTCTCAATGGTTTTTTTACTTCTAGTATAGTTGCTTACAAAAAAAAAATAAATTAACTTATGTTATGCTTCTCAGTGGTTTCTCTTGTATGTACAGTTGCTTAATTAAATATATAAATTAGGTTTACATTGAATAAATTATGTTTACATTAAATAGATTATGTTTACATTAAATAAATTATGTTTACATTAAATAAATCATATTGAGATTAAATGAATTATGTTTAAAGTAAATACTATAATATTATACCCATGTGAGCAACAGTTTTTGAAGATTTAGATCTACGACATAAAGGATGGCGTTGATCACATTGTTATCACTCGCATCTGATTGCATGTGTATAGACAAGTCACAGTGTGATACACCTCAAAACAAAAGATGACGCAGGAGTCGCTCAGTCTGAGTTGCAATCAGCCTCTAACGTTCATCAGTTAATTGCTCTAATTCAGCTTGTTGAAGAGAAGTGTGTGTGAGTATGTGATGGTGCTATGTCAGATGACAAGCACCACCACACACTCAATAATGATAATAAATTCAATAATTATGCAAATAATAATAGTAATAATAATGAAATTAATAATAATAATAATAATAATAATAATAACAACAATGATAATAATAACAATTTCTCTCCAACAAACTGAATAAGTGCAATAAAACTTGATGAACGTAAGAAGTTGACAGCTTCCCAAACTGAGCGCCTCCCATGTCCCCTGCGTCATCAATTGTTAAGAGATGTATCACACTACCGCTCTACACACACGCAATCAGACGGGAGTGGTAACAATGTCATCATGCTCATCTTTTATACAATAATAACATTGAAAATAACATTGAAAATAATAATAATTGCAATAAAAATAATATAAATTGCAATAAAAATAACAATATCATTAACAATAATTGCAATAGAAATAATAACAATAATATTAACAGTAATAACTGCAATGATAACAATATCAATTGCAATAACAATAACATTAAAATAATTGCAATGAAATAGAATAAGAATGATAGCAATAGTAATAATACTGGTAATAATGATAATTATAATAATGTTATTAATAATGATAACATTGAAAATAACAATAAAAATAGTAATTGCAATAGTAATTGCAATAATAACAAGAACAGTAACAATAACAATAGTAATTGCACTTAGCAATTGCAATAACAATAACAGTAACAATAATAACAATAGTATGTGCAATAACAATAATGATAACAATAGTAATGAATAATATTGATAATGATGATGATGATGATAATACAACTAATGCTAATAATAACAAAATTAATAATAAAAAAGTAATAATCAAAATGATTCAGTAATAATAGTAATAATAATAATAATAATAGTAAATAATAATAATAATAATAACAATAATAATGTCATAGTAATAACAATAATTTCTAATAATAGTAATAAAATAATATTCATCATCATCATCATCATCATCACAATTATATTCTAAATAACACACAAAAAAGTAATAAACAAGAAAGTATGCCATGAATAAAAATAATGCGCAGCAAAGAGAGACAATAGACAATATTATGGTAGTTCTCATCATCTCAACCCAACAGTTTTCTTACCATGTCATGAATTTTAATGTCCCTGGGACAGGCCTCCTCAGAAGAGAAGAAATTAACAGCTGTGCGTTTGACCACAACCAGATGCATCTATAAAGACTTACCTAGTTGTGATCAAATGCACAGCTGTCAACTTCTGCCAGTCTGAATGAGTCTGTTCCAGAGACATCAAAGGCTCAGGACTGGGTGAGAAAACTGTTGGGTTGAAATGATCTTGAAATAAGGTTTCATCCCACTCAGTCTAAGGTAATGCACAGTGTCAGTCTAAGCCACCTATAGTTGGTGGAACAAAAATGAAGCCCACACTGGGGTATTATAGCTAGTCGGCTACCTCAGCAAAATGCCATGTAGCCTCTGAATGAATTAAATTTGAAGACCTGATTCTTGTCTAGAGCAGTGAAGCAATCATCTTCCTAGTCGTTATGCTCTCTTGGAAACTGAGTTTGCTATTATTTTTCTATAAAAAGATAAGTAAATGACAATGAAGAAGCCCTATGCGCAAATAATGATACCTTGTCTGAACAGAGTCTCTATTCTGTTTTGTGTCATTAAGTAAATGACAAAGTCGACAGTTTCCTATCATGGCCCTCATAAAAAAAGGCAACTTTAGAGCAGCTTCAGCTAGCTACCTATACCTTTCTGGCCCTCTGATCTGCCAAATTGACTTACTCAACACCAGAGGCCTGCTTAATATGATGTATAAGATGGTCCTGTGGTCCATCACTCTCTTTGACAGTCATATGCATATTAGAATGCCATTGACACTGTGCATTACCTTATATCTCTATTAAAGACAAACTTCAGATCAGATTAAATCTAGCCGAAGTGTAGGGATAATTTAGGGGGGGATTCCTAACCCCTCCTCCAATTCCCAATTGGCATAACCTGTCCTTGTAGAATTCCCAATGTCCAATGGGCATGACCTATCACTGTACAATTCCCAATTTCCAATTGGCATACCCTACCCTTGTACAACTCCCAATTCCCAATTGGGGTAACCTTTCCTTGCACAACTGTGACTTTGCGAACAATTCAAAACTATGCAGTCCTAATTTCTAGAGGCTCATTATCTTGCCAAGTGGACATCTTTTATCAGATCAACCTCCCTCGTCAGTCAAGATCCTTCATGACCTAGCTTCCTAGTACTCTGACATATGCTCCAGGCGTTATTTTGTCAAAGGTATAGTCCCGGGGGAGGGGGGGGGGGAACTTGACCCCAAAAGTGGTAGGTATGTGCTGCTGGCAAGACAAAAAAAGGGGGCTTCGGAACGAGCGTATCATGAAAAGGATGGTCTTCGGAACTACTAACATTTTGGATAAAGGGGGTCTTTGGAACTGAATTGATGCTACGGAACTGGTTCCGACAAGCTCCCATTAGCTACAATGTAAATATGCTACATGTGTCATGGCAAGTCTATGGTGTGTGTATTCATATAAGGTGGGGTTAATTCGCATGCATGTGCTTAGCATGAATGAAAACTGACTTCCCTGGGGTGGATTGGAACCGGATTGGAAGCAATGGGAAAGCCCGCAGGAATTAAGCGCCTAGAATGAAACTCGTTTTCAACTTTTCCCCAATTTTGGTATTCTTCGAAACAGGCCGGTGCGGGCCAGAACGGCCGGAACGACGGAATGAAAAAAAAGAAAAGCAGTACTTTGGAACGGTTTTCTCTCTTCTTTTTCTCAACAAAAAAAAAAAATGGTATGCTTTGGAACGGAAATTTGAGTGTAAAAATGGGGGTCTACTCTGCGGCACATACTCACCACACACTATATACTGAGTGCCCCCCGGGGGTATAGCTTTAGAGTAAGGGTTGCAATTGGGTTAGGCCGAAAAAAAAGTTGTATTGGTGTAACCCAACCGACCCTAACAATTTGATGCGGAGCAATTGTCTCTGAAGCAATAAGCCGAAGCTAGTTGATAAGCTTCCCTTATCAACTCAGCCCGCTGGCCTCCCTCATCCTCAAACTCAAAATACCTCTGACCACGCATTCACACTACCCCAACGCACAATACATGATCTGACGACAACCTGATTGTGGAAGAATTCACAAAGAGTTCAGGCAAAAAATTTCAACAATATCAAATCTTCCTCATCAAGGTTCCGACTGCTCTTACATGATATTGTAAAATCGCAATTGTTGGACTTTACGTGCCTTTACATTGAAGTGGGCTCAGCCCAAAATGGCCAGAGTTCTCACTCAAAGGCGTGCAAAGCTGAACAATTGCGATTTTACAATTTGTAAAAGAAGGAAGAACCTTGGTGAGGGAGATTTGTATGTTTGAAGTCGAAGACTAAACCCTTTGCCATTTCTCCCAAAATCAGGTTGTGATAAAATCATGTAGTGTGCGCCGGGCCTCAACACTCACAGATCTCCAAAGTTAGCAGGCACATCTCCCTCTTCTTGTTCTGTTCCTCCAGGGTAGTCTCTGCCAAGTCATGATCCAATAGTTCAGAAGGAAACCTGTATTTGAAAGCCATCAACAGCTTTCCTGCATCCTACTTGGCACCTGAACTGATCAAACTCAAGCAAAAGTTTAGGCACTAAACAGATGATGCAGATTTCAATGAACCAACATGGTAACAAGTCATGTGTCCCAAAGCATTTGCCTCTTTTTGCCCAAAATTTTGGTGCCCCAGAATATGTTGCCTTAAATAATTTTTTTTTAGAAAAAACAAACAAAAGTGTCTCATTCACTCAAGATGCAGTAAACCACCTGATAAAAATGACTTAACGACATGAGCTTAGCGCGCATGAAAAAACTTTTATCTTATAACACACATATGTAAGGGTATGCATAGAGGCACTTTGTTTGCATACTGCTTTGATTCTTTTACCCTCATTTGCCATCCACTTGCACATAAATTTGTTTGTATTTTGCTGCTGCGGTTTTTATAAGGTGGTTTACCATATCAGGTGTGAGAAAGGATTTCATACAACCCAACATTTAGTGCAAGGTAAAATCCAATTTTACCTTGCACTAAATGTTGGGTTGTATGAAAGATGCTCTGCAGTAATTTCCTACATTAACCAAAATACTGACTTCAACCCTTGATGAAACACTATACCTAACCCTAACACTAAACCTAACACTAAACCTAACACTAAACCTAACACTAACCCTAACACTAAACCTAACCCTAAACCTAACACTAAACCTAACTTAAAACCCAATAGCAACCCTAACCCTACACCTTTGATGAAAAAAAGCCCGAAGAAATTGTTGTCGGAGCATATAATGCATGTCGGAGTACCGTAATATAACACTCTGATAACACTTCAGTATTATCCTGCATTAATTTGATGTCTGCATTAGGATTACATAAAAAAGTAAGGCATTCCAAAGTCAACGTAGAAATCTCAGAGAATGCATAGCTTAATCCAGAACGTTATGTTGTATGAAGCTCTTTTGCTCGATCAAGTTTGATCAAACATAGAATCAGTATAAATACTTCTGCTCAATGCAGATACCTACTGCACTATTGTAGGCTACCTAAGAGCAGGAAAAGTATGCATAATGAATTAACAGGAGAACTTGAGGACTTCTGTGCCTTGAGATAAGATATTTAGGTGTCAGAGTATCAAGAATGGAGTTTAGGGAGGAGAGTATTTGAACTTGAGAAAAATCTGACAGATTGATGATGCCCCTTACATACATCACTGATTCCCTGCCTTAAGTTAACTCATAGCCCGCTATTGTCGACCACTGTCACTTCCGGATTCTCGCTTCTGTCGACGATCGTCGACAGAAATCACATACAAAAGATATAGCCTTTGAAATAATCCAGCAGCCATGGGTTTCATGATGCACAGGGCAAAGAGTTAACAGCATACATGTTCAACCAGAATTATGAATACAAAGCTACCCCACCTTCTAGGTGCTGGGTAAAAGTTAGAGATGGTGCAAAAGCTATCCAGACAAGTGCTTTTTGGATGGGTAAAACATCATTCCATTGCCTGTCGTAATGAAGATGTTTAGGTTATCTGGTTGCTTTAATAACCCATTGCTTACGGGAACTGGATAGTCCCTTTATTTAGCCAATGGGAATTAGAGGATTCAGTAGTTAACAGATAAAGCTGAAAACATCCATGCACCTCATCAGTTTGTAAAAGCAAACATAGAAACAATTATTGTTTTCATTTTTTGCAAGGGACATCACTGTAGTAGTATGATACATGAAATATTTGTCTAGATCTATATACTGTCCATAATAGGAACAGAAATCATACAGAAATTCTGAGAACATGTAAGAAGTAGAGCGGTTAAGGGTTTCCTCACTTCACTTTAATCACAGGATATAAATCTATATCTTGAATGATTATTTATATCCTTGGACAAGGCATCCTATCACCTTGGTCTTTCTTGATCCAGGTGTAAAAGAATATGTCCACCTAGTAGGAATTCAAATCACTGTAGTGCATGTATGCCAATGAAGGCTGCAAGAAGAACTTGGAAGGAGCAGTAGCTTGTTCATTTTAAGTCAATTTTGAGAATTGCTTAAGCAGGTGGCAATTTACCGAAACCAGGGGTGACAGTAGGTAGTAGTATGACGAAAACTTTTAAAGAAAGAGAAGGAAGACGAAGTAATCATGTGATGCAAAGATATGTGAAACAGACATTTGTAATCACATATTTTGATAAAACTTTGCTTGTGATACAGTCAGACACCTGTCACACACTTTATCAATTGGTGCCAGTACATCTCTCTATATGTCAGGCTAACATCTACTAAACCTAGAATTATGAATATGATCCCCCTCATTTCCAAGAAGGATGGGACAGCGATCATGGAGGTACAACAGCTCTCTACAAAGAGCAGTAAGTCCAGCCTGAAGCACAGACTGCTGGTTCACAAAAAAAGGGGTTCTCCTGATGAGTAAAACATTAAGCAGGCTAGTTCCTCAGAAAGGAATTTAACTTCTTGAGTCCACTGGTTGCTTACTTTCATGCACTCTTAGTTTCTTGTGTCAAACTGACTAACAAGCAAACAAGCACAGAATGCCGTTTTGTGCCAAAGAACTTATCCATTTGGGCAGAACCTTTACATGTATCTGCTGACCAAGTGTTCATTTGCCTTAATTCACCATCCATGGCAAGGAAACATGTCTAATTAGGGGGCACTTCTTGTGCAAGCCAGTACAGAGATCGTTTTTATTTACCTTAACCAAGACGTTTTAATTCTGGCTGAGCACTCGTGTTCATTGTAGCTAAGGAAGTTTGCCAAATTTATCTACAGGCTTTCTTCAGTATTCTCCAATCATGGATTAGTTACTTATCTCCTACACAGATTCTTAAACATCTTCATACATAAACATAAGTGCACCTTGCCATTTGAGCAAGTTTCTAGATAATGCTCCAGATCTTTGTGTTCATTTACCAGCCTGAACGTTCTTTAGCAAGACAGCTAGTAGGGTGCATGAGATAGCAAAATGCCAACAGAAGATGCCCTCGACATCTGCCTATAAAAGGTAATCAGTTATACCTATACATGTATAACATAATTAAGAGCAGTATTAGAATGCACATTAGAGAGCAGTGATGTGGGTAACATAACTAGAGACATAAACCTGGCTATATATGAAACAGATTGAAGGGGCATATATGACAGTTCAAAGATTTTGTGTCATAAGACAACACATTTGAAGGTGTCCTCGTTCATATCAGGCAGCAAGCTATAATGCCTAAACTGCATGGTGAAAGGTGGTAACAGAGTGATGTGGCTCACTTAAAAATGAGTGTCAGCCTGTATTCAGGTAGGTAGGTCACAATTCAAGTGCCTTTTAAACTTTCAAGAGTTCTACCTTGTTCTCCCTTCCCCTATGTCTCTTTCTCTATCTCTAGAAGAGTACACAGCACTTGAGGAGAGGGAACAGCTCAATTGTTAGAGCAACACTCGAGGAACCACACGCATGGGTGAAACCAAGTCAGTGTGCATACAGGCTGTGGTTCTTGGGTTTGATCTTCATTGCAGTTCACCTTCAGAGTATGAATGAAAGTTTGTAGGTCCATAATGGCTTACCTGTACACAAATTAGGCCTACTTTCTTTTTAGTATCCTAGATAATTTACAAACAAGCAAACGAACAGTCGTGCCATATGGGACCTACCACATATGTGTACATCCTGTGGTACAACTCCAATTCAGAGTACAGTACAGTATAGATTTACTGTCCAAGAGAAGTACTGATATTTCATCAGAAGTACAAAATGTCTAATGAGCACTTTATTATGGTTGCATCATACCATATTTTGGGGTTCTTCACTTGACTTTCATTCAAGAGTTTTGCATGGCATTCAAATCCTCGCCATATCACTAGTTCTCTGTATTTCAAGCCAACAGAGTAAAATAATAATCAGAAATCCATCCTTTGAATTGTGGGACAGCGATCAAGAAGGCTTGACAAAGTGTAGCCCACTAATAGGAGCAGCAAATTCTTGAAACCATCAAGTTTCTGGTTCAATCGAAAGATAAAATCTGTGTTGTTATATCACTGATGAGTAAAATTTCAAGTGATTTACATATTGTACGTCACTCTAAATGATTGGAGTGGCATATGCTCTGGTTGCCAGCCTATGTCCTGGAGCACACTAGGTAAAACTAACCAACAAATTATGAAATATAATAGCATGGACCTACTACTGATCCATTCATCTCTATTCAGTGTTAGTGAGAGGAAAAGAAGGCATCTAGTCTCGGATGGAAGCTACAGCATGAACAACAGAATGTGACATTTTATCAGAAATACCGCCGTACTTTGACAAAAGGAAACAAACATTAATTGAAATTTATCCAAAACTAATTGTAAAAAACAAACAAACCTAAAAACAGCAGAGGTTTGGACAAAAAGGTATATTGAGCATTTACACAAGAATGCCTGTCCACATTTTACTTTGTAAGAAGAATGTACATGTACATGTACATTTAAGTGTTTGGAAAAGTTTCTGTGATTTTTATCAAGAAAAATATGAAATCCATCAATTTGACAGTTGTTCCTTTTGTCAAAATAGGGCAGCGTACATTTATCTAACCTAAATGTACTAATGTAGAATACAATTTTTTGCGCATGGTAATATTTTATGGTATACAGCCAATCCAAATAGTTCGCATTTATGCGATATATGAACAAAGGATGTATTCTACATGTTATAGCCCGACCCTAAATACCCAAAAATGGCAAATGCTTCTTCACATGACTTTCTTACCATCCTGATCCCATGAAATCTGCTTCTCATCCATTCAGTGTCGAACCTGATGCCTGGGTCATCACAGTTCAGATCCCAAGCAGCATGCAGGAGAGTAGTTGATGCCTACAAACACAGATTCCCTTCTGTACCATCTTCACATGAAATGACAGAGATGACCCTGAAGATTGAGAACAAGAAGAGAAAAATGTTAAGCTAACCTATGGATGTAGGTGAGTGGTATGTAGTGTGAAGAAAGAGATGGTCAGATGTCCACGGCTGGAATAGCAGCTGGGGTGGAGGGAGACCAGAAAGATGAAACTACAGTGGAAACTCATCATAACAAAGACCTTGGGACCATGAAAATTACCTTGTTGTATCAGGAATCTCCTGATATCAGAGTAAAAAATATAATAATGTACAGACTGGGGACCCGCAAAATTACATTGGAGCTCTTTATAACAAGTTTCCACCATAAAATAAAGAATATGAGGGGTAAAAAACTTGACTGTGTAAAGAGGTGTTCAATCATGGGGTTGCCTGCAACTATGCACTAAAACAATTTTTTACTTAGGCGGGGATAAAGCCAATGGACCTTATGCAATGGCTTAGATTTACCTGGCAAGAAGCAATGAAATATTTTGCATTTGCTAGAAAAAGTTGCTATTGAATAATCCAAAATTATATTATTTAAAAAAAAATGACCTGCAATTCACTTTTTTTTATCACATCTTAAAACAAATGCAACTTGGGTATCTATTTTATTTGCTCTAAGAAAAGGTAGCAAATATGTATATATCTATGTCTTAGTGTGAGCTTTTGAAACAAAACAAAAATAATTGTTTTAATGGAGAGATGAAAATAAATCCCATCATTAATCTGTACATCTCCTCAGTATAAATATTCATAAAATTTGCATGAATACTATACTGTTCACGTTTTTGTAATTTGGAACAATTTTTGTTTGAAAAAGGAGCAAAATTTTGGTAAGCATTTGGTTAAATCTTACAATATGTGACATACAAAAATTAGTGAAACTTAAACAAGGGAGTAATTACATGTCTGTTACAAATTATTTTCCGTAAAAATGCATCTTGATAGAAGCAGGCAACCCTATGGCATTACACTGATAAAGATCTCCATGAAGGATAATGAGCCTCTGTGAAAATTAAGCACTATCAGTCGAACATACGAAGGCAGGGTTCCCACAGAAATTTGAGAACCAAATTTCATGATTTTCCAAGACCCATTTTTGCCATTTTCCATGACCAGATAAGTAACATTTTGGTATGGGTTGAGGCATTCAAGTGGCGTACATACCCTGCAGTGATATATATTACTTTATGTTTGTGATGGAAGGCTGCTTTAGCCACACACAGCCCACACCTATGATCAACTTCCACGACTTTCTAGGACTTTTGGAGATTTTTTTTTTTCCATTTTCCAAGACTTTCCATGACTTTCCAGAAAATTCATTTTTCCATGACTTTTCAGGTTTTTCCATGACCGTGGGAAAATTTTCAAGGGAGCACAGCAGATGTGCTGCCCTGTAACGTGACCAACGCTCAAATCATGCAGATATACAGATCTGATCAGGGTCATTCAAACCTGAGCCCCCTACTATTCCACTGCCACTTCTTGGCTGGCATGAAATTCCTGGTTATTATGGTAATGAGCATTCAAAATACAGCAAAGTCTCGGTTATATATGTACAAGACCTATCAGTCAAAAGAATGTCTACAAACTGTCTACAAATGAACGCAAACTAAGCATTTGTTGTGTTCAGACTGAAAATAGTATAGTACATGTACCAATGGTTCATGAACGAAGGGTCATTCCATGAGGTTGGGGCAACAAAATATGACGATGTCTATGTAACGTTGGTATGAGGTCTTGTACTACACATGGAAGATGAAATCATCTGTTGTAAGATTTTTATGCAATGAGAAGTGCCTCACCAGATTTATTCCTATTTCAGTTGCTTCTCTTCAAAATCTTTTCTTATTATACATTTCTTCTTTTACTACCATTACATGGACATCACATTTATATAACACTACATGAAATTTGGGACTGTAATATCGATTCACCATTAATCCTTTCGAGACAATTGACCATATTTTGTGGTTTGACTCAATAACTTTTGATTTAGAGGTCTAAAAAATATACCAGATGCATGAGTGGAAAGAGAAAAAAGAGCAACTTTTCCCACTTATTGACAAATTTTTTAACCATGTATATTGTTTTCAAAGACATTACACCTTATTAGAATCTTGTAGCACTGAAAGAAAAATATTATTGTTGCCAATTTGAAGAACAAAATATGATCAATTTAGCCCTTAAATAATTCCTGTCCTGAAAGGGTTAAGCTAGAGTACTTTTAAACATAGTTAGCTTTGCTTTTTATGCTAAACTCAATTTGAGAAAACATTATTATAAATGGTTGATAAAAGACACAGTTTCTCTCTTCTGGTATGTCACAAAAAGTGCCCCAACTCCATGGAATGACCCAGAATGTATAAATCTCTAGACTCATACCTCCCCTCCAACAAGTAAAAATATCCCAGCCAAGCTTGCTACTTATAGCCATCAAGCCTCAATGGCTTAGCCAGCCTCCCTAATCCTACCTATACCTCCAAGATCACTTGGTACAAAGTGATCACACTAGCTACTACTGAAACAGGAACTTTTTACCAAATGCTTGTTGAGTATAGGCACTGTAAGGACACTGGTATCTGAAAGATTTTAAGATGCACAGAAAAAAACAGATGGGGTCCAAATGAAGCCCTCAATAAATGAATGAATAAGGTAATGCCCTATGCATACGTAGCACATTACTTCAATCATTCATGAGGGCTAAACTTGAACCACATGTGCTTTGTTCTGTGCATCCTATCACTTCCCCATGCCAGTGTGCAGTGCACATACTCAACGAGCATTTGCTTCAAAGTCCATGTTTCAGTATTACGCACTTACGGACATGTTCCTGATCAGCATCTAGGAATTGACATCGTTCTCTGCTTGTTCTCTGCCTTGAGGGTTGTCCCTGCCAAGTCATGATCAAATGATAGAGAGGGAAATCTGTATTTGAAGACATCAACAGCTCTCCTGTATCCTGCTTGTCACCTGAACTGATCAGACTCAAACAAAAGGTTAGGCACTGCATAGATGGTGCAGATTTCAATGAACCAACGTGTAAGAAGTCACGTGTCCCAAAACATTTGCCTTTTTTTGTCCCAAATTTTGTGCTGTAAAAAAAACCTACCGTACAAGTTAACTAATACAGAGTGGAAAATGGCAAAAAAAAGAAGAAAAAGTGGACAGATAGAACAGGGATTGATGAGATTCTTATTTACGTCCAATTGCAGTGAGGTCAATGTTGATTCCTCTCTGGGTATATATCAACCAGTGTTGTAGTCAAGACCAGACCATCTGAGATCAAGACCATGACCAGACGGTACAAGACCAAGACCAAGACCAAGACCAGGACTAAGACCAAGACAGTACAAGACCACCATTGTCGGAGACCAAGACCAAGACCAGAAGGTTCGAGACCAAGACCAAGACACGCCAAACTGGTCTCGAGACCAGTCTCGAGACCTCCAACACTGATATCAACAGCCAAAGAAACTATACTGACAGATACTCTCATTTACACACCTTGGGTCGACAGAACCTACTCTGGACCTTAACTTTGGAATAGCTTACCGCAATCTATCAGGAGTGCCGAGTCCCTGTCAACTTATATGTCAACTAGCAAGACCTATCTCTTCCCTGCTGTACTCATCATCATGAATATCTCTGAAAAGGGGTATAATGGCAAATAAACTGTCTATTGCCACACTGACTAAAAACATTGAATTTTGTGAGGCATTTTAGAGCAAGCGCCATGATCCGCCAGCAGAGGTAAATACTGACTTTATGCAAGAAGCCATCACCATGCACTTTATGCCAGCATTTTAGGTGACATGACATGGACACATTGTGTCATTAGTGCACAACATTTTGCCAAAGGAAAATGTTCTCTGCCTCATGCATTTAACTGCAACAAAGGATATCTTTTTATCCTTTGTGTTGTCACATTTTTGTGATGTATATTGTCTCTTTACCTAGCTCTCTTTCTCTTTGCATTTCCCTGCAGGGATGCCATAGAATTGTCAATTTGGCACTAAGACATCACTGATTAAATTAACATTTTCCACAGAGACATCAAAATTTTGTTTTGTCTCTCCTGCATTTCAAGGCAACAAAGGATATTCTTCATCCTTTTTTTGTGATGTATTTTGTCTTTTGTTCTCTCTCTCTTCCACTAATTCTCCTATTTTTCTGTTTATGATGTTTCTCTGCAGGGATGCATCAGCCTATTGCATGCTCTTTCTAATCATCTTTGGTTTTCTTCTCCAGAAGATCCTGCACCACAAGACCCTGCACCACAATAGAGCCCGGGCCGACAAGGTGATCTTCTGGATTCTGTCCAGACTGGGATGAGCCAACTGATTCGGAATGCCTGTCTCTGCACCCAGGAAGACTGGGACACGAGTAGGAGACAACTCTGATTTTCCCCAATTGATCAGAAACCCTAAGTCTTGGGTCAAACACACCAAGAGCTAGACCTGATCGGCTAACAGCGCCTCCGAGTTTGCACCTAGCAACCAATCGTCTAGATAGACGAAAAGGCGGAGACCGCAATCTCTCTGAAACGCGGCCAAAACAGCTACCACTTGGGTAAACACATGAGGGGCTGGGCACAAGCCAAAGGGAAGGGCGCGAAACCGAAAGGTTTTGTCCTGAAAGGTGAAGCCTAGGAAATCTATCTACGCAAGGTGAATGGGAACATGAAAGTAGGCGTCTTTGAGATCTAAGGGGTGGACGAAGCGGGGAATTCCGCCGAAACAACCACTGTTGAATCGAAGAAAGGGAAGCGAGAGAGGAGCCCACGGACCGCCAGGGTCTTGACACCTAAAATAAACAAACAAACACACCCCAAAATGCCAACAGGCACACAGGCGGACCAGTCCAAACAATACACCGAAGCGAGTATGTGGGGCAAAGTTACATAAAGAGGAAAAATGTTCGAAGAGAATGAATCTAAAATTTCTTCAAACAAAAATAACGTGACTTATAGGAAATGTCACTAAAATTCAAATGAACATGAATTGCAACACAAAAAAGCATCCAAAACATGCAAATAGAGTAAAAAACTCTGAACTTGAATCGCAAAAATCACTTAGCTCCCAGACTCTCAGGCTTCGAGTAAGAAAGAGGACGAGTGTACGCGTGCATCTAGCAACGTGCATGGAGGAAGGCGATGTCCGGGGGGGGGGATATGCACAATTTGTGACTCTTTGTACTCGAATGGCGTTGCGTAGTCAGAGACTAGCATAATAGGTAGATACATTGATTAATTGTAGTAAATATAATATTTTACAACTGCAGGATGCAGGTATGCCTTATTCTTATTAAGACCCTTGTGTGTGACCATGCCAGTGATTTATCACTCTGCATACTCAGGACATGCTTGCCAGAGCAATACAGAACACTAATATGCCCGCTTTAAACTGTGCCTAAATTTCAGGGCGTTCCAAAAGTGCCCTAAATTAGACTGGCCTAAATTGTTTTATATTGTGCCCAAATTTTTAACTGCTTCTAAAGCAGACTAACTTAGACAGGCCTAAATTGTTTTATACTGCCCTTTTGACCACCCACTGTTGTTCACAAATCAAGCTGCTTGCTCTGACACTGCAACAAAGTACGTCTTCTTCCACTGTTAGGGTAGGAACTTCTCCTCAATTTTTTTTTTGGTTGTCGACTCCATCTTCCCTTCAAGTGGGAGTCACAGCTAAGTTCAAACCTTTGGCTAAGAGAGTAGACTCTGCTGAGGAAAGCTTGTGAGTTGAGGCATTAATAAGCCATTTCTTAAGCTGTGTTCCTAAGAGGCAGATATCTCTCATGGATTGGTCGGACTGCTAGATTGCCAATATTCTCCCAACAAAATGTAGTACTTAGTCTTAATGGTCATCCAATGAGCCTGCTCTGGGTTTTAGGGGAAAGTCTTACGACTAACATAATATTGATTATGTAATCATTAATTCAACCAGAAGAATCTCTTCAAGGAATATTCTGAACAAGATCACTGGTATCATTTGGAATAAAACCTGTATAACCCTGGTGATCCTTTTTCAGTCATCATGGACATTTAGTGCAATTTAAGCAATAATTTTTTAAGGATTTGGCATAAGATTAAGATTATTGTCATCACAGGGTATTTCTTTTAATCTGTATATAAGCTCTGAACAGCTTGCCATATTCCAAGCAAGACTACGAGAAGTTTGTGGGGTAAAAACATCCCAGACACTGGCAATTCCTTATCAGTTCATTTGTCCTGTTTCCTGTATATTCAGTCAGATTTTTGTGAGACCACTTTTAGGACATTGGAAAATGTGGAGATCTTGGCTGTCTTTTTTATACCCCTGCCAAACAAAGTTTGAAGGGGGGTATATAGGAATCAGCGTGTGGGCAGTCGGGCAGGCGAGCGGAGGGCGGGTGGGCGGTCCGTTGCAAATCGTGCACATTGAACTACTTCCTCATTTTTTTGAGGAATGCTCATGAAATTTGGCACACACATCGGTCTTGGGAGGGAGATGCATTATGTGTAAGATATATTTTTTGAATGTGTCGGAAACTGTTGCCTTGGTAACCGCATATCATGGCAATAAATCAGGTTGAAATCTTGCGCATTGAACTACTTCCTCATTTTTTGAGCAATGCTCATGAAATTTGGCACACATTTGTCTTGGGATGGAGATGTGCAAGACATATTGTTTGAATGTGTCAGATACTCCGTTGCCATGGTAAAGGCATATGGCAATAAATCAGGTTGAAATCTTGCACATTGAACTACTTCCTCATTTTTCGAGCAATGCTCATGAAAATTTGGCACACACATTTGTCTTGGGATGGAGATGTGCAAGACATATTTTTTTAATGTGTCGGAACCTGCACTGCCATGGTAACGGCATATTATGACAATAAATCAGGTTGAAATCTTGCGTGTCAAACTTCTCTCTCATTTTTCGAGCAATGCTCTTGAAATTTGGCACGCACATTGGTCTTGTGCTGAAGATGTGCAAGACATATTGTTTCAGTGTGTGGCAAACTGCTTTACCATGGTAACGACATATGGAAATAAAACAGGAAAATATTGCACATCAAACCACTTCCTCATTTTTCGAGCAATGCTCAGGAAATTTGGCACACACATTGGGGTGGGGGTATTAATCACCTTCAGTGATATTCTAGTTTTTCAGTATATATGGGGCAGTTCCATTTTATATGCTCTGAATGTTATTTTAGATCAATAACAGAGCTTTGCAGTTTGTGTGCAAACCTGAAAATCATTTCAAATTCATTTGCAAGAGCACTAATAAATGTCAGAAATCCCCCCAAATGGGCGGTCATTTATCTGGCCTCGTGCTTATAATAACTTTGTCGGAGTTTCATTAAGCAAAAGACTTTGAGCCCCTTGATTTGAGCCTTCTAAGGTCATCTGTCCAGATGAAAAGAAGGAAAATTATTTTACCAACCCCACAGGGAATGAATAGGCTCGCATCTTTAGATCTGCCTCAACAACAGAATACAAGGGTGTGGAGAGCAATTTAGCGATAAAAAGAAAAAAAAGAGCTCTGGATTGAAACTCAAAAGCGTATAAGAATTACCTTGTGGAAATCTCAGTTAAATCAACTTGAGGAAATCCAAAAAGAGCTCTTGAGACTAAAGAAGAATAATTTTACTTCAAGTTGATCTGATAAAAATGAGGTAATTCATGACATATGCCTAAATGGCAACATGCCATACAGACAGCAGCATTACAAAGATAGCCTATCATACAAGGAGCTACAGTGGCACAGACTGTGAAACTACTTGCATTTTACAAGTGGAATCTACTATTATAGGTCTTGCTGTCACGGACAGGGTGAGAAGAAAGAAACATGACTGGAAACTGAAAAAATGAAAAACATAAAAGATTCATATCATCACTGGGGTGATAAAACCTCGTAACTCAATTTTCTTTTTCGTAGTTTTGTAGCTAAGGATCAGTTTGATGTTCTGATCAATTAACCTATATATGTGCAAAAGCAGCGCCACACGTGTCCTGTAAAACTAAGGTCATTAATGTACTATTATGTTAACACATTGAAGTTTTTTAGCGCTCCTGAAAATCTAACATTTTTAAGTTACGAGGTTTTAACATACCACTGACGATGTACCAAATATGACTCACATTAAAACTTGACATTTACATATGTTCTCTAACTACATGTATGTAGAATACACTTTTCAGTTTCTCATAGAAATTTATATAAACAGCCAATCCAAATGTTTGCACAGAAAAACATGCAAAACAAAGAAAAATGCTGTATTCTACAAATTTAAGCCCAACCCTAAAAAACCCTAAAAGGTGATGGCAAATGTTTCTTCACATGGCATTCTTACCACACTGATCCCATGAAATCTGCTTCCCATCCATCCAGTGTCGAACCTGATGCCTGGGTCATCACAGTTCAGATGCCATGCAGCATGCAGGAGAGCAGTTGATGTCTGCAAACACAGATTCCCTTCTGTACCATCTTCTCATGAAATGACAGAGATGACCCTGAAGGTTGAGAACAAAAAGAGAAAGAGGTATTTCCTGCTGTCTGAAGGAAGAAGGTAAGTGGTCTGTAGTTTGTGTGATGCAGAGATGGCCCATGATCCACTAGCAATAAGGATGGGGTAGAAGGAGACCAGCAATATCAATTCTATAAGAGCAATGGTATAGAAGCTAGGAGGGGTATTTCACTTGTCAGAGATCTGTCATTGGTTTGCCGAGTTCCATTGCTTATGCAGTCACCCACACCCTGTAGTGATGATTTGCACTCTGAAATCACAGAGGAATGATTTTCATGAGCTTGTACGTGGCAACTCTCGTCTGTCAGAAAATGCATAATCAATTTTGACAGTTAAATGCAACTGTACTGTGTCTTGGGTGAACCCTGTAGCTATCCCACATGGTTATGATTTATTTGCCACATCAGCAACCACAAGGTTCTGTAGCAAAATCAATTTCATTTACACTTGGTGTAAATGGAATTAATAATCCTTGTGGTAGATTAGGGGAACAGTGCCAGAGGACCTTAGCTCCTTTGCAGGTATTTACATATCTACTTAAACCCTTGTTCAGGTGCCCCTCTCTGGTAAAAGTTATCCTTGTCAGTTCTATTTCTGAAGTTAGGTATATGGTCACCAAATAGTATTAAGTACATGTAGGAAGTGGGTGTGCATAATATATCCCCAATAGAAGCCCGAAAACCAATGACTTGACATAATACCCAGTACATGTATACACATAAATTTTCCAGAAAATTTAGTAGATAAACTCAAGTGCAATCCAGTGACTGACAGGTCTTGATCTTAAATGCAACCTCAACCTTGTTTTTATAACCCTTACTGTACTGGGCTATTTCCAGCACCTCTCTGACTAAGATGCAGGAAGTTCTTTCTAAACCATAAAAACATTATTACATAAGAAAAAAATAAGGTGATTTCAATTCTTATGTATTCTGTTTTACGAATTTCTTATTTATTTCTTTGTTTTTCAAAATTAACTTTTTTATTGTTTTTTTAAGTCTGTTGTTTCAGAGTGTTATCTGAACCAATATTCAGTTAGAATAAATGATAATTACTGCTTAAAGAAGAAATTATAGGTCATAAAGGAGAAACATGAGGAAATGCAGTTTCCCATTCGTTTTTTACACAAAATTAAAAAAATCTCCGTTTTCAGGCTGAAATGAGGTCACAAAAGGTCACGTGACTCAGTAATGGTATGACCGATTTTTGAAAACTTGTGTCAAAAGATGCGCAAAACTTGAAAGAAAAAAGTCAGAAAGTGGCATAGTTGCAATGTAACGGTTCAAACTGTGTGGCAAAATTTGTCTGGGGGGGGGGGGCCTCGGAGGCCCCCCCCCCAGTACAGTAAGGGTTAAATGCAACCCCCCTCCCCTCTAGTGACTAGACTTCCGCTTTACAAAAAAAAACCTCCAAAAATCCTTATTGGTCTTCAAAATTGTACACAATTGTACAACCCCCAACACCCTTCCCCCGCTTGGGCGCTCCACGCCCTCAATAAGGTCTACCTCATGTAATGACTGGATCCCCCCCCCCCCCCCCCCAAGTAAAATTCTAGTTTACGGGCCTTGGCAATATTGCAAAATGCACATCATGATCCTTGCAAACTCTGTCTTTGATAGAGATATTTGAGGAAGAGGTGTAATTACTGGACATCAAATTGTGAATTTAAAGGAAATCTTATGGACTTCTCTGTAGGCTTTCCGTTTTGGATGCACTGGTTATAAGGAGATACGGATGTTTTTGACAAAGGCTGGTTCTTACTTGAAACTGCTAGCCAATCTATTTATCCTTGAACAACTTGCCCAGTGAGATGATGTTTCTTGGGTAGGGCTAGCATACATTTGCATGTTTGTTTTCCTGACATACTTACTGTTTTGATTTTTGTTTTTTCCTTTAAAATGTTTTTGAGCTTTGCCAGTTTCTAAGAATCCATTTTTTATGCTCTCCAACTTCCCAAATATAAATGTTGAAAAAATTGTGACAAAGCTAGCTTATGGGAATTAAGAATATATGAACATCAACAGATTTATTGAATTTCTTTACTATTAGGCCTACTCCTATATTCAAAATGAAATCTATATTTGATGTATTCATACTAAAATATGAAATATAATATAAATAATATATTATATAATATAAATATGTAATATAAAATACATAAAATCAACTCTTTTTTTTTTTCAATACTTAACCTTAAAGGCACTTCATCCCTTTTGCAGCCCTAAATTTTAAAGTTGTGTGAGAATGCGATAAATTACAAAAGAATTATAATTGTAAAACTTATGCAGATGTGAAAAGGATTATAATTTACTTTTAAGTAAGTAATAACAACAATTTGGTAACTCTTTATTTTTTAAAATTCTTGTAATTTTTAAAATTATTTTTTGACTATTACTAATACATAGTACTTATGTTGATTTCTGAATAGCTCCCTCTGCGACAAAAGCAAACTTGTGACCTTGAAATTTCATATTTCAGTATCTACAGGACGTGTACTTAACTTGTTAAGTTGCTAAAGTTTCACAATATTTTGTGTAAATCTGCAAAAGGGATGAAGTACCTTCAATAATTTTTTTTTTCTAAAAAAAGTTTTTTTTTTGTTTAAATTCATAAAGAAATTAACCCCCCCCCCCCCAAACTATGGCTTATTATTAACTATGTCAAAATGTAGTATAGTACCTGGTTTGAAAGTTTGATTATTTTTATTTTTTTTTTTTCAATTTGATAAAATTCATAGACATGACTCATAAGAAGAGCAGACCACTAGGATCTTCCCCTTGGCACCATGCACTGCATTTTGATTTAGTGCTCCTTCCCCTTGGCCTTGGCAAAAACAAAATTTTAGTTTGCCCTGCCCCCCCCCCCCCCACAATGACCGACATTCCCCATTAAAGCCCATCAGCCAGGCAAGCCATCCTCAACCTAGGTCGTTAGATTACTAACCATCACAGTGACCACATTACTACCACCGTAACAAGGACCTGTGAAGTATATGCCTGTTGAATATGGACACTGTAAACAGTGCACATACTTAACAAACACTTGCTCCACAACTCTTTATTTCAGTATCATACACTCACAAACATTCCTGATAAGCAGCTAGGACTCGACATCGTTCTCTGCTTGTTCTCTGCCTTGAGGGTTGTCCCTGCCAAGTCATGATCAAATGATAGAGAGGGGAATCTGTATTTGAAGACACCAACATCTCTCCTGTATCCTGCTTGTCACCTGAACTGATCAGACTCAAACAAAAGGTTAGGCACTGCATAGATGGTGCAGATTTCAATGAACCAACATGGTAAAAAGTCATGTGTCCCAAAGTATTTGCCTTTTCCCCCAGCCTGTCCCAATTTTCTGCTGTAAAAATCCAACCTTACTTAAATTACAACATACATGTACACATATTTGTTGGTGATCTGACACATATGCTCTGGCATGGCAACAATTACCCTGTGGACAATTCATACACTGATCAAATTCCTAAATTCAACCCGGAATCAAACACTACACCTAATACTTGCCCTGCCCTAACCTAAAACCAAATTACAATCCTAACCCTAACCTTGCCCTGACCCTATATCGCCGGGGCATATGTCAGATAACCAACAAATCACAAATTGTTAGATCTAAAGATGAAGTAAAGAAAATGACGCCCCCCCCCCAAAAAAAAAAAAAGGAGAGAAAGAAAATGCATGCACAATAAGAGAGATAATCAAAAAAATTTCCTAAGAACAATATAGACTGTATTAATTGATTTGAAAAGAGTAAAAACTGAAAGTAAAAATTGAAATGCCAGATACCAGTATGTGGTATAATTCTTTCAAAAGCAGAATATGCGTTGTTTTATAAATCTGATGGGTGGATAAAAGAGAACATTACTTCAGAAAAAAGCTAGTGTAGTACCTACCACTATCATTGTGGAGAAAGTAGTACAAATATTTATGTTGAAAATAGAGCCCTTAGCTTTCTAACCAGTCAATATGAAAAGTTTCTCTCTCTTTCTCTCTTATTCTTAAAGAGTTAACTCTTCTCCAAAGTTGAATTACAATAAACAAAGTGTAACAGAATGTTTCTCCACGACCCAGTCAGTTGTTAATTTCCATATCATTTGTTCATGAAGTTTGCTCTATAGCTTTGATATTTGCTCATGTTTATTTCATGTTTTATAAGGAAGTTAGTGAATAACTTATGTGGATCATTATCAGGAGTGGCTCCAGAATTTTGTAAAAGGGGGGGAAGGGAGGTGGACTTCAAAAAAATTCTGACAAGTAAAAAAGGTCATCAGATTTTTGTTGTGCTGACTAAAAATCTCTTGACAAGCAGAAATAGAAAAAAAAAGTTCATCCCTGGAAATGCGAGAGGCTCAATTCCCCCAAAATATCAGAAAAGCAAAAGAAAAAAAAAAGGTTAGGCCTTATATTTTGGGGATGCTGACTCAACACCCCAAAATCTCGGACCCTCAAATTAAAAAAAAAATGGTCATATCACAAAAAAAAACTAGGGGTCCAATTCCCAAAATATCAGATAAGCAAAAAAAGGGTCATCAGATCTTTGGGGTGCTGACTCAACACTTCTAAATCTGTGACCACCACCACCAAAAAAAAAAAAAAAGAAAAGAAAAAAGAAGAGAAGAATTCATCACCCAAAATTTGAGGGGCCCAATTAAAAAAACAAAAAAACAAAAAAAAATTTAAAAAAAATCTCAGACATGCAGTCTGCTTTCAGTAAAGGTCAGGATGCAAATTCCATCCCCCCATATCTTTTATAGGTAAACTGGATCCAATGACCGGGGTAATAATTTCCTGTCAAGCACTTTGATCAGTTACTAACTGGAAAGGTGGCATATAAATGCAGGACTGGTATTAATATTATTGTTATTATTGTTATTATTATTATTCAAGGGACATTCCACAGAGATACAGCATGCTCAGATGGTTTTGGCAATCACAAGGCTGAAGGTATTTCATTGAAACATCTTACCAGACTTTACCTTGTCTGAATATAAGAAATTGGAAGTCAGAACCCCCTGCCTGCACCCGTACCGCATTGCGGGGCTACGCCTTTCCCGTCAACATTGGGATCTGTGTAAAGGTACCCAATATCAACATCGGTGAAGTCTCGACCTTTCCAGGGGGCAGGCGCCTTTAATCCTACCTAGGGGAGAGATGACAAACCCTAGCAGGCAAAGAGTTCTTCGAAAGGGGGAAAGAATGAGAACAGAAGACAGGATAAGGGACAGACAGCAGGGCCTGTAAAGGGAGCTTATCCCCTTACTGGTGTAGAACCAGCTCATCATGTCACCAGTTATAACTAGCAGATGCAGTCCTTGAACATCCATGGGTTTACAAGTAATCATCATCAAGGTATATTTGCCATAATCATCCAAAATGGCAGAGGTCCAATTCCCCCTACCCCCCAAAAAAAATATCAGAAAGGCCAAAATAAAAATGGGGGGCATAATATTTTGGGGATGCTGACTCCACACCCAAAAATCTCAGACCAGCAAATTAAAAAAAAAAAAGTCATCACCTACAATGTGAGGGGTCCAATACCCCAAAAATATCAGAGAAGCAACAACAACAAAAAAAAGAAAAAGAAAAAAAAAAGGGGTCATGAAATATTTGGGGTGCTGACTCAAACCTTCTAAATCTGACCACCACCACCACCAAAAAAAAAGTTCATCACGCAAAATGGGAGGGGCCCAATTCAACAACAACAAAAATCTCAGACATGCAGCCTGCTTTAATTAAAGTCTTCGAAAGGGGAAAGAATGAGAAAAGAAGACAGGATGAGGGACAGACTGCAGGGCCTGTAAAGTGAGCTTATCACCTTACTGGTGTAGAACCAGCTCATCACAAGTTATAACTAGCAGATGCAGTCCTTGGACATCCATGGGTTTACACGTAATCATCAAGGTATATTTGCCATAATCACCCAAAATGGCAGAGGTCCAATTCACCCCACCCCCCCCCCCCCCAAAAAAAAAAAAAAAAAAAAAAAAAAGCCAAAAGAAAAATGGGGGCAGGGGGGAGGAACATAATATTTGGGGGAGGATGACTCAACACCCAAAAATCTTGGACCAGCAAATTAGAAAAAAAAGTTGTCACCCAAAATGTGAGGGGTCCAATAGCCCAAAAATATCAGAAAAGCAACCAAAAAAAAAAAAGAGAGAAAAAAAAAGGGGTCATCAGATTTTTATGGGTTCTGACTCAAACCCTCTAAATCTCTCACCACCATCACCAAAAAAAAAAAAGAAAGTTTATCACCCAAAATGGGAGGGGCCCAATTAAAAAAGAAAATATATCAGACATGCAGTCTGCTTTAAGTAAACTTCAGGATGCGAATTCCACCCCCCCCCCATATCTTTGTAGGCAAACTGGATCCAATGACTGGGGTAACAATTCCCTGTAAAGCGCTTTGATCAGTTACTAACTGGAAAGGCATCATATGTGAAGGTCAGGATGCGAATTCCTAACCCACCCCACCCCCCCCCCCTCCCCCGTATGTTTATAACTGGCAAACTGGATTCAATTACCGGCGTAATAATTCCCCTGTCATTATTATTCCCTGTTCCCTATTATTAAAGGTCCCTATCATTACAGGGACATTCCACAGTAATATAGCGTGCTCAGATATTTCTGGCAATCACAATGCTTATGGTATTTCATAAAACATCTTACCAGACTTTACCTTAATTGTCTGAATATAGGAAAGAAATTGGAAGTCAGAACCCCCTGCCTGCACCCGTACCGCAGTGCGGGGCTACGCCTTTCCCGTCAACATTGGGATCTGTGTAAAGGTACCCAATATCAACATCGGTGAAGTCTCGACCTTTCCAGGGGGCAGGCGCCTTTAATCCTACCTAGGGGAGAGATGACAAACCCTAGCAGGCAAAGAGTTCTTCGAAAGGGGAAAGAATGAGAAAAGAAGACGGGATGAGGACAGACGGGGCCTGTGAAGGGAGCTTATCACCTTATTGGTGTAGAACCAGCTCATCATGTCACCAATTATAACTAGCAGACGCAGTCCTTGAACATCCATTGTTGTATAAGTAATCATCAAGGTATATTTGCCATAATCACCCAAAATGGCAGAGTTCCAATTCCCCCCCCCCCCAGAAAAAAAAAATATCAGAAAGGCCAAAGAAAAATGGGGGAAGGGGACGTAATACTTTGGCGATGCTGACTCAACACCCAAAAATTTCAGACCAACAACTTGAAAAAAAAAATCGTCACCCAAAATCGTCACCCAAAATGTGAGGGGTCCAATAACCCAAAACTATTAACAAAAAAAAAAAAAAAAAAAAAAAAGGGGGTCACCAGATTTTTGGGATGCTAACTAAAACCCTCTCGATCTCTGACAACAACCAAAAAAAAGTTCATCACCCAAAATGGGAGGGGCCCAATTCAAAAAAAAAAAAAAAATGTCAGACATGCAGTCTGCTTTAATTAATCGAAAGAGGAAAGAATGAGAAAAGAAGACATGATGAGGGACAGACAGCAGGGCTTGTAAAAGGAGCTTATCATCTTACTGGTGAAGAACCAGCCCATCACCAGTTGTAACTGGCAGAAGCAGTCCTTGGATATCCGTGGGTGTATAAGTAATCATCAAGGTATATTTGCCATAATCACCCAAAATGGCAGAGGTCCAATTCCCCCCCCCCCCCTCCCCCCCCCCCCCCCAAAAAAAAAAAAAAATATATATATATATATCAGATAGGCCAAAGAAAAATGGGGGGGGGGGGACATAATATTTTGGGGATGCTGACTCAACCCCCAAAAATCTTGGACCAGCAAATTTAAAAACAAAAGTCATCACCCAAAATGTGAGGGGTCCAATTCCCCAAAAATATCAGACAAGCTAAAAAAAAAAAAAAAAAAAAAAAAAAAGGGGTCATCAGATTTTTATGGGTTCTGACTCAAACCATCTAAATATCTGACCACCACCACCACCGAAAAAAAGTTTATCACCCAAAATGGGAGGGGCCCAATTAAAAAAAAAAAATCGGACATGCAGTCTGCTTTAAGTAAATGTCAGAATGCGAATTCCCCCCCCCCCCCCATATCTTTGTAGGCAAAATGGATCCAATGACTGGGGTAATAATTCCCTGTAAAGCGCTTTGATCAGCTGCTAACTGGAAAGGTGCCATTAAAATGCAGGACTGGTATTATTATTATTATTATCATTATTATTATCATTATTATTATTATTATTATTATTATTATTATCATTATTATTATTATTATTATTATTATAGTGATAAAACAGTGAGAGACTGACTAGGATATATGGATAGAGAGAAAGAAAAAACTAGAGAGACAGGGGAAGACAGAGTCTCACAAACAGGGTAGATGCATGCCTATTCAAAACATATACAGAGCATATTGTGTGGGATTGAAACCATGCCTCTGAAGAAAAAAAATCCTATAAAAAACTGTAGATTATAGGCTGGGGCAGATGACAGCAACTGACCACATGTATATAATTTTTTTTATGGCAGATCTCTGCATTCTTTGTGTTACATGTACATGTACATGTACTGAAGAAATTTAAACACTGCAAACACTTACTGCACCATAAACAGAATAACCTAATTGGCCAATTAGCATGAAATTATTCACCAGTCATCAGCAAGAAGAATGCATGAACATTGATATAAACTGTAGATTAAGGGAGAATGTTCTTACACTGAGAAACTAGATAACTGGAACACATTTACCAGAGGAAGCAGTTAGTGCAACGAGCGTCAACATGGTCAGATCTATTCTTGAGAGACACTGCCAGAGAGACCATCGACTGAAGTACACACTTTACTAGAGGCTATCCGACGAGGGACAAGTAAGCACTAGCTTTACATGCTTGTACGATATGCTCCAGTGACAAGTGCTCTGTGATCAATTTCCCCAAATTCTTAACTTCAACCCTGGACCAAGCTCCATACAAAACCTTTATCCTAACCCTAACCCTAACCCTGAGTTACCTAAAACCCAATTGCAACCCTATAACCTTAACACTATGTCTCTGATGAAACAAAGAGCAGAGCACTGTTTTTTTTTTTGGTCGCCGGAGCACATGTCAGATTACCTTTACATCTCTACACCCAAGTAAACCCATGCAAGTACAGTGAGTATATAAGCATGAGACTGATCAAGACCAACTTTGTTTTGACTCTTTTATCAGTGGGGTAACTACAAGGGGACAAGAGTAAGGGGCAAGTGCCTGGAATGGAATGGCAAAAGAGGGGGAAAGTGAAAGAGAAAGAAAGGGATAGAAAATGCAGGATGAAAAGTAGATGATACGTGCCCCTGATAATAATAAAAAGGGAAAGAGATTGAGAGAAAGATAGAAGAAAAGAGGGGAATACAACATGAAATAAGTAGACTACACAACCCACTTTCACACCCTCCCCCTACTAGATGTAGAATACGCTTTTCAGTTCCTCTGATAAATTTTGCACACGGCCAAACCAAACATTTGCATGCAAATACAAGCAAGATAATAAAAATGGTGTATTCTACGAGTTTTAGCCCAACCCCTAAAAAACCCTGAAATGTTACGGCAAATGCTTCTTTACATGACTTTCTTACCATCCTGATCCCATGAAATCTGCTTCTCATCCATCCAGTGTCGAAATCTGATGCCTGGGTCATCACAGTTCAGATCCCAAGCAGCATGCAGGAGAGCAGTTGATGTCTACAAACACAGATTCCCTTCTGTACCATCTTCACATGAAATGACAGAGATGACCCTGAAGGTTGAGGACAAGAAGAAAAAGAGGTTAAGCCTGCTGGCCAATGGATGTAGGTGAGTGGACTGTAGTGTGAAGTCAGTGTGATGGCAAGTGATCTAACTTCCCATGGTGAAAAACCTGGGGTTCCTGTAAGCTTCGGGGAACATGCTCCCATGATGAGAGGTCCAGGGGGGCCTTTTTCAAACACAAGTGTGCCCCCTCCCCCTTCCCTATTCCAATAATCAGCTGCGCCAGGGGACCCATTCTTACTCTTTGTTACAATTTAAGAATTTTGGTTCACTAACATAATATGTTTTTTAATAATTAAAAAATTGGTAACAGCTGTTTGAATGCATACATATGTATTTTACTATAGTGTAGTATCCTGAAGTTTCTTCATGGGTATATCCTTGGTTTCTTATAAAAATATCTTTAAACATAATTTTGATTACTGATATTATCAAATACTATCAAGTACTTTGATTTTTGTGGTCCAAAACTGTGGAATAGTTTGCCAGCACATTTACGGTCATGTACATCTACAGAATCTTTCAAGCGGAATCTAAAGACATATTTGTTTGTATTGTAGTTAAGTAATCTTGGAGAGCTGTATGTAAAGCGCATAGAGCAGTTTCAATTGATTATGCGCTATATAAGTCACAGTTTATTATTATAATTATTACTATGGATATAAATAATATGTGCTATAGTACAAAATATAATCCCTGGTCCTTGCCAGCTAAATATACTTTTATTTTCATTACCGATATTATCAAATACTGTACTATGAATATAAATGATTTGTTCTATAGTACACAAATTGATCCCTGGCCCTTGCCAGCTAAATATGCTATTATTTAGACAAGAGTTCATTATAAGTGACTTTTTCTTTCAGTAATTTTTACATATGTCAGGATTCTGTTCAATGGAGCTCTTTTTTTTTTTTTTTACAGAGTTCATTATAAGAGTTCATTATAAGTGATTTTTTTTATTTCAGTAATTTTTACATATTTCAGGATTCTGTTTAATGGAGCTTTTTTTTTTTCTTTCTTTAATTTTTCGAGAGTTTCATTAAGGAGCACATTTGCTCTCTACTCGCAAGGACATATATGATTTTTCCTGGCCCCTGCCATATAAACTACCGATGTAGGCCTATACACCAGAACTGGATGAAGAGTGATTTTGCATCCAGTATCTCTGTAATAAGTGCATCCCTGGGTAGTGCCTTTAAACAATTTGGGGGGTTTCTTTCGGAAGAAAAGTGATTTCTTTCACATTTGTCAAAGTCTTTCATCTAACTTGTGATGTAGATGTCCAGTAGTTACTACCTTTTAAAGGTAAACCACAGATTTCTTTTTTTTAATGCATTAAGTAAGGATTCTGCTCGGAGGCCTTAGCAACAGACCAGTTGGGAGTTAGCACAAAGAAAACACAAACTTAGCACACTTTAACCCATAGCAGTTCACAGTTTTCTTAAGGTCTAAATTATTCAGCTTTCCCTCCTCAAATTTGCACCAATATTTCTTATCTTCCACTTTGACATAGTTTGAAAAAAATTAAAATGTATACTAAATGAACAAATGTGAATGAAAATTGCAAAAATTAAGAGAAAAATTGCGAATTAGTACAAGAAAATAGTGATTATATATTTTACACAGCGTTGGCAATTTAGAGACTTTAATGATTAGTTCCAATTAAATCGCTCTTATTCATGTATAATGTGTGCATTCCTAGCATTCTGGATCAGAAGATAATGCAAAAACATCCCTAAAAGGAGACACTGTTCTGCTATGGGTTATCAAAATTTTTTATCTGAATGTAAATCATTAAGCAAACACTGTGGTTTACCTTTAAACCTCAGTTGAGTGGGATGAAACTTTGTTGTTACTGTATGTCTATTGTCTCTTTTCAACAGTGCATATAGAAATAATAGCAATAATAATGGCAATAGTAATAATAGTGATAATAAATAAATTGATAATAATAATAAAAATATCACTTGTATAATAAATGAAATAAGTTTATCAATAATCATGAATAATAATAGATAACATGAATAATAACAATAATATTATTAACATAATGATAATAATTAATAATAGAATATATCAATAACTCTAATAAAATAATGTCAATAACTCAACAAAAACACATTGCTCACATGGGTATTGCTGAAATGAAATTATGCTACCAAATAAATGTGTACTTAACCCTAAGACCCTAACCTAAGTTAATTATGCTAAACCCTAACTAAAATTAACCTACACTAAACTACATCACAAACTAACTCCTAAATTTAAAATACTTAATCTAAACCCTATCCAGCTAAGCCCTAACCCCAACAAAATTAAACCCTAACTAAAATTAACCTACACTAAACTACATCACAAACTAACTCCTAAATTTAAAATACTTAATCTAAACCCTACCCAGCTAAGCCCTAACCCCAACAAAATTAAAAGTAAACCCTAACTACGTCCCTAAACCCCAGCCATCATCCCTAATACACTTAAATAAATCATTAAACAAAACAGCAGATATAATATGTAACACGAAAACATTGGCACTAGTACGTAATCCCCCCCTCCTCCCCCCACAATTATAACCTGATGTGGTGCCTCCTGTCCTCCTTCCTCCTGTCCTCCCTCCTGTCCTCCTCTCTCCTGTCCTTCTTCCTCCTGTTCTCCTTCCTCCTGTCCTTCCTCCTGTCCTTCCTCCTGTCCTTCTTCCTGTCCTCCCTCCTGTCCTCCTTCCTCCTCTTCCACCTCGCCTCCTTCCTCCTCTTCCACCTCGCCTCCTTCCTCCTCGTCCACCTCCATGTCCTCTTCTCCCTGGCTCTCCTCCCTCTCCTCTTCCAACTCCATTTCTTCTTCCTCTTCACCTTCACCCAGCAGCTCCATCAATTCCCGCAATTCCCTTTCTTCCTCTTCAAGACGCAATATTATGCCATCTGAAAGCAACATCATGATTGATACATGTTGTTATCTATTCTGAAAAATAAGTGGGCCAATCAGTTTTCATGTTTTGATGGTAATTAATCGAGCGCCCTCACAGTTTGCAGAAATGACAGTATTTTCCAGCACTCCCGGTGATAATGAGCCCCCCCCCCCCCCAAAAGGGGAAAAAAGGAAAATAGACAGTGCTGCATCGAGCCTATTTTTATGTAAATGGGCAATTCTCAGTGTTACGGTAGGGCGTAATTTCAAAAAGCATTTTGAAGTTTGAAAAAAGAATATTATGAACATTGTTATAAATATCTACTATTTAATGATACAATACATAAACTAATATCTAGTACTTTCACAACTGTCAAACATTCATCAAATTTATGAAATATTAAATATTATATTGCTTCTTTGCGGAATGACACAAAAAGGACATGACTTATCAACCAGAATAATCACTGCTCAAGCTCTATGAACTTTAAATATGTATCCAGTTTTCAAGATTGCCGTGGCATTCTGTAGTATGTTAACTTTGATATGTCACCATTATGCTGGAAGTCTGTTTGAAAATGTTTGAAATATGATGCAAAATATGAAATTAAACAACGTTACGGAATAACTTTTGAAAGTCAATGGGAAATAGTGCATGAAATTCATATTATGTAAAAAGTAGTTAAAACATAGTTTGAAACAAAGATTGAGCAATCAATTTGATCATTTTGATGACCGGAGATATCTGTGTTAAAAATAGCTCTGTTAGTATTTATCAGTTTACTTAAATTTATGCAAGTTGTGTTCGTAAATTCATATCTTTGTTAATAATTAGATTTTTGAAAATTTCTGAAGAGTATTCATTTGTGTAAAATGCTTCAGGCAAACTTAAGGGACATTCATATAGATTTAATCATCACACTCCTTTTTAATATGCATGTATTTAATTGTTTTATGAATTTCTTAAGTAATCTCTTGTTTTTCAACATTGTTAATATTTCATTATATGATTTATTTCATTTTGATATTACAAGATCAATGTTTAGATCTAAAATACAGGACAGTCAAAGCTATAGAGGAAAAAATACATCTCATTTACAAATGGAATAAGAAAATGCCATTTCCCATTTATTTTGTACACAAAACCCACATTATTAAATTTCATATAATTTTCATACTGGAAAGTGAGCTCATCACCTCTACCTTCAGTCGATAATTGTCTGATATACTAAGCTGAACTAATGAATAGGTTCAGCATTGAAATGATTAATACAAAACTGAATTCAGTGTTATTCCTTAACATTACATTTTACAGAATGACATAATCATATCATAATTCATATTTTAAAAATATTTCTTCATAGCAAAGGCAACTATATTTTGTAGGTATTAGGTACCTTGATTTACCTATAAATTTTCATAACAAAATGAGAGTCCTTTTTAGAATGATAAGTTAAAATCATGTGTTTAGGCCTTTAGGGTGTTACAGAACGGCAGTTGTTTGGATTTTAAGTTTCCAAGGTTACTGGAGAATGAAGAATTATGCTGAACATAGACTAATGCTATATTCCTGCTTATTTTGTTGTTTAAACTTTGTGTATCAGGGTATTTTAGAAAACAGGTCATATTGATATGATCTTTACTCTTTTACAATTTATCATAATTGTCAAATATTGATTAAAAGATTATGTTGATTATTTATTTGAATTTTCAGTATTCACAGTGGGAAAATGTTTCAGTGATATCAGATTATGAACATTTGGATATTTACTATTAATTTGACACCAAATGGGGGGGCCCATGTCCTGTTTTGCTCGGAATTGCTCAAATATCAATGACTGAACTCAAGTCGGGGTCATGCTAGGCTAAGCCGGAACTCTGCATGCAGCAGAACTGCAATGCGGGTACAAAATATTGTCCAGTGTATCGCGTTACATGACAAAGGTACTAAATGTTGCGACTGACAGGGTGGAATTCCTATGGTTGGCTATTGAAGTGTTCCCAGTGATATAGAATAATAGTGGATTCACGGGGCACAACCGGCCCATAACCCCATACCCCCCCCCCCCCCCACTCTTAAACCCAACCTAAAACTTTGAAGACTAAATAAAAATGTATAGCACATAATGAGTGAAGGGCTTGTTGCGTCCCCCAACATCCCATTGAAACGCATGTTAGTTTCAGTGGGTATATATATATATGTTTTATTACATTATTTTCCATCTATTTCGATACTGCGTATTCTTCTATCTATGATTGTAATGTTTTTTGTTTTAGGTATGAGTGAACCAAAAGAAAGAAAAAAATCAATATGCTGACAAGGGTGTTCCAGCCTACCAGCGGAATAGATTGATGAATGAATAACTAACCAACTAAATAAATAGAAAAAATCAAATAAGTAGGTAAATGAAATAAACAGATAAATAAATAGATAAATAAATAGATAGAAAAATAAATAAATAAATAAATAAATTAATAAATCAATTCATGAATTAATAAATACAAAAATTAATGAATTAATGAATAGATAAAACACGATACTTTCGAAAAATAAACTCAAGGGCAATTTCAAAGGCCTATAGCACTGCCCATAGAAATCAGGTTCGGATTACGTAATACACCATTATAATGTTCGCACATTTTTAAAGGTGATAGACAGGGCTACTGAAATTGTCTTGAGTTTATTTTTCGAAAGTAGTTTTTATCGTGTTATAAAGAAATTATTAGATAATTTAATAAATGATATACTTACGGTGTTGAGTGCATGTTGGGCGCAACCCTTCCGTGTTGTGTTTCGCCGTCCTGGAGCACCGAAGCCCTCTTCCAGTCACTGACGAACATCGCAGAGGTCTTCTTGCAAGGAGATTTCTTATTCTGTACAAAGAAAGTTAGTAGCATGATCAGGATATTGTAGACCGTGGATGAAACGACTGTTTATTGCCAATATGACCTTGATATGTATTGTAAAATTAAAAAAAAAAAAAGTAAGTTCCCCACTGACACTTTTAATGTAACTCGAGAAATGTATCTATTCTCTATTCAGTTTTTTGTCTCGCCTGCGTAAGCGGAAGCGAGACATAGGCGCCGCTTTTCCAACGGCGGCGACGGCGGCAGCGTCAACAATTTTGGAAATGCTCTCTTTTCTAAAGTATTTGTTTGATTTCAGTGAAACTTGCACGCAAGGGTTGTAGAGTATCACAAACAATGTGGAACGAATTTCAGGGCAAAAGTCAAGGTCAAAGGTCAGTTTAGGTCAGTTGAGTTCAATTGTGCTCCAAAAACTTAACCTAAGGTTAAGTTTTTGAATTTTTCTCTTTTTTTCCAAAGTATTTGTTCAAATTCTATGAAACTTGTTATCAGTCTTGGTAAGATTTGTCTTTATGTCACCCTCTGTCAAATGAATACCCAAATCTTGCATTTTCATCACATTAACTCAGTTACGTTTTTGGTTTGTCTCTACGTATGTGTATGTAGTATATGTACATGTATTGTACTATATATGCATTTGACTTCTTCTCAAAGTTTTGCTGGTGGATTTCAACCAAAATTGGCAGGAATAATCCTTAGGCAAGGAAGATGTAAAGTAATACAGATGCGGGTACCTACTCATTGGAGGGGAAGGGGGCAGTAAGTCTTGAGGGCACCACCCCCAATAGCACCAATAGCACCAATAATGGCAATAATTAGACTTATTTTTGCTTCTTCTTTTAAGCCCTATTGCAAGATTGTAATCAAACTTGGTACGAATCATCCTTAGGGGATCAGGAGAACCTCAATCTGGTCAGACAGGGTACCTTGCCCCCAGGGGGGCTCAGGGGCAGCACCCCTGTGGTGAAAATGAGATATTTTAAAAATGCGTGGCTGGTTCTAACCAAACTAGGTAGGAATCATCATTAGGCAATTAGGATCTAAATTAATGCAAATGGGGAACCTATCCCTAAAGGAGGGGGAGGAGATTTGGGGCACCTTTAAGTGCCCCAGTGACAATATAAATTGACATTTTCCCTTGTTCTTTAAAACCTATTGCTAGATTGTAACCAAACTAGGTAGGAATCATTCTTAGGTGAAGGAGACCTCAGGTTGTTCAAGTATAGTAGATCTGCATTATCTTCAAGGGGTCTGATCGAGGGGCAGCACCCCAAAAGTGTCCCATGGGCAATTATTTCGTTTACATACACACATTCTGCTTCTTTGAAACACACAACTTGATTTCAAGTAAGTTCGTGGTCCAAGAAATCTTAGGTAAAAGGGATTTAGGTTGTACAAAAAAATGGGATACCTGGCCCAGACGGGGGCTCAGGGGCAGCACCCCCTAAGTGCCCCAACCTTTGATTTTTCACCAAATGAAAATGCTGCCCTGATGATTGCGCAATGCAGGCGAGACTGCCCTGGACATTTCCCTTGTTTTTGTTCATGTACAGACGCATAACGCGTAGTTCAAAATCATTAAACAAGCATTGAAAATGATAATTTCCAGTGCATTTTCAGAAATATGAATGACAAATTAGGCGTCTTTACATAAACGAAATATGAACAGAAATGAAAAGAGTATACACACGCAAACCCAGCATTGCATATGAAACGCAAAGTGCTAGTTTTTTTCTTGTACCGACTGCGATAATAACCATAATTTCATTATGACAACATAATCAATAATTGTTCACAAATAACCAATTATAATGTGGGTAAAATGTTGGGAAAATTCTGCATATTTTGCTCTTTTGAATGAACAGATTTCATCAAATATTTCTTGAGTTATATTGAAACATGTCAGGGGGCTTTTACTTTTTTGGTTGAGTATATATTACTAGTGATTGCAATCACACGGCATTCTTGGAGTAGATCCATTATTTTGATATCTGACTAGAGAGAACAGAGAGATTTAAACATTCTCTGCGGTTATTATCCGTAAACCGTTCATAAAATTATTGGGTAATAATGACATGAGTAACATAATGATGGTGAAATGAGATGGTGTCTTGTCTGTCTTTTGGATGTGCAGTAGATTTGATTTCACAAAATAAGCAATTGAAACAGTGCTGGATCTAGGGGGCACGGGGGCACTATACCAACACTGGACATGACGGAAAAACCATACAGTCTGGTATTAAATGCACATCACTTACAATGTGAAAATGTGCCTCTTACTTGTGCCTCTTACTTGTGCCCCAGGAAGACTTGAGAAGGCACGTGAAATGTAGTTTCATTTTTTGCTTGTCAGAGAATTGAAGCATAGTTCATCATGTTCCCAAAGCTAAGCTTTTCAATGATTAGAAGGGGGAGGGGGCTTGGAGTCCTAATAAATGAAGCCCAGCAGATAAAAATTGAATGGCGTTTTATGTTTTCATCTGAAATTAGAATGTGAAATTTCACAGAGCATACAAATCAAGAGATTATGATCATGTCTAGAAACTGCCAATCGAAAGGAAATGTGGCTAAAATGTTTTGGTTTTTTAATGGATATTAATGCCTTGCATACTACATGTACTATTAAAGACAATATACTGTTGTGTATATATGGAAAGCAGTTATCGTACTGATTTTGTTTTTGTTTATTCGATTTCATTCCAACTGCTTTTCTTTCTTTCTTTTTTTTTCTTGGTTCGTGTGCTTCCCTGGAGATTACCCTACTTTTAAGGGTAGATTTCCGTTTACATGTTCAAGAATTTTATGATTATGTCAAATCCTCAAAAGGACCGGGGAATAAAACAAAGCTTACAAAACAAAATATGCTTGCATTTGGTAAGTATGCATAAATAAGCTGGAAGAAGTCAACAATGGCAGTACCAGGGTGTAAAGACCCCCCCCCTCCCCCCTCCCTCCCCCATGTTAGCTTCTTTACAATATGGAGGGCTTATAAGGGTCCAAGTCCATTTTCATTTCATTCTTTAGAATAAAACAAAATTGTCTAAATTGTGCCTTTTGAATACCCCTCAAGTGGGCATTGTGCCTCGTCCTTTTTTTTTTTTTTTTTTTTTTTTTTCAGAATACGAGAACCGCCTATGCTTACTTGATTTGGAAGACATGTACTTTATTGCTAGCACCTGTTGTTTCTCTACACCAGTGAAAAATATGAAGGGAGTTGAATAATTGAAGTGAAAAGGGGGAATCAACTTACACCGCTTCGGGCAAGGTCGCCCTGTGCTGCCAACATGCGCGGCTAATGTGATGAGTAAACCGCTTGCATTGTTCCCTCGTTGCCTTTTTGGTCCGACACACACATCGGTATCGTCGGTCGCCGAAAAACCTCTGGTGGTTGATATCCATATCCATGATCTACAGCAGAGTAAAGAAAACACGCTCATTGAATTAAAATAACTATTTCATCAGATTCATCAAAAGAATAAATCATAATTTCCAGAGCACTGTAATGTTTCCAGGTATTATCGAAACTATAAGAAGGCTGATTTCTCATTGACTATATAATAATATGATTAAGAATGTAATGTATTATTTCAGGGATGAATGCAGTTACATTCGATTTAGCCTTTATTTCTAAGTTATATATTTACTCGAACAGAGAAACGATTTTGAACCGATCTGTGGTTCTCTGAATACATTGAAAATACATTTTAAAAATAATTAAAAGATGATAATGAGCTCATCCCTCTCCCACACTGAGATGCCTGGCTAGGACCGGCGCGCCGCGGCGGGATTCCCCATTTCATGTTCGGGGGTGGGGGGGATTAATGTCAGAAAAATGTATACCCTTTTCAGACAATCCTGCATGGACCCGCCGCTGTGAAAATATTATGAATTCAGGAAAAATATTTATATATTTTGCAATTATTCGGACCAGGCTAAAACTATAATTATGACAAAATTGAAACAAGGGTATCAGTGGTGTTTAGTTATGCCCACCGCACTACTATAGGCTCATATACAGCATCAACAGAATTCATTCAATTATAGTCTACATCTCAACATTACCTTTACAGTTTTTGTTTGAAATGTCACTCGATTCTTAAGGAATAAGTTTGTGATGTCATTCCACCACTACTCGTTAAATCATTTGTATATTTTGATTTTATCTCTCATAATCTATTGTTCCCAAGAAAACTGATTTTCTGATGCCTTTACCCATGTTGTTGTGATGTACATGTTTTTTTTTTCATGTATGCGGTTTCATAAAATAAGGTTTTTTTTATTAACTAGAAAAAGAATATTTTCATAAGTTTGTTTATTCATAAACATTATCTAAGGATGTAATACAAAAGATTTAAAAAAGTAAGTAAGAATTTACTTAGGAATTTATTTTCGAAAAGAGATCATGTCTGTACATAAATGTTAATTCAGGGGCATTAGGGACAAAGAAAAAAAAAACACGTATAAGGAATGATTATGTTTAGTCAGTGAATATCAGATTGCTCTTTAAAAACGCACAAAGTATGTAGATGAATTTATCTTTGATGCCAAAGCCCGAATTACGTTATAAAACAGAACAAACCAGAACGACAGATTATCAAGTGTGAAATACATGTACCATCACACGATATTTAGCTGTTTTGCGGGTATGCAATGCATCAGAAATGAAAGTGTATAAAAACGAAACATTGTTGATTCATTTGTTCGTTCGCTTGGACATGGCTTAAAGGGAAATTCGACCTTTATAATAATTTGATTTGTGTGAAAGCAGAGAAATTAGAGAAGTAGATTGGTGAAAGTTTGAAAGAAATCGGACAAGCAATAAGAGAGATATTTTTTTTTTTAAGAATTTGTAATCACTATACATAATTTTTATGTGAATTTCAAATTGGCTGTATCGGTACTGGCACTGTGATGTAGCGGCGTTCAACTTTCCCATTCGCTCCAACACACAAAATGTATAACTCGGTAGGATCTTTTTCTTTTTGGATCGAGGACTGTTACCGACAATATATTTTGAGCACTGCCCCAAAGGAAAATGCGCTCAGGAGAAAACTGGAATTTAATGATATTTTGCTATACAACAAATGGGAGAGTTGACCATGAATACATCACAATCGATTCACCAAATTGCCAATTTGAGATTCGCATAGATCTAGTGATCTCTTTTTTCAAACATTCATAACTTTCTTATTCTTTGTCCGATTTCTCTCAAACTGTGACTATTCTGTTTCTCTTATTTTTGTCCTTTCACACAATTCAACTTTTCACAAAGGTTGGATTGCCTTTTAACAACATGGTTCAACCAACAGATTTTTTCTGTTTAAAAATTATATTATAATGAGGAGATTGCATAGATGAATACTTCGTGTACACTTCAGTGTAAAATGAAATAACCACAGACTCCTTCGTTGCAAGAAACAAAAAAACAGTGACACAATAATTTGGAATCTTTCCTGGTCTTCATAATCTGACTTTTAGAAAATATTCTTATGAGGAAATCCTCGATATCATGATCAGGTAAGGAGAAAAAAGTTAAGCTTTGTACAGCGCATCTTGCACAAACCCCTCCATCTCTTCTCTCCTTTTCTGTCTGATTCCCATGCATTCTTACTCTTTAAACATTTCATTATACATGTATTTGTTTCGTTTTACCCTCCCCGTCTCTTTCATTGTCTACATTAGCATTTTCATTTAACTGAAGAAAAAAATTACAGTAACCATGGTAACAAGGCAACTTATACTAATAGGTTCGGAGGAGGGGGCGGGGGGGGGGGGAGGAATGGGACTCGTTGTTCCAAAGGTTCGTTTTTCCGAAGTTTTTTAATTCCGAAACACAAATTTCGCATACCAGGGGGTTCAAAATTTCGAAAAGGAAATAGTGTTCGTTATTCTGAAGGTTCGTAATTCTGAAAATGATATAGGATGCTCTTTACATTAAGAATTAGGAACCTTCACAATTATGATTCCTATGTCAATTTCGGAATTACGCGCCCTATTTCATTTTCGGAATTTTGAACCCTGTTTCATTTTCTAAATTTTCTGCTTTAAAGGAGAATGAAACCCTGGGGAAATGTCAATTTTAATGAAAAGAGAGGATAGAGAGAAGCAATTAAAAGAAATTTCCATCAAAGTTGTTTACGAAATGAAAAAGTTATGAAAGTTTGAAAAGTCTCAATTTACTTTCTATGGCGATCCTCAAATTGGCTATGTTGCTTCAAAGTGACAGGTTTAGTAGTACAACTCATGTTTTGTAAACACAATTTCATATTTTATCCATTATCTCTAAAGATGCTGCTTGTCTTTTTGTGAACTCAACATATGTTGTGTCAAATGAATTTTCCCATGAAATATCTTGAGTTAAGGAGACAAGCTGCACCTTGAGAGATAATGGAGAAAATATGAAAGTTTGTGTACAAAACAAATGAACAGTTGTACTACTAAACCTGTCACTTTGAAGCAACATTGCCAATTTGAGGATCGCCATAGAAAGTGAATTGAGATTTTTCAAACTTTCATATCTTTCTTATTTCGTAACCGATTTTGATGGAATTTTTTAAGAATTGCTTCTCTCTATCTTCTATTTTCATTAAAATTGATTTTTCCCCAGGGTTTCATTCTCCTTCAAACAAATCATTTTTTAAAGCCTCAAAGATATTCGAATGTATGATTCAACTGTAAAATTTGGTTAGATATTCTAATACATTTTCATGCACCCGCAGATATATTTATTCACATTTAACATTTTCATTTTCACCAGCCAATTTCATCCTGCCTTGAAGCAGGCGATGGAGCGAATACAGACAGTAAACCCTTATCTACTATGATAGATGCGTTGAGGAAATAATCTAACCAATCAGACCAAGAAAAAGCTGTCTACTGTATACAGAAAATGGCCAAATCGATTTCAGAGAGTACAACATGCATTGCGTATTCAACAACAAAACTATTATTTTTTTTTGTTCCCCTTTTTTCAATTAACCCTTTTTTCAGTTTTTCAGTTACTGGAACTCCTTTAACCTCCTCTTCACTAGAAAACCTTTTTTACAGTTAGATTGTCCTCTCACTTTTCCTTTGTGTACAAATTTGTTTACCCCCTAGTCAACATTCCTGTTGTAAACAATTCGTTTATCCCCCATTTAGCATTCCCTTTGCTTGGTTATACTCCCCAATCGCTCCCCATTGTAATATTTAACTCTCATTCCTTTTCTGTTTGTAATTTGATTGACTGAGTTCAATTACTTGTTACTAACTTTGAACTTATTTTATTTGCAAAGAATTTCGGTGATCGCCTCATTAACATCTGTTTACTGACATCCCCTCACCCATGCCGGAGTAACCTAGGTTTTTAATTTTTTTTAAACATTTTTTTTTTAAATTATTTTTTTAACCGAAAAGCCTGCGAGACGTACTGCAGTGGCTGGCAAGATGGCATGTCAAAAAAAAAAAAAAAAAGAAAGAAAAGGTTGGGGGGGGGGGGGGGGGGGAGTGTGAAGTACACATGGCATTGTGTGGGCAAAGGCGATAATTTTGCGACGCGTAATACAGTCAATACCACCGAACAATTTTGTCTTCTCGGTACATGAAAATGGCAGGAAAAGGATTTATATAAAAGAATAAATTTTTGGAAAAAAATATTCACTCGGGAATATGTAATTTTATGATAAATAAAAGCAAATTTTGTGGCGAAAATAGTCAATTGCCAAATAAAACCACACTGAGCCTGATCGGTTAAGAGTAGGCTTATTGTCATCAGAAGAAGAAGAAGAAGAAGAAGAAGAAGAAGAAGAAGAAGAAGAAGGAGAAGAGGAGGAGGAGGAGGAGGCACTCTACATCAACCCATGAATAGTGCCATCAAATCTTGAGATCTCACTGATATTGCTCTGTAAAAATTCCAAACATAATCAAAAAATTTTTTTTAATGTCTTTGAATCTATACTGTTTTTTTTTTAATCTATTGAAACTAGATTCACTGAAAAAAGGCTACAAATTCGTAATGACTTGTCTTTTGAAGAATGCATGTGAACATGAAGCTTGTTACCACAAGCAAAGTTGATATATATTTTTTTTAGCAATGTGAATATTATTATATGTGATACGAAAAAGGAATAAGCAAGCCAAAAATCTATCCAATTCGGAAAGACTAAAATTAGAATGGCAAATGAGGATATAAAGTAATTTTCAGCCATAAGTATTTAAAAAATGAACTCAAATGTAAGGAAACCCCACTGACACACGACAAGCGCGACTTGGCGCCATGATAGCCGGCCTTCGGAGAATATGGTGTTCAAAGAGTAATGGATTAATGGTGCCAGCTTGTATTATTAATCACGTTGAACAACTAAATCGTTTTTTAAAAAAACACGAAACGTAAAAGTTTTTTGCGTAGACCGCCTTGTCGAAGAAAAAGTAGAGCAGTGATCATAGATAATTAATCTAACAACAATTATTCGACAAATCTTGAAATCAGGCACATCCACAAATCATTCAACAAATCTTAAAATTGGAACATAAAAACAGAATCATATCGCTTATGATTAGATAATTAAAGGAAACGGATATCATAACCAAGAGAATATTTATGACAACAATCAAAACATTTGCTCTATGGTAGATAGAGGACATGTAACACAATATATCGCGTTTAAGAGAGAGAGAGAGTCATAGAAGATGTTGTCCACTTACCAATTCCGTGAGCTACGCTGCCGTTTCAGGGAAGGTTGCTGCTTTTATACCCCATCATGATCAGAGACACTCGTATTGAACATGACCACTGAACTATAGATTAGACTCGGTGGCTTACATTGTTATTTTGACGAGAAGCTTTTAACATTCTTTGCTGATTTTCTTTGCCCATTGTGTAACTCAGTCAAAGACTGCTTTGGCATGTAAAAAGGTCATCATTGTCCCCAGCATCAGCTCTGGCATGGTCGTAGCCGTCCATGTTCCTAACTGATGAAGGAGAAATGGTTGACAGTACACCGAGGCTGCAACAAAGCATTCCAGCCAAGGGCGTAAATCCCGATGAAGATGGGGGAAGGTTTTGACATGGGGACGAAATATCCCCCCCCCCCCCCCAACCATCACCACGATTCATGATATTTTATCTGTCAGAGGATTTTGGAGTATAAAGGCACCCCGAAAACATCTGATGATTATTCAAGAAATTTTATTGCATCACCAGTATTTATTCCTCACCTAAATTAAAAAGTTAGTTTTTTTTTTTCTTGGTTCGATTTTTTTTTTTCAGCGGATGGGAGGGGGGGGGGTTAAACTGCCCCCTTATCCCTTCAAAAACACTCGTGCCTCGTTTCTACATTGCCTCCTTCTTCGACGTAGTTCTGTTAAGTTTGTGGATTTGGGCGAGGTGGCATGTAATAGAGAAGAAAAATTAAACAGAAGGGTGAGTTCTGGGAAAGGTGAAAAATAATAATACATGAGCTTTCTCATTCATTTTAGATCAGTTTGGAAGAACATTATAGTAGAAAATTAATGTCCCCTGAAAAGGATTGCTCCTCAAATACCCTCATACATTGTAATAGAAATATGACGAGAAATTGCTGAAGTGTTCGGGCCGAACATTCATACCACATGTGTGTGCAGCCCTACGGACAGTGCATGTGCTTTTCAGCGAGATTGGGTCAATTTCCCATCATTTTGATGATGCCAAAACCACACAGTATACACTAATTTCTTATTTAGACATAATCAATCTTTCCCAATTGCTTTGAGACAGTTTCTTCACCATGTAATCGCATGACCAGGGGTGGTATTCTGAGAATTATTTTATCTTGACTTTAGTGAAAAGATTTTAATTGTCATAACAAAATTCAAACTGCAAGATTTCATTGGTATTTGCGCAGATAAATTCTACGTACGCAGCCACTTTTGCGCAGGCATTAACAAATGATGCTCCATAAACGTACATTTTGTTATGACAATTAAAATCACTAAAATCAAGATAAAATAAATCTCAGAATACCACCCCAGAACTCCAATTTATCTTTAAGGAATTAACAAAAATACCGATACTTTATGGTTTTCAAGACCAATGCGAAGATCAAACACTTAAATAATTTCAGGTATTTAATAAACATCATGGAATATTATTTTTTTCTTTTTTATTATTTTATTTTAAATTTTGATAGTATGAACGATCAGCGGGGATGACACAACCGTGCGTGATTAAGGGCCGCTGGCGGCGTAGAAAGCGTCGTCAGCTCAGTGGAGTAATAGCTGTGAAAACACACAGACAACACTAAGTCGTCATAAGTGGGCGATTCCATGATGATCCCGAGGGGTGTTTCGAGCATGAAAGTAACGTGTTGTGTTTTTGTTTAGCTCGATACCCGTGTTGGGCTGATCCTTCTTTAACCCACTGACCTCTACCGCAGGAAAATCATCACTGTATTCCATCGTCATGTGCATCTGACCTCTGTCCAAGTGAAAATTATCAAATTTTGTGCAATGTAATGAGAGAGTCACTCTCCCTATAGGTACAATTTCCTACCTTTCAAATTGGTTTTTCTGAAATTTCGCTTAAAGATAGAGGAATGTTTTGTTTGTTTGTTGTTGTTTATTCTATAAAAAAAAGTAATATCGTGTACTGAGAGCTAGAAGGGTGTTAACTCTGTTTAAAATTTTATAATGCCATCTGACTTTCAGCAGACGATATAACATGCTTGATTTGTAAAATCAAATGATTTATTAATTGTTATTTTCCCCATTATCCAAATTAATCTATTCACTTCCGAAGTAAATATTCTCCCAATAACCTTAAAGATATGAAATTTAGATTACCGGGTAATCACTGATCATTCCCATATATTTTGAATGTGGCCAAAATCTTATACCCTTTCCAAATCAAATCCTACCAGGGTAACACCTGGGTAACAGCCGGGTAGATATTCCTGAGGATTATTATTATCGTTAAACATGGTCTAGAGAATTTATCCCTTTTCACAGCAACTACCCTGGATATTTTTTTTACCATGGTATATTGCTCTGTTTATTTCTTTCTTTAATCTTCTCTTTCTTTCCTCTTTTCTTTCCGTATTTCCTTATGTACTTTTTAGGTTTACTTCTTTCCATCTCATATATTTTCTTTTGTATTTCTTTAATTTTTCCTTCTACCTACTTCTTTTCCATCTATCTTTATGTATTTCTTTGTATTTCCTTCTCTCATCTTCTTTTCTTTCTTTCCTTAGTTATTTTTTCTTTTTTCGATATCTCGTCTTCTTTTCTTTTTTTTTTCTTTTCTTTCTTACTTTTGTATTTCTCTGTTTTTCCTTCTCTCATCTTTTTTCTTTCTTTCCTTGTGTATTTTTTCGTTTATCGTTATCGCATCTTCTTTTCTTTCTTCTTTTCTTTTTTTTTCTTTCTTTTGTATTTCTCTGTTTTTCCTTCTATCATCTTCTTTCCTTTCTTTCCTTATGTATTTCTTTGTTTTTCTATCTCTACCTGGGTGCCTTTTGCCTGCCGCCATTCAAACCAAAATCTTTCCAGGGCAATACCCGCGGGCTAGTCGTCCAGGGTAATACCCCAGCTTTACCCTGGACGGTCTATGGGTGAATCTTACCCCAGACTAACCAAGGCTACCCGGGAGAGGTTTACCCCATACGCCTTTCACACCAAGGTCCCGTCTGAGGTAACAACCGGGGTAACAACCGGGTGTTACCTCAGACGGGACCTTTGTGTGGAAAGGGTATATGAAGTTAAGAATTTGGTGAATGCTTAAAATTGACCGCGGAGCAATTGTCGCTGAAGCATATGTGTTGTACAACCAAAAGTAGAAAAGCGGGGGCGAGAGAGAGAGAGAGAGAGAGAGAGAGCAAGGAAGAGGTCAGAGGAATAGGAGACCAGGGAGGTAAAGAGACAGAAAAAAAAAAGAAAGAAGTGGAGAAAGGAGAAAGAAGAAGAGAAAGAAACGAGAAAGAGGTGGAGAACCCAAAGAAAGAGGATGAGAAAGGGAAGAATAAAGAGGAGAAAGAGAGGGGGAAGGAGAGAGAGAGAGAGAAAGAAGAAAGAATAGTAGAGGGAGAGAGAAGAGAAATGACAAATCCAGCCGAAATTTAAAAAAAAAAAGTTTCAGTATGGAAGAACTTCCCTGACATAGTAACAAGGGATTTTATAGACCATTCAATATAAACACTGCAGTTGGCATTGCGACCTATTTTGATAATTATTGTCTGGGAGCCTGTCCCGAAATAGGCACCCCATTTTACACATAAGATTTGACCGCTCAAAGTTATTTCGACCATCTAAGTCAATGACAGAGAGGTTTCCAGCCTGACCGTATAGTCTACGGGTTTAGCCCCCAGAGTAGCTGAAATAGACCCCCAAAGTCGGCTCGATATCACCACTTCTACCCCATGCACAAAAAATTGTCACTAAGAAAGTAGCATGACTAGACATTACAAACACACTAAAAACCTGACAAATGGCGGGATGATCAGACGCCCTCTCAAAATTAAGGTCAACTTTCCCCCTATGGGCAATGTATCAAATTTCCTATCCTAAAGCAACAAAAACCAACAACAAAACAAAAAACAAAAACAACCCCCCCCCAAAAAAAAAAAAAAAAAAAAAACACACACAAAACACAAAAAACACAAAAAACACGCCCTCGCATTTCAGGAAGTCAAAGAAATTGTATGAACCAGTCAAAACACAAGTTTAAATGGTGCCATTGTAATTATAGCAATTATTTTTCCCGATTTCTCATTTCTAACACACATGAGTCTATAGGAAAATAATATACAGGTGTGTGCCATCCATGTGTCACGTGAGTGACTTCTTTTTTTTTTTTTAAAGGGTAATGAAATGCAACAAACAGCCTATAATCATGTAGGTAATTGTCAGCCTATTACAAATATCTTGAAATTACTCCTATTTGATTGTTTAAGAAGGAGAACAATGTCTCAAAAAGTTGCAGTTTCCTTGCTAGATATTATACCATGGAGGCTGCCATTTTCTTTACAAAGTAATGTCAGAGCAGTTATATTTGTGAGATACCTGTATACCAGATACGATGACACTTATGATCACCTGTGGAATGCATGACCTAGATTTTTCTTTATAATAAACCTTTTTTTTGTTGTTGTCAAGTACATTCAAATAAAGATACTTATAACCTGATTGTGTCAAAATATTTGGTTCAGCTGTTTGATAGGTGGGGCAGTTTCTTTTGTTTAAGTAGGATTTGGCATGCACATCTTGTTGCTTGGTCAGACAAAGGTTTGTCAATTCTTCAAAGAAGTGACAAAGACCTACATACAATAGACCGCTTCTGTAATGTATACAAATTTATGCACATAATTCTCTGAGCACCTAGTGACGAGCTATTCCATTAACCTGCTTTTTATAAATGAGCCTCAATGTTTGGAATCCAGTTTGCATACATTATCTGTTGCTATGTCCGCCAAGCCTCCGGCAAGCTTTCAGGTTGTCAAGAACAACCTTTGTTTGAAAGGTATGAATAAAATTTGCAGCATTACCGACATAACCGAAGCGGTCTATTGCTCCTAGATATCACCTGTGCGAGACGCTGGGGGTACCAAGATGGCTGCCATTTTGCATTGGTGGCTTTGGTTCTATTTATTATGCAACATCATATCCAAATGTGTACAGGTAAATGGATATGTCCTACTATGACATCACAGTTTTTCAAAATGGCAGCCCCCATGGGATAATATTTAGCACCGGGAATCTGCAAACTTTAGAGAGATTATTCTCCTTACTGAGCATTGGCGTAGACAGGTCCTCATACCTGGGGGTATGATTTCCCCAAAGGGCCATAAATATATATATATATATATATATATATATATATATATATATATATATATATATATATATATATATATATATATATTGTATAATAATGATGTTGTTAATAATATACTACTACTATTACTACTACTACTACTACCAATAATAATAATAATAACATACATAACAATAATGATAATAATAATAATCATTACAATAATAAACAACATAATTAATATTATTATAATTATATTGATTAGTACTTAACCATTGTAAGAAATTGAAATGTATATTCCGATGTAAATGTCAGCCATCATTTTGTGTTTTTATACAGTCCTGATGAAGATCATTGATCGAAAGCTTGACAAATAAAGGAATAAAATAAAAGCTACGACCGTCTCATAGTGACATTTCTTTCATTATATATATATATATATATATATATATATATATATATATGTGTGTGTGTGTGTGTGTGTGTGTGTGTTTTGATTATTACACAGTATCCTATATTGCAATGATAAACTGTATCAATTTGGCTATATATCATCTAACTTATGTTCTTTCTGTGGAAAGGAAATTGAGGTATATAACCACTTATTTATGAATTGTCAATTTATTAAAAAATTGTGGCAAGAAATAGGGGAACAAATGAAATTGATGCACTAAGATACTTTAAAATGGGAGGAGATTTTGGTTGGGTTAGATGGAAAATCAGAAAAGCACATGTATATTAACCACTTAATTCTTATACTCATAAAATATATGATATACAATGCGAGATCAAAAGGAACGCCCCCAACAAAGAAAGAAATCTATAATGAACATAAAAAGGCAATAGCTCGAAATAAGTTAAGTCTACATCTAAAGAAATTGAATTATTTTGAATGTTGGACGGAAGGAGGACATACACGATAATATCACAAACAGCTTTAAAGAAATTATATTCATTATTACAATTGCCCTATATACTTTGAATTTGCACCTATCAGGTTTTAATTTATACCTTGTTCAGAAGAATTGTACTATTGTTGTTTATTTATGGATGGCACGTTATGGAAATATATAATTTGTATTGTGTTTATTGCCATGTTAAATTATATTGTGTAATTAATGCTTAATTTGTAATTATTCGTTTTGAAAAACTGAAGGATTCAGTTTTTCAAAACGAATAATTACAAATTCAGAACATGAACAGTAGTGTTCGAGCGGCCAGCTCGAACACTACTGTTCATGTTCGGTCGCTGGCCGCGTGCAGCTAGCTCATTGAGCTTTATTGTCGGCGCTTGCAATCGTGTGCGAAGCCCCCGGGCGAAGCCACGTTAGAAAATTTATTATGATACAAAACGGAAGCCTTATTGTTTCATTTTCCTCCCCTAACTTAAGTTAATTGTTTCTTCGTTTGTTTTAACAGTAATAGATTTTGAAAATAGTAGTCCCACGCATAGCGTTTCGAGTGTGTTGGGAAATGACCAGAAAGCAGCGTAAAAGGTCCGTTTCTGTCTAGAACTTAGGCCTATGGGTTTCTACTATTTCTGTTGTTACCCACGCCGATGAAATCGGCAGGGTTATGTAAAGGGTTCCGTATGTTTGTATGTTTGTTTGTTTGTTTGTTTGTTTGTTTGTTTGTGTACAAGATAACTAGAGAACGGGTGAACGGATTTGCACCAATTTTTCAGGGATTGTTTGGATAGTGACAGGAAAGAATCCATTAAATTTTGGTGATGATTGGTTGATCCCAGCAAATTCTGTGAGACTTTCTAGTTTTGACTCTGTAGTATAGTATATGTAAAGATCACCGTTTCGCACGTATCAGATTTAAGGAGCCGATGACGATATCCCAACAAAGCGCATCGATAGCTTAACACTGGTAATGGCGTCAGCACCATTCCCAACGAAGAAGAAAAAAATGTTTTTAACTACTGATTTATTAGTCTAGAATATCGTAAAATTGCCCGAGTAGTCCGGTGATTCTAAAAGCAATCCTTATTTGATCTAGAGACCGGTAAGAAACTTCACAGAAATGGATAGTATTGATAGGAACAGTAAGTTTAGATTTAATTTCTCTCGAGTTTCTCACTTGCAGCAGAAAATGCTGCGGTAGCCAATATGCAGCTAGACGCCGGATCGGACGGCCCAGCGCGTACATGGCTAACGGCCAAATTTCGGGCATCGGCTCAGATTAGCCGTGAAGTTTCATTACTTTTGCATTGTGATTGTTGATTTAGAACTCATCCTAGTTAATAATGTGAATTCTCTGGGTCTTTTACTACGGAATATCGAACATCATATTTATCAAATCTATCTGGAAAGAGACCGGTAAGAAACTTCACAGAAATGGATAGTATTGATAGGAACAGTAAGTTTAGATTTAATTTCTCTCGAGTTTCTCACTTGCAGCAGAAAATGCTGCGGTAGCCAATATGCAGCTAGACGCCGGATCGGACGGCCCAGCGCGTACATGGCAAACGGCCAAATTTCGGGCATCGGCTCAGATTAGCCGTGAAGTTTCATTACTTTTGCATTGTGATTGTTGATTTAGAACTCATCCTAGTTAATAATGTGGATTCTCTGGGTCTTTTACTACGGAATATCGAACATCATATTTATCAAATCTATCTGGAAAAAAAACTAGGTAGGATTTTTTATTCACTCATTCCGCCCCTTTAAAAAGCAAAGGTAGATCTAGTTCCTTTCCGTGTGCTCTAGATCGAACGTTGGAATAAATGTTGGCCTAGATTTAATTTCAGACCTATATGAACATACTACCTCATAACACCTGTAAAATTACACTTCGAATGATGCCTACTGACTTTATTTCTCACGGCTAATCCCCCAAATTTCCCGTATCTAGCATACAAGTAGCAACACCAGCACCAACACCGAACGTGAAATGAAAATTTCTTAATCCCTAGGGTATAGTGTTAGTGAACGGAATTTTGTACATGAAATTAAACACCGGCTGCCGAGCTCGGTTCAGCAGACAACATCTGACAAAAATTAAACACCGGCAACCGGAACTACGTCAGAAAATCAGAAGTCAACACCTAACACCGACTGATTTTTTTCTCATTTCATAGTCGGTGTTAGATCATGATTTCGCGGCAAAATAAACACTAACCACAAACACCAACACCGAGCGTGAAATCACCCAATGTAGATTTCAGTTTTGACCCCATAGTATAGTATTGCAACTACTCTGTAGCACCGCCAAGGCGTGGGTCTGCCGCCTTTGACGGCCCCTCTAGTTGAATATATTATTCCTTTTACATATGATGTACAAGCTGCTTTTGACTGAGGTTTGGTGATTGAATGTAAACAAACATGGATGACAAACATTCTGTGAAGAAATTTCTGCATTTGATGATTACTGTGCCTGTGTATATTGTATTGCTTTGCATAAATACTAATAATTTACTGTCACAATATTCAGATATCATTAAAAAATAGTGCTCTAAAAGGGTGTCAAAGAGGCTTAGAACCAGGAGCTCGCGGGGGCGCTGCCCCCTCCACCCCCGCCAGGGGCACCACCCGCAAGACCTCGCTCGCTCAATACGAACTGCTCGCTGCGCTCGCATAAATCTCCCTGATTAGAAAAATTAAATGTTGGCAGCTCTGTTGTAGATAAATATTGATAAATTCATATAAATCTAAAATATTGTACACAGATATATAACATTTATATTGAAATAAAGAATATATAACAATACAATTAATAGATATAATATATCAAATTATATTAATCTACAACATAATATAGAAATGTATATTTTCCACCACTTTTTTTTTTTGGTGGGGTGAAACCTGGGGGGATGTTTGTACACACCATCCCCCCCCCCCCCCACCCGAAAAGTTTGGGGATGCATACCCCCCATCCCTCCCGCTATCTACACCCCTGTTACTGAGTAATCAAATGGGAGTATTTTCAAGATATTTTGAACAGGCTGACAATTTTCGATATGATTATCACCTAATATTTGTTGAGTTTCATTCTCCTAATAACTAACTGCTACTATGACTAAAAAAAAAAAAAAAAGAGATCTAAACGGTTATGTATATTCAAACGATGTTTAATCTTTAAGTCTTCAAATTCTGGTGTTCAACATTTATGTAACAAAATAAATATACAAATATTGTATGTACATAACTAAAAAGGGTGGGTAGTTTCTATCTGGAGGGTCCACCTCAGCCCTGGTCGATTGGCCAGTCTCTCGGTAGAACTTGGCAGCTCAGTCATGTAGCCTCTTTCTACCAGGGGCCAGTTTCTCGAAACCGTCATAAGTCTAAGTTCGTGGACATCCCATTGAAATGCATGTTAATTCTTCAACACGCGTTTCTATGGGATGTCCATGAACTTAGACTTATGACGGTTTCGAGAAACTGGCCCTAGACTCTCTCCTCGACCACGGATGAATAGCCTCTCTCCCTGCTGGGCTCCCTCCTCGACCACGGATGACGTGCGGGTAGGCCGAGATCTTGCACCTTATTCGACGAGGATCCATTAATTGTAACGAAAAATTGCAGCTTGGGCTCGCATCTCGCCTCGATGTGGAAAAGCCCCAGAAAAAACCTTTCTGCTACTAATCTGAACCTAGCTGGTGCAGAACTTCTGCATCCTAGCTCTGTCTTGAAGAGTTCTCCCCGAATTACTCACATCAAGCCCTATCTATTCATTTTTCTGACTACCAACAGGTTGCCGGAATATTTTAACAACAAACCATACATTTCATTACATAACATATCTGTAGGTTCGATTTAGATTGACTATGTAAATTTATGCACCAGATTGACTCTGTATGTTAAATGTAAATTTATGCACAAATTGAGAAGAACATTTCCTGCCAGTGAAATCCTGACTGTTAAAAATTCTTTTATGACAATATCACCCACCTTTAGATATAAGTAGGGGAACCCTATTATATCACTAAAATCAAGACTTTTTTAGATTAACTGCTTCCTTTTTTCTATCTTCACATATTCTAGTTTATAAGTTTATACATAAATACACAAAAAACCACATGATACCTCTATTAATTGAGAATAACTGTTACACTGTTTATAGTATCATAAGTATAAAATCCATATTTTCTCTTGGTGTAATAATTATCATAAAGAGAAATATGAATATTAACAATGAGTTTTAACTTTTAAGAATCATAAACTTTTTCAGATAGCTTGATATAGTATGAATATCATCAAATATGTAATATCATTTTTTCACTTCCAGTTTAATCAACATTTCTATCAACGTATTTGTATTTTAACTTCCATTTTTCTTTACTTTTCAGCATTAAATGATTTAAATAACACGATATATGTTTAAACAAATAGCAAAATGTCTCATAATTTGAAAGACGATAATATCAACATACATAACTTAACAAAGACAATTTTCTACCTTAACAAAATCCTACTTAGATTAATATACAATTATTTAACTATGCCCTAATTAATCTAACTCATCTCTAAAACTATCAAAATAATTAACCCTGACCGCTAACCCTAACCGTGAACGCGATTCGGTGAACCGGGTTCCTGAAAGAAAAAAAGAAACACTTTGCGTATTGTATATTTTGTAATGCAATCATGCAATAGTCATAATAACTTTAATGATGTTTACGCCGCAAAAATGACTTATTGATGTTAGATATCTTGATTTTGCATTTGTCAATTGCAATATATATTTTAACAAATAATAAGGGTAATCTACCCCTTTTATTCCTTTTTACTGGAGCAGAAAGAAAAAAAAATCATCCATTAAAACATTATTTTATACCAATCTGCTCATCAGGTCAGCAGCCCTATTGTCTGATCCTTTAACAGACACAAGGCGAAACCTATGCTCTTGGAGACTTAGACTCCATCTCATTATGCGCTTGTTTGTGATCTTGTTATTTTGTATGTACAACAAGGGTTTGTGATCAGTGTGAATTTCAAATTCTCTGCCCGGTACAGAAAATACTCAAATTTTCGGAAAGCCCACACAATCGCCAAACCCTCTTTCTCGATTGTGGAGTACCTAGTTTCCCGTGGCAACATTTTTTGCTTCCATAAGCAATAGGAAACTCTTTACCGTCACTCTCTTGCATGAGCACCGCGCCTAATCCGGTATCGGATGCATCTACCTTCAACGTGAAGACTTTGTCAAAATTGGGTAACCGTAAGACAGGAGGTTTCGCAAGACACTCCTTAAGCTTAAGCTTAATAAAAGCTTCTTCTTCCTTCGGCCCCCACTTTACCTTTCCTGGGCTGCTCTTACGAGAGAGATTAGTGAGGGATAATACTCTAGTCGGGAATATAATCCCTGTAGTAGGCCTATCCGGTGAAACCTAGGAACGAACAGACTTCTTTCTTTATTTCTGGTCTAGATGCTTCTACAGCCTTCTCTGTTAGTCTATTACTAGTATGAATCGTCCCATTTCCTAACTCGTGTTCTATAGTCTATCGAACTGAACCCTATGAAACACTTCGAGGGGCGCGCAGCCAAATTGGCTTCTCGCAACCTACTTAAGACTATCTTTACTGTTTTGACATGTTCTTCCCACGTCTCTGTATGAACTAGAATGTCATCTACATAACTGACTACGTTGGGAATGCCCTGCAAAACTCTTCTCATCATTCTAGTGAACTGTCCTCCCGCAGTTACTAATCCAAACGGCATATATCTGAATTGGTATTGACCAATAGGTGAAGGAATGCAGTTTGGGCTTTATCTGACTCTCTCATGGGAATTTGCCAGGAACCTTTTGTTAGATCAGTTTTACTGAAGTATTTACTCTTCGTTAGAGACGCAAAAAGATCTTGCTGGTTAGGCATTGGTTCAGGATCGAACAAAGTTATCTTGTTAAGGCGACGAAAATTGATGCAAAACCATCCGGCCTTCTTACCATTACGATCGGATGCGCATAGGGCGAGTCTGACGGCTTGATCACCACTAACTTCAACATCGACTCAACCTCCTTAGAAATTACTTTCTCTACAGCCTGAGGTACTATACGGAGGAGAACGGATGGGTTCGTCACTCGTTAAGTGAATCTTGCATTCAGCCAGTGAAGTTTTTTAAGCCCCCTTTCACACTCCCTGTTAGACCGCTCCAAGTTAGACCGCTCTAGAGGAACGGTTCTTGAAGAACGGTTTGATTGCTTTCACACTCCGTCTCAAATCGCTCAACGGGTCAAAGTGATCTTGTTGCTATGGCAGCTCAGGTCAGCGGGTCAATTTTTTCGCGCGGAATTCAAACCGTATACTGCCTAAATTTCTCGCGCAACACAACACACTAACTTCCGGTTGAAGTACGCTTTAGGATCGCTTTCGGTTTCACACTGCACGTTAGAGCGGTCTAACTAAGAACCGTTCCTCAAGACCACCTCCCGAGGTGGTCTTCTTCTAGGGCGCTCCAGAAGAACGCTTCCTGGACCACTTTAGCATTCACACTCACCTCAGAACCGCTCCTGAGGAACGGGTCTTAGTTAGACCGCTCTAACGAAGTGAGTGTGAAAGGGGTCTAAGGAACATCCGTGAAAACATCTTGATATTCGCACAACAATTTCCTGACCTTACCCTGAGATTCCTTACTCAATTTCTCATCAACCTGAACATGACTTACAAACTCCTTCTGTACCGAACATGGCATGTCAGGTGGATTTCTCTCACCCTCTCCATACTTGTATTTGGCAGTATTTGCCCAAATCATGTTGCAATATGATATGTGGGGGAGAATTAATGTATTATAAAGCATAAAGAGTGTATTATTTGGTAGAATGTATTTAAGTTTAAATAGAATGCCGACAGCTCGTGATATGGTGGTTTTGATATTCTTTATGTGATGTATCCAACTTAGGTTTTCATCAGTGGTCACTCCAAGAAACTTTGACTTTGTTTCTTTAGATATAGGTAGACCATCGATAAAAATTTTGTTTTGTAAATCGATTTGGTTATGTGTTTTATTAAAATGTATGAAATTTGTCTTGTTTATGTTTAAGGATAATTTATTGGTTTTAAACCAAAGTGAAACATTTTGGAGTTCATTGTTAACTTTGTTTATTAATGAGTCAAGTTCGGTGTGAGAACAAAAGAGAGTAGTGTCATCGGCAAAAAGCATGTATGTTAGATTAGTGGAGGAATTTGAGATATCATTAATGTATATGAGAAAGAGAAGTGGGCCAAGGATAGATCCTTGGGGTATGCCACATGTTATTTTTTGATAATGTGAGGATTTTGTATTGTATACTACGTATTGTTGTCTATTAGATAAGTAATTCTGAAACCATGAGAGCGCAGTTCCTCTGATACCATAATATTGTAATTTATGAATTAAAATCCGATGATCTAAAGTATCAAAGGCCTTACTCAGGTCCATAAATACACCAATGATATGTTCATTTTTATTCAAAGTATCAGTAATTATATCATATAATTGGGCTAGGGCAAGATCCTCGGAGTGGTGTTTTCTGAAGCCATATTGGTTGGGATTTAGAAGGTTGTGTTTAGTTAGAAATTCATACAGTCGATTGTACATCAATCTTTCTAAAAAATTTGAAATGCTTGGTAATAATGATATTGGACGGTAATTGTTTACTAAGGTGAGATCGTCTTTTTTTAAAATAGGGATAACCTTTGCAATTTTGAGTGAATCTGGGCAAATTCCAGAGGCTATAGATAGATTAAAAATATATGCGAGAGGAGTACTTATAAAGTCAATAATTTTCTTTAGAAGATTCGTACTAATTTCGTCGTAACCGGATGAGTTACTAGATTTTAACAATTTAACTATATGAATAATTTCAGTAGTATCAGTTGGTTTGAGAAAAATGCTTTTTTCAAAGGAATTAGCAAGAAATCGCTTAAATTGAGTGTTGTTGCTATCAATTTTGGAAGATAAGTTTGGACCAATATCGATAAAGTATGAATTAAATAAATTTGCCGCTTTTGTAGGGTCCTTGATTTCTTGGCCATTATCAATAAGTTTTGGAGTCTGCGAGTGATTGTTTTTTCCCCCAATAATTTCATTTATTATATTTCATGTTGATTTCATGTTGCCTTTAGCTTTTTCTAATTGTTGTGAATAATGCTGTTTCCGTGAAGTCCTTATTATGTTGGTTAAGACATTACGATATTTTTTGTAATTATTTATGTTTCGAGCCAACGGACTGCGAATAGATAATTTATAGAGTTGATTTCTCTTCTTAATAGATGTCATTATTCCTTTAGTAATCCACGGTTTTTTAATTTTTTTCTGGGATGGTCGATTGTTGGTTAACGGTATGTTGTTTTCATAGTAAAATAAAAGTTTGCGGTTAAAACATTCATATGCTTGTTCTGCGTCTTTGATATCATAGATCTCTGTCCAATCTTCATTTCTTAGGCTATTTTGAAAACATTCGATATTAGCAGAATTTAATTTTCTATACATGATATTTTCAACATCCTTGTTTCTAAAACGGGATTTATAATGTAATGAAAATATTGGTAAATGGTCTGATATTTCTGAGAGTATAAGGCCATTGTTTAAGTTTTTGTTTAGTGCATTTGTGAATATGTTGTCGATTAAGGTAGCGGAAGTAGCGTTTATTCTAGTTGGTTTATTTATTTGAGGGTATAATACATGTGAGGATTATTTAGAAAAGTCGTACCGTTGTTACTCATTTGGGAAGGCAGTATGTCTATATTGAAATCACCTAATATGTATATTTCCTTATTTTCTTGAAATAGTATATTCAAAGATGTTTCAAGATTATCATAGAATGATTCAAGGTGACTGTTTGGGGGCCTATATATTGCACCGATAATAATATTTTTTTCATTATTATTTTCAATTTCTATGAAAGTTGATTCGATTCCTTCAATGTGAGCATCAGGCCTTGATTTGAAATTGAGTTCGTCATGAATATATAAAGCAACACCACCTCCTATACCTGATGCACGATCTGTTCGAAGTATTGTATATTGATCTATATTAAATAGGGGAGGGGAATATTTATTCAGCCATGTTTCGGTGATGCCTATTACAGAGAAAGGAAAATTCTTTAGGGTGTACAGTAGATTTTCAATATGTTCAAAGTTTTTATTGAGACTTCTTGCATTACAGTGTAGGATACTAAATGAAGTTTTACTGCTGTGATTATTAATAAATTGCGATACAAAATGTTGTGGAGTGTAATATTGACAGTCCGGTTCATTACCAGATAACAGTATGTTAGTTGGATCAACGTTCGCGCCAGCAAGGTGAGTTTCCTTCGAAACAGTGTTTCTGATGACTCTGTGAGCATGTTTTCGGGAATGGTATCTTTTTCAGAATAGACATATTGTAGAAATAGATTAGCTGTACAGTGTGGAGGAGTAGAGAGAGGGGAATGGTGTTAAAGTAGATGAAGTAGTACGATGATGAAAGTGGAATGAAAATGAAAAGTAGACAAGTGAGATTCAGGAGGAATTTCATGTTCCTCTTTCCTGGAGGTTAACATAATTATACATCGGTCTCCCCATAATTAGCAATTGATGAAAAAAAAAAATATCGCCTTATGAAATACGGAAAGTACTAAGAAAACATACGGATATACATATACATAAACATATATAGTTACACACTCGCATATATTTCATCATGATATAGGATAAACAAAATACGAGATAGCGAGAGGTATTTGATGATATGGAAACAAATTCATCATAACCGCAAGAAGTGCGGGATAAAAAATAAAAAGAAAAAATATATATATTTTTTTTTTTGTTAAAGGAAATAATTTGCTTTGGACTTAATGTTTTCCTCACCACTATAGCAGACACATAGTATAAACTACATGATATAAATGGCGAACCAATTTACCGAATTACAAGCGAGTTTCAACGAGAGTACCGGCCGTGTAATCACCAGGAGCTGATAATTTATGTCCATGGATTGTATGACATGTTTAAATTCATTTGTATGTAATCAATTCATGTATTTTGCAATATATAGATTTTTATATTTATTTTTATTTATCAAAAGTGCCGTATCAAAAATTCTCTGAGCCCAGTCTGCAGATATTATTGAGAGTTGTACGGTAATAAAAGGAGAGGCTGTATACGGGTCAGTGCTTTCGTTTTCCATACGACATGTACGAGGTAGTATTCTCATTCGTCACTCGTGTGTATACGGTGTGCCAATATACTAAATGTAATTTAACATCTGAATATTGGTCCTTGATAATAATGTGATCACACATAAGCACTGCATAGTATACTTGAAGGAAGTCCATCGCTTATAGTTAATTATAAATAGGCTACCTGTTTATTAGAGAAGGTAAAGATAGTCTTATCGAGGTACTGTACAAGTATTGCATTGGATACTTGTTACTCCAGTTTATGATTGTTTGGTGTTACCGTTGTCATGTGGTTGAATTAAGTTGCAGACAAAACTGTGTATGAAGTTTCTTCAAATTGTATCGATTCTCGTAAAATGAGAAGAGGAAAGCAATATAAGGATAAGGTGAGCAGCACTCAGAGAAGGCCTATTATACACCTTAGTGCTTCAGATGCTCGTGTAGGGTGAATAAAAATAAGGAGAGGGAAGAGACACGCGATGATCAAGTTGATTGCATCTTATATACAACCATGACAACAGTAACGGTCATATTAATTTTGTAAGATCTACTAAGAGAATGCGTAAATAGAATCATACTGATCACATAGTGATATAGCAAATGGAACTGCGAACAAGACGAACATATGAATAACACCTGCATGGAGCTAGCATAATATTCCATCATTACATTAACTTGAAATGTTGCATCCGCATAAGTTTCAAGTCACGGTTGCCCGATTACTGGAGTCATGACAAAATTTTGTTTGCGATCAGAGTTATAGCAATTTCCCTAATTTGAGTTAATTGTTGTGAAAAAAGGAAAAATGAAATCAAGTAGACACAAGCGAATTTGAAGGAAGTAGCATTCAGAGTATACCTCAGTGCTATTGATGTTTTTATGGAATAAATCAAATCAGACTCGTTGACTGCAACTCACTTGTCATGACAGCAGTATAGTAATAGTATGAGTTATGTTTGAAAGAAGTGCATGTAAGGATCATATTAACATGAATAGAAGTGAATAGAAGTATAAGAAAGGGGATACAAAATATGCTTAATAAAGAATACCTGTATATTCGAGCAGGCAAAGATACTCTGTCATTATACCGTTATTAAGTGTTGTGTTGATAATAATTACCAGTTTAGTAAGAAACGAGACTACAAGACCAGCAGCATTTGGAGTAGGCATACTAAATTCAGCTTAGTGCCTCAGTTTCTCGTGTAGAATAATTTCTTTTTTAAGTAAGGAAAAGAGGTGCGCTGAGTAAGCCCATTACATCTTATTATATATAATGATGAAAATGACAACAATCATATTTGTATAGAGACTATTAAAGAGAAATGCATAAATGAATCACATTGACACAGTGATATCATGATTGGGAATGAAAATACGTATGAGTAGCATCTGGGAGTAATTATGTGGCAAAATACTACATCATTACATCACTGTGTTGCGAACATTCATGCAGATATCAGGTCATGGTTGTCTAATGTTCCTGTCTTTATGCAGTTAAAATCATAAATCGAGGTTGCACTCAGAAATCAATCATTTTCATACCCTGTGCTAATATAATTATGTAAAACGAGTAGGCGTAAGAAAATTGAGGAAGTAGTATTCAGAGTATTTTTGTTGCCAAAGTGCTGCTAATGCTTGAGTGGAATAAATCAAAATACACACTGATTGCATATCATTTATAGCCATAACAACAGTTATCACGTATTGTGTGAGGTGCAACTGAAATGCATAAGTGAGTCACATTGACATGAGAATGCGGAGAAGCAAGTTGCACCTGCACAATATCTGGACAATATCTGGCAAAGGTACGCTAGTACACTTGTGTGAGAAAAAAAATCAAAGCATTGATTGTATCTTAGTTTGTACATGTCATGTTGCATCCATGAACTATGGCAACAGTACCAAAAAAAAAATAGAAAAAATGTAAAAATTAATCGTTCTGATAATCAAGTACTAAAGCATTAAGATAGAACTGGTAATACACCATCATTATATCAATCTTAGAATTTTATATACATGCATATTTCAAGGAAATGTTACTGCTGTCGTGTAGTTGGTTTGAATTGCAAGTTTAAAAAAAAACAAAAAACAAAGCAAACATCTTTATCAATTTTCTTAACTTGCGTTGATTTCTGTAAATTTAGATGGTATAAACAAAACCTGCCAGAGGCAGACATCTCTCTAGGTAATACATATATCTTAGTACTATGTATTGTAGTACTAGGTTTACGAAGAGATAATTATGATATCTTATAATGCTAGTTTGCTTTTCTCTTCCTCTTCTGTCTTCTAGGAATATGTGACTCTAAAACTGAGCCTTTTCCAGAAGAGGAGTGAGAAAGAAATAAATAATGATTGAGGGATACAATCGAGAAAATCTCTTTTGTTATGTAAAATATTATACTAATGTGTATATATCCTGTTTAGTGTATCACCAAAGCTTTAATGTGGTTAGTGACTTTCGGTTTGACTCTTTATTTCGACTTGCATCATTACTCTCTACAATGCTATAGTATTTCCTGCCCATATCGTACTCCTTATCCCTCATTTTGAAAAAAAAAAAAAGAAAAACAGCCTCTACTCCCAGGGTCCATCGTGTTTTTTATGATCTGACAATGAAGGTCAATCCAATTTTATTGTCAGACCAACAAAAAAAAACACGATGGACAATAAAGGACAATCCAACTTTGATTACGAGTATACGATCCAAAATTCAGCATTATAACCGTCCAAAATCCAGTCTTGATCATAAAGATAAATTTTGATCCAAAAACTAAAAGTAAAGTATGATCAGAACAACATATATATATATATATTCACTTCTTTTGAAGTACACAACACAACAAAAATATAAGGGATGATATAGTCTGCCTTGTCTCATTATTTCTGTTTCACTCCTTCCACCAGAGATGATAAACCATCCAAGATAGAGAATTTCTCATCGCAGGTAAAGCGACTCGAGCCAGAACTTCTAGATACAAACAATCTCCAATACCTCACTTTGTCCAACTTTTGAATTCTGCTATGTTATGTTCTGCTATGTAATGTAATGCTATGTAATTCTAATCTTTCATGTGCAATATGTATGAACTCTTGATTCCTTTGTATTCTATTGATTTTGTTCATGTTTTACTCATACATGTATGTTTTACTCTCAAATAATATGTATTTATAATTAAAGCAATATTAAGTAAATGATACATTGCATATGAAATGGTCAGCTCTTTTAACAGTATTTCCCTACGTAGATTTATCATTTAAAATCATATTTTTTTGTATTTTCCCCATTACACCTATATATTTGACTATATCAATATGGTTTTTATGTAATTTGAGGTTGTTTCTCCTTTTTTTTTGGGGGGGGGGGGTTAAGTATTAGAACCAGCATACACACTTTTTTAAAGATTATAATTTTCAAGCAATGTAAGACTCTGGATGCCATTACTGCTATTGCATATTGTTACAGTTATCACTTTTTAGCATAATTTTTCTCTGTAACCGAGTTTTCATTTCATTTCATTATTGATCAAATCAATGTCCTGTTTGAATGGTTTATTCATGATATGTAACTTTTATTAGCTTGTCCCTGGACCCTTTTTAACTGTACAATATTTTCATACATAAATAAATTCCATATATAAATTCCATATTTATATGTTATATATATGCAAATGTTGATCTTTTATTGTAAATATGACAGTATTGGTCTTTTGACTTTTGTCATGTGATTTATTGCCAATAAAACCGAAATTGATTCTTGATTCTTGATCTTGCTCTAATACTTCTCCATGTACACATGCATAAAAATGACATATCACTGCCTCTATCTCCATACATTCTATTCGCTTTAAAAGTTGTTCTTGTACATTATGTAAACTCTATTATGTTTGACCCTACAGGTACATAGAGATAAGGAAATATGGATCAAAGAGTAAACACGAAAATGTAGGACCCCTTTCTATTAAAAAGAAATTCAGTAAACTGTATGTATATTCACATGTAACATCTTTTTTTAAATAGTTTACAGCTCTTTTGCCGAAGAAAATGCGATTTTTTAATTCAATTTTGTTTTTGTTCCTTCCCCTATACCGACTTCAAACATGATTACTTCTTTTATAATAAGCATGTATTACATATATATAGTGAATTAATAATGTGTAGGCAGTGTAAAGGGGATCAGCCTAGACGGGCCAGTGGCTTTTTGCCGATCTCTCACATCCGCTGCATATTCTTTATAATATCATTCTCTTATGTTCATTTTTTTAAAATTCACTCTTATCATGTTTTTCTTCTTTATTTGTTGTTGAATGTGTACATTGTAATGGGGTTTTTTTAGAGATGAAAAATATACTTTGAATCTTGAATCTTGAAACCTTTGTTCCATATATCTAGAACGAATCGAAACACTTCATTCATGTATTTTTTAATGACATGTTCACTGAGTTTCTTTTTGTTGTTTCTTCGTTGTAAAAAATAGTCTAGTCGGAAATGGGGTCCCCATGCACCATCGAGATGAATTTTTAAAACCAAGTTTTTTTGTAATACCTTAAGTGTTAATGATTTTTTATGTTCCTATTGCCAAATCGTGTCCTATTGGGTTCAAATTCGGCCATTTTGGAGGCCATCTTGGATTTTTGATGAAATTCCATAATGAGCATATCTTTTAAATTAGACATCCTGCAAGTATAAAGAAAATAGCTTTCCAGAGTAATATTAGTATGAGAAATCTATTTAAAAAGTAATTTCATGATTTGGGTTGACATAGATTCCACAAAACATCAAAAAGTGTGAAAAAAGTGGTAAAATTTGCACTAAAATTCGGACCTCTTAACGTCATCTTGTTTTTCAACTAGTAGAAACAATGATAACCTGCTAATTCTTTTGCTTAAATGTTTTGAGAGGGATATAATCATGATTTTCAGGCATAAATTGGCACTTTTACTGTAAAAGTGTACCCGTATGGTCAACTTTAAGATACCTATCAGACTTGGAAATAAACCGTCCTTCATGCACAATCGAGGCACATTGGCCATTGTGTGTATCAGTTACTTGCAACATGATAGTTGCAAGTACTATCAACCTCTTGTAAATACTTATTGAAAAATCCGTCCAATAGGTTTTATTGAGTAAGATTGAATGCATGATGAAAGTGATATAGAATTTCTTTACTTTTTTAAGAACCTGTATTTAATTACCTTTACCTCTTGCCCCAGTGATTTAGGCATGTGTCCCTCTATATAATCGGGGTTATCTGGAGCTTTTTATTTCATGTCTCTGATAATGATTTCACCTAAAAGAAATTGTTTATCACGAACTGATCTTATCGCTTTTGGTGGATTTTTCTTTTATATAGGAAATTCATTAACCTGTACCTTCAACCCTTTTCGATCAATAGGTTTTCTCCTCTTTGTTTGCTTGTTTCTCTCTTCTTCTTTTTTTTTTCTGTTTTGTTTTGTTTTTGTATGATGAATCGATGAATTATTTCTCAAGTCAATGGGGAGGGTATATAAAGGTTCTAGGCAGCTTGGGGAACACTCAGTATGTGTAGTCAATCTTTGGTTTGTCTGTTATGTCTGCTTTTTCTATTATTTTAACACAACCTTGTTTTCTGTATGTCTATATTAATGATATTGCCTTGAATAAAGAATGATAATATTAATAATAACAATAATGATGATGATGATGATGATGATGATGATGATGTTGAAGATAAAAATTTTAATAATAATACAAAAATGATAGTGATAATGATAAAAATGATAATAATAATAATGATAATAATAATGATAATAATAGTATCTGTCTTGTTGGGACATTTAGTTGTATTAGGTAAAATTTGTTGTTCGGTTATCGCTATGAGTTTCACATCACTCTCGTAAATCACGGCATTGCTTCTGTTTAATATTGCAAATTGGAATTACTACTTACCCAATTCCTCTATATTTAGCATTTTCTTTTCAAAGTCGTTTTTCAAATACAATGAAAATTGGATAAGACCTTTCGTTTTGCAGTGAAAGCTACACATTGTTTTTTTATCATGTGATAATAGCTAAGATACGTGGGCACTCCCCCCCCCCCCCCCCCCATTTAATGGCGAAAAAGAGAGAAAAGAAAGAAGAGCAAGAGAGAGAGAAGAAAAAGAAACGAGATGATTAGATGATGGGCACGGGCGGACTAGCCATGTGGAGTTTGGGGAGTTTTCACCACGGGCCGGTCAATATTTTGGTTAAAGAGAGCCCAGGGGGCGGATCAAGGATCTTTGAAGAAGAGGTTTAAAAACTGCAAACTACAAAACTACTGTGAGCTTTCTAGTCGGAAGAAAGGCCAAATCGGCTGACGTCAGAGCAGTCCGACGATTGCCTTCGATTTTAAAATGATTTGGCCCTTATTCCGAGTATAAGGCTGACAGCGCACCATATCCTATGTTTATAATTCATAGTATTGTTCAGAACCAGAATTAGATAGATTTTATTTGTTACAAATAAAATGCCCATATTTAACGCTATTGCAATTCATTTCCAAAATCTATCGTATCGTATAGTGTGCGGTGGGCTTTACACATCATTTTGCATAATATGATTACAACATTACATTACGTGGAAGTGTCAAATTTTTTGACTGCTCGCCGCTTCGCTCGCTCCCAAAATTTATAAACTTGAAAGGTGTTGTTCATAGAGCCCCTAACTCCTGCACACCTATGACAGACATTACAGATCGAATAATAACTGACAAGTCACCTTTGGTCTAACCTTTATAACGGTGTTTATTTATCCTTATCAATATGATGAGGCATGACGTAGTCGTTTACTATATATGTGTGGTCATAAAATAACATGAAGCAAACAAATCTGACAAAGTTTCAATAACATGTATATTTATTGATCAATAAAGACCGTTTATTAATCACTTTGAAAGACCCTGGAGAAATGTATTTATCATTTATGATAATACATTTACTCGGTCAGTGTTCGATTAAGCTATCCTCATTTTTATGATCAGTGATAAGTTAGTCAAACATAGAGCGAATGCTGTGTATAAACTAATAAGCAGCCAATCTGAGGTCACTTCTGATGCCTGCTATAAAAGCCGGAGTTCAATGACTGACATGAAAGATGGAGGGTTTGAGAACGAACGAAAATGGAGATCAAAGGAATTTCACCCCCCCCCCAAAAAAAAAAAAAAAAAAAAAAAAAAAAACACAAAAACACAAAAACAAAGGTCATGCGAGAGAGGATCCAGATAATAGGCTCTACTTTGTAATCTTACGACAGCAGAATGAGAGAGAGAGTCCGAAGGCTATATATATATATATATATATATATATATATATATATATATATATATATATATAGGCAGGATAGGTGGTAGAGTGAAAATAGAAAGAGAGAGAGAGAGCATATAATTCTTATTCATGTACATGTATCTACAGCTGTCATCTATCAGAGGTATCATAATGGAATAAGCCTGTGAACCCTTCTTTCTGATGAGAAGAAATTGGCATGAATGATGTAGATATTTTCACTTTTCACCGTTTTGTTGAGTTACTCGACGCGGCAACTACTTCTTTAAAGGTAAGAGATAGTTTTCGGAAGCCCTCAAAAACTTTTCGTGAAATTTCTTTGATTTTACTTAATAAACAGCAGGGTACTAACATAACTAAGATGCTGTGAAGTTTTTTCCTCCTCAAGTAAAATATTTATTGAATGAGAGGTGAAAAGTAATAAGAATCCCTGGCCCAAAAAAGAAGGGATGTAAATTAAAACAACGGCCACACACACTACTCACATTAGGATTGCTATGTGTATAGAATACGCTACACATAGTGCGAAACGCTGGGTTCATTGTGCGGGGAACCTTCGGGTGGATATGGTCTTAGCGTGAGGCAGTGAAAAGCCGTTACCAAGCGTTTCTTACAGATATTTACACTAAAATTTGTTCGAAATCGTGAATGGAATGTTAAATAATCTCGTACATGTGTCTTATGATAAAAGGAGAAGAGTATGTGACTATGTTAGATAAGTTTCTTGACAGTATGAATTTTGCTACCGAGACTATCTATGAGCTTTAACTGCTTTTTAACTACTTTTTTCGTCTCGATAAGTAATTTTTTTTTGGAGGTGATAAAAGCACTGCTTGTTAATTGGTTTGTTTGTTTGCTTTTGATGGTGTATGTAAACGAAAGTCAAATGATATAAAAATAATATGAAGTATGTGCATGTTCCCTTTTTCGGGGAAGTGAGTTGTAGAAAGTGCAAGAAGCATATTTAAAGAGAAAGTTTAGTTCTGATCATGCGATTACATTGCACAAGAAACTGTGTCAAAACAATTGGGAAAGGTTGATTATGTAGTACATAAGAATTGGTGTATGCTGTAAGGTTTTGGAATCACCAAAATGAGAAGGAATTGACTCAATCATGCTGAGAGTCACATGCACTGCACACATTACCTATGCGTGAATATGTAACTACATTACAAAATAGGATAATAAGAACTGTCTGTGATGTACAATCTGGAACTCACACCAACCCCTGATTTCTTGACTTGAGACCCTAAGAGTTTGAAGATATTGTCAGTTACCAACTGTACGTTTTTATGTATAAGTGCATTTACAAATATCTCCCCGAGCAGTTTTGTAATCTGTTTGATTTTGATTGTAATTTTCATAATTATCAAAGAAGATCTGTGAGAAACATCTATATTCCTAAACAAAGAACAGTTGCGTTTCAACAAAATATTCGTTTTTCTGGTCCCAAACTCTTGAACAACTTAAATAACTCTATTATAAAAACATGCCCTTCACTCCATACATTTACTCGTACTGTAAATATATATATATACTTTGTACAATATAGTCACTGACACATATTACAGATTTCCTTTTTCTTTTTCTTTTCTTTTTATCTTTAACAATTTTAAGTTGTAATTGTTTTATGATATTATATATGTAAATATGTATTGTAAAGGCGACCCCACCCCAAGCCTTGTGCTTTTTGGGGCCCTCGCCTCCTTCCACCATTTTATTTTTTAATGTCCATTTCATTTTGTATTTGATTATGAGAAGGAAATAAATTTATTTTGAATCTGAATCTGAAATAGCTTGAAGGGTCCAATATCATGGGTTGAATAGAGTGACTATTTCGAGACTACATGACGTAAAGATTTGGGTAAAATATCTAGAATGTCAGAAACAGAAGCGAGGAAATAGAGAAAAAAAATCAGGGATACTAGCCTATCCATGCTCTCTCCCTCCCCTCCCTCCCCCCCCCCCTCTCTCTCTCTCTCTCTCTCTCTCTCTCTCTCTCTCGCTGACCTTCTAAACTTCCTCTGTCCCTATCTAGATTTGGTAAACCACTTTTTTTAATCAGCAGATTGAATTCAAACGAACAAAATGAAGCAGCGATTTTACAACAGTCCTCTGGCGTTCTGCGTTCTCCTTGGTGTAACGATATTCGTCTACATCGGGTGCATTGGTCCGTATAGTACGGGCACTATTACCACTCTTCAACGTCAGTTTCAATTCAAGAGCACCGAGATCGGTGTATTACTCGCAGTCAATGATGTCGTCGGTATCGTCATGGTGACGTTGACGGCGTACTTCGGAGTCAGTCGACATCGACCACGTATTCTAGGATACTTCACTCTCCTATTCGCCGTCGCATGCGTCATCTCCACTGTACCGCAGTTCCTCGAAAACGATGCCTACCGGAACGCCACCAGTAGGTCGTTGAATTCATCATCGTCGGAAGATTTTATCTGCGATTTTACCAGTGAGTCCATGTAGCAATGTTTTAAAGCTAGTTCGTTAGAAAATTCCTACGGGAAAGAAGTATAATGCATTCAGCGACACGGGTGCATCATGAAACACGAATTCTCCAATTCCAATTCCAATAAAATGAAAAAGAAATAATATTGATAATAATGATAATATTAATAATAATGATTATAATAATAACAACAACAACAACAATAATAATAATGATAATAATAATAACACACTCTCAGAAATGTTGGTTAAAAATCATTAGGTTGTTTAAAATATGAACCTACCAACTGTTGGTTTAAAAAAAATTGTATGTAAAACACATGGGAATTTTTTTTTAACCAACAGTTGGTAGGTTCATATTTCAAACAACCTAAAATCTTTTCTGAGAGTGTAATAATAATAATAATGATAACAATAATAATAACAACAATAATAATAATAATAATAATAATAATAATAATAATACTCATAATAATAATAATAACAATAATAATAAACCGTTCTTGTATAGCGCATATCACCTTTTTGGGGTCCACTCACTATTCATAAGGACCGCTACTCATAGAAAACCGCTATTCATTTAACACGCGTTATGAATAGCGGTCCTTATGAATAGTTATGAATAGTGGTTCTTATGAACGGAAGTCCTTATGAATAGCGAGGCAATTTGTCTATGGTTTGCTCGCTATGTAGAAGGACGCTATTCATACAAAACCGCTATTCATTTAGTCACGCGTTATGGAAAGCGGTTCTTAATATGAATAAGTTGTCCTTATGAATAGCGGTCCTTATGACTAGTGAGGTTACCCCACGTTTTTAACGTCCCCATGCGCTTCCAAAGGGTTTGGATATTATTGCCCTGCCTTTAGCTCCGGCGGCTGTAATCAGCTCACAGTGCATTTCAAGGAATAATTCCTGTCAGGTACACATTTCTTATTGTTTGTCCGATTTCGTTCAGAGTTTCATCAATTCGTTTCTCCAATCTTTTTCTTTTTTTATTTCCACCAAAATTCAACTTATTAGAAAGGTTGGACTGTCCTTTAATTTTTGCTTGATGATTTCACCTGTGGATGACCATATCGTTCACAGGCTAGTTTGGTATGTCAAGGGTACATCTGAAAATGGTATACACAGGGCGTCGCTAGACCATTGCAAGTGGGGGACCAAATTTGTCGACAAAATTAGCTTGAAAATTTCCAACAATTTTTCCAGATTTGTGGACAGAAAATGTTTAATGTGACGAGGGTGGAAGGAGGTGGCCGGACACACACAAGCACCACGTCCCTCTTTCCACACTATGTCGGGGAGACAGATATTTTTGAAGGTATATGCATGGATATCCTCCCTTAACTACGCAAGTTTGGTTTCACTTAACTCGAGTGACCTCTTTGCCGAACTGCTTGCTGAGCCACTGCAGAAATGGCTGAGAAACTCTATTTCAGTGACTTGACTAATTTGACATGAATTTCTCAAAATTCATGTATATCAATGAGGCATGTGACCCTTATTTTTCTTTTTTCATCTTTAAGGACAGCACAGTTACGTCCGATATCGCTGATTACGGTCACCATTTTAGGGCTACCATAGTATCCATGATATACCATGGGGATTATTTTCAGATGTTATTTTTTACGATATATCTGAAATATCTAAGCGCAGTTTCCCTCAGGGTTGTACTCAATATACAATGGATAGTATGGTGCTACAGACCCTCAAAACAAAACACAATATCCTACTCGGTCCTTTTTTCGGAGAAGTAGTCATTTTTTGTGTTGGAACAAATTGGAGAGTTGTCCACCTGTACGATGACATTACTGATTCTCCAAATTTGATAGTGATTACACTTTTCCAAAATGTTAAACATAATTACTGTTCGATTTTATTCAAACTGTCACCAGACTGCTTCTCTGATTTTTGTTTCTCCTGCCTTACCTTCTAACCAACCTAAAATCATTTAAAATATTTTTTTACCGTATTTTTTAAATATATTGCTTCAAATTAAACAAAACGTTGGAGAATAAAGTTGATGCGAAAAATCTATTTCACTGAAGTGAGGCCTAGGTATAGCGGTTCTGAACAGATTATATTGGAAGAAATAAGAATCAAACGCTGAAATTTTGCTGTACAGATTTGCAATTTGTTTGTGTTCTAGCAACCCGATGTGTCGTAATTCATATGACCCTTTATAATTATGTTATGAATATAATTTACTGAGAGTATACCACACATGCGGTAATTTTTTCATGGGTCATTTTGTTGACTAAAGTTCTGGAGTTCTGAAAAATTTCATCTTTATTTAATCTTTATTTTATTTCCTATATACCTCAGATTAGACACCTATTACGTTATTCAATGTATTATTTTTTTCTGTAGTCCTATATGATGAAGTAAAATGTACATTATTCGTATTGTTCTATATAATTTATTTGGTGGTGACACAAATAAATGAAAGATACCAAATTAAATTAAATCAAATTACATGTCGTGTTAAAACAATGTGATAAAAGACTCATAAGAGTATTGATCCCTTCCATACCCACCCCCCTCTCCCTAAAAAAGTAGGTATTGGCCTAGCCAACTAATGACATTTTGGTCAAAATCACATTCTGTACTACATTGTGTACTTTTAGGTATTCCCGATGAAGACGACAAATGTTCAGATAAAGAAAAAGAAGAAGCTGGAGCCCAACACCTGAAAGCTATGTGGTTATACATCGGCCAGGCGTTTTTCGGCATCGCATCTTCGGGCTACTGGTCGCTAGGTATCAGCTATCTGGACGACGGTGTCTCCAGAAAATCATCCTCAATGTATATCGGTATGACTCTTCATCTTCTTGTACATACTTTGCATAAGTTTTGTATCACTTCGATTGTCGCATAAAGTATGTTATGAAATTGATTTTCTTTAATGTATTTTCTTTTGGAATGACCTGTGGGGCACTTAGGGACGGGGTCATCAGCTCACGAGACAGACTGCCAACGAGACCGACATTTACAAAAGGCTCACTATAGGCCGACAGCCCATCAGCCCAACAGCCAACCAGAACGACAACCCACAAGACGGACAAAACAAAGAAATACTAAATAGAATATAGAACAGAACAAAACCATTATCTTTTTTATTATACATAATTCCTGTTAATTATTTTTATTAACTAGATTAGCCAGGGGCGGCGCTACAGGGGGGGGGGGCAGAGGGGCGAATGCCCCCCCCCCCATGATTTTTCAAGTAGTGAAAAAAGAAAAAAAAAAGAAAAGGAGGAAGAAAAGGGAAGAAAAGGGAAGAAAGAAGAAAGAGGAGTATTAAAAAGAGAGGTCTTAAACATATAACTCCATATTACCCCTGTTATTTAATGGAGAAAAAATATGACGTCATCTTTAGGTCGTCTTGCCCCTCCTATCAAAATACCCTGGCGCCGCCCCTGATGATTAGCATTATAATGATTATTTCTACCAGCTAAATCACACCATTGTCATCCTTCTCTCTCCTCTAGCTTTTGTCTTCATGGTATCGTCGCTAGGGACGTTCTTGGCGTTTGCTCTTAGTGCCTTCAGTCTCACCTACCATACAGATTTCTATAAGATTGACGTTGATGAACTCGGCTATGATGACCAGGATCCGAGATGGATTGGTGCATGGTGGCTGGGATACCTGGTTTATGCAGGAATATTCGTCATCATCAGCATCCCATACTTTTTCTTCCCTAAGGTTAGTACTATCTCTCATTTTTTATTTGGGTAACCATGGTTACTGTAATCAGTGATTTACATGGACGTCGCTAGTTAACATTGAATCCAATGTCACAAGCTCCATATCAGTCATAGTAGGTGGCAGGGGCGGCGCCAGGGTATTTTGATAGGAGGGGCAATACGACCTAAAGATGACGTCATATTTTTTCTCCATTAAATAACAGGGGTAATATAGAGGTATATGTTTAAGACCTCTCCTTTTAATACTCCTCTTTCTTCTTTCTTCCCTTTTCTTCCCTTTTCTTCCTCCTTTTCTTCTTTTTTCTTCTTTTTTTTTCTTTTTTCACTACTTGAAAAATCATGGGGGGCGGTCGCCCCCTCTGCCCCCCCCCCGTGACCTGTAGCGCCGCCCCTGAGGTGGATGAAATTCGAATTGACAAGGCCATCGATTATGGACAGGGTGAGAGAGGGGTCTTATCATCTTCGGCTTTTTGCGTTCCCTTATCCTCTCCCTCCTTTCTCTCACCTCTTCTTATTCTTTTTTTCTTTTTTTTTCGTCAAGCACCCGAGGGCACATGCACCCAGTGCCCCTTCAGCTTTACCATTTCCTGGTTTCACCTTCATTTAATCTATTTGGTACACAGGAGTGGCCAGAACATGATTTGGACGAAGACGAGATCGAGCACGAATCAAAGCCGACAGCGGAGGAGGATTCGAGCTGCAGTATCACCCATCAGGAATGTCAGACGGAACTCAGCGGCGAGGTCGATGATGTCGGTGTCGTCGTCCAAACCTTGGTCGAAGGATGGCATGTCCAGAAGAACGACAATGAAAAGCAAATTGGCCCCTACAACGATGTGGACATTGTGGAGGGAAGCAACGGTTACAAGTTCGACTTGGAAGATGATGACACTTCTCCATCGGCTGCTGATGGGAGTGAAAAGGAGAATGAAGAAACCAAGAGTGCCTTCAGTCTTGCACTTATTACAGGTTGGATCACGGGCTTTTCCCTAATCATACCGTTTTTGATACATATATTATTTCCGTTGCATAAAATGGGAAGTGTTCCACAAGGAATTTTACAAACATTTTGACGGCAGTTTCTACATGTATATGCCCTAACCATGATAACTCTGCTGACAGAAGAAGCAGTTTTACGCAAATTAAAATGTAGACATTTTATAAAAACACAATGTAAAAAGTCATGTTTTTCAACTTATGTCAACTTAACATAACGCAGAAATTTGTATCGGCTTATTGTGTGAAGAATTTCCTAACTACATTTACATTATAAAAAAGTGTTACCAACCATTAGTGACGTTGAGGGAGAAGGTCAAACCTAAGAATTACACTCAAGATTAAAGTACTTTGATGACAATGAAAGAGTGGTAACAATGATATGAAATAGGACAAAAACAAAGACATTGGCCATGTTGGCATAGTAATTCTTATTATTCTCGGGGACTTGTGATTTACTATCACTGGTTTTCTTACAAGTTCCTTGGTTTCCATTTTCATGAAGAGAATGGTCTCATCGGAACTACTACCAGCATGTTGGAAAAAAAATGAATTGATTTGCAAATGGATATTTCACTTGCTGTTACTGATACAGTCGATAATGTTAAACGCTATGAAAAAGAAGTGAACTCGAATCATGAGACACTGTTCTTTCGTTAACATTTATGGTCAGGCTACGTATGGATTGACAGAAAGTCATCAGTTTTGTATTTGGGCACTTTGGCTGGTTAGAGGCAGGACTCAGAGGGACAAAAAATCCAAGACAAATTATATTGTGGAGTAGCTACGGGGGATCACAAGGGACACGAGCCACCCACATCAAATGGCGACAAAAACGAGGAGGAAATAAGAGAGAAAAGGGGAGAACAGCAAGATGGCGTGGCTTGATGACTGGAGGATTGGATTTATGATATTAACTTTATCACCGCGTTTTGTAATTGTTTGATTTAGAAGCGATAATCTTTCTAAATTGCTTATTTATTTCATTTTTATAGGATACCTTTCATCTATGCTCCGTCTCTGCACAAACATCACGTATTTGGCCATTGCCATGGGAGTGGTGACGCAATCAGCCAACACGAGTGGATACTACATCTTCATTGGCCGTTACCTCCAGACTCATTATGACATAACACCTGCAAACGTGTCCATTATCTTATGTAAGATGCGTTAAACTTGACAGATGATTCTATAAACTATTTCATACGCTTTGATTGTTGTAACATATTAAAGTGTTAAAATAGGGGATATGTCACATCTTCATTGGCCGTCACCTCGAGATTAAGTATAACACCCCCTGCAAACGTGTCCTTCATCTTATATAAGATTCGTTGTGCTAATAATATTTTTTAGAAGGGATGTTTTGTGACGAGTATTTACATCAGTTTTTATTTCCCATGTAATGACCTTCTCTATGCTCTCAAAAACATTTTTACAGGTTTGGATACTGTATAAACATAATCTACAGATAATGTTTGATACTTAAGTGTATATTCCTTTCCCCCTTTTGATTTAAAAATTTAAACCTGGCAAAAAGTAGCCAAATGATCTTTGTTTTTAACAAACTCTTTCTTCCAGAGTTCGCCCCCTCTGCCCCCCCCCCCTGTAGCGCCGCCCCTGAGGTGGATGAAATTCGAATTGACAAGGCCATCGATTATGGACAGGGTGAGAGAGGGGTCTTATCATCTTCGGCTTTTTGCGTTCCCTTATCCTCTCCCTCCTTTCTCTCACCTCTTCTTATTCTTTTTTTCTTTTTTTTTCGTCAAGCACCCGAGGGCACATGCACCCAGTGCCCCTTCAGCTTTACCATTTCCTGGTTTCACCTTCATTTAATCTATTTGGTACACAGGAGTGGCCAGAACATGATTTGGACGAAGACGAGATCGAGCACGAATCAAAGCCGACAGCGGAGGAGGATTCGAGCTGCAGTATCACCCATCAGGAATGTCAGACGGAACTCAGCGGCGAGGTCGATGATGTCGGTGTCGTCGTCCAAACCTTGGTCGAAGGATGGCATGTCCAGAAGAACGACAATGAAAAGCAAATTGGCCCCTACAACGATGTGGACATTGTGGAGGGAAGCAACGGTTACAAGTTCGACTTGGAAGATGATGACACTTCTCCATCGGCTGCTGATGGGAGTGAAAAGGAGAATGAAGAAACCAAGAGTGCCTTCAGTCTTGCACTTATTACAGGTTGGATCACGGGCTTTTCCCTAATCATACCGTTTTTGATACATATATTATTTCCGTTGCATAAAATGGGAAGTGTTCCACAAGGAATTTTACAAACATTTTGACGGCAGTTTCTACATGTATATGCCCTAACCATGATAACTCTGCTGACAGAAGAAGCAGTTTTACGCAAATTAAAATGTAGACATTTTATAAAAACACAATGTAAAAAGTCATGTTTTTCAACTTATGTCAACTTAACATAACGCAGAAATTTGTATCGGCTTATTGTGTGAAGAATTTCCTAACTACATTTACATTATAAAAAAGTGTTACCAACCATTAGTGACGTTGAGGGAGAAGGTCAAACCTAAGAATTACACTCAAGATTAAAGTACTTTGATGACAATGAAAGAGTGGTAACAATGATATGAAATAGGACAAAAACAAAGACATTGGCCATGTTGGCATAGTAATTCTTATTATTCTCGGGGACTTGTGATTTACTATCACTGGTTTTCTTACAAGTTCCTTGGTTTCCATTTTCATGAAGAGAATGGTCTCATCGGAACTACTACCAGCATGTTGAAAAAAAAAATGAATTGATTTGCAAATGGATATTTCACTTGCTGTTACTGATACAGTCGATAATGTTAAACGCTATGAAAAAGAAGTGAACTCGAATCATGAGACACTGTTCTTTCGTTAACATTTATGGTCAGGCTACGTATGGATTGACAGAAAGTCATCAGTTTTGTATTTGGGCACTTTGGCTGGTTAGAGGCAGGACTCAGAGGGACAAAAAATCCAAGACAAATTATATTGTGGAGTAGCTACGGGGGATCACAAGGGACACGAGCCACCCACATCAAATGGCGACAAAAACGAGGAGGAAATAAGAGAGAAAAGGGGAGAACAGCAAGATGGCGTGGCTTGATGACTGGAGGATTGGATTTATGATATTAACTTTATCACCGCGTTTTGTAATTGTTTGATTTAGAAGCGATAATCTTTCTAAATTGCTTATTTATTTCATTTTTATAGGATACCTTTCATCTATGCTCCGTCTCTGCACAAACATCACGTATTTGGCCATTGCCATGGGAGTGGTGACGCAATCAGCCAACACGAGTGGATACTACATCTTCATTGGCCGTTACCTCCAGACTCATTATGACATAACACCTGCAAACGTGTCCATTATCTTATGTAAGATGCGTTAAACTTGACAGATGATTCTATAAACTATTTCATACGCTTTGATTGTTGTAACATATTAAAGTGTTAAAATAGGGGATATGTCACATCTTCATTGGCCGTCACCTCGAGATTAAGTATAACAACCCCTGCAAACGTGTCCTTCATCTTATATAAGATTCGTTGTGCTAATAATATTTTTTAGAAGGGATGTTTTGTGACGAGTATTTACATCAGTTTTTATTTCCCATGTAATGACCTTCTCTATGCTCTCAAAAACATTTTTACAGGTTTGGATACTGTATAAACATAATCTACAGATAATGTTTGATACTTAAGTGTATATTCCTTTCCCCCTTTTGATTTAAAAATTTAAACCTGGCAAAAAGTAGCCAAATGATCTTTGTTTTTAACAAACTCTTTCGTCCAAAATTTATAGAAAACTTAATCATATATTAGAGATCCTCAAAATTTACGACAGGTTGTTTTGGTTATAGCCTTGTAAATCAAAGACATTTACCATGTCCCCATGAATACTTTTATTAGTAATTAACTTTATATGTCGATCCAGTACTCTTGCAGCAACAATCCAAAATATCTCATTGCCACTTCTTTTCAACTCGACCAGCAGTCACTTGTTCAGGGTTGGTTTGATTGTTTGTTTGTGTTTATCTACCTACCCATTAGCCTGATCTGCTTGATAGTGAATACCTTACGGATTAAAAATAAATTAATACATGAATATATAAATGAATTAATACATAAATAAATAATCTGGCCTTATTGGTTCTATTCACATCGAACATATTTTAATTAAAGAAAAATCACGGTCTGTAAATTGCTGACACTACATTTTTTTAAAAAAATCAACATTCCCCTTGCAGCTGCTGTGACGACACCTACGACATTCTTTGGCGTTTTGTTGTCAGGTGTAATCATCAAGAGAATGAATCTGAGTACAAAAGGGTTAATGAACATGTCCGTCATTTGTACCGCCATCGCTATCATCTTCATCTCTGGCAACTTTGCCATCGGCTGTGGCAAGGCTCCCATCGCTGGGGTGACCACACCCTATTCTACCGGAGAAACAGGGTATGAACAAGACTGAATAGCAGGCTATAATTTCGCTATGATTCTGCACAGGGCACATACTTTTAGAGTGTACCAATCACATGAAAAAATAATTAGTGTACAGCTAGAAAGAATAAAATCAACCTCAAAGAACTTTGTCTGGTATTCTATAGGTCAACAGTTAATGAGAATGAAGGAAATAAAGGATAACATGAAAATGCTCGCGCGGAACCGAACTCCGAGTTTGGTTCCGCGCGAGCCTTTATCTTGGCGAGCGCGTACGGGTGTGTTGAGTAGTCTACTCACGAGTCGCTTTTACGCTTATAGAGAATGTAATTGAAATTGCAATATCTCTTTATAGAATTAATATCTGAAGCCCATATTTTGAATATAGTATAACGACATGAAACCTCTATCATACAGAGCAAAATTATTTTTGGTGATTGGTACCCTTTAAGTAGGCCAGAAATTAATACAAAGTAACAACTTACATAGGCCTATAGTAATGACAAAACTACGGTAATTAATAATATGAGTGAAAGGGAATTCTTACATAAATGCAGGGACGTAGATAGCGGGGGGGGGGGGGGGTATGCATCCCCCAACTTTTCGGGTGGGGGATGTTGTGTATAAACACCCCCCCCCCCCCCCCCCAGGTTTCACCCCACCAACAACAACAAAAAAAAAATGGTGGAAAATATACATTTCTATATTATGTTGTAGATAAATATTCAAATTTATATGTTCTTTATTTCACTATAAATATTATTTATCTATGTACAATATTGTAGATTTATATGAATTTATTAATATTTATCTACAATTCTGTCCTTTCTTCCGATTTTTCGCGATATATTTTTGCACCACTAGAAAGTGAAAACCATCTACTTCAAATTATACAACATGGTTGTTGATCTGGGAGGGATATGGAGGTATAATTTTTTTTTTTTTTTTTGGTTTTTTTAAATGAAGTTAGGGTGGCCTGCATGTGTTACTATCCAAAAATATATTTAGAGGTGATTTTTTTTTTTCGAAGCCATAATGCAGAAAAATTATTTAGATTAAAAGTACATGTAATTATTCTGGATTTAGAGGGTTCAGTAGGTAACCTTCCTTTATAATGCAATTCCGCAAAATTGAAATGAAAATATAGTCACAGGAATCGAATGTGGTGGAGAAAGAGGGAATATATCACCCCCAATATTTATCGAGGATGATGACCTGTGTCATCATCACCCAACTATACATAGAAGAATTATGAAATGATGATCATAACATGTAGGCCCGGTCAGAAGCACCTCTCCGGGCGTTGCATGTGGGCACAGTGCCCCTTCTTTACCCTTTAACTTCAGATAAGTACCCCCATTTTTCTTTCGAATAAGTTCCCGTTCCATATTCTTTTAAGTGCCCATTTTGATAATTACACCTCATCCCTCACCTTAGCTTGATAAATGCTCCCATTTCACCGAGAGCATTTTCCCCTTTTAATCCCTTTTATTTCTTTTAATGTAACAAGTCATTTTTTTCTTTGTAATATATAGACACTGATTTAATTTTTCTACTTTATATAAGAACATTTCCCGTTTTAATGTCCCTTTTCAGGTGTGATTAGTGCCCCTTTTCACCTCTGATGAACTGCCTTTTCTACCTTTTCTACACATTCATTTATTTTTCTAACATGTGCACCTAATCCAAAGTGACTTAGAGCAAATATTCCCAAATGCTTGCTCGATACCCTCGCTCGTATTAAAAGTATAGTTTATTAAATAAATTTTCATTGTGAAATTTTGCAAATGAAACCTTATCAGAATTGTGTTTCCCCGTTTTTATATTACAATGTAATTGCGACCTCACAAATTTTGAATATTGTTTGCACAGTGCCCCTTCTTTTCCCTTTAACTTCAGATAAGTACCCCTATTTTTCTTCCGAATAAAGTCCCGTTCCATATTCTTTTAAGTGCCCATTTTGATAATTACACCTCATCCCTCACCTTAGCTTTGATAAATGCTCTTATTTCACCGAGAGCATTTTCCCCTTTTAATCCCTTTTATTCCTTTTAATGTAACAAGTCATTTTTTTTCTTGGTAATATATAGACACTGATTTATTTTTTCTACTTTATATAGGAACATTTTTCCCGTTTTAGTGTCCCTTTCCACGTGTGATTAGTGCCCCTTTTCACCTCTGATGAATTGCCTTTTCTACCTTTTCTACACATTCATTTATTTTTCTAACATGTGCACCTAAAAGCCAATATTCCCAAATGCTTGCTCGATGCCCTCGCTCGTATTAAAAGTATAGTTTATTAAATAAATTTTCATTGTGAAATTTTGCAAATGAAACCCCATCAGAATTGTGTTTCCCCGTTTTTATATTACAATGTAATTGCGACCTCACAAATTTTGAATAATTATTGTTTGCTCGCTCGCTTCGCTCGCTCGCTCAGTATTCAAATCATGCTACAAAAACTGCAAAGCATGATGGTAAGTTTGTATCTTGGACACGTAAAGAGAAAAACCATATACATGTTTACCCACCCTCACCCTATATATATATAGAGAGAGAGAGAGAGAGAGAGAGAGAGAGAGAGAATAATGTATATGTATAATGTATAATGTATAATTTTAATCTCCGTCGCAGAACTTTTGAACTTTATATATATATATAAATGTGTTTGTGTGTGCGCGCGTGCGTGGAGGTACGTGTGTGTTTGTGTGTGTGTTCATATGGCCCTTGAGGGAAATCATACCCCCCTTATGAGGACCTGTCTACGCCAATGCATAAAATGTAAAGTAAAAGAAAATATTATCATGTAATAATGTTTAAGACCGTGCTGTTAAAATGTTTCTGAATCAACTACAACTTTCATATTTCACCTTATTTCAGTTTGGAACCGGTGCCATCTTGTATGGCGAGCTGTGGGTGCGAGAAAGGAGTTTACATTCCAGTCTGCGGTTCTGATGGACTCACCTATATCACACCATGCCATGCGGGCTGCACCGGGGTTCGTGAGAGTGACGAAGGAGAGGTGAGACATTCTGTCAGTTTCCGTTATCAGGATAAGTTACAACGTCACGACTGTCGTTGAATAAGATAAAGGGGACTCTCAGTCAACATGGTCAATGTTCGGGACTCTGTAATATTCAAAATATGGGTTTTAAAATATTTCTTCTGTAAAACGATATTGGGTAATTCCATGAAAATGTCAACTTTTGGTGAAAGAACAAAGTGTAATTTGAACATTTTCATTCTATGTCAGTTGAATATGCATGATTCGAACTGTATGGAACTATATTTAATTATTTTTAAAAATATTTTTGACCCAAAAGGCCATTTTAAAACATAAATGAAATAACATATTTTATGGTAAAATATGATTAATTACATATAGAGTCATTTTTGGAGATTTCATCTGCTATTTCATCAAAGTTAATCAAATCTGGTTAGGACGAAGGGAGAATTTTATGTCCATATTACTACAAAAATTTAAAAAATATTAATATTCTTCTAATTTAAAGGAGGTCAAAGGTCAAATGGATTTTTGTCCCGTCTGTCACGTGTTTTAAGGTCCTTTTTGCATTTACAATAAATTGGATCATTGTTTTTTAATAAAATTTGATAATCTTGCTCTTTGGTAGGAGGGACATTTATTGCTACTGCTAACTCGGCGGAATTCGATATTATGAAGATAACTGTCAATCGTAAAATAATATCCCGTCTGTCACGTTTTGCATCTACAGCAAAAATATATATGGATGGGACTACATGAAAATTTTCTGATGGATGAAAATGGAAATCCTTTTACTATTATGTTTCATGATGTTAAAGATGACCCTTTAACTCCTTTAGAACATGAGAATAGGGTATTTAATGCTGGAAATTTGGTTGTCTTTAAAATTTGTATTTTGTGTACAATCTCAATGTGTCCCGTCTGTCACGTTTTTATTGTCCCGTCTGTCACACTCACTTTTGGGCATTTTCCCCCCAAAGCAAGATGAAATTTCAAATGTATACTAACAGGTTTCAAAAAGGTACCAGCAAGTAATAACATGAATACACATTTTTTGTTTCAAGATTTTCCAGTGAGGAGAGCTTAGTCTAAAAGTATTGAAGCAGAAATGGCTTGGTAAATTCATGTCCCGTCTGTAACGCTGAACTTGAAGCCCTCCCTACAATTTGTGGACGGGGATTGAAAAAAAAAATCCTATACTTTGTTGACCAAACCCTATATAGATCACATCTCTACATCAAAATAAGCATCACTTTTAAATGAAATATAAAATATCAAGTAAAAACATCAAAAAGTGAGGGTTGGATGTTCCGTCTGTCACGCTGGAATTACCCTTTTGCAAGTTTTTAAGGGATTCGGTAACTTTGTAGAGGCTTGATTTAATAAATTGTTGAATTTTGATATCCGATAATGATGTTCAGAAGGATGAATAGATAGCCAGACATAGAAAGGTTTTCAAATATATAATGCTATTATTAAGATATCTATGACTGAATACTCCCATTTACGAAAGCGTATAGCCATACGCTTTAGTCTAACACTGAGTCTATGGGAGAAAATGAGTCTGGCATTTCCGGTCACTTGCATATGTTCACTTTTGTGAAACACGTGATAATTTTGAAGTGCTTTTTTTTTTCCTGGGCTTCATTTTTACACCATATTACATACACTGATAGCATGTAAGGCCAGGCAGCTCAGATTTTAATATCAAGCCTCTACAAAGTTACCAAATTACTTTAAAATACACTCTGAGTAAAGGTAAAACAACTTGTGGTTAAACTATAGACGCAACTGTTCGGGTTATCATCGTGCCTTGATTATGTTTACCGTTGTGTTCTCTTGACTCTTATAATTAAACATTTGAAAGTTTCGTATAGTTTGGGGATGGTTTGTGTATTCTAGATGCAAATTATTTAGGTGATGGTTAGTTGTTTGGTCCCTTTGGTTGAATTTATGTTCAGAAAGTCTTATGAAAATGTTATGTTAACCGTGAAATTTTGTGACCATATAATGGAAATATATATGTAGGGGTTTTTTTTATAGACGAAAGTTCACATGGGTTGATGCTTCTTTTTTTCAGAAATAGGTCAAATCGGACAAGCCACTGTCCTATGTCGCGATACAGAACTTATCTTCTTCTTCTTAAAAGTACAAATTGAATCACTGTAACCCTCGGGTCTGTTATGAATGGAGGACATCCACTCCCAAAACTATCTATTATCTTTAATATCACGGCTGTCGCCTTGAACATGCTGAACTGGTAACTTACAACATGAACGAAAAATCATTGAGAAATGTCATGGCGCTATCATCACTTCCTCCGAGATTTGTATCTGATCCTCCACGTTTGTATCTTGTTATGCTTTATTTGCAGACTTTCTACTCCAATTGCACCTGCATATCTCCAAGCTCAACCGCTGGTCCACTCTTTGAGGGTCCTTCTACTACTGTGAAGAACCAATGCCCAAGAGACTGTAGAGCCAAGATCATATTGTTCATCTGTCTATATTGCATCTATTCATTCGTTCAATCTACCATGGGAAATTCCTCATTTTTTGCGAAAATGCGGTAAATAGATGATGATGATGATGATGGTGATAATGATGATGATAATAATAATAATAATAATAATAATAATAATAATAATAATAATAATAATAATAATAATGATAATAATAATAATAATGATAATAAAAATAATAATGATGATAACAATAATAATGATAATAATAATGATAACAGTAATGATAATGATAAAAATAACAATGATAATGATAATAATAATATTAATGATAACAAAAACAATAATAATGACAATAGTAATAAAAATAATAATAATAATAATAATAATGATGATAATAATAATAATTATTATTATCATTATTATGATACAATCGCACATAATACATTATATTTTTAAAAAATGATACAAATTCTTACATTAATCAGGACATAGAATAAAGACATCAATATAAAAGTGAAAACGGCTCAGATTTCCACCATGTTACTCTCTCTGACCCAGAAAGGGGCACAAGGAATTAAAAGGGTTATCACATTTAGGGAGGCAAAGCCTAAGCACGCTCTGACAGGCAAAAAAGGAAGGGGGGAGGGAATTCTCACGTGTTGCAGAAGGTTAATTATGTAACTAACTTGTCAGATAAACAATTCAAATCCAGGAGAAACGAGTCAAATTTGAGCACATTCTTACTCTGATGTGTATCAAAGGTGTATGTGGCAGATTTGGTTTGGCGGTGGGTAGGGGCACCTACCCCACCCTGTGCCCCCCCCCCCCTCTCTCTCTCTCTCTCTCTCTCTCATGGATCCGCCACACTGTTGTTCGCAGACGAGATGACAGCAAAAATTAACCCAGAAAGGTATTATCGGACTTGGTGAAAGATAAAGTGACGCTTTGTTGGAGAAAGTCAACCTTTATGAGGAAAAAGAGTTTGTTTTATGTTTTCTCTACTATTGTTCTTTGTTACTGTGTTGTTGTTGTTTTTTTAGATTTAGATTTTATCTCATTTCATTTTAATTTTTCAAAGCAACAAATGTGCAGTTAACAATGTAAAATGATTAACAACTAAACTAAATGCAGAAACATTTTGCAAGCAAAATAAAAAGCATTAACATTTGAGTTGTAAGAAAAGAAAATAATAACAACCATGACAACAGTGAAAACTACATTAAAGTAATTATATGAAAAATGAGAATAAAAACAGAGACCAGCAAAGAAGCAGAGCTTATTGAAGTGCTGGTCCCTGGCAAAAAGTAAATTATAAATCATGCAATACATAAAAATTAAACTAGGCAATTATGCATAACATACCAAAAAAGGGTAAAAGAAAGAAGAATATAAAAGGGGGAAAGAGAAGAAAAGATGAAAATAAAAGGTGTAGAAAAAGGAAGACAGATACATGGCCATGGAAAATAAACAAATCATGAACAAAACAAACATAACAAAACATACTTTTTTATTAAAGAGAAAGCAATGAAAGATATAAAAACAAAAAGCTGGAAACAGTAAAGACTTAAAGGGAAATCCAACCTTAATAGCAAGTTGCTTTGAAAGAAAGATGAAAAAACAGAGAAGCGGATTGGTGAAAGTTTGAACGAAATTGGACGAGTAATAAGAAAGTTATGATTTTTTGAAAGTTGTAATCACTATGCATATTGGAATTTCAAATTGGCCAAATAGGTAATGTCACTGTGATGTAGTTGTGGACAACTCCCCCATTCGCTCTAGCACACAAAATGACTAAAATGTCAATTTTTTTCAAAATATATTACTCAGTAGGATCTTTTCGTTCATGAGGACCTATAACAATATGCTATCTTCAATATATTTTGAGTACTGCCCCAAAGGTAAAGGCACCTCGAAGAAAACCGCAAATTAATGATATTTTTGTGTACGACAAATGGGAGAGTTGTCCACAAAAATGTCACAATTGACTCACCAAATTGCCAATTTGAGATTCGCATAGATGTAGTGATCTCATTTTTCAAACATCCATAACTTTCTTAGTCCTTGTCCGATTTCTTTCAAACTTTCACCATCCTGTTTTTCTTATTTTTCTGCTTTCTTACAAATCATCTTATTACCAAGGTTGGATTGCCCTTTAAAGGAGTAAACTTCACAAAAGACAGAACAAGAAGGACATGTGACAGGTGGGGAGGATTAGGATGGGAGGATTGGGGGCGGGATCTGGAAGGTTTTATCTAATTTATAGATTTTACTACACTAGTAAAAAAAAAAAAAAATAGTATTGCCTATCAATTGCAGATGTCAGTTTCCACATTAGGGGAATCTTAAAATATTGACATCAATTAGGGATCAATTTCCATAAAAAACAATTATCGATTTATTTTTTTTTCAATTTACGTTTGAATATACACTGTAAAAAATAATATGCCAATTGGTAATTTTTACTTATTTTTCCCATGTAGAATTTACTTCAAAACATAAGTTTTGCCACTTACACACTCGATTTAAGTCTTACTATCTCAAACTTTCAATTTAGTAGAATATACGTGAAATTTTAAAGTAAAATAAATACAAAAGAAAATTTAAGTAATTTCAACTTGTATCAATTTAGTAATGTTAACTCAAAATAAGAAGTTATACGTATTACTCAAACAATTTATGTTGATTGTACTTATCTTTTTTAAGTGAAGACTGATGCAGTGCGTAATATAAGTATTAGCATAATTCATGAATATTCATTAAGACCAAATTAATCTCTTTATTTTGATAAAACAATTCTTTTTTTGTGGTTGAATGAAAATTCAAGAAGTCTAAAATATTTCCTAATTCATTTAAGCAAAGATAAGAAGATTAGACAATTTTTAATTGTCACTCAATTCAAAACAAATCAAAACTTGATATTTCAGGGAAATTGTCAACCAATTTTCTTTTAAAGATGATACGATCGAGTATATATAGAATTCGGAGCCCTTTCAATAGTTGTCAAATTAAAGCGTAAGTAATAGTGTTTGTTGGTGATGATGATAGATAATAGGTTAAATCCTAAGTCATGTAAATTGAAAAAGTGTCAGTGAATGTTAGATGGGTACAAGTTTAAACATGTCATATTTTTTTTTAATTGTTGTCTATCATGATTACAATACTTAAATCATTTACGTTAATTTAACTCAATTTAACTGCGTAAAAATTTATTAAGCAAAATAAGTAAATTCTACTTAAAATTTCCTGTGAAAAATACTTAAAATAATCACGGCAATCTGTTGACGAACATTTTTTGAGTAATTTCAACGAAGTTTTTTTACAGTGTACAAAAAGTTTTACTGTCCCAGATATCTAGAGGTAGGGAATTCCAAAATCTAGGGGCAATAAATATAAAAGTATTCTGTGTTAATTCGGTACGAGTTCTTGTTTGTACTAAATGTAATTTTATTCGTATCATATTGTATCCTTTGTTTGATTTTCTGTTAAAGAGAAGGTTGAGTTCTGGTAAAGGTGAAAAGTAGTTTGTGAGCTTTCTCATTTTTTTTTTTTTTTTTAAATGTCAGTTTGGAAGATTATCATAGTAGAAATGTCCCCTAAAGAAGATTGCTCTTCAAATGCCCTCACATTCGAAATATGACGAGACATAGCTTAAAAGTTTGGACCAATCTTTCATGCCACTTGTGTGTGTAGTCCCATATACACATTTTCGTGCAGTTCATGCTGTGACAATCAGCAAGAATGGGTCAATTTCTTATCATTCTGATCAGACTTTCCCTATTGCTTCCAGACAGTTTCTTTCACAATACATCGCATGACAATAACTCAACTTTATCTTTAATATGCGCTTATATTTCATGAAAAGATGGTATTTAAATGAAATTTATTAATTATTGATATTGATATGATTGATTATTCATTTATTTTAACCAGGACCGTTGAAAAAAGGGACAAGGCAGTGGCTATCGCACTTGGAAGCTTCTTTCAGAAAGTGTTGGGTACGAACACCTGTCCATTTGACCCTCCACCACAAAACGACGAATAAGTCGCAATGGAAGTTTTAGAGTAAACAGCTGAAAAAGGTGGTTTGGGGTGGAAATTTTGATTTTAAGTTTTTTGTATTTTCTAAAAGTTCATTTATTAATCTACCATCTGACAAAATTTCAGGTTAAAATACCATGTTGAAAGATGTTTTTACTCTCATTCAAAATGACTATGTTTTCTTGGACGTTCAAACTTCGTGTGTCAACTAACTGGGATAGTATTTCACATCGCTTTTCTAGTATACATCTAGCTTAAAAATTATGCCCTGTCTGATATTCAAAATCTAAAGAAACAAAGAAATATATATATTCTAAAGGTATGGAAAGTTTCAACCCAATCCAATAAGTACTTCACAGTGTATGCTGGGGAGTTTTGACTCAACCTTTTGTGCGACGAACAATAGGATACAGATTAGGCCCTCTTCAATGGTCACTCTTCTTTAGAGTATGTTTTCTCTTTTGTTTTGTTCATTAGCCTGTCTGACAAGTTGACATTCTCATTGTAATTTACAAGACAAGTCAAATATCATTTTAAAGCTTAGAATCTAAGCTTTCCAATTGTGTTGAAATTGAAAAAAAACCCTAGATTTCCGACTTAATTGGTCGTTTTGTGGTGGAGGGTCACAAAATGAATTTTCTGTCGTTGATGTTGTTGTTGCTGCTGCTGTTGTTTCAGCAAATGTGTAGTGATTTTTAAATGGGTCATACTTGGAGAGAAAACCGGAAATTAAAAATAAATCAGCAACAAATGAGTCACAAGGGGAAACGATCATTGAACTGTTTGAATATCAACTAAAAATTTCGAATGAATCTTATTAGCTAATATGATATTCTGTTCCTGCTCATTAGACTATAGAGTATAGAGTATCTTTTTTACAAAAAAAAAAATTAATAAATAAGACTAAATTTTTGTTTTGTTGCCGATATTTCTATGATAAATGTAATTACATGAATTTTTGTTAAAAATCTAGGCAAGCGGACATGTAAAAGGTCCATATTTTGAAAAATATTGACAAACTGATAATAAAATAATAGAAAATATTTGTTTAAAAGAAGTACAAAGGAACACAATCTTGAAGAATAACCGGGTATTATAGCAAAACACAAATTTCTTTTCTTATTATTAAAATCCGTTAATACAGCATTCATCCCTGCTCCTATCTATTACGGCCTGGCGATACAGTCCACCTGTTTGATGTTCCAGGAGTCTTGCGGACAGACTGGTAATTGCCTCATCTATGACAGCGATCAACTGGCCATTAGGTTTTGGGGACTGTTTCTTGGGTTAAGTTTCGCTACCCTGCTTTGCTTTGGCGTCGGAGCTATCACCATTTATCGTGATGCTGATGGGGTACGTTTTGAAATTTTGCTTGATAGTTTTCCTTTCCTCCCTCCCATTCTACTGCAGTGCGCATAATTATTCCGAATGTTTATACTTTCTTCAGTACATCATAATTAAGCAATGAACTATAGAAACGGAAAAACTACATGCTAAATTTTTGAATTCGGATTATCATTTTTTTGGGGGGGGGGGGGGTGGGGAGAGGGAAGAGTTATAATTTAATGAATTTGAATTACGTTTTATTTTCAAGTTGTGTGGAAACGTTTAAATACAGAAGTGCGATTGCCTTTTATTTTCATTAATTGATCTGGCCAAAATTCTTCGAAGAAATGTTGTGAAATATTTGGGTTGCATTTTAAATGTACGTGCACGGGGAAGTTTTGGCCTGTTGGGATTCAGTGACCATGATGACCATCTAGGTCGGGTAGTTTTGAATTGATATAACATTATTTGGGAAATTCGTAGCAAAATATCCGGCGTCATTGTTCACGGTTAATGTTTATCGGTTGTATTTTCGCTTTTTATCATAAGACACGTACCTTTTGCGAATTTACGAGCCTCATCCCTTGAAAGTAACAATGTATGCTGTCTGATGATAAAAGACAGGTCGTACTCTGAAAACAAACAAAGTGGAAAATTCAAATTGGGAGTTATTCGGTTGAAGTTATAATTGCACAAAAAAGAAAAATTTAGCACATCGTCACATACATGTAGTACTCTGTATTCTGTATGGGGGTGCATGCGTCCGTGTGTACGTGTGTGTGTGTGTACTTCGAATGGGATACTGATTATTATAAACAAGAATTCATTTAATGAATTTATATTTCTGGGTTACAAGTAGTATGATAAAGTAGTATGGAAATTATGTCTTCGTTTTATGTTAATTACCAGCTGGCATAATTATTTGCACTCCGCAATTCGTCGCCGCAGCAACTTTCATTGACAACAGATTTAATATGACTTTGTCATGTCGTGTAATATATCGGATTTTTTTTCCTTCTGTTTTCTTTTTTTTTTTTTCTTCTTCTTTTTTGCAGAATTACGTTCCTCTGAAACTGCGCATTTTCCAGAAGAGGAATGACAAGAACAAAATTTGAGGGACAACGAACCCGAAATCTTTCTTTTGCACCAATCATCCTGCCAGCAGCAAGCATCGCACGTGACATTAGATATGGAAATCTTCGTTTACTTTTCCACTTTATGATTAATTTCTTCATTTGGATTATGTCTCAATTTTAGGACCGTTTCTAAATTCATACTAAGGAAATCTATAATTCTGATCCCAGACTATTACTAGATTTCCGATATTTCACCAAAATTTAACACAGATTTGTATCTCTGTATTTTTTTCTTGTATTTTATATTGATTGATAATATAGAATATATTTTCCATTTGTGAATTGGTGTAAAATATGAAATGAAACTAAACAGAAAAATGACTCTAAAATTTTAATTTGCATCATTCCATGAGACCATCATTATATTGCTCTATAACACTTTCATTATACGTATACGTGTACAAGTTTTATAGGTACTGTATAGCAGACAACTTATTCACTAATCCTACTGTCGGACTATAAATAATTTACTTTGAGAGATGTTTTTTATAATATCAAATTTGCATGTACATGTTTTTTTTTGTAGTATTTTATTCATTGATATTTCATCAGGATAGCCCATTCAACAAAAGTTGATCTTTCATGGGGCCCAGAAAAGACAAAAAAACTATATACAATTAAAATGATTTGAAATACTATCACAGGAGCATACATATATCAAATAAACAGAACATGTTAAATGAAAAGGAGAAAGATTTGTACAGTTTGGGGAAAGTTTTGAGACAAATTTCACAGAATTTATGTTTCGTTTATTTACATCTATGTGACATAATTTTTTTTTTCATGAAAGGAAAAATAGTTTTTAAGATGTTTGGCCTATTTATGCCATTTATAATCACATATAAAAATGAGTAATCCAGCTTCTGCGGCTCTTTACACGAAATGATATGTACCATACTTTTATTTGATTGGATGAATAAACCAATGATTTTTCTAAATGAATTGAAATGGTGTATATTTTTATTATTTTCCTTAGCTCCAAAGTTATATTGTGAAAATAGGAAATTATGTCCAATGGGGTAAATCCCGAAGACATGGGGGTATATATACCCCCACTTTTCGAGGAGGGAGGGATGGCCTGTACAAATATACCCCCACTTTTCAAGGAAGAAATCATTTCTATATAAATCAGTTATTGATAAAATTTATAAAATTGATAAATTTAATATAAAAGACTGTTACAGTTGAGATAATTCCTCCTTAAAATGCAATTAAAATGCTAAAGATATGATTTGAATGTCCCAGTATTTGCGATTTTATAAATCAAAATCTCTTATCCATGTCCATTTCTAACGTGTTTTCCATTGGTACAAATGGGCATGACATAAGTGTTCCTTTTATTTTATTTCTAAAAAACGAGCCTCTTCCTTCTTCACCTTTCATAAAGCCCCTAATAAAATCTTTCCTCTGACAATTCCTTTTTAAATCATTTGCATTAAATGTACCTATTAATTCCTTGCAATAAGTGCCCTTTTTTCCATTCTTATAAGTGTCCATTTTCAGATACAAGAATTACCCCTTTTCCATCTCTGATAAGTACATCTTCACCTGTGGCAATGGCCTCTATTCATCTCATCTGAGAGGTGCCCGTTCTAATTTGACAAGTGCCCCTTCCGCCGCCAGCTAAGTGACACTTGTCATATCTGATGAGTGCCCCTTTACACCTCTGATAATTGCCCCTTAATTCATTTTGACACGGGCTCCTTTCCTTTCTTCGAAGTACCCTTATTCCTTCTGATAAGAGCCCCTCTTCCTTTATAACAAACGCCCCCTTTCCATTCTCATAAGTGGCCTTTTTCACCTCTGGTAAAGTGCCAATATTGATGTGCGACAAAGAATTATGTTTCATCCTCTGATCATTGCTCTTATATGACACATCCCTGCTCCTTTTCTTTTCCGATAAGGTGCCATTTTCGTTCTTGATAAATGCCCCCTTTTCTTCCTCTATAATTTGTCCCCCTAATTTATAGCGATTTAGAACTACTTTACTTTATTTTCGTCAAGGCTAGCTCGCTACGTTCGCTCACATTTATATTTAATATAGTTATGTTACTTATAGAGGTCTTTTCAGTCTCTCATGTCGAGACTGTGCTTAAAAACCTTCAGAACTGGTCTTTTCGTCTATATAAGATGTTATTGGTCACCATCCAGCCTCACAGATCTTTAAAAAATTGCGCGTGTTAAATGAATAGCGGTTTTCTATGAATAGCGGTTCCTATGAATAGCGGTTCCTATGAATAGCGAGCGGACCCGTTCTTACTTCAAGGGCTTATTGCCATGAAATTTTAATGATTTTTTTACTCGAAATACTGCAATTGATTCATATAGTACTAGGGCTCAGGGGAATATACGTTTACCTTTATTAAAATTCAGCTTTTCAAGAACTACAATTATATTCCATGTGAACTTAAATCATGTCCTTCATTATCAGTATTCAAACGAAAATTCAAGTCTTATATACTGCAAAAAGATGTTTAACACAATTTACATTAGCATGCTATATAATTTATGTTCAACCTCCCTCTATCTGTCTACATGTAATCCTCAACCTCAATTCTCATCCTGCTCCTAGATCGTTCTCTCTCTCTCTCTCTCTCTCTCTCTCTCTCTCTCTCTCTATCTATCTATCTATCTCCCTCCTTCACTCTCCCTCATTCTTTCCCTTTCCCTCAACTTTTTGTCTGTTTAATGTGTTATTTTTTACTTTCTATATCTTTGTATTAGCATTACTTTGGGATTACCCTCGATAAGCCTCTTTGGCTTTTGGTAATCCCTCCAAATTCGATTATTTTAGATATGTTGGTTTTTTGTTGTTTTTTTTCCTTATTGTCAATCGTCATAAAATGTTTTTATCATGCTTGTATTTGTTCTCGTTTGTATTTTTCATGTTGTTTTTCTCTTTTTAATATTAATATGGAAATAAATGAAATGAAATGAAATGAAATGAAATGAAATGCATTAATGACAAATATCGCAAAAAGGGACGTCATTTATACAATGAACTCCTTTGACATACGCACCGAGAGTCAAGTGAATGAACCACTATACCACGATGTTCCTAGATTCACAGAACATCCACACGTTTTTCTAGAAAATGTGCCCCTACGACACCTTACCGGCATAACCAAAGAGATTTGCCCCCGTTTTGTAATATTTCGGGGCTGCGGCCCCCTTACAAAATCCTCGGTCGCTCCTGCCCCTTACGCTAAGGCCCCTATGTGTTAAAAATGAACCCCTTGAGATCATTCCTGCTTATAATATGACCACTTTCGTCCCCTTAGCTCTTTCTGTTTTAGCAAATGCATGTTCAATAGACCTGTTCACAAATATATTCAAATTTTAGCATACTATGTTTAAAAAAAGTTTGTTCTTGACAGCTTGTCAGGGGCTTGTCAGACATAGCAACAAGTATGCAAACTGGATTCCAAGTACTGTAGTTCATTCATTAATAAAGAATAATGGCATATCTCGTTACATGGTCCCAACGAAAGAAACATCCATAAATTTGAATAACTTTGTGAACATTTTTAGCAAGGGCCGCGGAGCGTTTTTGAAAGTGGGGGTCTCGGACTAGATTTCACTCGGTTAATCTAATGACAATTTTCGAACTTTTTTCCGAGGTTTTATGAAACGTGTATACTGCAACGAGTGCAGTGCAGCCCCCAGCGCCTCCCCCCCCCCCCCCCCCCGGTTCCGCGGCCCCCATGTTTAGTTCAATCTATTGTTTTGCATTTTTGAACCACTGATCTCTACGGAACCGTACGGAGAGATCAGTGTTTTGAAAGTCGAGTTTGAATATTCTCATTAATCTCAATAGAGGGCAGCATACGTAAACAATCAACAATGCAATGCAATGTCAAGCATGCATGCAAAGCAAATGCATGCTGAGTTGCACGTGTATATTGATAATAGTAATACTAGTAGCTGGTCAGCTAGCTCCGTTAGATTTGGTTTTTTTGCAGAGCTAACTCGAATTGAGTGAAGGAATTTAACCAGGGAGATAGTCCAAGGATATGTAAGTAGATTGAAATGGACAATAATACTGAGTGGCAGACATATAACTTGTCTTGGAGTCAAGAATTGGGTTGACGCACTCATGAGTCATGCTCATGATCATGATGATGCTCATGACTTGAGTCATTGTTATCTCCACTCATCCAATGTACTAGGTTATCTCCAATTTGAACCTCACCTTGAACCTTGAACCTTGAACCTTGAAGAAATAATCCCTGAAGCAGCTCTTTCTTGGCTAAACTGGGATGGGGTGTGCTGTGCCAGTAGGTGATGGTGCAAACATAGAGGTTGTATGTACAACACAGTGTGTCAGACCGAAAATTTTGTCTCTCGTTCATGACATTAGCCTCTTAATTGACAGGGTCAGCTAGTGTGTGATATTTTGCAAATATGTGTGCTGGAAAGGAGCAAGATCGCCAGCCAAAAAACAGCCTGAAAATTTCACTTGATTAAGATGATAAAGATCCTATTGACATGATTGAAGAATCTGGCATGAAATTAGATATTCTATCACCCTAAAATGTAGACAGAAAAATTTGTTTGGAGGAGTTTTATAACATTTTCTGACTTAGTTTTGAGATTCTCCTCCAACTGTCCAAGACGGACGGAAGCCTCCCATAGGCACGGTAGTCGAGTAGGCATCGAATGAGCTTTATCACTGCACATGCACTGTCCCTATGGACATACGGGTGAGGTGCCTCACCCCACACGTTAACGACTCATTTAGAGTCGTATATCAGGGTTGGGCGGTAAATACCGGTGGCGGTAAATACCGGTAAATACCGTCCGGTAAATATGATGGGCGTCCGGTAAATATGTAAAAAAACGGGAAATATGATTTTAATTCTTTATTTATTAATAATTTTACTTGTTTTTAGCCTCAACAACTGAAAATATTGTTCTGAAATAATTAGCAGCACAACACTCATAGCAGAAACACACAAACAAATTTATTAAATCCACACTGCATACATGTACACACCCACACACACATACAAACTACAACACACATACACAATTTCTCATGTCCAGGGGTTAAACTTTTTACATGTATCTCATTACAATATAATTTTTGTTTTCAATTGTGAATAAAGCTCAGAATATGAATTATATTATACATACAGTGCATGCTCTTGAGTTGAATATACCGTAATATGTGAATCAATAGCTTTAGAATTTCTCAAGTGCATTATATGTCACGGAGGCCGTAGGCCGAGGAGAACATGTATATATAGTGCACGAGAGAATTCTTTATCTATGGATGCACATTTTACGGTATAATTTGACGAAAATGATCATGTACTATGCATTATTATATTTATAGAAAATGGGAAACTGCTTGTGGGATCGGAACTCACGAAACTCTACATTTCAGCATTTATTGATAAAGTGCAACGAACTCCGTATTATCGATTAATTTGTATCGTTATTGATCTCTGCCTATGGGAGTTTGTACACAAAATATACACACACAAAAACACACACACACACACACACCCACACACACAAATAGAACACACCAGAGCGGGAAATATATTACACGTCATATTGCACGGTCGTGACATATAAAGAATTACGCACTGACAAGACCAACATCTTACCAATCAGATCAAACCTTGTTTCATACAACCCATCTTATATTCTACTGTATGTACATGTAATTGGTTTTTGTAACAATAGTGTATCAATGATTTTGTATACATGTGTACTAGTGATTGCTGGTTTTGAACTTTTGATAAAATGTTTACAGAAAAAAAAAAAATCTTTTTATAGCCAAAATAACAGACATAGACAAACACACGAACAAACACTTTTTTTTTTTTTTTCAGTAATCTTTATTCAATTTCTATATATAACATAACATTAGTCTTGAATGTATACAACAAATAACACTCGATAAAATCATTGAAACAAGGCATATACAACAAAAATATCATTGAATGAAATGTAATCATTAAAAAAGAAAAAAAAAAGACGAAGACAATGAATATCAAACTGTGTATTAAACATAATTCATTCTTACTCTAGACTCCTTATTCCACCTACTTCCCTCCCCACTCCCCCCCCCCCTCGTCCCCCTACTTAACCCATATCACAGCATACAAACACCCCACCATCCACACAACACGCATACACACAAAAAAACACCCGTACGCATCCACCTACTCATACTACATCATCTCAGGTTCCCCCCTTCAGTCCACATACCTGACTTGAATATTTTTATGTGTTCCCATTTTCGTAAATTCACTAACACGCCTGATCCTCGCATCTCCAGTCAAGCGCCTTAAACCACTGGACCACGACACCTCCACACACACACACACCCACCCACACACACACATAAATAATACACACCAGAGCAACCATACTCACCACCATTGTTATTATGTTCAAAATTGGACAATCCCTATAAACAAGTGAGTGGAAAAATATATTTCCCGGTATTTCCCGGTAAAAAGCGGTAAATACCAGTAAAAAGCGGTAAATACCTTCCGGGAAATAAGCCTCCGAAGCGGGAAATATGCCAACCCTGTCGTATGTCGACAAAAATCAATTTATATTATAGTAAAAGCAATGTATACTAAATATACTAACTAAAGTGAGCTCACCTGATTTTTGAAATATTCCACAAGTTACAGAAATTTTACCGTTTTTTTTCTATGTTGTCAACGGGGTTATCGCAAGTGAATCCATCGGGCGAACGGAATATATGTACTAGTGAACACGCGCGCGCGTGCTTACGCAAGTCCCAGCCAGGTCCCAGCCATAGGTAAGCACATAATGCAAGACCCCAACAGGAGTGCTTAGCCATCATGGCCATACTAAGGCAGACTTCGGTCTATGTAGGAGAGGAATTCCGTGAAGCCAGATGTAGTCTCAGCAGAGCATATTCCCGAACGAAATGGACTGATTTTTTGGTCTACAACCTGCTGTAATATATCCAGCCAAAATACAAGATCAAAAGAGTGAAACTCAGAATATTACTTACCAACTAGCAAGTTGTCTGTGAAAGTTCCTCTTGTTTGGTGACCAGCTAAAAAGTAAACCACTGATTCAGGGAACATGGAATTTTAAGCATTAAATTTTGTGTTCATTCTATTTTTCTGCTGAGACTAATTGATCCTTCTGTACTGCTGCCCTCTCTGTGTGGAGAGAGGAAATCTGCATTTGTTTATTGTTGCTGGCAGTATTACAGCAGTAGAGGGCAGTCCTTATGTGTTTTCACCATGACCATATTGGTTTGGGAGGACAAGGTTATATTATAACCTCGTTCATCATGGATAAGTGGGTTGACGCACTCGTCATGCTCATGAGTCATGTTAGACTGAAAATTAATTAATGACCTGCCTGACAAGCTAACATCCCCAGTGAGACTCTTCGCTGATGATGCAATCACCTACCTTGCTGTCAAGACCCAATTCGACACCCAACAGTTGCAAGATGACCTCGATAGAATTAGTGAATGGGCATCAAACTGGATGATGGAACTCAACATCCAGAAATGCGAAGTCATGCGAGTGACCAGGAAGAGGAATACGACCATCCACAACTACACCTTGAACAATGCGCCTCTGAAAGTGACCAACTCCACTAAATATCTTGGAGTCACCATCACAACACATCAAGCGTAATATCTATGCTTGAGGAACTGTGCTGGCCATCGCTCCAGAAACGTAGAGAGGAGTCTAGACTAGTACTTATGTACAAGCTACACCACAAACTTGTTGACTTTCCGAAGGGAGCCTATCTCACTCCGCTAGCTGGACCAACAAGAACTCGATTGGTGCAAGCAGATGGCTGGACCGAGCTCCGCAGACAGTCCTTCTTCCCAAGAACAGTTAGGGCATTGAACGCTCTCCCATCCAGCACAGTCCAGGCCCCATCTCCAACAGCCTTCCGTCAAAGACTGACGGGAGGCCAGAGCTAAACTAGAGAAGGCTTTTTACTTGCACCCTGTATATAATCTTGCACTATGCACCTGACCTTGGCAACACACACACACTTTAACCGTCTGCAAGAATCTTCAAACCTGAAGGAGGCTGATGTATTCTGAAGAAGAAGAAAGAAAAAGAAAAAAAATCTGTCTCTCGTTCATTAGCCTCGTATTATTTTGCCTATTTTGACAGGGTCGGCAACCACATGGTTCTATTGTTTCGAGTTCTCATCTATATTCAGAACACAGGATCACCCTTCCATGCTATCTAAAGGTATTGTTCTCTCTTCTACCTGGGTTCTTCCATTATGCCCATTGCCGAAGGGGGGCACCTTTTGCCAGTATATCAATTTTTTAATTTCTAAATTTTTCAAAACTTTTCGTAGTGAAAATATACAGAAGTTACACAAAAGTTACATAATTATATGGGAACTTTGCTGCTCAAATACGGTATGCAGATATTCTGGCACCTCGCTCCTCGAATATGAAGTGGTGGTTGCCTGAATATCTGAACTTTGAAAACCCTCAGAGGGGGGCTGCAGCCCATTGCCGAAGGGGGGAGAAGGCCTTTTGTCCGAATATTAACTTTCCAGTATTTTTTGCGAGCGAGCAAAAAACAGGGCCTTATTTTTCCTTCTTTTTCTTTCCTTTCCTTCTTTTGTTAATGTTTCCTTTTATTTTTTCTTTTCTTTTTCCTTAATCCTTTCTCTTTTCTCCTTTTCATTTTCTATTTCCTCTTCCCTCTCCCTTTTTTCCCCCTCCATTTTTTTGGGCCGACAGGGGTTGACCATTGCTGACAGCAATGCTGCTCCCTCTTATACTAAGACAGTGTCTTTTAGCCCATGGAAAGCTAAGAGAAGCAGTGGCAATTTTTTAAAAATTTGAACTTTGATACAAATTGGGGCTCCCAAGACCAAAAAATCATGATCTATTACGTAGATAATTTAGATACTGTGGCTTAAAACTCCTACTACACTAAATTGCACTGCAACGTGTATACACATGTATTAACCTATAGGGGACTGTGTATACACTGCTATACACGTTGCAGTGTATACACATGTATTAACCTATGGGGGACTGTGTGTGATATACCACTGCATACAGTATTCACGCAGAGATTGTTGTGCAGGCAGCTCAGGGTGGAAGGGTCCTAGCATAGGGCAGTGAATATCTGATATTTAGATATTTATACTAAAATTCACTGGAAATCATGATTGGAATACCAAATGATCTCTTACGTATGTACATGGACATTTTATCTTTTTATACAAGAACAACAGACTATACAAACATTTGTTTCCAGTTTCCTTTTTTATACCAAAACTGCACATGAGCTTTAAATGGAACCATTATGTAGTTTTACCATTAATTATTATTTATACTAGTTTTCTTTCTTCTTCTTTTTTCTTTTTTTCTTTCTTTCTTTCTTTCTTTTTTTTTTTTTTGTTAGTTTGGAAATACCTGTCAGCAGCTTATGTCAATCAATGTAACTTGTCCAATGACTTCAGGAAGTGAGGAACACCTCACTTCCTGAAATCATTAGACAAGTTACCAGTGATTTTCTTAGAGGTCTATTTTTTCCCCATTTTTAGGTTCTTACTATTCCTGCATGGTAACATCCCAGAATGGACAAGTATCTGATCAAGAAAAAGGGGAGCTCTTCCTCTGAGGGAGCAAAGGTCAAAGAAGAAGACCCAGAGGTGAAAGGTCAGGATGAAGAAGCGACAGATGAGGAGTTGGATCATTCCAAAGGGAGCAAGGTTTGTATGAAGTCAAGTGGAAAGTCATCTTGGTCATGTAATATCCAATGTGCACACGTGTGACCAGGCACCACAAAACCACCAAAAGTCACCAGGTATGAATTTGCATTTGAGGTCAGATTCTGAAAGAGGAGATTAACAGCTTGAAAATGATATACAAAGAATAGAATGCCCAGTCCCACAGAATGTTACTTTTGAGAAATAAGGGTTTTCAGTTTGCAGTCTATTGAAGCACTGTGACTTGTGAGGTATTGTGCAAAGGTGACAAAAGGAGGATTAGAACTCAAAAGGAATTCCTATGAAGGGATCATTAGATTGTCCTAAAACTTGGCATATTAATTAAGCACATCCTGCTCATCATAGTGGACAAGTATCAATAAAACAAAATCTAGAGAAGACGAACATAGCTCTTCTAAAAACTATCAAAAATACCACTTTTACAGTGTAGATTGCTTGGTGCTTCTAAATTTTTTAATTACTTATAAAAAAAAGTAAACTCTTTCAGGAAATACCCAAAACTAAAATTTGACCATGATGCCAACCAAAAATACCTTTATTGGGCTCTAACTGAAAATCACACAGTGCGCCTTTTTTGTAGTTTTATGGCGCCTGGTCACATATTATAAGTCTGCCCCACTTTTACAAGGTGCTATGACAATATGTGACCATTGCTCCTGGCTCTATTTTGTCAAAGATGTAGGGTTAGGGTTAGGTTAAGTGTTTGGTCCAGGGTTGAAGTTTAGAATTCAGTTATAGGCTTTTTTACACTTGAGAGTTTATTTTAACCCCGGACTATTTTTTTTGCTGTTCTCATTTGCAGTTTTAGTCCTGTACTATCTCCCTAGCTAAAGCACTTAGTCCCACCTTTTTACATTTAGCTCTATCTTTGGTAGGGCTAACCCTCTTTTTTTTTCTAGGGCTAAAATAATCCTGGAGTTCGCCCACTTCGGTAAAATGCAGTGTGAACAGAAAGTGGGCTAAGCTTAGTCCCATACTATCGGTAGGGCTAAATCCTTGTTTAGCCCCACCGATAGTACACGCAAAATTTTGCAAGTGTAAAAGGCCAAGTAGTGTATGAGCAATTGTGTCCTGAGCATGTGTCATACAACATTTTACAAACGGGTAAATTAATGGGCATCTTTCCTCATGTTTACAGAATCATGTCTATGTGCACTCTTAAAATGGGAATAAACCTTTCACTGAAAGTTTGCCAGAATGGGAAAACTGAAACTCATCTGTTAAAAGTTTGAGAAAATCTGACGAAAATTGAAGAAAGTTGCGAAAAATTGAAAGTTGTGTTGACTGCTATGTGGGGGATTTCCCACGGACAGTTCAGTTGCTATCTGTGATGTCATGTAGAATGAACTCTTCCATTCCTTTTGTACAAAGAATTATCTTCATTTGAAATACGTTAAGTTAATCTAGTGCTACATGTATGAGATACGTGTAAAACAAAGTCAGTGCAGTAGTGAATTTCAGTGGCATGTTAATAAATCCCTTTGCAATTTTAGATATATCTTTTATTTTAATATTTCCATTGTCTGTAGAAGCAGAAAATGTCACCCTTTATCCTGAGAGAAATAAAGGGAGACCTTTTTGCTGCTTCCCAGAGTGAGAGCTTGGCCCATTGCATCAGTGCAGATGTGAGGATGGGGAAGGGCATAGCCACAATCTTCAAGGAGAAGTTTGGAGGAGTTAAAGACCTTCAAGGTCAAGGTAATATGCTGCCTAGATAAATAAATGTGTCTGCAACGCAAAATGCTTAAAATAATTTTGTTCTGTTTGTTAGAGGTTGCATGTCGTTATACTATATTCAAAATGTGGGCTTCAAATATTAATTCTATAACAGATATTGCAATTTTAATTATACTCTCTATAAGCGTATAAGCGACTCATGAGTAGACTACTCGAAGCACCAGTACGGGCTCGTCAAGGTAAAGGCTCACGCGGAACCAAACTCTGAGTTCGGTTCCGCGCGAGCATTTTCATGTTATCCTTTATTTCCTTCATACTCATTAACTGTTGACCTATAGAATACCAGACAAAGTTCTCTAAGGTTGATTTTATACTTTCTAGCGGTATACAAATTATTTTTTCAGGTGGTTGGTACACTTTAATCATTAAAAGTCAAATCTGTTGGGACCACAAAAAATAGTTCGACTTTTGCACAATTCAACTTAGTGATTGTGAGTAATACATGTTTTGCATACTTTGGTAAAAAAAAAAATCGATTCGACTTAGGGAAAGTTCGACTTATGCAACTTCGAGTTATACGAGGTTAATTGTGCTTTTATGACATGGAGGTAGGACCATATCATTATGACTAGGAAATATCTCTACAACCTTGATTAGGCTCAATATTAAACCCCAAAATGTCATTCAGATACAGTGGAAACTCGGTATAAAGAGGTCTGATATAACAATATTCCTGATATAACAATCATATTCTATTGGTTTTTTTAACCTGATATAATGAGATTCCTGCTATAACTAGGTAATTTTGATGGTCCCAAGGACCTTGTTATACTGAGTTTCCACTGTATATCAAATTACAATTTTTTATTTACCAATATCACTATTATGCCTTGTGCGTTTTGAACACTTCTTTTCCGTGCCTCTACCTTTTCCTAAGTGCCCTCAGGCCCATCATAGGGTAAATTTGTAGACAGGTTTAAAATATCTTGAAGCAATTTTAAAGCTCATCTTGAATTCTTGTAATGGAAATGCATTCTGATGGAAATTGGGTTAAAGGGTACCAATCACCAAAAAATATTTCGCTCTGTATGTTAGAGGTTCCATGTTGCTATACCGTATTTAAAATATGGGATTCAAATATTACTTTTATGAAGAGATATTTTGATTTGATTTGATTTGATTCGGTTTATTGTAATAAAAGAACATGCAGCTGGACAGCTGAAATTGCTCAATTTACAAAGTCATATTTACAAAACAATTAACGATCAAAATGAGAATAACTAGAACATACAACCATAGATCTTGAATAATAAAAATACTAAATAAAACCCTAAAATATTGCATCAAAATCTAAAAATATAATACAATTAAAACTTCTGTGTCATCAAAGGTAAGAGGAAAAGGAGAGAGAGGAGTAGAAAAGAAGAAAAGGAACGAAATGTTGAGGAAGGGTTAAAGAGAGAGAGAGAGAGACAGGGAAAATAGGAGAAAGTGAACAAAGGCATACATACACATACACACACATACACACGCATACACATACATGCATACACACATACACACATATACATATACATATATACATACATATACATATATATATATATATATATATATATATATATATATATATATATACATATACACACACATACACACACACATACACACACACACACACACATACACATATATATATTGAAAGGAGAAAAAGAGAGAGAAAGAGAGAGAGAGCTAGAAATAGAGAAGTTTCCAAGAAGAAAAAAAGAAAGAAAATTTGATCAGAGAATATAAGAATATAAGAAAAGAGGGATAGAGAGGGAAAGAGGAAGACAGAGTAGAAAAATGGAAGATAGAAAGGAAGGAGGATGAAGACCATTAATATTTATGTGGTACAGTCTTAAGGTATGTTTTCAATCCAAACAACAACAACAACAAAAAAAGGAATGCAAGGTCCTGCCAAGTGCACCTGAAGTTGAAGAGTTAAAAAAAAAAAATTAAAAAAAAAAAAAAAAAAAAAAATCAGAAATCTTCGTGTGAATAGAGAGGAAGAAGATCAGAGGAGAAGGAAGACAGAGAGAAGAAAGTGAGAAAGAAGAAGGAGAAAGGAGAAGAACAAGGAGCATTCACACGAAAACTTGAGTTACATGTTTAGATACAATAATAAAAATTGCAACATCTGAATATACATGAATAATAAATCAGGAATAATAAGTCAGGAGGTGGGATACAACCAATACATTGTGTGAAATGACAGGCATAGTTACAAACTGTAAACTAAAAGCCTGTTTCCAGCGACAGCGAAAAGGGGCAATTATTGTTAAACCAGTAAGACAATATGAAGATTAGAATACTAGTGTAGTCACGTTCACTGTTACCATACAATGCTTCAAAGTACATTTAAAAATCATTGCAAATTATGGCAAATTATGCATCGTGTGAAGAAAGAGGAAATGACAGAGATAATAACAGAGGAAAAGGGCAAGAAAAACAGAAAAAGAGAGAAAAGGATGAGAAATGAAGGGGAAGGAGAAGAAGAAGAAACATCCACACGAAGCAAGATTAACATGATATAGCACGGATTATAACTTCCTCAAAGTACATGAATAATTAAAAAGATATTGCACGAGGTAAAATGGTGTAAGTATATTATACTAAGAAAAAAAAAATTGTATACATCATATCACACAACAGGTCATTAGAATTTTCATAAATGATAAAAGCTACTAGAGGATATGTGCAATATATCAACAACGCATAATGATATAGTAAATCTGCTAGCTTCTAAGAAAAATGAAAATAATGAAAAGTGTGATATCACCACTGACATTCTAGGTAGAAAAAATCATGCATTTTGTAAACAAATAGGGAAGAAAAAAGATACTAGTAACAGAGAAAGGGGGAGAGGGAGGACAAGAAAGAAGAGAGGATGATATAGTAGAAAAAGGATAGAAAAATAGGGAGTATTCACGATAAATAAATTTGCATAGTAAACTGAACTACATTACAGATCACATTGCAAATTAACGTGAAATTTCATAGAAAGTACAAAAAGCATAAAAGTAAGATAGAGAAGTAAGAAGCGTGAAATTCAAGAAAAACGAAATGCATTGGTATGATATTGCACGATAAATATTTGATATGACCAAGGAGTTTTATCAGTGATAACTCCTTGATATGACTGCATTACAATGAAGAATTTCACGGTGATAAAGATGAAAATTGGGTAAATTGTAACAGAAAGCCGGTTTATCGGCCGTAAACCAAGTTTCTGTCACAGCTATGACATGTATAGACTTATGTTGCGTGGAGATTGTAGCTTCAAAGTCATCCAAAATATAGGAGAGCTCTAAAAGTTCTAATATTGCAATTAAAGGGTACCAATCATCAAAAAATATTTTGCTCTGTATGTTAGAGGTTCCAATTTGCTATACTGTATTCAAAATATGGGCTTCAAATATTACTTTTATTAAGAGATATTGCAAGTTTAAGTGCACTCTCAATAAACGGAAAAGCGACTTGCAAGTAGACTAGTTGATGCACCTGTGTGCACTCGCAAAGCATAGGGCCCGTGCGGATCCCGCGTCGGAGTTGCCAGGTAAAGTTCTTTGAGGTTGATTTATAGTTCCTAGCTGTACACTAATTATTTTTTTTAGGTGATTAGTATACTTTATGTAATCATTAATAGTTCATTCTCTAGAGCAGTGGCTTAGATCAGCATAATGTGAACAAACTTAAAAATCTCATTAAATTATTATCCGAAACCGAGATTGTGACCCACATCTAATATGTGTGCAGCTGGCTCCCTTTTGTCTCAGCAGCCAAGGCAGTGTTGAAACTGGGGCACTACTGTTGCTCAAAAAGTTACAGCCTCTATAAGATTGCATATACTCACACTGACTTGACAAGTTTTTTTCTGCTCATCCTTCCCCCCCATAATCCTTTCATTGTTATTATGTCCTACGTCAAAATCATTTTGTGGGGTTGTTGTTGTTTTCTGTCTAGTGTCTTTTTACTAGTTTCTGAGATAAACAAAGAATCAATGCAACATTTATTATGATCTTTTGAAATCTCAGACTGTCGATAATATAGTTAAAGTATATTTTCAATTTCATTTTCAGCAAAATAAAGGTATTATTTTTATTAGATGCTATTTTTCAGCCGCAAATTATTATGTACATGTAGGTGCATCAGTTCTATTGAAACAAATAATACATGAACATTGTCTAATGCTTTGGTCACAAATCAGAGCGGCGACCGGCCAATTTGTAGCCTGCCTGGGCACCACTGGAATTTAGGCTTCGCCCAACGATTTTTGGAGAAGTCGAGCGGGCAATAAAATCCCAGTGATGCCTGGGCGGAGCCCTGTCGATTTCCTGTCGGTCGCCGGTCGATTTTAGGTCAAAACTGGGCAAAATTGGAGGAGCTTCGCCGTGCGGTGTCCGGGCAGTGATGACCAAGTGATTCCCGGGCAGCGCCCAGGTGGAGACCGCTCGGCAGCCTTTGATCTAGCAGCTTCAATTTTTGACCTGCCCGGGCACCGAGTGTATTTTGGGCGGCGAGCGAAAAGTGGGCAGGCATCGCCAGAATTTTAACTCCGCGCTAAACTTCAGCAGCGACAGAGTGATGCCCTAAAAACCAGTGGTGCACGGTCGGCCGCCGCTCGGCAAAATTGGCTAAAAACTTGCCACCCAGCCGCCGAGCAGGCTATTTGGGGGGATTGTGACCATACATGTAGCTTAAGATACGTGCAGGAATCTGCATTGATGCTGAAATCTGAACTATAGTTTAGCCTTTTGCAATTTTTTCGTCTATACCTTTACATGTAAATATGTCAGTGATCATTTTTGTTTCTTCAGGGGTGAAGCCAGGAGGAGTAGCTGTGCTGAAGAGAGGAACAAGATTTATCTATTATATGGTGAGCAGCTCATGATATTATTGGGGAGTTCGTGTGGTCTTGTAAATATGTCACCGGACTTTGTTTCACATGGTTTGTGGTTCAAGTCCCTGCCTATACACTAATGTCCTTTGTCATGACATCAGTCTAAATCACCACTCTTAACTAGGAGAGAATGAGTATCTGTTAAGATTTCCAACAGCTAATGTGACTGCCTTCGCTAGTACCCTACTTGCATGCATGGACAGTGCAAAATGGTATTAATACTCCCTAAGGAGTGTAGATGGTGCAGAATTGTGTGCTAGCTTGAAATCCAGTGACCAAGAGGTAATGAAAGCAACATTGTAAAACACATTTAAAGTATTCAAGTAATGCGCTGTTAAATGTAAAGTATTTTATTATTATGCAAATTGATATACAAATGTTTGTATGATACAGTGGCAAAATATAGTTGGAGACTGAGCGAAATTTAACTACAAATCTCCCATTTTGTAAAGTGAGTCCCCTGTAGAAACAATATCTGTCAATGAGTGATGAATTAAAAAGTATTTGGGGAAAAGTGTTCGGGGAAGCAAGAAACCAATACATATATGGCATCAAATAAGCTTTTGTGTATGATAAGTAGACCAAAATAATAATTGAATGCTGCATTCAGTTTAATATTATACCAAGATCTATTCTGTTTTCATTATATGACTTTTAAGGTCACAAAGGAGAAGTTCTGGAACAAACCAACCTACAAATGCCTTCAAGACTCCCTTCAGTCGATGGCTGACCATTGCAAGAGGAATGGGGTGAAGGCACTGTCCATGCCTCGTATCGGTTGCGGGTTAGATGGCCTAAAGTGGGATCAAGTGAAGCAACACATCTCAGAGACCTTCAAGGAGCTCGACATAACAGTAACCATTTACACACTTTGATCAGCAGCAGCTGCCCTAGGACCACATGTAGCTGTGGTTGAGGGTCTGGAAAGGTATGTACATGTACCTAATGGCTGTAGCCATAAATTATTTGTTATTAAATTAAATGAATAGAAACAATGAATAGGAAATATGAATAGAAATAAAGTAATGAAACCTCAATAAAAATGAAAAATTTTAACAAAAGCACTTAAATTTGTGTGACAGCCCGATCGTCCAGTATTTTATTTCATTTAATTGGGGGAAACTTTTTAGGACTTTACAATTTTTATGAATTTCTGTCTAAATCAGATGTCTAGATTAAATTAATTTGTAAACTTTGATATACAGTGTAATTTAAGCTATACTCTGAGAGAATTTTACTCTTAGTCATTCTGAAAATTATTTAGAAACAGAATTTAATTTTTTCATTGTCTTTCAAGGTCATGATTGAAACTTACTGGAAGAAACCAACCAGCAAATACCTAAAAGACTGATTAGTCGATGGCCGACCACGACAAGGGCAACGGCGTTGTGGTATTTTTCGTGCCTTGTATCATGTGTGTTTTTGATGACTGAAGTGGGCACATCTCTGAAGCCTTAGTGGACCTCAGAATTGCAGTACAATCATTAACACGATTTAATCATTATAAACTCCCTCAAAATGCACTTTAATTGAGAGTGAGGTATGAAAAGGTAAGGATTGCTGTTGACATAGTTCTCAAGCAGATGTCACTGTATTGATTGTGCATCCTTCTAGCAGACATCTCACTAGGTATCTTGGTGTATCAGTTGATGTCCATTGAGTGCTATAGAATTATTTCAATTAATTCATCTACATGTATCTTTTAACAGCTTCTGTTATGGTAGGAGATATAATGCAAAGGTAGAAATTAAATCCTGTTTTGATTTCTGCCCCCAAAGATGGATGCTATGCCAGATTGATTGTGAGGTTTTTTTGCAAGGCAAGTGAAGTTAAGAAGAGTCTTCACAAATTATTTGTTTAAGCAGTTTAAGGTGCATAATTTGTATTTTTAACATTTTTTTTGTTGAAAGAGACTCCATACAGCTTTCATTGTACTCAAGTACAGCAGGTTAAGTTTGATTTTCCTACTCTTTTTTCTTTTGAAAACTTCAATCAGTGTTATGCCTGATAAATATTTTGAAAAGTGATGTGGGAATTGGAACAAGGGCCACAGATATGAGAACAAAAAAACTAATTTATGCATCTGGATGACTGAAACTTTTTTGTCTTTTATTCATTTCATTTTTATTTCCCACATTATTTCACTGTGATGAAAAAATGAGAATGCACAGATATTGTTAATACAATCTCCTCTAGCAGGTGCTAATGTTGATTAATTGAGATGGAATTAGCAAAGCATGCTGTGTGAAGGAGAGCCTTCATCTGCACCTCATTTAAATTGCAATATTTTTTGCAGTTCAAATAAGGGTGAAAGGCAGGGAAACTACAGTCCCAGCTAATGCATCTGGATGAATGGAATCTCAAAGTAGTATTTTTTTGCTTGTTTTCGTTCTGTGTGAATAAAGCATTCACATGCTTTTTGCGTAAACTTTCTTAGTGTTCTAGAAGGTGTGGTATGTGATGTAGACTTCAGATATGGTTATAGACATTCATAGCTCTGAAATTTCTTGCTCTTAAAAGTTTAGAGCACTTCGAAAAAGAATATTCTTAATTTCTTTGACATCAACGTTAGATAATTTGAACTACTTTCCAGGCAACTGAGAAACTGAGGTCGCCTTCGGATATTTTAGGAAGGAAGATCTGCCAAGCTAACTTTGATCTTGTTGAATAGGACCTTTTGTAGAAATTTATAAGTTTTATCAACAGTGATAACAACCAAGAATAAGATAAAGAATGGATTGTCTGTATTGATAAAATTTCAGCCATTAAATTAACACTGACTTCGAAGAGATTGACATCGAAACATTAGATCTACCTTTTCTCAGTTCAGCTATGGCCATTTTCAGGGATATGTCATTGATATTTATGGCTCTAGCAGTCAGACCCGAAATCAGAGTATCAGCCTATCCTTGGGTTTTGCGCTATTCTTCAATAACTGCCAACTGAGGGCCTCTTCGAACTGAGCGTTTTGTAAACATGCAGGGGCTGCCATCGAAGAACCGTTGCAATGGCAGCCGTGTAGCATAACTCAAGAGCTTGTATTCTCTCTGGCCTTCTTTTTCTCTCTCTCCCTCTCTGTCTCACGCATCGGTGACACAGTGGGCTATGAAACACTCTTTGAGTTCTATCCATTTGCTTAATATTTTAGGAATTGTAGAGCTATATATGTCACAGAGTTGCCAGTTTGTATTTGATTGATCACAACTTCAATATTTATAATGTACACTGATCTGGGGCTAGTCCAGCCTGGCCTCTTTGAGAGGGAAGTTACTATTCCCGAAGCCCAACATCGAGGGAGACATAATACATAGTACAAGACATAGTACAAGACCCCATAGCAGCCAACCCCACATTGGCTGCTATGGGGTCTTGTACTATGTCTTGTACTATGTATTATGTCTCCCTCGATGTTGGGCTTCGGGAATAGTAACTTCCCTCTCAAAGAGGCCAGGCTGGACTAATCTGGGGCCTGTCACAAAACTGCAATCAAATGCTGCTCAAAATATCAAACACAAGTCCTAAATACATGTACATTCTTCTCATTGGCTGGACTTTTTTATGGCACAGGCACCAGTTCCTCTCACATTCTGCATTTACTCAAGCAAACCTATTTTGAAGGTGTATTTCAACTTTTAGCCAGCATTTTGACTTTGGAGGGAGGGGTTCCTAGCTGGCTGTCATGACTTAAACCCCCCCCCCCCCCCACACACACACACACACACACACCTCCATTTCCTATTTAGAATATTCTTGACAACTTATTAGTGGAATTTGACTAAAGAAGTAAGGAAGCAGCTTTGGAAGAGGCTAGAGTAAGAGTAATTTTTTTTATTTTAGCAAAATATAGCATACCAATATACTTTGCCTGGAGAGTCTGTGTTAAACTATGGGCAAGAGGTGACTCCACAATAGTACTATTGACTGAGGGGTGCCGCCCAGTGACTGGATGCACTGAGGCCAATAGTTTCCAAATAGTATACAATGTAGTCATGTATAAGCCTAACATGTTGAAAATACATTTTCTTGGAGCTCTTTTAGCTTATTAACTTTTCATCCAAAAATATAATACAGTGGAAACTCAGTATAACGAGGTCCTTGGAACCATCAAAGTTACCTTGTTATAGCAGGAATCTTGTTATATCAGGTTAAAAAAACAATAGAATATAAAGAACTGGGACCAGAATATCACCTTGTTATATCAGGAATATTGTTATATCAGACCTCTTCATAATACTTTTCGGTGGAATGTTTTCAAAATCATGATTGGTAGCAATGTTGATGATGGTATTGGTGATTGGTGATATGTAATAACTCCTTGGTAGGAGTAGTTTTGATATGCTAAACAGGGACACAACTCTAACATCTCTGATTTTTATACCCTTAATAACGATTTACACAGATTTTCTTCTTATTACATTTGAATTTGATACCCTTTTTCTTGATTTTTGCTGCTTTTGATACCCTAAATGCATAACCTGGGTTACGCGCCCACAGCTGAAAAAGGACCCTTTTCATCCATTTTCCTGTACACGGATGATGTACAGGTCGCAGTGATGGTTGAGATAGAAAAGAAGAGGAAATCTTCATGTATGTGAATATTTTTAATTGGATAGATATGTGCCAGGTTCAACCACCAAAAGTCATGTATCACAGCTCCATGTCATAGTCTATGGAAATAGCATAATGCAACACAATAAATTTAGTGTCAACATTTCATTTCAATTAACAGTGAAATTTATTGATTATACAAAATCGATACAATAGCCAAATTTATGCAGTATAATAGAAAATGTATACAATATGTTACAAGTATGTACAATATATTACAAAATACATGTATATACAATCTTGCCATGTCACTACTCTACTCCTGTCTCTTCTCCTGGGCCTTGTATCGCTTCCGAAGGTACCTTGTGTGTCTGTCAGTGGCCTTCACTGCCGATTCCACGCAGCCAGCTGCTGCGAACGCGGCATCAGGCAAATCTGGAACAGTCTAGTTTGAAGAGTTCCCACCTTCTCTGGATCCAGGCCTTGGTCTCCCTTGCCATTGACGTGGCGGTGCAGCCTTTCTTGTGTGGTAAATAGCTCCCTGGAGAGCTTGACTGCCACCTTTGATGGATTATTCGCTTGGAATAGCAGAAGTCGTTACTGATACACATTTCCAGGCAACTGAGAAACTGAGGTCGCCTTCGGATATTTGTGAATATTTTTAATGGGATAGATATACGCCAGGTTCAACCACCAAAAGTCATGTATCACAGCTCCATGTCATAGTCTATGGAAATAGCATAATGCAACACAATAAATTTAGTGTCAACATTTCATTTCAATTAACAGTGAAATTTATTGATTATACAAATTCGATACAATAGCCAAATTTATGCAGTATAATAGAAAATGTGTACAATATATTACAAGTATGTACAATATATTACAAAATACATGTATATACAATCTTGCCATGTCACTACTCTACTCCTGTCTCTTCTCCTGGGCCTTGTATCGCTTCCGAAGGTACCTTGTGTGTCTGTCAGTGGCCTTCACTGCCGATTCCACGCAGCCAGCTGCTGCGAACGCGGCATCAGGCAAATCTGGAACAGTCTAGTGTGAAGAGTTCCCACCTTCTCTGGATCCAGGCCTTGGTCTCCCTTGCCATTGACGTGGCGGTGCAGCCTTTCTTGTGTGGTAAATAGCTCCCTGGAGAGCTTGACTGCCACCTTTGATGGATTATTCGCTTGGAATAGCAGAAGTCGTTACTGATACACATTTCCAGGCAACTGAGAAACTGAGGTCGCCTTCGGATATTTGTGAATATTTTTAATGGGATAGATATGCGCCAGGTTCAACCACCAAAAGTCATGTATCACAGCTCCATGTCATAGTCTATGGAAATAGCATAATGCAACACAATAAATTTAGTGTCAACATTTCATTTCAATTAACAGTGAAATTTATTGATTATACAAATTCGATACAATAGCCAAATTTATGCAGTATAATAGAAAATGTATACAATATGTTACAAGTATGTACAATATATTACAAAATATATACAATCTTGCCATGTCACTACTCTACTCCTGTCTCTTCTCCTGGGCCTTTTATCGCTTCCGAAGGTACCTTGTGTGCCTGTCAGTGGCCTTCACTGCCGATTCCACGCAGCCAGCTGCTGCGAACGCGGCATCAGGCAAATCTGGAACAGTCTAGTGTGAAGAGTTCCCACCTTCTCTGGATCCAGGCCTTGGTCTCCCTTGCCATTGACGTGGCGGTGCAGCCTTTCTTGTGTGGTAAATAGCTCCCTGGAGAGCTTGACTGCCACCTTTGATGGATTATTCGCTTGGAATAGCAGAAGTCGTTACTGATACACATTTCCAGGCAACTGAGAAACTGAGGTCGCCTTCGGATATTTGTGAATATTTTTAATGGGATAGATATGCGCCAGGTTCAACCACCAAAAGTCATGTATCACAGCTCCATGTCATAGTCTATGGAAATAGCATAATGCAACACAATAAATTTAGTGTCAACATTTCATTTCAATTAACAGTGAAATTTATTGATTATACAAAATCGATACAATAGCCAAATTTATGCAGTATAATAGAAAATGTGTACAATATATTACAAGTATGTACAATATATTACAAAATACATGTATATACAATCTTGCCATGTCACTACTCTACTCCTGTCTCTTCTCCTGGGCCTTGTATCGCTTCCGAAGGTACCTTGTGTGTCTGTCAGTGGCCTTCACTGCCGATTCCACGCAGCCAGCTGCTGCGAACGCGGCATCAGGCAAATCTGGAACAGTCTAGTGTGAAGAGTTCCCACCTTCTCTGGATCCAGGCCTTGGTCTCCCTTGCCATTGACGTGGCGGTGCAGCCTTTCTTCTGTGGTAAATAGCTCCCTGGAGAGCTTCTCAGCTTGACTGCCACCTTTGATGGATTATTCGCTTTGAATAGCAGAAGTCGTTACTGATACACATTTCAGTCGGGTCACTCCTAGCTGAGGTTGCTTGACGCTGCCGGTAATGCTAAACTCATCTCCCCCTCTGTTTAATCTCATACACAAGGGGGGTACCTCTCATTCTTCCTCCTCCTCCTCTTCACTATTGGATTCTGACCCGCTCGAATTTGTACCGTGACTACTGTCCATCTCCTCATTGCTTGCGATGATACTAATTTCCACTTCTCTGTCCCTCTTCTCCCTCTCGATCTGTTTTGCCACCTGTTTGGCCATCTCTCTTCTCTCTGCCTTCTTTGCCTCCTCTTCTGGTGGGTAGATTTGATTCCAACTTCTGTTATATGCTTCTATCCTCTACCAAATCAAGTAGAATGATGAAATTTCAACCCATCATTACACATGCTGGCATCATGGGAACTTATTCTGTGCTGGTTCGCTTACCAAATAGAGACTGTGGACTAACGCGCATGATCTTTCAACATAGCACTATTGCCCACATGAAAGATATTGCGCGGCTAGCGCAGAGAGCAGCGGTAAGTTACTGATGTCTGTCAAGATACCGCCAGTGGTCACAACAAAAGTGCCGCCGTTCTGTGATGCCTGCGCGATGTCACTGAAGAATGTAAACCATTTATATCACCCTGCATGCAATAAAATTCAATATGCATCTCGCGAAAGGCTGCAAAACGGTTATGCTTCCACCTGTCCTGCCTGGTTGTGAAGTCATCGAAGGAGAGCTTTGAAAGTAGGAATGCAAAACGAATTTTGCTCATCGTGGCACCAAATATTGGATTTCCAACTTCATCATCAAAGAGGTGGGTTATGTATTGGTGGTTCATGCCCAAGAAGCCCCTACATGTAGCTGCTTACATAATGCCAATTAGTGCTCCAACTTCTTGTGTGTCTGTTTCCTGAAGGTAAGTGATTTTGTGGTTGTCAAAAGTGCTGGATCAGTGTACTGTCAAAACTCACAAATCTTGTTGTTTGTCTCCTTTACAACCAAATCCACCATGTCATCTGTGAAGAGGACTTTCTATGCTTCGAGTGGGGTCTTAGCTTGAATGGCAGCATGGTTGACTCCAGGGGTTCCTGTTAGAATGTTTGCAGTATTCTGCCTTCCTCTTTTTCAGTGACAATGCTAATGTTACCATGCAATGATCAGAACAAATACCAGTCACAGTTTTAGATTTTTTTACACAATAGACTGCTTTGGTAATGTATGCAAATTTTATACATACCTTTCAAACAAAGGTTGTTCTTGACAACCTGAAAGCTTGCCGGAGGTTTGCTGGACATAGCAACAAGTAATGTATGCAAACTGGATTCCAAGCATTGAGGCTCATTTATAAAAAGCAGGTTGATGGAATAGTTCGTCACTAGGTGCTCAGAAAAGAAATGTGCATAAATTTGTATACATACAGAACTGGTCTATTCAACAAATCACTGGAAATAAAAATGTAGTCTAACCTAGAGGAAACAAATGGAATTTTCCGGTGATGTGTGAAAACCTTGTCTTGAGCATGATCTCTTCTCCATACATCTATGGGACTTCATTCTTCTACCTACATATTAAAAGCTATTTTGGCACGAACGTTAGAGCGGGTTGCATAAGAACCCTCATAATCTAGAGGGCCTACAGCAATATTCAAATCACCTGCTAAAATAATATGAGAGTTACCTATTTCATCTAACTTAGCAAAAACATTAACCAAAAAATCTGGCGAGTCTTTGATAGGACCATATGTATTGACAAGAATAAAGTGCACATTGTTAACATTAATATGGAGGATAATATAATCTTCCCTCGGGATCCAGGTGAGAAGATAAGACTGATATTTTCAAGGAAGCTTTAAACAAGAAGCCACACCTCGGCTATTGGTAGAGTAGTTGCCAAAAACTGCATCTCCTCCCCACTGAGTATGCCACAGCTTCTCACATTGGGGCAGGGCTCTCACATGAATAGTCAAATACAATTCACATTCAATACACAACACAACACTAACAGAAAACAAACAAAAAGAACACATTCAAGCCTACAAACGGTAATATTTTCAGCATGGCGGGGGGCTGAGAATTTTTTTGTGTTTGTTGTGCCATTGAGGAAGGGATCATTGGACACGACCCGGCGGTTGTTCAGCGAGGTCTTGGGCATCAACTGCTTGCATGCCAGGCAGTATATTACGAGGGAGCCACTCTCATTCCTCTCCTCCGCGAAGCAAGCCAGTTGAGCCCCCATGATTTGATGGTAGATTCCTTGCTTACTGACTTCTTCCGTTTCTTGTGATCAATTTGGGAAGAAGAAGCGTTCGGGCCCATGCAGGTCCCTGCTCGAATACCAGTAACGGGGGTAAGAAACTTAGAGAGTGCTGCTAGCACTCGCTCAACTAGCTTACAGTATATTCAGGATGGCTTGTCGATCTAATGTATGAGATCGGGCGTCCCCACTACGGGGGGCGACTTATTCAGATATTGTCCCCCTCGAAATCTTGATTTTTCAGAATTTTGGGGGCTCTTAGTATTAATATGCTCAGCAAAATCCCTCAGAATACTCATACTTCCCAGATCACAGGTCACTGCCCATAAGTTCTGAATTCTTCAAATTTTAGTGTGAATTCCTGAAATCCTTCTGGCAGGTGTTTAAAAATGACATGTGAATACAAATGTCAACTTTCAACAATCGCGGAGTTAAACAATTCAAATATTAAACATTTTATCAAGATGCTTTACATGTCCAACTGGTATGTGGTAAAAGCACCATAAAGTATACAGGTACTTGTACGTAGCAAAAGCTAGAAATGCCTGAATGCTTAAGTGTATTGTCCAATACGATTCTAATGGATATTTCCATGGATATTTCGTGCAGCTTCTCTTTCCATCTTCTTTTTTAGTTTACCTGCTCTGTTCTCATCTTTTCTAAGTGCATCTCTTCTTTTTTTCTGGCGTTCTCTGTCATATTCCCGATAATTTGATGACCGTTTCGGTGTTGTTCCCTCGATTGAAGAATCTGGGGGAGCACGAGGCCTCATAGTCCACTTGACTTTTTTTTTTACATTTCCAGGCTTGTGTCTTTCAGATTACTGAAATGAAAACAGCACCTATAGATTCGTTATTACAGGTAGGTCTTTATAAAAAGGATGTTTAACTCATTTCATTATGTAGTATTATGCATCACCAAATACACCACCCCCCCCCCCTCCATTTTGAATAAAGAAACTGCTTAGATCTAGTATCTATGCCAGTGTTGATTCTTTGTACATAGATGTTGATGTTCATAAAACAATCTTTTACACCGGTCATGATAATTAAACCTGCACATGATCACAAAAGACACGAAACCCTTCCAACACCCTTCCATCTTTTTTTCTTTTTGGTTTTGTATTCCATTAGGCCCCTCTCCCTTTCTTTCTTTGTGTCTCTTGATTCTGTATTTTTCCTTTTGCCATCTTTATGGGCCATCATGAGAAGTTGGTATTGGATCTGATGTAACATGAGGTTGATGGGTAAGATGGGCAGAGGTATGCAATGAGCGGCTAGGACGGGTAGACCCAGAAAGAACAGAGCTATTTATAGATTGTATAGAGCCAGCAGACCTATTAGAAACAGAGCGGCTGGGATGAGTAGCACCAGCAGACATAGAAGGAACAGGGTGGATAGGATGTGTAGGATGTGCAGAGCTAGCAGACCTAGAGGGAACAGAGACAAGCAGAATCTGATGTAATTTTTTTTTGATGGTGAATTATTGGTGATAATAATACAGGCCATCCCCCCATCCAAAATATTGGGGTGGGGTGGGATATATCCCCCCCCCCCCCCTCCGGATTGCACCCATGTTGGACATTCTGTTCAAGAGTTGTGAATTTTGAAAGTCCCTGCCTTTATGTCGTTTCCAGCAAATAAACAGATACGAGGGGCCCCTCCTTCATCAGACACCACTTTCAGTTTTACATTTTCAGACTTCCCTTTCGCGTGATTTACCAGGCATCCCAAAATCGGTCCCTCCACTGGTTCCTCTGTGGCATCAATGCTAAAAAATATATAAACAAAATGTTCAAACCTGTATTTTTGTAAAACTGTAGGGACATGTTAAAAGATACTAAAATTTTATCTGGATTTAAAAAAAAATAAAATGAACAAGGGAACATTCAATAAAATGGTATCATTCAACTCAATAGATTAATTTTGTCACCTTTTGAAAAGAGTTGTGAATACTAGCTTCTTCTTTTTCACATATCACTACATCAAATTGACCCAGGCCAGTGCTGCAAGTATATTCTTTCACTGGGGACAGCCCCCCCCCCCCCCCCGGGGTACCATTCCAACGGGGGTGTGCCGCTGAAGCCGCCAAACCCATACCCATCTTTAAGGGTCGTTTTGGCGGAAAAGGGTACCCATTATTAGGGTTTTACTTGTAAAAAAATGACCTTTTTGTGCAATTTTGCGGCGAAATGGGCGAAAATATCTAGTATAAACAGTAAAATTTCAAAATCATACAGCATGTTTAGGAATTTTTCCAAAAAAAACCATACCCCATGTTTAGGTATTTTACGAAAAAGTCACCCATTAGAGCGACACACCCCCGTATACCTTATTAGGCGAGTAAAGACCTTGTAAACACTTACATGTATATCAGAAAGAAATTAAATAAATGAATGCAATTTATTTGAAAATGATTAAAGAAAATGGTAATTCATGAGTGTCACCATGTAAAATATTTATTTCCCTTTTCATTGATAGCCTACACACTGAGATTTCGGTGCCTCCATATGAAATCACAATAAAGATGTAATTTTCACACAAAATCTCTTCTTAGCGTTTCAGAATAAGAAATGTAATATTCCGGTAATAAACCTTGAAAAGAGATATATTTATCCAAATATAATGTGGGTTTTTTCTTTTTTCTTTTATCACAGTGCACTATTTTGTAACATTGACTTGGACTTTGCAGTGACCACATAATGATGGACTTGGGGGAAATATGGGACTGTACATAAATGTCATGGTTTCTTCATGGTTTTTTCAGTTCGTATATGTAAAATAAACAAGATATCATAGGCAGCTCATTGTCAGGTATATTTTGAGGAATAATTCAACAAGAATGTTTGACCAGTAAAATTGAAAATATGAATTTAAAGTTACACACTTTACAGTGCAGAGTATGTGATAGGAATATATGACATAAGAGCTAATTAGCAGAAGTTATCTTTACCAGTATTTCATCCCTCTGTGTTGGAAAAAGTAAAAAGTAAAACCAGATGACTTCTGGTCTTCGAGTACTGTATAAGCTGTTTTTTTCGCGTACAGATATTTTCGCGATTTTGGACTAGGTAGGGAAATTCGCGAGGGTTTAATTTCGCGATTTTTGTGATGTTTTTGTTACTATAAACAGCCATATATTGAAGTGGAAATTTTCACGAGGACCGACTCGCGAAAATCGTGAAAATAAAACCACCACGAAAATAACCACTTATACAGTACTTCCCTTTCAGCTGCACTGATGAGTCTGCCAAAGTATTCCAGCACAAACTCATCTTTTGAAACCCCCTTTTTGGGTACAACTTCTCTTCCTGTACTTTTAAGTTAAAGGATTGTGGAACAATAGTATAAATTTCAACTGATTGATATTCGATGCAAAGTTTAATAGTACATGTATATAACCTCCTGTATCATAGTGAATAGGAGTGCAATTTAGCAAAGTATCTTAAAACCCGTTGATGTATATATGCTACAAAAGCTCTATAGCAGAACAAAATGATATGGATTTTGTTTAAAAAAAGAAAGAAAGCAAACGAGATATGGTGTACAGATCTAGAACGAAACCGTATTTGTATTTATGATTTTTTTTCTCTTCTAACCTTTCATCTTTAAAATCATCATGTTGAACTTTTTAAGTATTATGCATGTTCATTTCACTTAAAAAGTACCCTCTTCCTGTTCTGATGATATCAAGTTGTCCTGGATTACTGAACAACTAAGGATCTTCATCATGTTCATTATGTACATTTTCATTTTGACCAAAGTTAAATTTTTAATTTTGTTCTACTTCATCATCCACATGATCTCGGACCTCGGATCTTCCATAAATATCTGTTGTGACAGTAACCCCTCTATTGCCGCTTGCAAAGTTCTGTATGTATCTCATTGTAATCAACAGCTTTGTTGAAGTCACTGTAGGTATCGAGCACCTTCCTGACTCCTAATGTGTAGAATTAACAGCTTTGTTGAAGTCACTGTAGGTATCGAGCACCTTCCTGACTCCTAATGTGTAGAATTTACAGCTTTGTTGAAGTCACTGTAGGCATCGAGCACCCTTCTGACTCCTAATGTGTAGAATTTACAGCTTTGTTGAAGTCACTGTGGGCATCGAGCACCTTTCTGACTCCTAATGTGTAGAATTTACAGCTTTGTTGAAGTCACTGTGGGCATCGAGCACCTTTCTGACTCCTAATGTGTAGAATTAACAGCTTTGTTGAAGTCACTGTGGACATCGAGCACCTTTCTAAATTGTTCTGAGATATCTTTCTCTGTCATCCAGTTTCCTTGCTTGAGCTCCTGCCTACACTGCAAAGTTCCACTTTGTTCAACTTCCGCAAGACAAGTGCTGGTGATCAAACTTGCTTTCAGTTTGGACCCAGTGGGTACATGATAAGTTTTTTCCAAATACTTGGTCATTATCAAATACTACCAATATATCTCCTACTGGAGGAGCTAAAGGAAACAGGGCCTGTTCTTTTAACCAATCCAAAACGTATGAATGGCTCTCTGATGGTGATGAAGATGAAATTACATTACATGCAATCTGACTCCTAGTCGCTGCATGAATTACTAAGTTCTCAGACTTAGACAGTGGCAATACAGAGTTTTGTTTTTGTAGATGATATGTATCTGTTCCGCGGTCTTTCCAATCTCAAGATCTTTGTTCTCATCCCTTTACAAAGGCACAGACTTCAGGGTTTTGCAGAGAAGTCCACTTCTTCACGTCAACACCAATCACTGTTTCAACATCACTTACATGTAGTTGTTTGATATCCTCCTTTATGTTAGATACTTGACTTTTGGCAAGAAACTGGGCCACCTGTGTGAACTCTGTTGTGTGTCGGATGCTGATCAATCACTGCATTTACTCTACTGCTCATGTCAACATTGGCTTTGTTGCCGCTGGCAGCAGGAACATCAGTCTCGGTTGCCAACGATGAAACTGAAAGTATCCCAGCACGATCCTTGAAAAAAAATGAAAACAGGAATTACACAGAACAAAAGCCTGTTTCTGCTTCTTACTTCAGGGTTTTCTCACTCTTTCATTGTTCTTCTTCTCCCATTCACTTCACTCCGAATAAAATGTTTACAAAGTCACCGTACAAGCAAAGGTCGGAAAATGAGAAAACACTGCTGTTAATACTGGAAGTGTAATAGTGATGTGTAACAGCCTCTCGTCAGGGCAGCATCCTTGGGATGGGATACCCTCTCCATGTACGGGCATTTCAGCTCAACCAGACACTTCCCTGGACAATCTTTGCATTTACATGATGCAACAGCATCTGCGCTTTCTCCAATATAAGCTTTCTTCTCCATAACCACCAGACCACTCATCTCCTGTATGCCAAACTTCCTATGCTTTATTTTCTGGACCCTCATGTACTGACGCAATGCTGCCTTTTCATTTCTCCTCCCCAATACCCTCTTCGCAAGTGTCCCTCCTCCTTCCTTCCTAGACCGCATTATCGCGTCAAACTTGACGCTGTGAGTTACCCCTTCCTCGTTTCATGCCACTGCTCCTCTGATGCTTGTCCTCTTGTCCCTTCCTGTATCTGCATTATCTCTTTTGACAGGTACTGTAACATCGGACATAGCTTTCTTCTCCATAACCACCAAACCACTTTCTTGTACGGCAAACTTCCTATGCTTCATCTTCTTGACCTTCATGTACTGACGCAATGCTGCCTTTTCCTTTCTTCTCCCCAACTCAATTGTGGCAGGCACGTGTTCCATCTCACTCCCTTCCGATACCCTCTTCACAAGTGTCCCTCCTCCTTCCTTCCTAGACCGCATTATCGCATCAAAGCTTGACGCTGTGAGTTGCCCCTTCCTCGTTTCATGCCACTGCTCCTCTGATGCTTGTCCTCTTGTCCCTTCCTCTATCTGCATTATCTCTTTTGACAGGTGCTGTAACATCAGACTACATTAGTTTAAAAAGAGTGTAAACACACTCATCCAACAACGCCAGTAACAAGAACACATCATAAACGTTTACGTAACTCTGTATTGGTGTTAAATTCAAGCCCTTTGCTCAATAATCAACAAATATAACGATGGTGGTTAAACTGTAATGACAAAGAAATATAATACAGTTTATTAACTTCAATAACTTAACAATGAAAGAAATATTACAATGGAAAAGGGATCACATCAACAATAGCAGCTCTAGTATAATCTACAACTACATGAGACATGAGTGACATATAAAATAATACAATAATTCTTGGTAAGAAAAACATAGTTCTGAATTAATTTAAACAGCATGAATGCTGTTTTTTCAAATTAATGAAACAAAGGTTTAGACATTTATTTACAATTTACATTAAAGAGTATTAGAATTAATGAGAAGTTATATATCTGAATATGCTTCTGCGTAGCTTCTGATTCCTACCAGGGGTATCAATCCTTGATTGGGGGGGGGGGGGGGGGATGTCCGGCGAGAGACCTTATTTGTTATTAAACTTTAGGAGGCGAAATCTTCACAGTGTCTTAGTATTGCTAGTATCTTGCTATTTATCAACAAAAATTGAAGAAATCTGATGAACAGTTTTTGAGGGCTTACCAAAACTTTACATGACGGTATGACCTATTTTGTTTTCAATCATTCAGATGCATAAACCAGATATAATATGTTTACTTATCCTCTAGAGCTCAAGTCACAATTCCACATTGCTTTCATGATATGATGAGAGGAAGTAGCAGTGATTAAATTTGATTTTCCTTTCCTTCAGTAGTAACGTTTTTGCAGACCTTTTGATGGTATTGATATCTGCACAATTGATCTTGAGGACTGATAATCACATTCCCTTTTTCTTTTATTTCTATATATAGATATGTATTAGTTTATACTATTAACGAATGGTCTGTTGCACTTCCTTGGAAGTTTGTAAACTGTATTCAGACTAGGGCTGACTGAAATACATTTGTAACACTCATGAACCTGAACAGTTTTTTTTGTTTTGTTTTGTTTTGTCACCAAATAGGAGCATAATAAATGTATTGAGATTTCAATACATTCAACGGGTGTTAATATGTATTTTTTTTCCTAATAATCATACATAAAGAAGGTTAAAGGGCAATCCAACCTAGTCACATGTTGAATTGGGTGAAAACTGATTTTGTTGTTTGACTCGGCCATAATTGGGGAGTGGAGACATTTCTGCAATTTAGTTTACACCAAAAAAATTACCATGTTCTTTCCCAAGCTGTTGTCCCATAATATTTTAAATGAGTTGTCAAGACTCTTCGATCTAATAATCTATTTTACATCACTATGTACTTAAAGGCCAAGTCCACACTAATATCAAGTTGATTTGGATATAAAATAGAGTAAAATTGAACAAGCATAACAGTGAAAATTTTGTTGAAATCAGATGTAAAATAAGAAAGTTACATCATTTTGAATTTATGCATCATTTCATGAAACAGTGATATGCATAACTTGGGCGATATGCAAATGAGTGAACCGATGATGTCACACACTCACTTTTCCTTATGTATTTTATTATATGAAATTTCAAATATTTCACTTTTTATGGATAATAAAGAATCTCTCCCTTGTATCAAAATAAGTTACAATAATGATGATTTTACATGTTCCATAAGGAGTCAAACCATGTTTTACATTATTGAAGCAAAAAATTGAAATGAGTAATATTTCATATAATAAAATACATAAGGAAAAGTGAGTGTGTGACATCATCGGTTCACTCATTTGCATACCGCCCACGTTATGCATATCACTGTTTCAAGAAATAATGCAAAACTTCAAAATGCCGTAACTTTCTTATTTTACATCTGATTTCAATGAAATTTTCAGTGTTATACTTGTTTAATTTTACTCTATTTATTCAAATCAACTTGATATTAGTGTGGACGTGGCCTTTAATGAATATTGCTTTGCACTAAAATAAATTTCTGTTTGAATGCCGGGAATGGGGGAAGGTGGTGTATGTACATGCCATTCGTTGCTAGGAACATTAACATCATAGCAATGGAAAATAGTGAGTTATTTATCTATTATGATCAGACTATTTATTAAGATATTCATCTGCATCCCGATAGTAATTATAAGTGAAATATTCTATTCTACACCTCACAATGTCACAGTCGCTAGGGAGAAGGCAGCCCCTAGCATCCAATTTTTCACTCTTAAGGCAGTATCAAAGTGTTCAATTTAGAGCACTCATTTTTTTGTCAGAAAAGCAGTGGTTCGCATGATATTCACTCACCATACATTTTGGCAGTTTTTGAGAAAGTTTTAAGTCATTAGTCCTAGGAACATTTTGAATATGGAGAAAAATGTATTTTAGCAATTTGTCCAATATGCTTTGATTTGGTCATCGAATTGTCTTATTCTTTAAGTATGAGATGTCTCTTTCAAATTCATCCACAAAGGAACCAACTCAATTACTGATTGAATTGCTCGAAATGGTGCAGTCTGTGGCTCATTGAAGTAACAAAATCTCTTATATCAATTACCTGTCAAATGTAGTGAAATGTCTAAAGTAAAAAGCTATTCTCATCATGTGCAATATAGAAATTGTCTAAAAATCTGTTATGAGTGTCCTAATCATTGTGGAGATGTACTGAATTTATTTGTTGATCATGTGTGATATACTGTCCATAGTTCGAAGAAGTTTGAAAATCTTCTAAAACAAGAACAACAGTCACACCAATATTGAGCAGTTTCAGATCTTATTAAAAAAAAAGACAAACTATTCAATATAATGAATTATTATTTGTATGAAGGGTTTTCAGGCGACCAGAAAAATTGGCGTATCTCATGGTTTGCGCAAAGGTTCCCGGATGACCGTGCAATTTTAAAACAATATCTCATGGTTTGTGTAAAAGTACCCGGATGACCGTGCAATATATCTCCATATCTCATGGTTTGGGGTGCGCGTGATGCGTAAAAAGTGGATACGCGCTTAAATACGCAAAGGTTAAGACAATGGATGTATGCGCGCAGCTCTTGCAAAATGCTTGGGTAAGGACAAAAATGTTTTTCTACCTGTGTTTTATGTCGAAGTCAATACAAAAACATTAGGACATGTAATGGTGAAAATTGAGGAACTAGGTATCATACAATTAATAATAATAATATTGAATGGCTTTTCTTTCGTGGGACACAAGGATATATCGTACTCGCTTTGAAAATATTTCACTCGTCGTGCCGACTCGTGAAATATGCTCATAGCTCGTGCGATATATCCTTGTATCCCACTCAAGGCCATTCAATATTATATAAGTATCGGTCTCTGATATTTAGCGTGTGTTAAGTAACTTGTACTAAATTACAATTTTCATGTCTTAGGAGGGACATGGTTGTTTGTTAATAGTCAAATTCATGCTGAACATGTACCATCATTTGGAATCAACTGATTTTTAGGGGGAGGGGAAGGACAGGAAAGAAAATATACCACTAAGGTCACTAGCGGGATAGTGGAAATCATACCAAAGTTTGAAGGATGTATTCTGTCTTCAAAGAATTATTTTTCACCAGAATTATCCAGCTTTCCAAACGGGATTAGATTAGGAGTCCATCAAAACGTAGAGAATGGACCCCAGTTGACTAATCCTAGAGAGTGGTCATTTATTTCCAGAGTATTTTTGCATAAACATCTGTGTGCATTGTCACAAACTTTATTACTAGAGCATTATGTGCATTTTATATGTTATGAAATCATGCCTGATTGGGAGGAGGTATGTGTTATCCATTACTACCTTAATGGGCTTAATCTCATTAATGCAAAGATTGTTACTTGAATTGCAAAGTGTTGTTTTGTATTTTTGTTTATGCCTGTAGAAGTTACAGATGTTACGTCTTTATTTTTCAATAAAAATGCCAATGAGTGACTTAAAATATTGTGACCTTGAAAATTCTATTTTTGTATACGTTGTTCACATTATATTTTATCGATCAGTCTTATCCTCTCATGTCTCTCTCTTTATCTGTCCTCTCTTCTCTCTCTCTCTCTCCCCTCCCTTCTCTCTCTCTCTCTCCTCCCTTCTCTCTCTCTCTCTCCCCTCCCTTCTCTCTCTCTCCTCCCTTCTCTCTCTCTCTCCCCCTCCCTTCTGTCTCTCCCCTCCCTTCTCTCTCTCCCCTCCCTTCTCTCTCTCTCCTCCCTTCTCTCTCCTCCCTTCTCTCTCTTTCTCTCTATCTCTCTATTTCTATTTGTCTTGTGTTGTTCATGAATTTCTTTCTACCACCTGTCTCCGACCCACTTTCTCTCTCCCTCCCTCCATTTAAACCGGGTCCGCTCGCTATTGATAAGGACCACCATTCATAGAAAACCGCTATTCATTTAACACGCATTATGAATAGCGGTCATTATGAATAGTTATGAATAGTGGCCCTTATGAACGGAGGTACTTATGAGTAGCGAGGTAATTTGTCTGTGGTTTGCTCGCGATTCATAAGGACTGCTATATTCATTTAGTCACGCATTATGGATTGCGGTCCTTATGAATAGCGAGGTTACCCCATTTAAACTGGGTTGTACAGTTAAAGGACGGTTATACATTTTATGCGATAGATATTTTTTTGTTCCTGGTGACTTGTAAAAGTCCCTAATTTCAGCTCATGTCATTTCCAAAAATTTCCAAGATGAAAATGAATTAAGGCGATTGATCTTGGACCTACTTAAAGCAATTCTGTGAAGAAAAAAAATCAGAATAGATGGTTATGATTTCTCGCTTATATTAAAATTTTGAACTAAATCAGCGACGAGCTATCATAATATAATTATGAATGAATGAATGAATGAATGAATGAATGAGTTAATTACCAACCAAATCACAATGATACATGCATCTGGTAGAAATCACAATAACATCTTGGTAAAGGGAGCTAACAAATAGCATATGCTAATCGTTAGCCCCGTAAAGTTAATTACATAATTCGATAGCAAATTAATTGAAATGTTCATATCGTATATCTTTTTTAAATAACACATATACATTATTTACAAACAATAAAAATAGTAATAAGAGTACAATAATAACAATAATGAGCTTAAAATAAATACAATGAATGATAATGACCTTCATGAACATGCTAAAATTGATTTTCAAGTTGGTATTCTCCAATTAAGTATTCTTGTAATGCCCGTCCAAAACTTCTGCGACTGGTTATACTCCTTAATTCTTTTGGCAAATTATTCCACATAACTGGTCCTGAATATGAAATCGATTGTTTCCCCAGATTCGTATTACTGATATTCTATTTTTATAGAGTTATCATCGTCACCGCTTTTATTCAAAGTCATTCCAATCTGAATCTCATGGGTTGATGTGATTTAGGCCCAAATTCACAAAGGAGGTTTGGTTTAAACCATGGTTTAAACCCCCTCCTGGGGTTTTTAAGCGTACGTGCGCAGTGAATCCGATCCAATCATATACTTTCTTTGAGCGCGCACATGGGTAATGTGCGCTTATTTACGCTTATTTTAGTATGCTTTAATACGGAGGTTTAAACCTTACCCATGGTTTAAACCTCCTTTGTGAATTCGGGCCTTAATGTTTCCTTTATATATTGTAAAGAAAGGAAGACAAAAGTAAACTAAACATAAACGCTGTAGTACATTGATTCCAAATTCCTGTAAATATATTATTGTATTTTATTATTATTTCATTTGGCAAAGAAAATAAATTGCAAATGAGGGGAAAAATTAGTCAGTGTAGATATATTTTAGACATAGTTTTATGGACATCCGAGAAATTTGTGGAATAGAATTAATACAATTATTAAGCTATGCCCCCAATGTAGTACTGCATTTATCATTCCATAATTTATAATGCATATCGTCTCTTGAGAGTCAGAAGGGCGTTAACTCGGTGGTAAATGATGACTTAACAACCTTCCGACTCTAGCCTCTGTGCAGGCGATATTACCATGATTACAGAATACTGTAGCGTCTTCTGAACAAAATTCAAAAGGATACATGTATCTATCGGGACAAAAAATGCCGGTTGTGAGACTTTGAATCTGCGATTTAACTTCTTTTTTTTTTAGTGAGTGAAGGATAAACTGGATGAAACATATAACAATGATTATTGGAAAATTCGGCTTGTCTAATCTTTTATAGAATATATTTTCTTTTCTTTTTTTTTCTTTGAAAATGATTAATTTGTTTTTGGCTTTTTTTTTTCTTGAAAGAGTATATGGATGCACCGAGGGAAGGTGTCAAAATTACCCCACGGCCTTTTTGATACAGGGGGCCGGGCCCGGGCCCCTTCTCCTGGCAAAAAAGGACACAAAAAACGCCGATGACCTTTCTTTTTTTCTTTTTTTTGAGAATATTGTGCCCCTCCCTCATAAAATCCAGTATCCACCACTGTCACGAGATGTGTGTTGTATTTTGTATTTTCATACCACAAAAACTTAGATTTGATATTTTCGTCACTAAAAGTGGTTAAAAAGAATATTAGCAAAAATGATAAAAATGAATCGATTTAATATCGGTTGATTCAAATTTTATATCCACACAAACTGATGGTTTGAAATATTTGGTAGATTCATAGATTGGAAACATATATAAATTCATGGATTATTAGATCCGTTATCATTGGCGTAGACAGGTCCTCATAAGTGGGGGGGGGTATGATATCCCTCAAGGACCATATAAATATGAAAGAAAGACGGTTTCTAAGCAATCTATATATCACTGAGGATGCGCGCACTATAACTATTTCAATTATTTGTATGATACCTTATCATTTATCTTTCTCCAGAAGAAGACGCCGGGAGCGTCGAAAAATTGAGAAAATAAAACAAACTTACTGGCTACAATGCATTAACTGTGTCTTTGTCTTTACCTAAGTCAATGACAGTATGTGAAATATCTCTATGTTTATATTTATATATATATATATATATATATATATATATATATATATATATAAATCGAAAGAGGTGTGGATGTGTGTACTGTTCGGTTGAACCATGTTAAATTTAGATATGCAGGTCACTCGGTGTATTTAAGGTGGGTTTTCACGGGCACGCGAACGTTTTGCGAAGGATGCGAATGTCGAAAAAATGGCAAAGTCCAACATTCGCATTTTATGCTCCAAAAGTTCGTCAAACTTGCGCGGAGGTTCGGAAGCGTCGTCAACTGTTTGCCGGATACGGGAAACGTTCGCAAGAAATTTCAAACTTTTTTGAAATCCTGCCGAACTAAAAACGAACAATTGGCGACGGGATATTAGAATGCAGAAATAATAGGTATTAGTATTCAATATGATGTTTCAGAAGAACTGATTAATAAGTAACATCAATGTGGAATTCAATTTGAGTGTGAGATCTTGATGTGATATCATAAGAAATGGGTTCCAAACAATAATAATAATTGGAATATGATAATACCTAGAATACAAATTGCCTGAATCGCGAAAAACAGTAGATAAATTTTGAAACAATAACAAAGTTCATAACTTTAATTTAGATACTAATAACATATATTCGTAGACATTTCTTCAGGAAATATATAGGTCAGATATCAGAAAGCTAAAAAAGTGATATATTGTAGGGGGAAATACGCGTTGAATAAATAATTCATAAATGATGTATGAAGTTCATGCCAAATTAAATACGCATTGCTCTTAAACTTTCAGTGTGCCTTTTGGGGTATCTACAAATTGTTTTATGAAAGTGTTTATAAACTTGGCATAAACCTCATATCAAAACTACTCCATGGCCTTTTTCCGAGAAATAAAATTATCACGAGGTAAGTTTGTATTTTGATATTTTGTCATGGTCAAAAAATTGTTAGCAAAATTTTTTAAAAGAATTGATTAATAAATTAACACATTGAATGACTTGATTTGATATAGCTTGATTCAATTTTTAAAAAAAAGTATATATATATATATATAAACACAAACTGACGATTTTAGATCTTCGATAGATTCAAAGATTTGATACAATGTATTATTTTCTGCAGTATTAGATCCGTTATCAGTTATAATTACGGATACTGTAAAGTAGAAATAATAGTTACCATCATTTAACAAGTAGTTTCAAAAGAATAAATAGTTTTCAAATATAAAACGGTTTGCGCTTAAAGTCAATTTGGAATTCGGCCATTGACGTGTTTAAGAACCTGATTTAATATCGGGAAGGAATTGTTGCCGAACTATATATTAGTTACTATGATTTTTACATCAATTACATATTGTCTAAATCGCGAAAATGAATAAAAAATGACTGAAAAAATAGAGTTCGTAACATTAATTAATATACTAATAACATGAATTTGTAGATATTTCTTAATAAAGTAGCTATTTCAGAAAACTTAAAAGATTGTGACATATAGTTAAGGGGGGAAATAGGCATTAAATAACTACATATAGATGATGAGTCAAATGATGTGGGAAATTCATGCACAATTAATACACAGTGTTGTTTAGTTTTTAGTGTGCCCTTTTGGGTGTCTGCATTAATTACGTCTGTTTTTGTTTTTTTAACAAAAGTGCTACTAACCTTGGCGTGAATCTCCAAATGTTGTGTTAATAAAAGGCAACATTGTCAAACAGTTGCTAAAACTGTACTGGAAACCGCAGTTAATTTATTTGACTTCTTGTCTTTTGCCCATCGACAGAATACCTTTCTCAGTCCTCTCTGAAATCTTCGATATTGAAAGGAATATATAAAGGGGTTGACCCACATATTCCCAAAAGCTATGAACACAGACAAGGTATACATCAAGCCGTCAAAATCTAACTGAAAACCGAAACAATATGCCAAATATATCAACTGGTTCGGAGTCCAGCAAATAATATAGAAAGCTGACACGGTCAACATCATCTTTATAACATTTCTTCTGGCACGGCTTCGGTGGTCGACGCTGCGAGCATTATGGTTTGGTAAATCATAGCTTTCCGATTCTCTGTTCTTCCTTCTTGTCTGGTTGAATCTTTTCGCCACCGTTTTCTTCAGTTTGATGAAGATGGTGATGTACACGAATATCATGACTGAGATCGGAAGGGCAAACTCAAGGAACAAGGCACCGAAAGCGGTTCCAGTTCTCGTCGCATCGTTCGGGAAAATGAACAGCAGGCATTGGTCTTTTTTCACCCTTGTGAACCACATGAGATATTGCTGAAAAGCAAGTCCAGACGCCCAGGGCAAAGCGACAAGACAGGTGAACTTTTTTGATCTGGTCCGGTTATGGTAATGGATAGGGAACACGATGGCGTAGTAACGCTCTAGTGTCATCAAAGTTAGATTGAGCGAGCTAGCGACGATTAGGGACCAGAACGGATACCTGGAGTGCCAAAATGCACAGATGAATCGATCAAGTTTTGGGTTGATATCGGGCAAAGGTGGAAGGGGTGCGACGAAGCTTGCCAAAAGGAGAAGAGAAGTGAGGAGGTCAATTAGAGATTGATTGCCGATCAAGATATTGGCTACGTCATGGAGATCGCGAACGACCGCGATGACCAGGAGAACGAGTCCGTTGCCGAACACGCCCAATAAACCCATCACAATGTATATTGCGGTGATTGCAATAGCGGCGATCGTTGGACTTCCATCCTCAGCCTGCCCTCCACTAGTTGAATTCGAAAAGCTGGTATTCATTTTGTGCACAGATTACACCACAATCATGTAGTAGAAAGGAAATGTTTTTTTATAGTTCTTGGATCAAGCCGAAACTGATTATAGGACGTATGAAAACGCTAATGATCAACTAATTGTGGAAGTGATTAGAAAAAAAGTTTAAGAGATATAGCACTAAATGCGGTTATTATGCAGATCTATCTGAATTCAAACCAGCTAAACGAGGTAGGGAAGTCTTATTCTTGGAGCAGTTGGCCTGTACGAGCAAAGTGGCATCTATAGTTTCTGTTTGTCGATTTATATGCCTGCAAAATAGAGTGGATTCTCTCTCTTTTATAGAAATTTTGAAAGCCTAAATGAGCTAGGGTCTGAGATGCGAATAGCAGTAGCAGTAAGATGGAAATATGCAGTAATATTGAAGGGACGTGGACGATATCTTGGTAACATAATCACAATAGATTGAGTTGAGGAAATCAATACACGTTATTTAAACACTCCTCCTCGCAAAACAAAATATCAAACACTGATATCTGAAAACTGATGTTAATTGTTTACCCCAGCGTACGTCCGAGGAGTCAAGCAATTATATACATCTCATGTTTATTGGCTATCAAATGTCTTTTTTTTTTGTATCCAAATGCACACCTTTGATTGTCAATGTGAATTTGAATCCTATCGTGTCTACTTGTTTGATGAACAGAGAACAGGAGAAAACAAGCCATATATCATTTTATCATGTGAAGGTCTTATATGAATACGATACATTCTGTAAACCGTAATGTAATATATTGTTAGTGTTGACTGATGGTGATATTTGTTTCGATCTTTTCAATTACAAATGAAAGGATTTCTTATATTCAATATTTGGTTTCTTTTTACATGGAATTGAATAGAGCGGAATTATAACTTGATGCAACGGATACATGAACATCTCTAGGCTTCATTTTTTCCCCATAAACATCCCACTTTGCCAAAGAAAATATTTAACGATTTAATAAGATTTGAAAACGGGTTCCAAGTACCAATACCTTCAAAGGACGTCGAAAAGGCTGTTTAATATTGAAGACTGATTTCGCTGTTTTCATCCGGCCTATTGTGAATTAGATGAATCAATACGTCGATTAAGTTTCCCCGCCAGTATATGCAAAAATGCTTTTCATGATAAAGTTTTATTGGAGAAAAGGTTTTTGAAAACATGCGGATTTGACTACGATTTATGTCTGGGAGAGATGCAGTTGCTAATGCATTGAAAATCAATAACGAAATCGAGCCGTTATTCCTTAGAAAAATCTCTTTTTACTCGCTATTGTTGTTATCCCAGAATAAGCCTACTTGATACTTAAAAACGTCTTCCGCAAAAGACCATTTTGTATGCTTTGGTAAATAGAATATGGAACGTGAAATTAAGAAGAAACTCGGTCAATATATAGAAAGACATTTAAAAAGTTTTTACTCTTGAAACGTTGTCCTTCGCAAGCTTTTCTATTGAAACGATAAAAGTGGCAATATATTAAAATTGCATTTTAATATGTACTTTTAAATTGCATGCACATTCTTCGTTTTGATGTGTTTTTTTTTTATCGAAAATCAAGATCATGCGGCCAGCGTACATGTCCGCACGGACGTATTTATTCCTAAATCAAGTAGTTTAGTAAAATACGGATTTACGTCTTAAGTTGATAAATAGCAAGATACAAAAAATTGTTGAAGTCTCTCATAAGCATGATAAGCACGGGCGTAATTCCCGGGGGAAGGGGTACAACCCCCCCCCCCCCAACACGCACACAAACACACACACACACACCACCCTCACACACATTGATTTGTGGGGAACTGTATTGTTTTCTCCTATTGTATTTTGTACCCCACAAGCATTACGGAATAAAGGCCATCATTGTGCTCTATTGTTCTCTGTAGGCTCCCCACAAATGAATCTATGTAAGCCCACACCCCCCCCCCCCACCCACACACACACTTTTGAAGGAGAAGGGACTGCCTGTACCAAAAAAAAAATTAAATATGCCGCCACGTTTCAAGGAAGAAATTGTTTGCTTGTCAGGACATTTCCCCCCCCCCCCCTCCTTTTTTTTTTTTTTTTTTTTTTTTTAAATCTTGAATGCTGATATACAGGCCTACACTAATACCTTCGCCATCATTTCGCAATCATACACTATATTATGATCATTACCTTGCATTATTACCTTCGTTATGATAGACCATTACTTTCAAAATCATCGTAAGTTTACACCATTGCGTTCGTCATTATTACATTGATACACTATCAATATCACAATCATCACCTCACAGGGACAGGCCTATGTTATTTTCGTCATAATTATCTTGATACAGTACAATTACCTTTAAATAGATGATTGTAGTTTACATTTTCATCAGAGATGGCAGACATAGGCGTATGGGTACATTTTCGCGGGGGAAGGGGTGGCGTCATTTGTCTGAATATTACCTTTCCGGCTTTCTAACTTTTGCGAGCGAGCGGAGCCCGGGGGGGGGGGGGCGGAGGGTGGAGGGTATGTCTCATGAGGCCTATACGGAAATGATGGGTTAACTATTGAATTTTACAATACTTTCTGGCCGGTTACAGGGGATCTCGTAGTTGCAGCTTTAAATGAAGCATTTCAAGTTGGCGAACTAGCGGCTTCTCAAAAGCAAGCAGTAATTACTTTGATTTACAAAGAGGGAAAGGATCCACTAACTTATAGGCCAATATCCCTTTTAAATGTTGACTACAAAATGCTTGCAAAAAATACTCTCAACACTAGTGAAAGAAGTTTTGGATGAAATAATTTTACCAGACCAAGTAGGTTATATGCAAAATAGAAATATAGGTGAAGCCATACGATTAATAGACGATATTATATTTCATACCTCGAATAACAATTTACCTGGTTTTTTAGTTGCCATTGATTTTGAAAAAGCCTTTGATTCTGTTTCACATGCATTTTTACAAAACGTGTTATATTCCTTTGGTTTTGGCCCGTCCTTTCGTAAATGGATTGATATCATGTATACTAACACTCTTAGTTGTGTTTTAAATGGAGGATATTCTACTGGGTATTTCAAGATTGATAAGACAAGGAGATCCATATATATTCTTTGCATTAAAACCCTTGCTCACGCGATTCGAAACAATGATTTGGTCTTAGGTTTGCAATTTGGAGGCACAGGGGTGAAACAGGTACTTTATGCGGATGATATTACTCTTTTTGTTAAAAATCTCGAGTCAGTGAAAGCGATTGGAAGTAATATTTGAAAATTTTGCATGAGTATCTGGACTGAAAATGAACAAAGAAAAGACATGTTTTGTTACAGGTTTCCCTTTTGGAAAAGTAGTACCATTTATAAAAGTACTATTTTTCAGTTTAGATATACAGGTAAAAGAGAGTATGAACTATAATAAGGAAATTCTAAGTAAAATTTAAACATCTCTTTCATAGTGGAAACAGAGAGACTTAACCTTAATGGGTAAAATTCAATTGTTAAAAATATTTATATTCTCTAAGTTAATGTTTATTGCGTCACTCACTCCAATTCCTCACTCGCTATTTCATGAACTTGAAAAAATTACTTTTGCATTTTTATGCAGAGGAAACGACAAGATAAAACGGACGACGATGTTTCTAGATTATAAAAATGGGGGACTTAAAACGATGAATTTTGAATTATTGATAAAGTTTAAAGAATAATGTGGGTAAAGAGACTATTAGGTGGGGACCAGCAAATGAAATGGAAACAATATTTCATATTTCATATAACTCCAGTCAAACAATTGCATTGGCTTCCAGTCCAGTCACGCATAATTTTCAAAGTACTATTACTGACTTATTAGTGTCTTCATTCAATGGCTCCAAAATATCTCAATGAATCTTTGGTAAAGTATGTACCCTCTCGTAATCTCAGATCGGCTCAGAAAGATCTTTTATACATTGTCCTGTTATTTAGACCAAGTTTTATGGCGAGCGATCACTTGCTCACGCTGCCCCTTCACTTTGGAATACGATTCCATCCCATTTGAAGGATTCATCCACAATATCTCAGTTTAAAACCGTCTTGAAAACATATCTGTTCAAAAAGCATTTTGAATGAGCTATATTGTGCATTTTATAGCATCTGTCTCTCTTCTTATTCTTCCCTTTCTTAAAGCGCATAGAGACGCAATGGCAGTGATATGCGCTATAAAAGCATTTTTATATTATTATTATTGTACTCGGCATATAGGAGGGAAATCCATTTTCTTTTGTAACTATGAAATTAGACAGCTCAAGCTATTTTTACCGCCATTTTATGTGGAACTATTAGAGACATTGTTGGAAGTGGGAAATTTAAGACATATTTATGACAGTTATAAAGGTAATGAAGTTATTTTCAACAACAAACATATATGTTTTCGAGGTTTTCCATTCTATCATGTCATGGGCCGCGGAGCCGGGGGAGGGGGCTGGGGGGCTGCTGCCCCCCCCCCCCCCCCTCCACACACTTTTTTTAGTAGACACGTTAAAAAATATCGGGAAAAAGGCTCGAAAATTGTCATTAATGAGTGAAATCAGATCAGCCCCCCCCCCCACACACACACACACTTTCAAAAACGCTCCGCGGCCCCTGCATGTAAATTTAATATAAAAAGAAATAGTGAGATTGGAACATATTGTGCATAAAGATGGTGAATTAAAAACAGATGTATATTTTACTAGTAGAGATCTTAGTTCATGGAATATATTGCAGGTAAAACACATATTTGAAAAAATTCCCTTTAGTTGAAAAAGGCAAATGCATATAACAGATGAAAAGAAGAAGGAATTAGATAGGGCAGGAATTTTATTTATGCTCTCAGATAAAATTGTCCCCTTAAGTGAAATTTAATTAGAAGTCCCCCCTGTAGTAAATAGATTAAAAGAATCATTTGATTTTTCTATTAGAGACATCGAAAACATTTTCCTTAGACCGAGGAAATGTACTTTAAAAGTAATCTTATAGGGAATTCCAATTCAAAATGTTACATGGAATTATTTACACGAATCATGATTTATATCAGTTTGGATTGGCTCCTAGCAGTTTATGCTGCTTTTGCAAAAGGGAAGAAGAAACATTTCGTCACACATTTCAAGAATGTGAACATATTCAGTTGCTATGGGAAATCATGGGCAATGTGCTGAACTTGCCAATTTAAAGGAATTAAACTGGGAGAGAATTTTATTTGGTGTGACATTGGGTGATGTGGGGAAAATGTATTTATTAAATCATGTAACATTGTAAAATATTTAATACTTCAATGTAGAGAAATATACCTCCTAACAGCAAAGACGTGAGAGAAATATTGGTCGGAAATCAACTTGAAGAAAGAAAGATAGCACTACGTCGTAACACCCTGTCATTTTACTTAAAGAAATGGGAAGCTTTTGATTTCGGATGAAGGAAGGAGTCTTTGGATGTGAATTGCAATAGATAAAATATGTTAATTATATGGATTGCACTTCCATCCCTCCCAGGGGACTTTGCTTTTATTGGTTTTCTGCAGATTCTTACGCTTATTGTAAGTCACGGAGTGCGGAGAGGAGCGCTCAGGGATTGGGGTGGGGAAGAGGGGGGGGGGGCTGGAAGGGGTGAGGTATTGTGTTGAGATGTGCGGATATGTCTGTCTGCTGATGTTTTTTTTTTCCCTTCTCTCTCTCATATTTAATTTTTCCTCTTTTTTTTTCTTTTCTTCTCCTTTTTATCTTTATACATTTTTCTTTCAGTGAAAAAAAAACATAAAAGGAATAGTTATCTTTAATTTAAGGTATATTTTCAGTTGTATAAATTCTTTGTGCGTCCATGAATGTATACATTTTTGCAGATAACGCAAAGGTATATTATTTTTCAGTTGTTTATCTGTATAATTTCAAGTAAGCTGAGATATTAAGTGAATTACAAGTACATGTATGTGTAAATTCTTTGTTCTTCCATGAATGTATACATTTTTCCATATATATGTTTACTTGTAATTAATTTGTATAAGTTTCTGTTTATACCTAATTCATGATTGTAATGTTTCTATTTTTGTATATCTGTTGATTTCATTGAAAAGAAATGAATAAAATAATACTTAAAACAAAAACAAAAAATCTGAGTCCATGTATGTGTCCATGAAAACGAGTAAGTAGTTTTTTGTTGTTTTTTCATCCGTCAGACGGGTAACCCGGGGATCTCGTTTAGGGTATCAAAAACAGGAAAATTCTGAAAACAGGGTATCAAATTCACTAGTGATGAGAAAAGATCCTCGAAAAGGGTAGGAAATTTGACACTACCATTCGGGATATTTTTTCATGAATCCAAATCGGAGGTTCTCTTCTATTCTTATAATGAAAACATCATTCTGTAATGTGTTCCAAAGTAAATATTTTGTCTTTAACTTCCTGTTTGGTCAAAAAAGGGCCAAGAAGAACCAATCCTCGAATGGGGTGTACACTACTATGCAAGATCTTAAAATCCCTGTTAAGGATCTAAAATTCAAAAAATTTTCGCGGGTTTCCCTGTATCAAGGGTATTAAGAACCTCTCGACTTAATTTTCAGAAAGTCATGGACGCGGATGCCGTACATGCCTTAATGAGACATACCCTCCCCCCCCCCCCCTCCCCCCCCCCCCCCCCCCCCCTGGAGCTGAGCGAGCGAGCACAAAAATTAGCACTTTTTGTAGCTAAAAATAGATATGCAGAAATTACATATTGGGCCACATTACTACCCAAATACATGTATGAAGATACTCCCCCCCCCCCCCCCCCCCCCCTCGTACGCCTACACGTATAATTATGATGGCAGACGTAATCTAATGATAATCTTCCAAGTTTGAAGCGGCGGTTTTTATCAACTCACATTTACGTTTAATTTCTCTTCCTCTAAGACACCATACTTGAATTATCTCCTCGCGATATCGCCCGCTGGCATATCGCCCGCTGCGCTTGTCGACGTGCGACGCGACGACGGTACGGTACGCGCGACCTAGCTGTGCAATGAAGATAAGGAGTTTGGCAAATTAACGTTCATCAAGTGAAAATCATGGCCAGCCTTCTACGGAAAGCTGTTGGAGTATTAGTTCTGATTCCGTTCATTATCTTTAGCGTGTTCAAGGGACTTTCTCTCTTGTTATTATCTTTAATCTTCAGAGGAAGGACATGGGTGTTCAAGAAGAAGGAGCGAACTGTTCGACCGTCTTGTATGGAGGATCCAAGTTTAGGCACTCACAAAACTGTTCGAGTGAAGGTAAGGAGAAATAGGTCTAGATTTCTACTAGATCTAAGTCTAATTCTAAATATAACGTTAGATTGCCCTTTTAGACAATTAATCCTGTACTGTAGACATGTCAGAGGATCTCAGCTTGGCCTTAGTGGAAGTAGAAAAAAATATTACAAATTCTTCTTCTCTTCTACTCTAGTTCTACTTTCTAGCTCCTTAGATCTAGACATGTTAGAACTTCTTCTTCTTCTTCTTCTTCTTCTTCTTCTTCTTCTTCTTCTTCTTCTTCTTCTTCTTCTTCTTCTTCTTCTTCTTCTTCTTCTTCTTCTTCTTCTTCTTCTTCTTCTTCTTCTTCTTCTTCTTCTTCTTCTTCTTCTTCTTCTTCTTCTTCTTCTTCTTCTTCTTCTTCTTCTTCTTCTTCTTCTTCTTCTTCTAGCTTCTTCTTCTTCTTCTTCTTCCTCTTCTTCTTCGTTCAAGTTCTTCTTCGTTCAAGTTCTTCTTTTTCTTTTTTCTTTTTTTCTTTTTCTTTTTCTTCTCCTTTTTCTTCTCCTTCTTGGCTTCTTTTTCTTCTTTTCCTTCTTTTCCTTCTTCTTCTTTTTCTCCTTCTTTTAAATTCTTCTTCTTCTTGGGTTACTTAGGTGTAGAGACGTAAAGCTAAAGCTTATTTGACCCTCATCGCATTAGATAGTCTGGTAGGGTGAAAACTTTAGTGGATGGAATTGCCAGTGCCTCAGAACAGGTTTAACGTTAAACATATTGATAATGTGAGCAGTGGCAGAAACTGCTTCCTCTGGCAAAGCATTCAAATTATTACATGTAATGCTCCTGGATGTAAAGGCATTCTGCCTTATCTATAGTCTACTTTCAAATTTTGAGAACTTTTTTGTCGCCAGCCCTCTAAAAGTTGTTTAGTGGGGGGGGGGGGGGGGGGGACGGGGATTTAGATTTTATGGGGTCTAGTTTTCCTCCATAATTCTCAGAGCAAAAAGCAAAACAACAACCACAAAAACTTTTTCGGTGGAACTCGATAACCTTTTTTTTTTTGGTCAAAAGTTGTCAGGGGGCAGTCTGCCCCCCCCCCCCCCCATTCATGTGAGCTTTCTTTGATGAAAATGTGATTTCTTTGGTTCAATTTTTATATATTTATTTGTCTTTACCAGAGCTCTTTTAGAGCTATCGTAGAGCGAAATCGTTCACTGCTCACATGGCTTTGTTTTTATTCACTGGTCTGCTCTGTCTATATTACATGCAATTTTGCAGGGGCTAAATCTTCATGTGGTTGTATCTGGTAATCCCCAACATCCACTGATGCTCTTCCTTCATGGCTTCCCAGAATGCTGGTATTCTTGGAGACATCAGATCAGAGAATTCAACAAGGATTATTAGTAAGTATCATGGGACAGAGGATTGTACAACACATGCTTCAGTATACTATTAATACATGGTTGGGAGTGCGTTAGTGCGATCTGGCAACACAAAGGTTTTTATCGTGGTGTACTAACGCACGAGGCGTAGCCGAGTGTGTTAGACACCACAATAAAAACCTGCGTGTTGCTGGATCGCACTAACGCACGAACTCACAACCATGTATTAATAGTTTTATAAAACGGGTCTACACTCTTAGTGTTTTCTTACAATCTTCGAGTTTGATCCGGATTAGCCGTGCGTAAGTCCCCTCGCCGTGCGTTAGTACTTTTTTTTTGCACGGTCACGTGGTGTTATTTGACGAATCAGGATGGCTACATTCTTGAACCCGTTTTATAACAACAATTGCTGTGGGTCACGTTTGTACACAACTTCAACCCTGTACCACTCACACATATGAGAGGTTATTGTAGATAACCTAGCACCCCGTACCTTCCTACCACAAAGAATTGCTCCCCATAGCAATTGTGTGATCTCTAGCACATAGTCATACATGCATGTGTGCTGGAAAGGAGCAAGATCGCCGGCCAAAAACAGCCTGAAAATTTCACTTGACCAAGATGATAAAGATCCTATTGAAGAATCTGGCATGAAATCATATATTCTGTCATCCTAAAATGTAGAAGGAAGTTTGCCTGCTATATTGGTGTTTTCACCTCTTCAAGTTAGAGGTCGCGACCACCACCGAAATTGACACAGCCCCACGTAGTGATGGTTCCATGAGTGACCCTGGACCTAAGCCTAACCCTAAACCTGAACCTACATGTAAAACGCAATTGCACCCTTAATCCCAACCCTATATTATCTTTGACTAAATAAAGCCTGGAGCATACATGTATGTCAGACTCAGAGCACCGGGATAGCTCTAGTTCAATCAATGACACATCCTACCTTGTGGGCAGGGTCTTTACCCCTGTATTACACCCTTAATGTGGGCCCTTTCAGGACAGGAATTATTTAAGGGCTAAATTGATCACAGTTTGTTCTTCAAATTGGCAACAATAATATTTTTCGTTTAGTGCTACATGGTTGTAACAAAATGTAATGTCTTTGAAAACAATATACATCATTAGAAACTTAGTCGAAAGTTGAAAAAATTGCCAATTTTGTTAAAAAACAGTGATTTTGAACCTCTCAATGTGTTGCCAATTTAAGGATTTTGAAGCTTATTCTCCTTTTTAAAATTCCTGGCATCAAACGCAATATGATTATGCAACAAAAATGGACACAGTATGTGCAGAATTTTTTGCTCTTTCTACTCATGCATCTGGTATATTTTTTAAGGCTCTAAATCAAAAGTTATTGGGCCAAACCACAAAATGTGGTCAATTGTCTCGAAAGGGTTAATGTGGGGAATTCCAGAACAAAAATGTCTCTTTGACATGGCTACCAACAAGGGTAGGGAATATATCAATAATATACATGTCTACTTTCAACCAGCAAAATTACTTTGTTTCTTCCAAAGTCCAAACCACATACTTGGATGCTGCAAGGCCATATTGCACCCAGTTTGATCCTAGTTTAAACAAAGTCTTGCATAGAATCTGATTGTACATGTAGGTATAACAGCATACTAGATAAAGAGCAAAGGCTCCAAAATCGTGAGGACAAGAATCAGGTCTTCTTGTTTACTACACCAAGGTTAAAACTAAGTTTGTTGACTCTTCTGGAAATCCATGAATATCAAGTGAGCAGATAAGATAAAAACAGGCAAGTCCTTGAACTCTGAACAGCCTTAAAAGATAAAGTTGAGTTATGGTCATGCAATTAAACTACAAAGAAACTGTCTAGAAGTAATTAGGAAAGATTGATAGGAAGTGGTGTATACTGTAAGGTTTTAAGACCATAAAAATAGATTAGAAAGTGACTAAAAGTCACGCACAGAAATGTGTATGTGGGACTACACATGTGGCATGAAAATTTGGTCCTGACATTGTAGCTTTTTCTTATCATATTTAAAATATGGAGGTATTTAAAGAGCAATTTTTCAGGTATTCTTCGAGACTTACATAAAAAGAATTAGAAAACTTACAAGTTATTTTTCACCTTTTCCAGACCTCAACAAATTATCTGTGATAAAAACTTATCATGCCTTTTCTAAAGTGACTTCAAAATGACCAAAAAATAAGAGGATATCTTTCTACCAGTAAAGTAAACTGGTAGAAAATAAAAAAAGTAATCCTTAATTGACAGTGCATTGAGAATCACATGTGGACCTTTAAAAAATGATATTTTATATTGTCAAGATCTGTACAGTGTATGTATATGGCCACAAAATATACATGTACGGGTAAAACTAGCTGGCCTGGTGGACGTGTGTGTGTGTGTTTAATTAGTTTTTACAGACGTGTATCAATCAAAAATGGTTATTGACATAGATCTGGGACTTGCCTTTAACATCACCATCCGAAAGATGTGACCAAGATTTGAACTTTGGTCCGATCAGAGTCAGTTTGTAGGCGAAGACAGAGCTGCCTGCAGATTACCGCTAGACCAACTCCTGATCCTTATTGGTCCAATTTAAAACATTTAACCAGTTGCCTGCTGAACTCTTTAATTTCCATAGGCTTAATACAGTTACCACCCAGTTCCCGCAGGCAGGGGATTAGGAAAAAGATGCTGGCCTGATGTCTTTATCTAGATGAATCATGAGTTTACTCTCAAATCTTTTTCTTTTTTTTTTAATTACAGTGAAACATACCCAGTGTGTATCTTAGTTTAATCAACCGTTTGTTCATTCAGAATGTTGTATGAGAAATATGTATTTTCCAAGAAAACAGCTAATTTTCCATGCTTGAATCTAGTGCAAGTCATGTGCATTTAATAATTGTTATTTATTGTATATGTTTTTATTTTATCTAGCTGTGTATCCTTTGACATGAGAGGTGTTGGAGAATCAGATGCTCCCCTGGGTGTTAAGAATTACCAAATGGATGAACTTGTTGGTATGCACATTATTATTGTCATCTTAATTTTCATATTTTAACTCATAGCCCGCTATTGTTGACCACTGTCACTTCTGGGTTCTCGCTTCTGTCGACAATCGTCGACAGAAATCACGTACAAAAGATAAAGCCTTTGAAATAATCCAGCAGCCATGGGTTTCATAATACACAGGGCAAAGAGTTAAAAAGGGGAATTAACCTTTTCATCTGGAAAGTTTGCTTGGATGAAAGCAGATTTTTTTTGTGCTTCTACTCAATCCAAGTCTCCATGAAGGGTAGGTCCCCCTTAGTTTTGCTTATTTTGATATTGTAGTCACATGATCTTTTGAATATGAAAGTTCAAAAGCAAATTTTATTAATAATTCCCTAAAATTCATTGTAAAGCAGTATTGAGTACTGTTCCTATTGGCTGAGTTATGCATGCTTGTTGCACATTTCACACTCACAAAAGATGGTAAGTACTGTAAAATGACTAGAAATTCCATGTGGATAATAGTAGTAGAAGATATATTAACAGATAGATGAAGCTCGGTCAGTGTCATATTATGAATATGTGGTTTTCATTCGTTTTGAATACAGATATATCAAGATAAAGTTGAGTTCAGTAAGAAAAGTTATCGTCTCCAAGCACTTTGGAAAGGTTAATTATGTAGTACATAAGCTTGGGAAAGCTTACAAATTCTTTTACATCTTTACCAGAGTATGTAGTACATAAAACTGCGAGTTTTTGGAATCATCAAAATGATAACAAATTGACTCATCCCACTGAAAAGCACATGCACTGCCCACAGAAATAGGTATGTGAAATGAATGTTTCATCCTAACACATCAACTATTTCTATTCGTATTTCGAATATGGGGGCATTTGAAGAACAATCCCTTTCAGGGGATATTTCTGTTATGTTATTTCTACTATGATATTCTTCCCAACTAACATAGAAAGCATGGGAAAGGTTACAAATTCTTTTACATCATCATTACCAGAGCTCAACCTTCTTTTTGATTCTTGTGATAAGACCATGTTCAATTACCACTACCATTTCTGTGTTTCAGAAGTATTTCTGTTCCTCTCTAACTTGTCCATATGAAATACAGGTGATGTGAGTGAGCTGATCAAAGTGTTGGGATACACATCCTGTATCATCGTAGGACATGACTGGGGTGGAGCAGTAGCCTGGCAGTTTGTAGCTCGTTACCCAGACCTGGTGGAAAAATTCATCAACATGAACATCCCCCACCCTGGCAGGTTTACAGAGGTACTTGAGAGTGGAATAGCTCAACTTATGATGTCATGGTAAGGGCACTTAAATTGCAATATATAGTTTTGTCCCCGCCGAACGAAGTTCGCGAGGGGACTATGAAACGGGCTCCGTTCGTGTGTGCGTGTGTCCGTCTGTCCGTCCGTCCGTCCGTCCGTCCGTCTGTCCGTCCGTCCGTCCGTCCGTCCGTCCGTCCGTCTGTCCGTGTGTTAGAAAATGCTACTTCTCCGTCATTTCTTGGCCGATTTTGATTCTGATTGTTTTATCTGATAGGGCTGGGTGGGGGCTTCCAAACTTCTACACAGAATTTTGAAATTCATTATTCATGCAAATTTATGCAAATTTATTCAAAATGGCTGAAGGTTCATAATGTTTTCATGTTTTATATTTCAGTTGTATACATGCATTGTTGGTATTCTCTTTTTTTGCATGCAGTAACATTATTATTTTATTCACTAAAGTTTTTCACTGAAGTTTTAAGGTTCAGGCTAGTTAATTTCCACAGATCTGCACTTCCGGCGGGGACATTTATTACGCATTGCGTAATTTACTCATTCACTTGTTTATATTTTGGGTGTCAAATTTCCGACCTCGTATTTCTTTCCACCCTTATCTACAACTTGGAAGAGCGCCAGAAAAAAAAAACACAAATAGACTTTGATGTGATTTTCAGTATATTACCATGTATGTATTGTAGTGTACGGAAGATACAAATTGTTGTTAAAACTGCTGGTGTAAGAGTCTATATCTAAACTTTGCGGAGATGCGCTTGCATAATTTTTAAAGTACATTCTGTGTGTATTTGGACGTGCGAATATCGCAAAACGACTGGATCGGAACTAGCGAGATAACACACTGCGATTTGTGATCCATGTGCTTGTACATGTAGCTAGCTAGCTCAAGCGCATGTATGCATGCATGCAGCATGCATGGCGTGCACACACGTACGTATGTACGTAGTTACTGTGTGAGCTGCGCTAGCATTAGCCAAGATAAGTTAATTCTATGCAGCAGTACATGTATGTTTATCCATGTCCTGATGATATGGTACTACCTCAATTTTCAATAACTAAGCATTTTGCGTTCTGGACACGTCTTTTTGTGCCACTTCATTTCACTAGTACCTAAGATGTCTTTTCCCTACTGTTACACTCCCTACAGGATTGTATTTGAGTTATTCCAGTTGCTGTTTCTTGGTTGAGGGTCTCTATTTCAGTATGTGACTTTCAATAACGTATACTTGGCTCCCATAATACTTCTCCATATTTGAAATAATTGTTAGAAATTGAGCCCTGATTTGTTACACTATGTTATGTGCCTGCTAATGGTTTAATACTGGGCAGATTTAAACCATTTAACATCCCAGTTTTTCTTGTATGAACCCGTATATTTCTAATGGGCTTTGACAACTTCCCACTAAAGCCCAAACAGGGTCCTTTTGCAATTGGCCACAGGGGGCACATATCCCCATTGTGTCACAATGTGTCACTACGTGTTGTGGCAATAGAGAAAATTAAATGCCATAAAGTTCTGGCTGATTATCTTAACCTGTCGACTACTGAATTCTTTAACTCTCATAGGCTTAATACTGGAGCCAGCCGGTGCCTGTAGTCTGTAGGTTAATGTTATGCAGATCAGAGGATGAATACATAAACCAGCAATGCGAGACTTACCTGAATGATCTATTGAGAACATTCCTAAAAAGGCATTTTGTTTCATGACATTTAATTTCCTCTATTGCCACACGTGATGATAGATGCTGCATACGCACCCCCTGTCAGCAGAGCTGGACCAATAGCGACAACCTGCTATTTTAAGTGAAATCAGAAAGTCAACATTGGTCCTTACTATTAGTATTCATTCAGTTTATGTATTCTTTTCTTTTTGTCCACTTCTATAAAGGTATATCATGTTCTTCCAGTTACCCTACCTTCCTGAAATCATGGTCTCAATGGGAGACTACTCCATGATCAAATCAGCTTGTAAGAAGGGACCCACTACAGATGAAGATGTGGAAGGCTTCAAATACTCCATGAGCAGACCAGGTAGGAAGTCATTTCTCCAACATGTGCTCTGGTGACAATTGCTCCGGGTGTTTTTTTTCATCATAGATATAGGGTTAGGGTTAGGGTTGCAATTTGCTTTTAGGTTAGGCTTAACCGTTTTCCCTCTATTGTCGACTCCCGTAACCAGCGTGGGCTCGCTTCTGTCGACTACAATCGACACTCCACACGAACAAAAGAAATAGCGCCTATTCGATTGCATGATCGCACACACACTCTAATCCTGTGCACTGATGCATTCTTTATACACATAGCTTTCATTGCATTGGGTTTTCGGTCGTCGTTTACATTGGATTATTTCAAGTAAATCGCCATTATTTATGCGATTATTTGAAAATAATTGCCATTATTTGAAAATAATTCAGCAGCCTTGGGTTTCATAATGCACAGGGCAAAGAGTTAAAGTTGGAATTAGGGTTAACCTGTTGACTACTAAATTCTCCCATTCCCATAGGCTAAGTACAGGGACTACCTGGTTCCCGTAGGCAATGCATTAAATACTGGTATAGTCCAGTTTTGAAACTTAGAATTTGGTTAGTGTACAGTATTACTGCAGAGCCTTTGTCGATGGAGCATGTGTTATACTAGGAATTCATTTCATCTCTAGAAATATTTCACTATCACTACACAGCCTTATGCTAGCTTTACATTATGTTCCCGGCGGCCACGGCAGCCCCGTTGCCAGAAACGTTGTGCGCCGTGGGATTTTGGCCATTTTTTTCTCCGTTTTGTTAGGTCTTGCTAAGGTTTCTCACGGTCTATCACGGGATACGTGATGGGCCGTGGAGGGAGGGGCTGCTGAGTCCCGGAGGCTCAAAGACAGATGCCAGTATGTTCCTTCCGGGTCCGTCACGTTCTGATGGGGTCCCTCACGTTTCTCATTTTCTGATCAAGGTCTGACACGTTTTTCACGTTCTGTCAAGGCTTTCTGCAGATGAAACGTGGACGCCGGGCAGGTTTGGAGCACATTTGTGCCCAAGGTATAAATAGAAGGCCTCCCAAGCAATAGGAATCATTGTATCCTGAGACTTTGACGTCCTTGATTGCTCAGACTCGAATGAAGCTCCCCTGCCGGGCCCAGCTTTTCTGCACTCCCTCCGAGACCACTCGCGCCGTGTCAGACCATAGTAGAATACATCACGCCAGGCCCGTAAACAGTCACATACTGTGACGCGCTGTGATTGAACGCAACAAAACAGCTACCATACACCCTAGCTTGCCGTGAGAACCGTGACAAAACGTGGCAAAACGGGACAAAATGTGCAGATCTGTAGTTCTAAAATTTATGCTAGCAATACAAAGAAATTTCCATGTTATATTGAAACTATCAGGGATTTTAAAGAATTAAAAAAATACAAATGGAGTGGGACAGGCAAAATTATCTTGATATAACAATATTTTGTTACAGCATTGTTAATGACAAGATTCGACTGTACAGTTGTACAAATTATAACATATGAATTTCATCTGTTGATTTTAATCTCTATAGGTCGTGCAACATCATTCCTGAACTATTACCGTGCAGCAATCAGATATCCATTTGTTGAGAAATCCGATAAGATTCGTTGCCCTACACTCCTTATCTGGGGTACAGGAGACTTTGCTCTGCACACTGACAACTCTTATGGGACAGAGAAGTTCTGTGACGACCTCACGGTTGAGCGTATAGAAGGGGGTGACCATTTCATTCAACAAGAGAGACCGAGAGATGTTAATGAGATCATGAGAAAGTTTCTCTCAGAACATTAGATGTCTTGGATTGTATCCTTAGTCAGTCCAGTCTAATATATCTGTCAACAGGGCATGAGCCTTTGTGCTTTGTTGAGCAATTATTCATTCTCAGAATGATAAATATTTTTCAATTCACAGAATTTCTGTGAATTGATACATATTTATGTAATTTCTAAGCCTTAAAGCTTTGTTGAGCAATTATTCATTCTCTGAATCGAAACACATTAATGTCGTTTCTTATTTTCATGAAATTCTGAGGTATATCCTTGACACTTAAAGTGGTTGTGACATTTATTTTTCTTCCAAAGTTAACAATACTTGGCCAAGTTCAGCCTGTAATCAAATATATCTACAGTTAACTTTGCATAAGTCTAATCTGTTGGGACCACCAAAAATAGTACGTTATATATAAATTTGACTTAGGAAATGTAAATAACACAAATTTTGCATAGTTTGGTCCAACAAATTTATTTGACTTAGGGAAAGTTCAACTTATGCGACTTATGCGAGTTCTACAAGGTTAACTGTAGTGATAGCTAGATATTACATTCAACAGTACTCTGTAGTTGGTTTGGAAAACTTCTTGCTGATTTTTTTTTTTTTTTTAATGTTTGTAATGTACCAACCACCTGAAAAAAGAATTTGTATACCACTATTAAGTATAAAATTAACCCCAAAGAACTTTATCTGAAATTCTATAGGTCCACAGTTTAGGAGTATGAAAGAAATAAAGGATAACATGAAGGTGCCCGTGCGGAACCAAACCTCCGAGTTGGGTCCGCGCGAGCGCGTATGGGTTCGTTGAGTAGTGTACTCACGAGTCGCTTTTATGCTTACAGAGAGTAATATCTCTTTATAGTGATATTCGAAGCCCATATTTGGAATAGAGTAGAATGACATGGAACCTGTAACATACAGAGTAAAATATTTTTTGGTGATTGGTACCCTTTGAAGCCTGGGTCACATTTGACAGATAACAATAATGATAACGAGATTCTTTATTAAAGTTACACCTTAGGGCTACCCTACTATTAACAGACTCAAGTATACTCACACTTAGTACATGTACACATCGTATAGTAGGGAATACCTTTAATTGAAAATCCTGTTATCGTTAATGTTATCGGTCAAATGTGACCCATGCTTTAGGAGAATAGTATCATTGTGTTTCCATTCTTTCATGAAATGAATGTCATGTTTGTCATCTAAATTACGCAGAATTAAGTTTTTGGACATGATCACTTATTAAGAACTTTGAACCAGCATAGCTGCAGAACAGATATATGTATTATGTACAACTATTCTTTCATCTTATGAAGGATAAAACTTGTTGGTATGTTAGTCAGTTAGTGTTACCTTGCTGTTTCTATTTCTTGTATGACACAAATTTTAGAACTACAGATGGAATTTCAAATGGTAGAAAGCTGTCAATTATGAAGATGCATTTCACAATGTGATATTTCATTATAATATAAAAGTTTTATCTTGCTAAATAGGTGAACTGATAAATTCAAAGCTTCCCGAGTGAAGTTATAATTTACCAAGGCTGCAGGGGGAGGTTGAAATATGGCACAAGGAGAATTGTTTATTTGAGAGTGAATATGTATAATGCAGAATGACGTGCATACAATATTAGTTCAATGAAATCAAGGGTATTTGTAATCGCATGTCATTCATCTTGATTAGGTAGCTTAGCAAAGTGCAATGGCGCGTAAAGACACAAAGAGCGAAGTTGCTAGTTTTGTCTGTGCATCTAAAATCACAACCAGACATATCTGAATAAAATTCTTCATATTTTGCTTAAAAATGTTCATAGAGTTAAATACTAATTCTAGATCCTATTATTTTGCTTCTGCCTCTGTAGAATTAAATTATGATTTTGAATAATTTTCTCATCTGCGTCTTTCCAGCGTTCTTATGTGCCATCACGTTTCACTAGGCTACCCTACATTCAGGTTGCCGCACTAGTCAAATGCATGTAGCCTAGATTAGACAATGCCACCCGATTCACTGATGGGACACAGTAAATAATAGTGAAAAACTGTAAAAAGAGCAGTTTATACTGTACAGATTATGTAATCCCTAAGCTGGGCTATAGATTGAACACGTTAATAAAACTGTACCCATCATATTCTGTATTCAAGACACGTTTATATTCACCTGATTCATGATGATTAAATATTGTCCAGGGGGATAATGCAAAAATGTTCAACTAGGGTCAGTCTGGGCGTCTGTTTCGACCTCTTTGTCCTAGTGCTGCTCTCGCGGCCTCTGCGAGCCATCTGAATGCAGTCAATGCACGCTCGTTACACGTAATTTCAGAAGTAGATTACACGATTTTCAGTAGTGTACTGTGTTTTATTTCTAAACCAGGGATAGGGATTACATGATCTGTACAGTATTAACTGTGTTCTTTTCATAATTTTTCACTTTTGTCTACTGTGTTCTGTTTGGGAATCAGGTGACAATGCGATTAATGGATACATGCATGGAAGCATTGATGCGCAGTATGATTGATGAGTCTGTTACATGTATACGCCATACTTTGCAAAATAGGTTGTTACATATACATGTATAACTAACTACTGAATGTCACATGATAGTTGTTTAGCAGATAGGATACCCTCTAACAAAATACCTACATGTAAATTAAAAGCAGAACAATCATAATAAAAACAGTACATATTTGAAGTTCTGTACTTAAAGATGCATAATTGTCTCTCAAATAGTAATTTCATTCATGTATGTACAGTGACAGAGTGTACATTTGGTACCAAAGAATTTGTAACTACATGTACATGTAGTGTACTTTTTGAGATTAGTCATTAGTAAGTCATAAACTATATCTGCTGCCTTTTTAACATTGTTACCTGTTTGTTGGACATCTTTTATGCATTATAGTACTAGTTTATTAAATTCATACAAATTGACATATAAATGTCTAAATTATATAAATGGCTAAATTTGTATGTTTAATTAGGTAGATTCTATTGGTGGACATGAAATTTACAATGCACAAAACAGTGGTCCATTGAAAGAGAGCTAACAAGTGTGATATTCATGGAAATTTAAGACATGATTTCCATTTACACGCCTCTCTCTCTCTCTCTCCTTTCACTCTCCTTTCACTCTCTATCTCTAACTTGATCGCAAATACTTTCAAGAGAGTTAATTCCCCCAAAAGATTGATTTTGCATGTACTCAAGTCTACAAATTCCTGTTAAAGACAAATCAGTGAATAAGTCTTTCAGAATGTACAAATATTTAGTTTCTTAAATGCATTTCAAAAACACACACTTCACAAGACATGAATGGTGAAAACTGCTCACTGAAAAACAATACAGCAATATAGGCCCTACCTGCTAAAAACAGATCAGTGAATTAAGGTTCATGTACAAAGTTCTCTTTCATTATTGTAATGTATAATTTAAAACAAAAAAAAGTTCCCAGACTAGCAGACATGGGAGGGGGGGGGGGGGGGGTAGTAGGCTGTTTCCAGGGTGTTTTCAACTAGGAAACTCCCTTCGGCTACTACTGTCATTCAAACCCCTTCCCTCTCTCCCCCCCCCCCCCCCCCCCCTCCCCACCCACAGCAAAGAGTGTTCTGAATTTGCACTACTGTCATTTACAATTATGGGCATGTCCGGACCTTGTCTTTACCCACTGTGTTTTTGCGAAGGTACACCACCTCATCAAATGCACGATTGTCATTATTCTTTCTAGTCCACTCGCCTCTCAAGTTTTTATATATCAAAATAGCAAGTACTGAAGCATCGAAACGGTGCTTTGGTAGCCGTGCTCCAACCGGCGAGATGCAACGATATTCCAGAGCACACTTCAGCATTGGTTGCACTATGTTTTCGTGTAGATATGAGCTGTTGAGGTATAGTTGGCGATTCGCTGCTGCGTGTGGGGCCAAGTCATCTGAATTAAAATATTCTGTTCTATTAACACCAAGATTAGCGTAGAGTTGGGGATGGGTGAAATAGTACTGATGTTGAATTTCTTCTTTTTTCTTGGGATCGAATGCGTGGAAATGGGTTAGGTATCCGTGGTGTTTCAAGGAAATTGGTATAAGGTTCTTCAGTGAGGCCTTGAGACGGATGGACGAATCTCCCCAGAAAACAGCACCAAATTCCCTCAAGGTTATCTGTGTCAAAATGATACATGAATTTAATTTGATTTAATTCATTCTGGTTTACTGATAACACATTCAAACTAGCAGCCTTAAATGTGAAACAAATTGAATTTACAACACGAAAATATATAAATGCGAAATAAATAAACGCATCCATTAAAATACATTAAAATTGTTTCGATAAAATTACAGTGATATACAAATAGAAATAACATTGAACGATAAAATCACCAGGAAAAAAATGAAAAGGATTGACTAGATAAAGGGATGCGGGCTAACTCGGCACTAGGGTGAACTCGGCCTTGGCGGTAAATCGCGGCTGAGTGAGCCCAGAGAGTTAAGCAAACACTTGTGTTGAATTTCGCATTAATTACACATTTCAAAACACTTAAATTCAAATTATTTGATATCAATGTGTGAAATGATTAGCAAAGAAGTAATGTTGACAATTTCAAGAACTAAAATTATTCAAAACATGAAATTTAAGGCTAAAAAAGGGTACGGTGCGTAGCGTAGACTTCAACTCTTGAAACATAGTCACCACGCAGTGCCGAGTTAGCCCGACTCCAGATAAAGGTATAGATACAGAAGAAAAGAAGAAGAACTAGGTGACGAAATCGAAGAACAAATACATACTCATACAAGCATCTGAATCAAGATTATAATTGCAGTCAAGTACACGTATACAAAGTTCGGAACCATTAATAATAGATTTACAAAACGTGCAAATACACCAATACCGTCTTAGACATTAAAATAGGACACATCCCATCACATTGAATCTGTCATATAAGTGTCCCAAGGAATTTGACAAGATGACGATATCCAGGGATATATCAAAGGTTTACCATTTGAAAGAAATTGTAACTTTATGTTGCAACTCGAAACTGTACCGGTCGATGCAGTGCTCGCTTGCGATTTTTTTTCCTGTAAATGGAATGCTTAAGAAATTGCTTTTGTAGGCTTAAAAATCCACACACAAAATTACCGCTGGGTCGCTTCGCTCCCTCGCAATTTCGTGTAAATATGGGAAAGGGGTAGGGGTAGGGGGTTCATTTTTTGCCCCAGAACTCTAATACAGAAAAGGCCCTTAAAGTTTGGAACCTAGAAAAAAACTACCTTGCTTCGCAATCTCGCACAAACAATTAGGACAACACATTTTGTCAGGTTATGAACGAATTTCCTTCCTTATTTCCACGTACATGTAACTACAATAATGCAAGTAAGAAGGGAGGTGACAATTAGGAGAATTGCGATAATTCTGCGTTGTACACCCCCAAACCGCAGGGTAAATGCAGCAGAAGGGCCATTCTTTGTAAAGTGAAACTTTTTTGACAAAAATGAAGTTCGTTCTTGCTGTTTTTGTATAATATTCCAGAAGAGTAATGTCTAAAGTTACATGGAGCACATTTTCTTTTTTAATTGAAGGCCCAGTTATGCTAATTTGAATACAATTACATTGGCATAAATTAAAGTAAAAAAACATATTTTTTTCACTGTATAATAGTCATCTCTCAGTATGAGCTTTAATAGGTGTTGCCACTATATAGTGAAATCACACCCTTGCCAGGTCCTCTTGCAAGTAATAAAGCTGAAGGAAAAAGAAAATTTGTCTATGCATTATGTAATAATTAACATGCATAATTAAGTAATTTTGATGTCACACACGTGACCCCAAAACATGAAAAGTTTATGCTATTTGAAAAATACAATTTGGATAATCTATAATTTTCCTGTCATAAGCTAACTTATATGTGTCCTCAATCTCACCAAATATAATTCCAAATATGATTCTCGTTCTTTAAATATTGCTCAACTAACTTTGTGACACACGTGACCTGAGTGCAAATGGTCAAGTGCATATGTACTGGCCAAGTCATGTGTAGAGTCTTCTTCATCTATTATTGTTAAGTTTCTTGACCTAATAATTCTGTTTTCACTTTTTGTATTCCTCTTGCTTAATCCTCTGAATTGATTGCGTAACCCCATACAATTATGATCAAATTGTTATTAGCTATCGCATAATATTATGTAATATAATTGGCCAATGGAAATGTGCTTCTGAAAATAGTTTATAAACCAGGCTGACGATGAATATTCATTTATATCAGCATGAAAACTTTGATTTTTTTTCTACTTTGATTCTTCGATCTGAACATTAATAATGATAATAGTAAATATGAATATATAATAATAATAATTACAATAACAATCATAATAAGAATCAATAATAATAATACTATGTGTTGTTTACCCAGTGTAGCCTCATCAGTACTAATTACTTTTCTCCCTGAGGGCCCTGCAAGTATTATTACCCTGGTTTTAGCAAGACAACTGTAGGGCTCAGTGCATTCAAGAAATAAATCCTATAGGCACCCACTTACTACACCTGGATCGAGCATGGCAAATGCAGATAAATGTCTTGCTATTAAAAGGACGTTAGTGCCATGGCAATTAATTGAACCCCATACCTTGTGATCTGCAATATGGTTACTTATCCACCAGACCAAAATACCTCTACGGTATATCAATAAATATATCAATAAATGTATGAAAATGAAAAAGAAAAAAAAAATGTGTGTTCCCTGGGTATTTTTCGCTTTGCTTCCTCGCATAATGTTGTACCCGAGATCTCGTTATTTCGCTCCCAAGTATAGGACAGTGTTTTGAAAGGCTCATGATTGATAATAAAATCTCGTTGCTTTGGTCGCTATCATGTAAGTTCCATCGCCCTGTTGTTAAATATTGTGCCCCAATTATGATTAAGTGTATAAAATCGCTTTTGCAAAGGTTCATCACTGAAAGAAATGTCAACTTTCGGTTGTCTTCCTAAATTCCTCGACTATTTCTTATTGGTTTCCATTAATAATGTTGAGCCCCATTTGAGAAGGAAGTGAATATAAAAAAAGGTTTATAAATGTTCAAAATTCGGATCTCTACCCCTCGAACGCAGTGCAAATTTTCCGGGGTAAATTGCATAAGAAATTGCGTTTTCTGGGTGAGAAATGCCCCCAAAAAATCTACCACTCGGTCGCTTTGCTCCCTCGCTTGTACAATGACGTGGATAAGTTGGGGGGGGGGGGGGGGGGTTAGAGGCGCAAGTTCATTGTTTGCCCCGGGCGCCTAAATGCCTAGAGATAAGCAACAGAATAAAACAAAAAATATGCTCGCAGCACCCCCACTGAAGAAAAAAAACTAGCACATCAATGATGTGGCGCTCATCCGGCATCCAGCAAAGAAATTCACGCAATTTGTACTTTGAACTGAGTTGAGACTGTAATGAATACACGAAATGTATATGTATTGGTTAAATGCATGTACAGATGATGAAGTGCCTATTGCAAATCTGGCTAAATGTGGTGTTGGAAGGAGACAGTGACGTGTAGATATGAATGAAAGTCTGGAAATTCACAATCAACTCAAGTTGCACGACTCCAGGTAAATTGTAATAGTTTTACTGGGTGAAAGAGAAACTTGAAATAAAGCATAATTTTGCATAAATTAGCATAAATAATTTTCTAGACAAAATTTCAAAATTCTGTGTAGAAGTTCAATGAACCTCATGAAAGTCTTTAAGATGGAACAAAAAAAAATCAAAATCGGTCAATAAATGAGGAAAAAGCAATTTTCGTGATTTTTAAAATAAATTTCGCATAAATTAGCATAAATAATTTTCTAGACAAAATTTCAAAATTCTGTGAAGAAGTTCAATGAACCTCATGAAAGTCTTTAAGATGGAACAAAAAAAATCAAAATCGGTCAATAAATGAGGAAGAAGAAGCAATTTTTTTATTTTTTAAAATAAATTTCACATAAATTAGCATAAATTTTCACATAAATTAGCATAAATAATTTTCTACACAAAAATTCAAAATTCTGTGTAGAAATTCAATGAACCTCATGAAAGTCTTTCAGATGGAACCAAAAAAATCAAAATCGGTCAATAAATGAGGAAGAAGAAGCAATTTTCGTGATTTTTAATTAATTTCGCATAAATTAGCATAAATAATTTTCTAGACAAAATTTCAAAATTCTGTGTAGAAGTTCAATGAACCTCGTGAAAGTCTTTCAGATGGAACAAAAAAAATCAAAATCGGTCAATAAATGAAGAAGAAGAAGCGATTTTTGCGATTTTCGAAGAATGCGCATAAATTAGCATATTTAATGAGTTTCAAAATTCTGTGTAGAAGTTTCGAATCCCCCACCTAGTGCTATCATATAAAGCAAACGGAATTAAAATCGGGTAAGAAATGGCGAAGAAGAAGCATTTTGAAATTGTGGACGGACGGGACGAAGGACGGACGGACGGACGGACGGACGACGGACGCCTCGCCATGGCATAAGCTCATCTGCCCATTCGGGCCGGACAAGCTAAAAATCGTTCCCAGGGGCCTCCCCCCCCCCCCCCCCCCCCCCCACGAGGATTTCCAAAGTTCCGATATTCGGGCAATCACAACTTCATATCTGAGTAGCGAGGTTCCCAGATAATTATGTAACTTTTGTACATTTTCAATTCGAAAAGTTTAAAAAAAATTGCTCGCTCGCAGATATTTAGAAATTGAAAAGTTTATATCATGGCAAAAGGTGTCAGCCCCTTTGCGAAAATGAACAAGATCTCTACATCTGCGACTTTCTTTTATTATTATTTGTGGGTGGAGGTTAGGGTGCAGCATTTTTGTCGGCAAATTTTGGTTACGCACCCTAAAAAAATTGTCGGCAAATTTGGGGGTCACACACCCCCTCCCCCACATTAAATATGTTCTATGGACGCCCCTGGTGACAATGTAATATATTCCCACCAAGATTTAAAGCCGCCTTGTCGAGATCATTTTCTTTCCTTGTTCGAGTAAAATACTTTCTTTTTGTGAGTGCCGAGATCTGAAGCTGAGGGGCATCTCGGTCATCCTCCGACAATATGTCAGAGCAGTAAGGGGTAATAATGTACCTGTATAGGAAAGTAAAACCGTTTTTGTTTTACTTTTCATACCCATGTCCAGAAATTTAATCAATTTAAACTTTTATGTGGAATTCAACATTCTAACAAGCTATTCTGCTTTATCATTCATTATCATTGGCGGATCCAGGGGGGCCCGGGCCCCCTCCCCTGGGACCAAAAAGGGGACCAAAAAATGCTGAGGACCTTTTTTTTTTTTTTTTTTTGCTTGTCAGAAAATTTTGTGAATATTGAGCCCCCTCGCTCAAGAAGTCCTGGATCCGCCACTGGCAAGACCTGCTTGCTTTTACAATGTAACCATAGACTAATTTTCTATTATGTCATTGTTATTTTTTTTTTTTTTTTTGTTCAAGAAATGTAAACAAGTAAACTACATGTACATTTTATAATCACGATAATAATAACTAAAGGCATACTTTCCCAGTCAATTTGTTAGACTGAAGTACATGTAACTTTTTTACATAGAAATAATTAAAAAGTTCAACACCACTCCACAGTCCCAAGAGAATATTCAAAAGGCAAATTTCTGCACATACTTACATCAATTATGATTGGTTTCCAGGCATACGTGTGTAGATTTTTTACATGTTTCGGATAGGAGCTGAAAGGGAATTCTCGCACTTGAATATTGCACAAGTTTTGGATCTGCGGAGAAGCAGGAAAAATAAATGAATATCGTCTCTCTATGCAAAAATTACGTGAGTTGACCCGGTTCACACAGGCGTCATTTCGATTGCGGCTATACCTGCGCTAATCAAGCCTGTGAAGGCAATTAAGACCCATATGCCAGTTACTAAAAGTATTGTTTGCACTGTCATTTTCATTTGCAATCACTTCTTAAACAATATCACTCTATCAACGAAGTCACTGACGCGGTCCTAACGTCAGCAAATTACTCCTCGTGTGAGCCTGACTTTAATGAGCTTCCAGCTCTCAGTAGACGATATCTTGTTGATGAAATATTACCTTACAATACATGTTGTGTTTTCACACGTTTCATTACTCTGTTTCGGAAGAGCAGACTAAAAGAACAGTCGTAAATGAATCAAAGTGGAATCGAATGACAATACAATGCATCATATGCATGTATTCAGTGGCGTATCTTGAAGTTGATAAACAGTGTGATGCTAAACGCAAATCTGTTATACCTTTGGAAGACAGCAGGAAACAAAATTGAATTATGATTTGTGAAATAAAAAGGAAATGAAATGAATTCTGCAAGTTTGTTTATCTTATACTTCTCATATTTTTATTTCATTTTTCATATACTTTTTGTTTCCTCACATAACAATTTGGACTGCCCTTCAGGCCTATAATTCGTAATATATTTTATGTATTCATTGAGAAAACAACAGGATATGTATAAAGACAACATAACAGTATAAGTTACAGCAAACTTATCAAAATAAATTATAGTTCATATTTACTTGATAAAAACAAACAGATAAACGAATTCTAATCATCAAATCAATTTTTTTTTTTTTTTTTTTATATAGCACATGAAGTTTGCATTCTTTGCATTCTTACCTTTTGGAGAGAAGTTTTATTCAGTCCTAAGTTGTAGACGATAATGATTTTCTCGGGCATGAATTTCTGGATCGTAGCAATCCAAGGCAAAGCCTCTTCATAATGGTTCTGAGATATAGCAGTAATGACACCGAGTCTATCATATAGTTCATTGATAGGAGGTATCCATCGCTCAATATCAATCTCGGCATCCTGTGGGTTAATGGTTAATGGTAAAAGAGGCATACATGTATTTTCAAACATCATAGGATATGCCTTGTTGAATATATACCCTGCCGGAAAAAAACGCAGTGTCCCACAGTGTGTTCACAAAATGTTCACAGAGTGTTCACATAGTCGACTCTGTGAAAATGTGATTCACCATGTTAAAACGCTCGAATTTAACAGTGTGAAGATGATTTCACACTGTGGACACCTCCACAGTGTGGTTTACCACAGAGTGTTCACATAGTGATGTTCGATTTCACAGTGTGAATTTACTCGCTCACAATGTGAATATGTGATTCGAATTTAACAGTGTGAAGATGATTTCACAATGTGAACACACTGTGGGACACTGTGTTCTTTTCGGCAGGGTAGACGCGTGTACCCTCATATTACGATTCTTTTTGTGTAAAATGCATCATTAATTCATTAGTTACGGAAGTAAAAAATATTGCAGTTGGGAGAAAGAACAGAGGCAAGTTTGTCTGGTTTTTTCTATCATGGTTTACTATACCTTATATGTAAATGAAATGAGATGTAAAAGCACATTGTTGTAACTATGAAAATCTCGAAAATGGATTGCTTTTAAATTTTTACCTTTAACTTAAAAAAATAAAATGTTATCTGATTACAGAGTTATATTGTAATCAAATTCAAAACTGCTTTTCAGTAGATTTATTTTTACATTCTTGTTCCATTTTTGTGTATTTTCGTGTACTTGCAAGTTTTGCTTCTCCGTTGCGCCTCGAGCCCATTTTAGTCATGTGAAGTTTGCGGTTTACAATACTCTATATTATATTTATTATTATTAATACAATGAACAAAAATATATTTTTTCTGATTTTCATACTCTTTTTCTCCTTCGATTTTCACAGACAGTTTTCCCCTCCAAATACAAGATGTTTTTTTTCTGTAATTAAATGAAGTCACAAAATCATGATCCCATTTATATTTGTACGCAAAGTCCCAATAAAATAGTGCGGACACTGCGAGATTATGACGATAGATGACTTTCCTGCCAAAATTCAAACGATATCAACTGTTAACATATGAAGTATACTAACCGGTAAAACAATGAACACTATACATGCTATTCGTAAAACGGAACTGAGAGTATAATTTATACAGATTATCATTACCATTATGTTTACATACATTGTTCTTAATATCAAATTTTACAATACCATGGATCACGTAAATTGGTTGATATGTGGTTATACGCTTGCCTGAAATTCGCTGCTATTGGGACCGCGATGAGAAGTAGGACTTCCAATAGTTGGGCAGAGAGCACATCCTCTTCTTTTGTAGACTTGGACGGCGTCGTGTTTTTCAAACAACCTTCGGTCTGAAGAAAATGAGGATTTAAAAGGCCATGTCAAATTCAGTCCTAGTTTCTGGTCCGGATTTTTCTAAATTGAGGAGGAGGGAGTTCCATGTTATTTCATATTTGATATTTTTCCTGTACATAAATATGCTACTGAGTCCATTTCACCATAATTTGTTGGTATCTAAATTTCATTTGTACATGCACTTGGGAGGTTCAAAACCAAGCAAAAATGCGTTATACTAATTTTTTTACCTCATTGTCTACATGTCCTCAGATTATCATTCATCTCAATTTAGATTCAAGAAGGTTTTTTTTTTTTTTTTTTTGCGTCATCGTACGGACAAGTTAGATGCCCTCCGCGTTATAGGCCGAGTCAATCTTATGAAAAATAAGGGGGGGGGGAGTAGATTGGGATACGAAGAGGGCAAGGAGGGCAATGGGGGGGGGGGGGGTAAATAGAAAGATATTTGAGAGAGAGAAAGAGAAAGGAAGTGAGTAGGAGGCAAACTGAAACAGTGTTTGCAACATTCATATCTAAAAAGAAAAAAATGATGTAAGGAACAATAAATAATCAATACAATGGGTTGTTTGATCATTGATAAATATTACAGTGTTTAGTTATAAAATGTTTGCATGTTATAACACAAAACGTTCACGCATATTAAAACATTAAGAGAAGCCGGAACTAGGAAAGGAGGGGGGGGGGGTATGTGAAGGAAGATACAGAGGGCGTCAGTTATAATTTACTTGAATTCATTTTCCCCCCTTCCACAGGGTTCTTTATTTACAAAAAACAAATTCAACAAATACAAATAATCATATATTTTCATAATCAGGATCTTGCAACAGAATGAGTAAACAATGGCATAACAATGAACATCAACTTTTTACAAAAGATCTCTAAATGGTTTAATGCCAATAAACTTACATTAAATATAGATAAAACAAATTATATATTATTCCATACTGCGAAACAGAAACAAAAAATAGTTCTTTGCAAAACTTAATAGTGAAAATCAATAATACGTCAATTGAACATGTACATTGTACTAAATTTCTGGGTGTATACATTGATCATGATTTATCACGGAATACTCACATCTCTTTTGTCAAATAAAAAAGTTATCACAGAACATTGGTGTCATCAGCAAATTACGCCATATCCTGCCAAAATATATTCTTATTACATTGTACAATACTCTAGTCCTACCGTTTTTATCATACTATAATATTGTATGGGCTAATACATATTCTTCCAAGTTGGAAGCACTCTTTATATTGCAAAAGAGATTTGTAAGAATAGCTTCATCATCTACATATTTGGCACATACAAAACCTTTGTTCAAAAAGTTATTCATACTGAATATTTATAAATTGAATAATTATTTTAATGCAATACTACTATTTAAACACAGGCTTGGTCTGTTACTCCAAAATTTATGCAACATTAAATTGTTCAGTTCATAGATATAATGCTAGAAATAGAATGAAATATTATTTATCTGTTATTACCAAACAATATGAATTACACTCTTTCAGACATAAAGCTCCTTCTGTATGGAATTCTCTCCCATCAGACATAACTTCTGATAAAAGTTTGAATTTATTTACAAAAGAAAGCTTAAATTATATCTTATTTCCAATGATCTCGCGATGTAAACAAAATTAATATCATTCAACGACGCAGTTTGGTTTAAGGTTGTGCGGTTACGTTTTTGTCTTTGTCTGTGTTTTATTTTGTTTTGTTTTTTATTGTTTCATCATAAATTATTATATTATGTTATGTCAGTTATTATGTTACATATTTCTTGCATGTTGATATTAATGTTTTTATACATGGAATTGAATAAATCTGAATTGAATTGAAAAAATGAACATCACCGCCCAAGCTTGAGGGCAGAGAAAAATAACAACATCATGGGCGCAAATCCAGGGGGACAGGGGGACATGTCCCCCCCTCCTTTTTTTGAAGATAGGTGAATGTCCCCCCCCCCCTTACCCCACCACCTTTTTGAATAACTTTTTTTTTTTTTCGCTTGTCAGAGAATTTTGAAGGGGAATGTCCCCCCCCACCAAAAAAAAAAAAAAAATTGAATAACCTTTTTTTGGGGGGCAAATCCAGGGGGGACATGTCCCCCCCCCCCCCACCTTTTTGAAGATAGGTGAATGTCCCACCCCCACCACCTCTTTGAATAACCTTTTTTTTTTTTTTTTTTTTTTTTTTTTGCTTGTCAGAGAATTTTGGAGGCGAATGTCCCCCCCCCCCCAATTTCAAATGGATTTGCGCCACTGAACAAAATGACTTTTTCAATACATATGATATAAAACAATACATAGTAAATTGATCATTTCATGATGTCACGCTGCCAACACTCTCAAAACATTTTCTGAATAGAAACCATTTCTTTAGTAAATTCAAATTTACTTGAAACTATCTATTTTTAAAAAGCAAGTCAAAAACAAAAGGGAAAAAAGGAAATTAAGAAGGAAATAGAAAATGAAGATGATCGTATTTTCATTTGAATTAAGGGTTTAACATTATTTTGAAAGGGGGTACATTTCTGTGTACACACTCCGGTTGTGCCCTTAAATCCATCTGGGTTTTTTAGTATATAAAAAAAAGTTTCTGCACAGCAGGGTTAAACAATATACTGCAGTGGTAACGCAAACACTACTCTGAACAGTGCTGGGGGAGGGGGGGGCAGGGGCGTCGATCTGTTTTTCGGATCGGGGGGGGGGCAAGACAGCCTATCGTAACGATGATCATTTCGCACTCAATTCAATCATCATCAGGGGCGGCGGTGCGTCTTTCAAAGTGGGGGGGGGGCACCAACAAAAAGGGGCACCTACAAAGGGTGGAAACAAGGCGGAAAATACCACTTCGAGACATTAGTATACTGGTACATTCTGATCAATACACAACCGAAGATCATTTTCGACACGCTATTGTTTCTATCTTAACATGGTTCTAGATTTAAAAAAAAATTTTTAAAAACTAAAAAAAAAAAACTACTTTGCAGTTGAGTGTAATAGCCAGATTATTCATTTGCGAGCGAGCGAGCAAAAAATTTAAGATTTATTTCTAACGCTGAAGGCAACGGTTGTTGAATTATATACAGCGATTTTCCTAATATGATAAGAAGATAATAGTAAATGCGAGCGAGCGTAGCGAGTGAGCTTTAGAAAAAATTTAGAAAAAAATTGTCCTCGTTCCTTTTATAATTTACGAGCACTGTTCATTCTTGTATAATTTAGGGCATTGGGCCCCTCCTACCCCCTGCTCTACTGCCTCACTATTGTGCAGATATCAGTAGGGGAATGTATTATTATGAAGCCTCTCTGATTATTTGGAGCTACATGTATAAGGCTCCTTTGTGGACTTCATATACATACCCACATATATACTTTATATATACCAGTATCTACCGATGTCGCATTTATCAGAAAACAAAAGGGGCACTAATTTCTGAGGTTAAAAGGGGCACTCACCGGAAGGTAAAAAGGACACTTATTAGAAAGAAAAAGGGGCACCATGCGAAGAAAAAGGGACTTATCAGCTATGAAAAGGGGCACTTTTGGGGTACTTGAAAAAGTGAGGGGGCACTGTGCCCCCCTGCCCCCCCCCCCTTCCTCGGAGCGCTGCCTCTGATCATCATAGCATTGATAAAGATATGATGGTAATTTGAACTTAAGTAAAGTATGCATATCGATATCATGAACAGAAAATGGAATTAAAGATCACATGGAAAACGACAAAATGATGGGAAAATATATTTTACATAACAGCAAATTGAGTAGAGAAGATATAACACAAAATAATAGAAAAAATAAACACTAACAAAATATGAAAAAAATAGAGAAAAAACTAAATAAATATGAAAATTCAAACTTTGAATTGAATTATGTATGTTCAGAACGTTTTTTAATGGCGTCATGATTTTTTGGAACGCCTCTTAAAAACAGCTTCTCCACGGTTACATGACGCAGTAAAGATTAGAGAATTTGCGCGCGGCGAAATTGAAGTCTGACCGTATAAAACTTTTTGTATTTCATTGTTTGGGAGGTTTCATTTCCCGAGTTTTGCATCAATTTTTCCTTATTTTATTTTACACCTCCGGATTTATTGGGGGGGGGGGCAAAATGATATGTTTGCCCCCCCCATATTTTCTGGGGGGGCTATCGCCCCCCTGTCCCCCCCCCCCCCCCAGGATCGACGCCCGGGGGGCGGTTCTAGGGGTCATTATTATCACGTGTATTATTTATACAAGCTACAACGTATAGTATTAGTGCCAGATTATAATGAAACTGTATATACTGAGGATATATGGAAGATAGCTATATTTTCTTACCTTCAGGCTTCGATTGGTAACGGGGTGTGGAATTCAGATAGGTGATACTGAGAGATATGCTTGATACAGTAACCAACCAAGCACAGGCAAGACGGAATGAGTACTGCAAGAATCTTCGAAGAGAAACAGAGTATTAAAGAGCCAATACCTATGTTCAGGGCGTCGATGCCGGGGGCATGCGAGATATACCCTTCCCCCAATATTTGAGTTACTGAACCCAAGCCGTAATCCCCCCGCCCCCTCCATCTCAACAACACATCAATGCCATTGCCGGTATTATTCATCTTCCAAAAAAAAAACAAAACAAAACAAAACAAAACAAAACAAAACAAAAAGACAAATCATGCATTATGATGTAAACACTAGATATTGCCTTCCTCGATCCAACTCTTATCAAGATTGATATTTGCTTCATAATAAAAGCTTTATTATTTGAAGCTCAGTGGAAGATGTCATTGTTATAGAATAAAGAAGATTGTGATTTTGGCAATTGATTAAAAAAGAGAAGAATAAGCGAATGAGAGTAGGAATAGAGGAACACCTGCTAAATTACGAAATGGATAGAAAATACATAAACGATGTATCTTATATCCTTTGTATATGGACTGATCAAAATTTTCCCACAAATTCAAAACAAATCATCATTGAACATTTTACTTACGATTTTGTACTCATTGTTCCAATGTCCGAGTGCGACACGAATCTCGCTCTAGATGTTGCACGTACGGTTGATCGAAGTGTACAAATATGTTTCAGTAGGAAAGAGCAAGTTTTCAAGCATAAATTAAGGGGTAATATTTCCGATTGCCAATCTATCTCTTATTTCCTCAAATCCAGGTTTGATCAGTATCGTTTACTAAAATTATCCTCCTGAGTATAGTGTCCGATCAGTCCAAATTTTAATCACAAATTTCATTATACTGATGCTCCAAGACCGCCATGCCATGTTCAGTCATGAAGAATTCATGAAGAATTTGCTGCTGCTCAGATTTTGCTCCAGAAAGCTTCACAATCAACATACTACTACATGTTCAAAGCATATACCTTCAACATATACACTGATATATCAGTGTGACTGTGAATTCGCGTATTAAGCCCAAAGCTAAGTTTACTCACTGTTCCTAAATAAGCGGAAGAGAACAATAAGGCTAGATTAATTGATCCTTTATCTCTAACATGGTAGCCATCCTGAGCCTATATAAGGTGACTCCCAATTACAAGGATATCGGTGTTTACCATGTGATGTTACGTAGTTCGAACCTAAAAAAAGATGCCCATACGAAATAAACCAGTCCATTTATTTTCATGTAACAACAGCGAAAGTAATGTTCCATCTTACAATTGCAATGAAAAATTGGGGGTAATTGCTTGCTATTTGGCATCATATTGTTGGAAACGTGTTGTATAGGAATTTTGGCTTTACATGCTCTACGGATTTCGATGTTATAGTCATTTGATATTTATCAATCCATTCACATTCTTCTTTTGTCCTTGAGGCATAATCCGTCCGTCTATTATTATTATTTGATAAAGAAAATTTCCTGTTATCCATTATTTTGCAGGTACTCAATCAGAAAATGATCTCTTTATTTATCAGAAGTAGAAAATGTTTGAGATCCATAGTAGAATAATTATAACAATAGAATTGCGTACACTGTAAAAATCACTGTATTGGTTTTATGGCCCTTGAAATTACAAGTTATTGCCGTTATTTCAATTTACAGTCTTTTTCCTGTAAAACAACAGCAAGTTTGTTGGTTTACCGGAAATCAGCATATATTTACAATCGCCCGACACAAAACACTGTTAAAAAACCATTTCTCATATTTTAACAAGTTACCCGGTTAAATTACAAATCGTTCCATGATTCCGTTTTAATTTACATAGGTTTTCCTCTGTTAGAAATTAAAGTTTCTACTATTTAACCCCCCCCCCCCAAAAAAAAAAAAAATGGAAATCTGTTATTTTACATGTACTGTGGAAAAACGGGAATTCCCGGCATCTGACTGCATTTCCCGTGAAAAAACGACAAAATTTTTTAGTGTAGACAGAATGATAATAAATCAGAGAACAAACTGAGTGGCTCATCGTTGCAGCTACCGAACGGAGACGGTGATTAAGTTAACAAGTTCATAATGCAAATCTTCGGTTAAAGAGTGAGTCAAGCTCAGTTGACAGAAAAGCACTTCTTGTGTAAATGACATCCGGTTTCTTATGAGAATCAATTTCAATTTCCGTTGAAGAGGTTGACAGCAGATAAGGGACTTTCCAGAGGTACTCAAACGGTGTTTAATCAGGTTTATCATTTATTATCATTGACAGTGTAGCAAATGGAAATGATCACAAGAACATTAATTGACATTCAAGTTCAAATTCACTTATTTTTCCACAACAATTCAATTCAATCTATTTAGCAAATTCATAAAAAACATAAACAAATACATGTAATACATTAAAACAATTAAAACAATAAAATACTTAAGAAATTGCAGGGAAATTCAGCAGAAAGACAAAGTCTTATATCAAAGCCGCACCCCATGTGATAGAGTACTACAGTACATGAATAAAATACAGTATGTAAAACACATTGTGCCCTAACACATACACATACGCACACATACACACGCACCCAAACACGCAGACAGACAGACAAACACACACACACGCACACACATACACACACATAAAATGTCTATTAGATATGTTATTGCACGTAATTTGTCTGAAGTAAATACATTTTATATTTTTTCTTAAAAACATTCAATTATGAACTATTTTTGATATCATTCGGTATTTCATTCCAAATTTTCGGACCATTATAAAATAGGGATTTTTGAAATAACGTGGTTCTTGCACAATGAATATTGTAATTTCTGTTACTCCGCGTAAAATAATCATGTATTGAAGTATTCAAATTAAAATATGACATAATAGAAACTGGTAGAACTTTATGAAAACACATATACATGAATATTGCACTTTGAAGTTTATACATATCATAAATATTTAAAATTTTAAGACGAGCAAAAAGTGGTGTGGTATGGGCTAAATACTTGCTATGTGTAATAATTCTTATAGCTCGTTTTTGAAGTTTAAACACTCTATTGGTATTTCTGGCAGTAGAATTTGCCCACATCAATATACAATAATTTAAATACGGTGATATTAGGGTATGGTATAACATTAACATTATATCTTGGGGAAAAAACTTTACATTATTAAGAATGCCAATATTTTTAGATATAGTGTTACAGATGACACCAGTGTGTTCATTCCATGTAAATTTCTCATCAATAGTTACACCCAGAAATTTTAATGTAGTAACACGTTCTATTTCAGTTTCCTGTATTTTAACAACACAATTAGCAGTGTTCTGGTAGACATTTGTGAATATCATATAATGTGTTTTATTTATATTCAAAACTAATTTATTTATTTGCAACCACTGAACAAGTTTATTAAGTTCTTGATTAAATTTATATTGTAAAATATTTATATCTTTATGTGACATAAACACACTGGTGTCATCTGCAAACAAGATAAAGTTTAATAATTTTGAAATATTGCACATATCGTTAACGTAAATAGTAAAGAGTAATGGACCAAGAATGGACCCTTGGGGTACTCCACATTTGCTAATCAATAATTGTGAATTTACATTATCTACACATACAAATTGTTGTCGATTAACTAGATAATTCTTAAACCATTCTAAATTTACTCCCCTTATTCCATAACAAATATAATTTTCTTAATAGTATATTATGATTTAGCGAATCAAATGCTTTGCTCAAGTCTAGAAAGAGCCCTATCATTATTTCTTTATTTTCTTTCGTATATAAAACATTATATAAAAATTGAATTAATGCCGTAGATGTCGAATGGCCAGGTCTGAAACCATATTGACAGCTGGTAAGAATATTGCACTTTTGTAAAAATCCATACAGTCTAACATATACTATTTTTTCAAATATTTTTGAAAAAACAGGCAAAACTGATATTGGACGGTAGTTAGACATACTCTCTTTATAGGAATAACTTAAGCAATTCGTATCTTTTCTGGAACAATACCTGTCTGTAAAGACAAATTAATTATTGCACAGAGTGGATAACAAAGAATATGAATTACCTTTTTTACTATTGCAATAACAATGCCATCAAATCCTGGGCTTTTACCATTCTTAAAACTGCATGTAATATTAATAATTTCTTTAGGAGTACAGGGTTTAAAAAATGCAGTTTGATTGTTTCTTTTTACATATTGCATATAATCACCATCTTGATTACATGAATTTGCTAGTTTAACACCAATATCAATGAAATATTTATTAAAACTATCTGAAATTGCATCTTTCCCGGTTACAGTATTATCATTGCACATCATAATATCTGGCATGGATTTTAATTTGGATCTAGTTCCAAGCACCTTGTTTATTATTTTCCATGTCATTTTCATGTTTCCCACAGCAAGTCAAACTTCGTTTTAAAATACTTATTTTTGGCTTTTTTAATTTCCTCAGTTACCTTATTTCTACATTCTTTATATACATCAAATCGATAATCTGTCTGATTGTTTACATATTTTTTATACAACAAACATTTCTTCTTACACAGTTTACGTAAATAATTATTAAACCAAGGTTTATTTCTATACTTCTTATTAATATGACATATTTTCTCAGGGAAACATTCATTATAATAATAGAGAAATGTATTTAAAAAATTATGATATGCCTCATCAGCATTTCCACTCTTTAAATTCCAAGAAATACTATTGATTTTATTTACAAAGTGTTCTATATTTTCTTTATTTATTTCTCGTTTTAAAAACGATTGTGGGTTTTGTTTTACTTTAACATGAAGATTAGATAAAGAATAAACAGGAAAATGGTCACTCACATCTGCCAACATAATACATGAAAAGTTGTCATCTATATCGTTTGTAAATATATTATCTAATAAAGTTGCAGAATTATTTGTTACACGTGTTGGGGTGTGAATTAATGGGTACATGGAGTTTACCATAAAAATATCCAAGAAAGCATTAGCATTATGGTAAGAAGGAATTTCCAACAACTTAAGATTAAAATCTCCTAATAAATATACATGTTTATGTTCTTTATTTACAATACTGATAATACGTTCAAGATTATCTAAAAACATTTGCACATATTTGTTCGGTGGTCGATAAATAACACTAACAATTATATTTTTATTATAATTACTTATTTCTATAAACAAAGATTCCATGAATGAAGTATTTACATCTAAATCAGTTCTGGGTTTAAAATCCAAATCATTTCTAACATACAAACCAACTCCACCGCCTCTTTGGTATTCCCTTCCATGAAAAAGAAGTATGTAATTATCAATATTATACAAAGAGTTATTACAATGTAGCCATGTTTCAGTCATTCCTATTGTACAAAATTGCATTTGCAGAGATGAAAGTACAGACAATAAGTTATCATAATTTGCATTCAAACTCCTGCAATTAAAATGTATGGTAGAAAAATTGGATTTTTGCAAACATCCATTTGAATAAAGCTCTTCCTGATGATCATTGAATTCTTGCGGTGTAACATATGAAAATCTATGCTCATAAAAATCGGTATTGATATTGGGTAGTAAAAAAGCTTCAAACATTGTAGATACATTTCTCAAAGAACGCAACAAATTCTCATATTTTTCTCTATTTTGCATTTTGAAAACAACGCATACACATCAACACACATACAATTGAATGACACAACCACAAACTTTAAATTACAATAAAATTACGAGTAAAAGTTTACAATGAAACATTGAACACTCTTGCCACAAGGAGCAGTAAGTATACTATAATTTAATAAATACACCAAGCTAAATGCATTAAAATTTCAAGTAGACATAAAGATGATAAAAATGCAAGTTCAAAATTGCAAGAATTTTAGATAATTAAAAAAAAATGAAATTACAGATGCAAGCTAGTATCGACTGCAACATAAACATTTACAATCTGCATGTCTATCTTGTACATACCTGATACATTGGAGCAATGAATGTACATGTATAAAATATAAAATACATTAGCAAAGTTCCATATGTGCAATAGTATAAAACTATAACAGTTTGAGATCATCAATGTTCTTGATCAGTCTCTTCATGGATTGACCATCACTGGTAGATACCAGGGCAATCACTCTCCCATCTGCCGTCCATGCTGCTGTTACCTTTTCATGAGTTTGAGCATGGTGCAATAAGTTGAGGTTTTTGGCAGTGAGGTCCTCCTGTATAACTATGCCAGTCCCTTTCAAGCGACGACGATTCAGGAGGAGTTTTTGTCGAACACGGTAAGTACTACATTTCACAATGATTCCTCTGCACTTATTACCAGTGGGCTGTCTACCAACTCTGACTGCGGTCGATGTCTGTCGTCTCCAAATGCACACCAACTTTGCTGGCCACATCACAGACGAGTTGATCAGTCTCCTCATTGGGTTGTTGCGGCACACCGAATATTCGAAGGCAATTCCTTCTAGAGTACTGCTCCAATTGGTCCATGGCTATGTTGAGGTTGTTGATCTTGTCGTTCTTTGAAGTCAGGGTCTTCTCGAGGAATGCGATCTTCTTATCTCTTGCATCGGCTGCAGCACCAATCTCCAGGACAGATGATTCGGTCTTCTCGCTGGTTGTGGAAATCCGAGCTCTCAGATCATTTACCTGCGATTGTATGCTCACGATACATTTCTCATTTGACTTCACGGAAGCCTCAAGACCACTGACACGGTTCTCCAGCCCATACTCTGTCCATGATCTGTTCCAGCTTCTTTTCAACAGCATCAGATATTGTGTCCAAGAAATTAGAACTTTCCAAAATCTCTTTCAGCATTGCTGCGACAGCCTTCTTCGATGTCATTGTTAGGTCTAACTTTAAAGTTAGAGTTAATATCAATAAAATCTCAGAATGACGAACAATCAGTGCAATGGTACACTATATGATATATAAATATAATGTATATAGTACCCACATGCAATGAAATCTGGCAAGAGAACAGGCTCTGAGTCCACAAATATTTACACTTCGCATGCACCAAAAGTAGTACGTGGGTCTAAACAATATTCTCAGTCCAAAGGCAAGAAGGCAGCATGAAAGGTAGTCCGTGGGGCAATACTATAAACTCTGCTCTACGGTGATCAATGAAATGCTCCGCTGAACTTGGTGAATTTCATAGAAGAAAATTGTAGATAATGCTCCATATTATGTGGCAAGAAGATCAGTTTTGATAAAGCGTTACATAATGTAAATCAGACAGTAGAAGAAGATGAAACAATAAAAGAATATATGTACTTAAGAGCAATGACCTATACGGCGAATATATAAAAAAAAAGAGAAAATTTTTTAAAAATACAAAGATACGTCATCAACGAATTATAATGAATTGAATTGAATTTTATTAAACATCATTGATTTACATCAATATTCTGTTCATAAACATATAACAGAGTGTATCATACATATAACAAAATATAGATACAAAATATTTGGAGTGAATATCAGAAGTATAACATAAGTCAAATGAAAGGTAAATACATAAATAATACAATGCAAAATATGGGCAGTGAATTCATAATAATTTAGGATGGTAACCTAAAAGATATTATATTATGTTTTACATGCATATCTACGGAAAATGTACACTCCAAGCTTTGAAATTTAGTCTTTCGTTTTATCATAAATATAAGTAGTAAGTAGTAACAAGAAATATAAGTCATAAAATATCCCCCAAAATATGCATGTGAAGATATAAATAGAATAGAACTATAAATGACTATTGCCTATGGCAAAGATAAGGTGTTTTCAGAAGATAATAGATACAAAGAAGGTAATAGAGCATAACAAAATAGATCATGGATCATAATACAAAAATGTAAAGTAAGTACAAAGAAGGCAACAGTGACAAATTTCACTTAGACTACATAATGATACAGTCATGTACATTAAATAAAGCTACAATGTTAAAGGATGCTGTAAGTCATTAGTGTAAATACAAAGACAGTAATTTAATGCTTTTGCTTTGTTCATCTATAGATGTGATCATTGTAGTAGATAGGACTATACGATATAACATAATACAATAGGTCAAATACGTGGAAAAAAGAATGGGAGTGTAAAGGGGATAATAGGGTTATATACTTAATTGTATCAACAAAATTGTATCGTATAGTATTTTTTTTTCTTTTAAAAGTTACCTCTCAATGCAATTAGGTTTTTGACAAACGAAGAAAAGATATTTCTATTTTTTTCTTCATTGTCTAATTTCAATATATTTATGAATTTTCCCTGGCATTCCAAGTTCCTAATGTTTTCTTCCAAATTGTTAATTTTTTCAAGAAAATCCGATCTCAAAACTTTATATTTTTCACATTTCATCACTATATGAAATTCATCTCCTACTAAATTCATATTGCAATCTTCACACTAATCGTAAGAAAGGGGGCGTTTTTTCTGGTCTTTTATATCTTCCCGTTTCTATGGGTAAGTTATGTGCGCTTAATCGGAGTTTAGTGATATTTTCCTTACGTTTATATTTTTGATATAAGATAGATAATTTTCTTGCTTGATTTTACTTTTGAATTGTCGGAAAGTTTTGAGTTTATTTCCGTTACGGGTACCCCTATCATCAAAAAAATCCAGTTTTGTTCGTCAATTCTTCTTTCCAAACAAATTTGACATATTTCGACAAATTCCTTTTGTGAAATCGGTATATTTTCAGGATCCAATATGGTTTCATTTTCATTTTTAGAGATATCAAGTGAACTAAAAATATCCCGAATTGACATTAACTAACAGCTAAGCCCGTTATTAACTAACTTTTTGTTTTCTTCGAACGATTTATAGACTAGGCTATTTCCATCCGCACTTCGTATTCGTATCCAATATTTTAGCATGTTTTTTGCAATTTGAATGAGTTGAGGATACCTTCCAATTTCGGCTGATACAGCTAAATTACTGCATTTGCGGTTTACCCCTAAGGTATATTTACAACACTGAATGTGTACCTTTTCAAAATCGTTTTTTTAGTGAAGTATCAGCGACACTTTCATGGTGGAGATACTGAATTGTAGGTTTAGTTTTTCAGGGTTACACCATGTAATTCTTTCAAGGAATAAGAGCCCTGAAAAGGGCTGGTGAGCTCCGCGCTAAGAGCTCTGTGGTTCTCGACGTTTCGATCAGTATGCTCTGATCGTCATCAGGAGAATGACTAGAACACTGCCCAGTGGAGGCTATTTATTGCCTACGGAGGGATCCGATTCACAGCCTGATTGGCGCCAATCGGAAATGCCCGCGAATTCTATTCACGGCTGCATTCTCATTCTGGTCACTGGTGGCGCTATAATTCCTCTAAACAGAGAAAGCACCGGACGGTGCCATTGTTTTCTTTGAATAAAGAACAAGTGCCAGATTTTTCGCTGAATGATTGCTCCCCTTAGAGCCGGTATTTAGTGAAGTATCAGCGACACTTTCATGGTGGAGATACTGAATTGTAGGTTTAGTTTTTCAGGGTTACACCATGTAATTCTTTCAAGGAATAAGAGCCCTGAAAAGGGCTGGTGAGCTCCGCGCTAAGAGCTCTAAGGGGAGCAATCATTCAGCGAAAAATCTGGCACTTGTTCTTTATTCAGAAAAAACAATGGCACCGTCCGGTGCTTTCTCTGTTTAGAGGAATTATAGCGCCACCAGTGACCAGAATGAGAATGCAGCCGTGAATAGAATTCGCGGGCATTTCCGATTGGCGCCAATCAGGCTGTGAATCGGATCCCTCCGTAGGCAATAAATAGCCTCCACTGGGCAGTGTTCTAGTCATTCTCCTGATGACGATCAGAGCATACTGATCGAAACGTCGAGAACCACAGAGCTCTTAGCGCGGAGCTCACCAGCCCTTTTCAGGGCTCTTATTCCTTGAAAGAATTACATGGTGTAACCCTGAAAAACTAAACCTACAAAAAATCGTTTTTATAATAAAGTATTGTTTTTCCTGTTTACGATTTTCGATATTTTGTATATGCTGTATCTTCCTGTCTTCAGAATAATAAGTCAGGTTGTAGCAAATCTAAATCGCGCTCATTTTCTTTTTCTTTTATTTATTTTGTTTTCATTTACATGTATTTTCGTTTTCGAAAATATCATAGTAAATATTGCAGTGTATTATAAAGATACATTTCTCATAATGAGAATTTATTTCGTGAATTTAAGAGAGAATGTGGCTCCAATAAGTGAGACCGACATGATCGCAAAGACTTTCGAGAAATCAGCTCAAGGGCAATTTCAGTACGTAGAAATCATGTTCGGATTACGTAATATGTTATTGCAATGTACCAACATTTCAACAGGTTATGGACAAGGTTAGTGAAATTGCCTTAAGGGCCAGTCACATTTGTCTGATAACGATAACATTATGTCACTAAAAAAAAAAAAAAAATCCCCCCCCCCCCTTGAAATAGGAATACTGATTAAGGCAGGATTGCGTGAACTTGCACAGGATTGCACATGGTGTATCTTATTGAGAGGTATAAGAGGTAGGAGAGAAAGAAAAGAGAGAAAGAGAAAAGGGGGTAAGAAAGAGAAGAGAGATAGAGAGAAGAAAGGAAGGAAGAAAGAAAGAGGTAAGAAAGACACAAAAAAGAAAGAGAGAGTGAGGGAGAGAGAGAGAGAGAGAGAGAGAGAAGTTATCGCTCCTACCTCAATTTACATTACTATTTGCATGTGTAAAAGCTTAAAGCTTTTACATCATTTGGTAATTCGTTCCATTGTTTCGCTCCTCTGTATTGGAAACTTGTCTTTTTAAAGCTGGTTTTAACGGGTGGCAATTTAATTTTAAAATATGAATGTCTGAAGTTATAGTTAGTAATAGTATGAATGAATATGAATTGACTACACGTACTCTCTGGCAACAGACCGTGTGCAACTTTGTACATTACAGGATGCGTTCATTTCGCCTACGTAAAAGAGTTTTTCCCATTATTTTAATTTCGTAAATAATAATTCAGAGGAATACATCCGGTCCACATCTATTTTGCAGTTTTTGAAGACGGTCATTATATACTTTTCCGAGGTTTCCCTAAATGTCATCACATTAACTTGCTTTGAATGATGCTCTGATAAAAGATTAATGCTGTTTTTTGTGATATAAAAGGACATATCTTTTCAATAAAAACAAACTTTTCACTACATCTTGTTTAAGCCTATCTGCCTGTTTGCTCCAGTCAATATATTCATCAATTAAGACTCCAAGGTATTTCATGTGTATTACTCTTGGAATTACATGTGTGCTTATATGAACATCAGGAACAACTACCTTTTTAATCCGATTCCTACTCCCTACTTATTTCTTTGCATTCAATGCCAACTTATTCTGTACCAACCATTTGTCTATCGCAGATGGATCCTCATTAATTCAGAGTATTGACCAGCATGTCTACATTCTTATTTTTAACGTATACACAAGTGTCATCGGCATAAAGGGATATCTTACTACTCTTCAAGACTTTAGTCGGGTCATCGATATATATTACAAACAGGAGGGGGACAATATCATGTTGCCCGAGATTCGTTTTAATATTCGTGTTGTTCGCATATTAAGGTGGGTTTTCACGGGGCACGCGATGGATTCCAAGGATGCAAATGTAAAAATGGCAAAGTCCACATTCGTAATTTAGGCTCAAAAAGTTCGCCAAACATGCGCGGGGATTCGGAAGCGTCATCAATTGTTCACGGGAGTCGTTTTTAGTTCGGAAGGAATTTCAAAAAAGTTTGAAATTTCTTGCGAACTTTTCCAGCGTAGTGAGCGTACGGCGTCGTGATTTGTTCGTGATTTATGTCTGAAAAGCTTCGTCATATCACGTATGGGAAATTTTGTACATAGTTGCGGACATCAGGCGAACGTTGCAGACGATTTTGGCATAGTCTGTATGCACATACTCTATTTTGACAATTCAACGAAATTTTATAATCATTATGCCTAGTCTGACTTTGTCAGCCTCCTGGTGTATCAAATTAAATTGGCAAGAGCAACTAGAGTACATAGTCCATGAGGTACAGTCTACAGTCATACAGTTCAAACGCTGTCATATGTGTATTAAAAGATTAACAAGGGTATATGCATGCAGACTAACCACGCCACGCGCACAGCACGAAGAGTGCGTTTGTACGCAAGCCATAGGGACTCTCTGTACCAGGCCCCTAAAGCTCAGCCATCTTGTCGGGGCCATTAGAAGGCCCGATAAGCACTTTGCATAATTCATGAGCGTAAATGCATGATTCATTTTGTAAGATGCTCCCCGAGAGTAGCATTAGTTTGTACGCGGTATGAAACACATTACGCGCATCAGCTTAGAGCATGCGCAGTAAGAAAGGTCAAATTCAGTAATAATGCATTTATGGTAATGTATTCATCGCTTCAACGTACAGATTCGGCGAATCAGCGTCGGTAATTTCTAATTGTGGCAGACGGTACTCGGTCAATGCACTTTAATTGTAATCGATCTCCGAATCAAAATATATCGCTTTGCAAATTTGTAAACAAGTAAATAAAGCTAAAAAATGTAACCGCACAGACCGAATCAAATCTAATCATGAATACAGATAATGTAAAAATAAATGTAAAGTACTTGACACGTCACCAGTGGCATAAGTCTCTTTTGTTGTTGATATGCTTAATACCGGTGAATATATTCATTTGATATGCATAAAGGATAATGATAAATAAATGAATAAATAAATGAAACATATATCTCTAATGAAAAAAAAAAAAAAAAAAAACCCCTCTTGCAGTGTAGGATTTTTTTTTCAGGGATGGTTTTCATACTAGTAACAGAAAGGATAATCTTCATTTGGGGGTGAGGGAATGGGGTCCTTTAGTTAATTGAGGTTTTTCTTTAACTTTTTAGTTAGTCTTGATGTAAATGATTTTTTTTTAAAGTGTACGTTCTTTTTTAGAAGGGATTTTTAATTTTATTAAAAGGAACAATCCACTAGCGTAGCTGAGGGGGGGGGGGGGGGGGGGGGAGGGAGGGGGCAGAGTGCCCCCCGACAACTTTTCCTCCTTTTTTTTTCTTGTTTGTCAGAGAATATTGAGGAAAACATGTGATAGCCCCCCCCCCCCCCCGAGCGTCTATTTTGAGGGCTGGGTAGTCTTGATGTAAATGATTTTTTTTATTATTATTTTTTTTAAATAATATAAGTGTACATTTTTCTTTTTTGAAAGGGATTTTTTCTTTATTAAAAGGAACAATCCACTAGCGTAGCTGAGGGGGTAGGGGCAGGGGGCAGAGTGCCTCCCTACAAATTTTCCTCCCTTTTTTTTTTTTGCTTGTCAGAGAATTATGGAGGAAAACATGTGATAACCCCCCCCCCCCTCCTCCGAGCGTCTATTTTGACGGCTGGGGAAAAAAGTCCCCCCCCCCCCCCCCCCCCACTGAGCGAGTTTTGGAGAGCTGGCGAGAAGAAAAAAATACGGGTCTCCCTTCAAGCAGAGTTTTAGATTTTACAATTTTTTGTTTTTTGTTTTTGCTTGTCAGAGAATTATGATTATGGAGGAAAACATCTGATAACTCCCCCCCCCCCCCCCCCCCCCCTCACTGAGCGCCACTGGAACAATCAAAATACCGGGAAGAATTATCTTCTAACTTTTACTTTGCATTTGTGAGTAAAATTTATATGTTGCCATTCACTAGCGTACCCAAGGGGGCCGGGGGCAAGGGGGGCAGAGTGCCCCTGACAAGTTTTGAAAAAAAAAGGTTATCGGGTTCCTGAACAGATTCTCGACACCCCCCACTGAGCGACTTTTGGAGGGCTGGCGAACAATTTTCGGAACTGACAACCTCTTCTTTTTTTTTCTTTAATGCTTGTCAGAGAATTATGGAGTAAAACTGGACCCCATAAAATCTGATAACCCCCCCCCCCCCCCCCGCCCCGATCCACTAAGCGACTCTGGAAGGGCTGGCGAAAAAAAATTCTCGACCCCCCCCCCCCCCCCAAGCGACTTTTGGAGGGCTGGGGGGGGGGGAATTGTCGCCATTGATATAACCCTTTTTTTTTTTAACCCCTCTTGACGCCAAGGTCCAGACGCCACTGTTGCCATTCCTTTCCAGCTTTCATGCCTGTAAGTCACCACTCAATCACAAGTCTTATACAATACTATTCATTTCCATCAACTTATGATTGACCATTTCAGTCAAAGCTTATTGTCTTCACTCTTCCTTTCACATACGCAGGCATGGCAGGGGTGTCGGTAGAGAATTATGAATGGGGCAATAGTAACTGTGCCAAGAAAAAAAATTCCCACAAATTTCCAACAATGAAAAAGTAAAACTGAAGTTTATATTTTTATATATTTTTTGACATGCCAAAATACCGACAGTTTGAAACATTACAAATATTAAGGTGTATTGCCATCCCGCCACCCCAGTTGTGCATCCAGGATTTTGTAAAACATGGGGCACATTGCAGAAAATTCTCTGACAAGTTGAAAAAGGTCATTTCAAAGGATGCGGGGGGAGGGGGTACAATCTTGAAGTTGTATACTGAAGGTATGTCACTCTGTATCAAGGGGGGCATGGGCCGGAAGTGCCCCCTAAATCTGATACTGCCCCCTTCCACCCCCTCCCCTCGAGCGATACCGCTGCTTTTTCTCTCATTTTTTAATCTTTCTCATTCCATTCTAACTCTGGCTTACCTTTCACACAAACTTTCCATTTAACATTTCTAGTTATGGAACCCCTGCCCCCCCCCCCCTTGAATACTCTAAGTAAAAGTATATCACATGAACACTATCAATAAAATGAGAATTCAAGTTAGAATTAAAAAGCTCTCAGAATATGAAAATGTTTAAGGTAACTAGATAGATGACTTTCCATCCCCTTAACATGATAAAAGAGATGAACTAAATCCTTTGTTTTCTCACAAGTTCCTCACAAGTTCTCAAGCAATTTGCGTATCAACTGTTTCATTCTATTATACTGTTGAAACGGTCACTGACATAAATCAAATCTAGGTTTAGTTAAATTTTATTCAGCTGAAGGCACTTATTTTTTAGAATTTCAGCAAATGCAATATTCAAACAAAAATCCTCCAAATCAGAAACCCTTGTTAGGGATATCTGTATTGTTTTATTCTGAATGAAATCCCCAACTTCATTACATGTATCCACTCGTGAGACTGCTGATCTAGCTAACAGGAATGAAGAGGTGTAGTGGTAATCCGTAAGTCTGTTGAATGAAAAGAGAAAATAGAGCAAATTAAAAACTATTAAGGTCGTAAACAATAAGAAAGGACTGCAATGTGCCAGATATGTATATACCGTATGTACGACTCAAACAGAGTGAATATTGCTTGATAAAAAGCTATTTTACCCACATTCATAAAAATGAAGTTCTTTTGTAAGCATGAAAATGGAAATGATGAATCCTTATAAAAATGTAATAAAATTCCCATATTTGACTAAAAATTCTTTTTCAGGTGAGAGGGAAAGGAAATTACAATAGTTTCAAATAACTTGCTTCCTCTTCAAGTTGTGCACTACTGATATAGGCCTATTATATATTTTTTATATTGATATATTTTTCGAAAACTTTTTTTTTTGTGGGGGGGGGGGGGTATTGCCAAATTTAATTATGCACAGTAAAGGCCTACCTCTCCAAGCTTGAGCATGCAGGTCAGTATATCTGCTCTTTGTTCATTTCTCCGGATTGTGTATCTCAATATTCTTTCACCATCCATTGTAAAGAATCATGCTGTGTAAAAAGAGGATAAATAAATTTATAAGTGCATGTATAAATGAAAGTAATTTAGAGGTACACAATATATATTTCACAGAAATACTTGTACTCCACTAATTCTGGCTTTTTTTTTTTTTTTTTGATCTTCTCAAACATCTAAATACATCTAATTCAGATCATAGATCAAAGCTCAAAAGAGACCGTTTTCACAGAATGTATTGTGAATCAGGGATGTAAGTGGGTAGCAAAAAAAAATCCGGAAAATATTTGACGAGCACAGTGATTCAGTCAAGTGTAGGTGTTGGTGTGAGGAGACCCCCCCCCCCCCCCCCCCCCCGAAATTTTAAAGCTAACACATACATACACATACATATAAAACAGAGAATACTCCGGTCTCCGTTCGCATCCTTCTCCTCTGTCCATTTCCAAGTCCACTTATTCTTGATTCCTATGTCGATTTTCGCTATATTTGCAGTCCTGTCCACTTCCATTTTGATTTTTTAATTCCAATAAGAGGCACAAGAAAATCAGGAAACGAAGTCGAAACGCTATCACAAAGTGACAAAGTCGTAAAGTCGAAGTATCTGTGCAGTATGCGATGCGACATCGACAGTACACAATACACAGCGCATCGCGCTGTGCACGTGTATGTGTGTATATTAGTGTGCTAGCGCTAGCTTCGCCATGCAGTCGTCCTGACAATGCACATTCCAGAACGCTTAGTCTCATACATCAGCCACTTTTCCTGTCGCCGCACGTTCAAAATACAAAATCATTACGTGGCTGTTACGCGAATTTTAGTAAAGCGCATGGTTTTACAGTCCATAGCACTTGTCCACACATACTCGTTACCAGGATTTTTATACAAAATTCGTGCTGTGCGTACGAGAACCACTTCACACTATAATTAACATACTTCGTAAGAAACGGCCAGTAAAAGACTATATTTCATTTGGGAGGTTTTTTTTCCGCCACTAGGTATAGGTTAATGCACACGAAAGTACGATAATGCCTTCAAAACCTAACATGTCACAGAAAAAAACCCGGAAATATTTCTTTGATTTTAAAAAATCCGGAATTCCGGAAAAATCCGGAAGTCTTACATCCCTGGTGAATAAATGTGAAGTGTAATCTTCTCTTTCTTTTCCATGTTTACACACAATGCTGGGCTTTGTTGGTAATGGTTTAAAATGTTTGCATTAAGGACAAGCTATTAAAAAATCAATGGCAACTACTAAGGGCATCTGTAATATGCTTTTAACTAACACATTTAGGGACCCCTGGAAGCCCTAATTGCTTTTATAGTTCCATTTCCTTGTTTCTGTTAAATTACAATATTTATGGTAATCATAAAATGATTCAAATTACACTATACATGTATAAGCATATCGATACTCAGGAAATATTCTGTAAACTTACCTGTAATTTAGGAAGGCTAGATTTCTGCTTCATCATGTACGGTCAACAGTTTGCGCAATGTTTGAATAACATTTCTTGGGTTCCTTTCCATTTAGATCTGTTAAAAAAAAAATGAAAACAGAGTTGTCACTTTCTTTGGTCTTTCTAGTTACAGTCATAGCTACATTGATAATAATTGTTTTTATCAGGCAAATAAATTCCAATCCATTATTTTTCAAAGGTCAAAATTCAATAATCATCAGCTATCTTATGTTTATTAAGGTGCATTCAAGCTACATAAGTTTCTTGGAAAGAAAAAGAAACAGCCTCAGCAACAAAACTTTCTAGTGACGTGTGTCTGAAATTTTGAACAGGGATCGCTAAACTGGCTTTAACAACCAGACTGAATTTTTGCCCAAAATACATTTGCCTCCAACCCCCCCCCCCCTCCCAAAAAAAAAAAAAAAAAAAAAAAAAATTAAAATCAGTCTATCAGACTCCAGTTAATTTACAGTCAGTTTAATTGACCAAATGGCATGAATTGAACCAAAATATAGTACATCCAAGTCTTTTAAGAACGAAAATAAGTCAGGCGTGAAAGTGAAGTTGAACAGAGTTCTTATCAAACATGGTTATAGAGATCTACCGTACTTTGACTTTGTCCCCCAAGGCCAAGCACAGCTTTAGCCCTAGGCTAGTCAAGTCTACATCTACTCAAGATAGACTATCCTTCAGACTTCGGTTTATGGAATAAAATTTCAACAGATATTCAGAGTTCAAAACAGTAAACCTCGTGTAACATTAATGATTTTATATCAGCACTAATTTTGGTCTACATATCTTATCAAAATCATCGACATCGTAGAATCCCGTCACAGTCACAGATTCCAAATCTAACGTTAACCGTAGTCCCGTAGACTACGTTAGTCTATTAAAGTTGGTCTAACGAATGCGCTTGTGTGCAGCATACAGATGAACAACATGAGGAAAATCTCATGCAATATAGTCTATCATCATTCGAAGAGTTTACTAACGTTAGATCTGTTTAGATCTTCTTAGACTTAGATCCAACTTGTTTGCATGTATTGAATTTTTGACACTGTCGAAATAGCCACCGCGCTGGTGGCTGAAACTGACCCGTGACTGCCCGGGTAGCTGTCATGAGCCGCAGCGTGTGAGGACAGCGATCTCCGTGTAAAACCACATCTCGACGATAAATTTAAAATTGTAAATTCGAGAGAAAATTGTTTCAATCCTTTTTCAAGACAACTCTTGTGAATCCTTTTGAAATGTAGATAAATTATCATAGATCACCTAGAATTGTACAAGTTATTTTTATTAATAAACTAAATGTACGAAATTTAATGATAATTTGTGCTCTACTCACCTTGTCCTTTTGAACTAACATCTCTCATTTCGTGCGGATGACGTCTTGCATATAATCTGCATAATTAATAGTCTTGAATTGACGAAGTTGAGGTCAAGTAAATTTTGATCGATACTATCGAATTATGTACATATTCAAGACCTAGCATCCAATCAAAGTTTCACAATAAACTGACACGCACAAGAAATATGAATAATGCAACGTATCGGGTGCTTATATGGGTGCTTATCGGTGCTTATATCGGACTCTTCAAATGATCCGAAAGAGGCGGGGCCTAATTCCATTCGCGTAATGATTTCCGCGCGTGCTGCTTTCCGTCTAGTGCTCTTTACCATGCTCTGTACCCTGTACACAAGTCAGCGCACGTGCTTCATCTTCTAATTTGATCAAAAATTGCCCTAATTTCTACTAAACCAATCACAACAAAGCTTACACCAACGGAAGGCCCTTTTATTCTTCTTTAAATTGGAATGCGAGGTTTTTTAGTAATCCGCCACCTGTTGTCGTGATGATGTGATTTATCAACCAGGTATAGCGAAAGCCCTACAGAAACGCGCTGATCGACCTCCATAAACAATCTTCATTTTGAGAAAATTTGAGGAACTTTCCACTGGAAAAGTGCCCTAATTCAGTCAAACCAAACTCCGGAAAACCGAACACAGGTATATACTCCGAAAACGGCGTACGGAGCAAGATGAATATAGAGCCCTCATTGTTCATTGCGAGACAGTGTGTACAAAAGGCACGGGGGAAATCGTGCAATATCGACCTGCTGTTGATCATATATATTTTCAAAAATAATGCTGCGGATATATTTATTTCAAATGTTTGTCATTTGAAAGTCACTTCATATGATGAATTATTCAAGGATTTTGAAGGTAATTGACACGCAGCAGTATTTTGTAAAATATATATATATATATCGTTGGCAGGCAGACTTTGCAAGATTTTCCCAATGCCTTTTGTACACACTGTGCTCGGTTTTCCGAAGTTGGGTCTGACTGTAATTTTTGACAGAATTAATGTTATGAAACTATACTCATTGGATGAACTAAGCTTTAAACTTCCAGGGTTTTTTAAATGACACGACACTTTGTATTATTATTAAGACACAAAAGTTTGCGAGAACTTCTGCTTTATAGGTTCCAAATTTCACACGTTGTGGGGCAGGATGCGGGAGGGCGAGAGCAAATGTCCGCCAGTTTTCCATATCCGCACGACCTATAATCACGACGTGCGTGACGTTCGCAAAATCTTCGTGAAACCTCAAACAGATTCCGACCGTTTGGTGAATGTCTCGCGCATGTCTCGCGAAAGCAGCGAAGTTCGTCCGAACATTTCTCGTGTTGTTCGCATTTTAGTCGCGTGTTCTTCGTGTATGTGGACTGGCCATAGTTCGACAACGCTACACACGACATTCGCACATACGTTGTGAGAACTACGCACAAACTGCGCAAGAATGTTTTACGGCTCCATTGTCGCGACACATTCGGAGAAAAACTTCTCTGCATGTTGGACTTTGTCATTTTTTAATGTGGTCCCTTTTTACATTTACTTTTTTTCTGCCAAGCCTGATCAGCTGGCATGCTCAACATGATCAAGGCTGTATGGGACATTTGGGTATGTTAATTATTCAGTTTTTACTCCATTTTGAACATTGTACATGTCACACCAGATTTAAGAAATGTTTTACGCAGAAAATAGTCCCATAAGCACAAATTTGAGGGCATGGAAAACAAAAAAAGGACAAAATTGGAAAGGGAAGTGTATCTTACAAACTTAGGTAGACTCCGGTAGCTATATGCTAAATTGCTACAAGTCAGTTTGGACCTGTATTTTCCAGAAAACTTACTTATAGGCCAAACAAGCTGAATAAACTATTTATAGAAGCTGGGTCTATCATGAAAACTATGCAACTAGGCAAAACAATGTTTGCAACAACTCCATTTCATGTTAAAATATCAGATTTTCATCCCCTTGCCATTTGCAAACAATGAACATTGAGATCTGCTTGGGTAGGCCTTGTGTATTGTGGATGCCCAAACAGAGATCTAGTGGTGTTGTAGCCTGCCTACGCAATACCGTACAAACTAGGGGTTAGCGGGGTGCGCGCGAACCCCCCCCCCCCCCCCCCGTAGGGAAAAAAAGGGGGAAGTCATTTTTGTGGTTGAAGAGAGCTAAGTAAATTTGCAAACATTGAAAGAAAAATAAGAGGGAAGAGGAAAGAGAAAAGGAAAAAGAGAAAAGAGAAAGTAGAAGAAAAAAAAAGAAAAGGGAAAGCAAAGCAAGCAAAAACAGAAAGAAAAGAAGGAAAAGAAAAGGGAAGGGAAGAAAAAGAAGGAAAAACTTGCCAAGTTTTTTGCTCGCTCGCTTCGCTCACTCGCAAGATCATTAGAATTTAAATATTCGGGCAAAAGGCACCCGCATTCGGCAATGGGCTGTAGCCCCCCTCCCCCACCCCGCGGATTTTCAAAGTTCCGATATTTATATTCGGCAGTGAGGTGCTGGAATATCCAATATTTGGGAAGCAAGGTTCTCAGACAATAATATTATGTAACTTGTGTATGTAACTTCTGTACATTTTCACTACGAAAAGTTAAACAAAAATTTTGCTCACTCGCTTCGCTCGCAAACATTTAAAAATTGAAAAGTTGATATTCGAGCAAAAGGCGTCCCCTTCGGCAATGGGATGCAGCCCTCCCCCCTCCCCCCCCCCTCCCCCCCTCCCCCCCCCCCCCCCCCCCCTCCCCCAAGGATTTTCCAAGTTCCGATATTCGGGAAACCACCACTTCATATTCGGGCAGCGAGGTGCCAGAATATCCACATAATTTGGGCAGCGAGGCTCCCAGATAATTATGTAACTTCTGTATGTAAATTCTGTACATTTTCACAAGGAAAAGTTACAATTTTTTGGTCGCTCGCTTCGCTTTCTTGCAAACATTCAATAATCGAAAAGTTAATATTCGGGCTAAAGACATCAGCCTGCGAAAAATGGGCCCGTATGATCAAGATTTCTACATCTGCGATTTTCTTTTATTATTATGTGTGTGTGGGGGGGGGGGGGGGGGTTAGGGTGCAGCATTTTGTCGGAAAAATTGGGTGTCACACCCTAAAAATTTGTAGGCAAATTTGGGTGTCACAAGCCCCCCCCCCCCCCCCCCCCCCCCATTCAAAATGTTCTAGCGATGCCCCTGGCTGTTAGTTACGGTAGACTCTAAGTAATATAGTAATGGTAACTAGTATATATTCTTTTCCTCTGTTCGCCTTTTATATCCAATAAAGTGATAAACTACAATCCTACATGAGCCGGTTCCCCCATGATTTTGCATTTTTAGAAGTAAAATTATTTGTGATGTATTTGGGGTAAAATGCTCTGAAATAAGGCAGAGATTGCACCAGAGAGCATCTAAAACCCCTGAGCTTCCAGGGCCCTTAAGCATGTTAAGCGGGCCCTCAACCCCGGTCGCAAGGGACTTCACGCTTCGCGCTCGTGTTGTGCGCTTCGCGCACATATAATTATATATCTATCTACTCAAGGTGCGACCCCCCCCCCCCCCTTCTAAAAAAAAGCTTGTTCGGGCTTGCTACGTACTTTATTGGGAATGGTGATAGCCTTGTGCATCACCTTTTGAAATCTACACAGTTTCAACAACTGGAAGTGTAGGGAGTGAGACGATTATAATACATATATATCGAGCCAGAGGCGGCAGAGTGTCGGGCTCGGAGAATGGAAGTGGAGAGGCACATTTTGTCCGCAAAACTATAGCCGCACGCTACTTTCATTGTCCGAGCCCGACTTTGAAAAGTTGCAAAGAGCAACTAGATTAATGTTCCTAAATTGATAATCTTAAAAAAAAAAAATACTTTGCTACCTCTTTTGTAAAGATTAATTTACAGAATGGACAGACTTGCTAGTTTTTTCAGTAGCTTGGACCTTTCTCGATCGATGCCCATGTGAACTATTAAAACGCTTGGAACTGCATAAGGTCCAACTGTCCCTTGCGGTCAATTATTCATGGATTCATGGATACTGGACGAATCTTCATTTCGGTTCTCTTAAGGGATTGCTCTGAATTTAACCAAGTCCTCCACGCTATACCGATCTTCGACCCATTCTTATAGAGACCGTTGAGGTTGCACACTATACATTTGTTGAACCACCACCCTGCTTGATACGCATAGGCGCAATTCATTTTAGAGCCATCGTTGTCACGGTGTATGGTACTGAATTGTTGTTCGTTGTGAGGCTGAAGACTGTTCCCTGCAAGATAACGGATTAAATAAGAGTCAATTTTCAATTTTATTTCCTTTTAAGTACGCTTTCATAATAGACCGCTTCGGTAATGTATGCAAATTTTATACATACCTTTCAAACAAAGGTTGTTCTTGACAACCTGAAAGCTTGCCGGAGGCTTGCCTGACATAGCAACAAGTAATGTATGCAAACTGGATTCCAAGCATTGAGGCTCATTTATAAAAAGCAGGTTAATGGAATAGCTCGTCACTACGTGCTCAGAGAAGAAGTGCGCATATATTTGTATACATTACAGAACCGGTCTGTTATTGGAGGACAAAACCATTCATACACAGAGTTTGGCTAACTCTGTTTCAGTTGGGCACAACATGGCGTATATTCCTTTGTTGCATGATTGCCAAAGAAAGAAAATGCGCCAATAGACCTGTTCAAAAAGTTATTCATATTTATGGTGTTTCTTTCCTTGGGACCTAGTAACAAGGTATTCAATTAACTTGTTATTAATGAATGAACTACAATACTTGGAATCCAGTTTGTATACGTTACTTGTTGCTATGTCTGACAAGCCTCTGACAAGCTTTCAGATTGTCAAGAACAACTTTTGTTTAAAAGTATGCATAAAATTTGAATATATTTGTGAACAGGTCTATTTGTCAGCGGCGTCGCTGAGGGGGAGGGGTATGTGGGGTGTCACACCCCTCCCACCCCCCCCCCCCCCTCCCTCCACTTCAACTTGCTGTTGGCAAATGCGCCACCTCTGACAGTGTCGGCAAAAAAAGAGGGGGAAAGGCGAGGAAAAGAGGAAGAGAAAATAAAAAGGAGAAAAGAGAAAGGAGAAGAAAAAATAGAAAAGGGAAAGGAAAGGAAAACAAAAACAGAAAGAAGGAAAGGTAAACGAAAGGAAAAGAAAAAAAAAGGAAAAACTCGGGCAATTGGCTGTAGCCTTCCGCCCCGAGGATTTTTTTTTTTCGGGCAACTACCACTTCATATTCGGGCAGCGAGGTGCCAGCATATCCATATATTTGGGCAACGAAGTTCGCGGATAATTATAAAACTTCTGTATGTAACTTTTGTACATTTCACCAAGAAAATTTTTGAAATTGAAAAGTTGATATTCGGGCAAAAGGCGTCAGCTCCTCCTCTTGATCAATATGTATGTAGTCGGTTGTCAATTGGTCCAAAAAGTGGGTTAGAATGCAATTTTGTGATGATTTTTGGAAACATATATTTTGGTAAAGGTGATGCTATGAATAAAACCATGAACGTTGCTTCCAAATTTTGAAATGGGTCTAAAGTTACTTTTTAGGCATTTTTTAAAAGCGGATTTTGTGCTTTTAATGATTTTTTAATCATTATTATAAAGAATTAATATTTACTGCATTGATAATGTAAATTTCTACCCTTTGTATAGAGACACTATTCCAGATGATTTTCGAGAATAATTAATGCAGAAAAATGCATAATTAAGTAAATTAAATGGGTTTTTTAAAATATCATATCTAAAACGCTTTCTACGATGATTAAAAAACATGGTTGTCTGCTCGAATTTGAGAAAGTTATCATTTTGCTGTTTTACAGTCGTTTTTTTCATTGTCTGTAAGGCAAAAGTTTACCCTTTTCAGAACCTAAATTTTCTCTCCTGGTCGCTATGTTCCCTTCCATATAGATAGACGTAGATTGAGAAGCAGTGTATTCCAAGACCAAGCCTACCAGAGGCGCCACAAATGAGAGGTGACCTAAGGTAAAGAGGGGCGATTTGAAATCGTCTTTCCGTCCCCTTGCACAAAACCATTTTGCAGTGTAACGATTACGTTCCACATACCATAAATATATTTTGTTAGGATATTGGCTCCCCTCATAAGACAAATATAAAAAAAATTGCATGAAATAATGTAATGTCTAATAAGCTTTATGTTGCTAACATTAAAGGTTTCAACAATACCAGATAAAATAATTTCTTATTCTCATTCGCCAATTAATTATTAATCCACTGTTCCTGTATACACTGTACAGAGGTTGACACTGGTTGAAGGGGACATGTTCTTCTCTCTACAAAAATATGGGGCAAAATCGTTTTTCTCCCTCTCAAAACGAACAAAACAGAGTTCTAATTATGACTTATTAAGTTATATTGAAGTACATGTATAACAAATTAAAACATTTCAGTTCTCTAATATACACAGTTTCAACGGTCATAAGATCTAAACATTTTTCACTAGGGCGTGCTCCCTCGCGTACTTGTATGTGAGAAAATTCACATTTAGGCACGGAAGTGCGGTGTGAGGCAGGGGTAACATACTCGTTTTGATCCTGCATACCCCCTCATAAAAGAACAATTATTGTATTTAATTAATATCAAGTATAGAAATTAGTAACATCGCTAGTGCTCTCAATCTATTATCTACATTCCAAAATGAAAAATTTCTCTCAGTGTTAATAATCATATCATCATTATCATTATTATATATTACTATCATTAATAATATTATCATACCTGTTCATAGACGAGGGAACGACAGAGTGACATTCCCTCGAATTTTGATAGATGCAGTGTTGTATAAAATATTTCCGTATGCCGTTATGGCCCACAGCGAGGGATGACGGGAAGAGAGAGGGGTGAAACAAAACAAATTTGACCCCCCACCCCCCCCCCAAAAAAAGGGGACAAAAAATAATAATTTATCACTACAAGAATTCATTTTTTCTTTTTAGTATTGTATGTGTACAGAGTAATCCTAACATAAATTTAAAAGGAGATCATTAAATCTCTCGGTCGCTTCGTTCCCTTTCACTATTACAGTGTGGAAACGTACTGCATAAAGGTTGGCCTATAGGCTCTATCATGGGCATCGTAGATGGTGCTTTCAAGAGTGACATCAACATTCTCTGTGCTCTCTAAATGTGCAACTATTTTTCACATTATGTAGTTCCTCCATATTTTCATTGAGGACAAAAGTTTGTTCCTAAGATTTGCTAATGTGGTGAGTGTGCAATTATCATCTTTCTATGTCATATTTTGCCAATATGGATGTTACTTGGCTAGTCCGTTTTATTTGTCTGCCTGGTTCACAACACATACTGACAGACTTCGCTAAGGCTTTAGACCATGTAGACCCTGCGCTAGCAATACAAAAATTGCTCGAACTAAATGTTCGTCCTTGCATAGTAGAGCTGATTGCAGACTTTCTGAATTACAGACAACAGCGTGTCCGCTACAGACAACAGCTCTCAGACTGGACTTCTGTCAACGGAGGTGTTCCTCAAGGGACCAAATTGGGCCCGGTCATTTCCTAGCGATGATTAATAATGCATGTGATAATCTTGGCCCAGGTTCTTCTGATGTCAGTGTGTACAAATACGTCGATGATCTCACACTTGTAGAGTGTCGTGATAAGGAGCAGAGACATAATATTCAAGAAGCAGTCGACAACCTTTGTGAATAGTCCCACGCAAACAAAATGAATCTCAACCCTAAGAAATGTCAAACTATGGAGTTTTGTTTTGTACGGAATCCACTTCCTTCCCCATCAGTCACTATAGAAAATGAAATGCTTCATCAAGCAGAATGTGTCAAGCTCTTGGGTGTGTATATTCAAAGTGATTTGAGGTGGCGTATACACATCTCGCAGATTCTCAAGAGTGCCAACCGAAAACTCTACATGTTACGTCTCCTGAAGAAGTTTACCCTCCCTACATCTGACCTTCTCACAATATATACTTGCTACGTGAGACCGGTTACAGAATATGCGGCTCCAGTGTGGAATGCTGGCATCACCAAAGAGGAAGTGATAAGACTTGAGTCTGTACAATAGCGAGCCCTCCGAATCGTATTGGGTCCACGATATACATCCTGTGAGCAAGCGCTCATTGTACTCAAGTTGCCTTCCCTAGCTGATCGCCGCAAATCATTGTCATTGTCATTCGCGAAGGACTTGGCTAAACCAGCTTCTCATTTTCGCCACCTCTTGCCAACTAGAGACACGAACATTCGTACAACAAGGCATTCTAGACCATATCAACAGATAAAATTCAGGACAAATAGATTGGGAGACAGTGCAATACCTTATTTTGTAAATCTACTAAATGATAATTAATTGATGTACATGCATGTAGCCGGGATATATGATCATGATGATAGGTTGACAAGAGGGTTGTTTTTTGTTTGTTTGGGGTTTTTTTGTTTTTTTGTTTTTTTGTTTTTTTTGTGTGTGTGTATTTTTTTAACGTAACTTTCACTTCTTCTTCTTCTTTTTTTTTTTTTTTTTTTTTTTTTTTGTAGTGTATTTTAATTCCCCGTGATATATTTCATTGAATTAAATACGTCTTGCTCATTTTGCCAAATCCAACTTTTTCATTTTATGTATGTGTATTCTCTCTTCTATCTCTCTATTTCTCTCTCTCTCTCTCTCTTTCTCTCTATCTCTCTCCTCCTCCTCTCTCTTACTTTTCACCTCCCTGCTCTCTCTCTCTCTCTCTTTCGCACACATACACACACACTTATACACAACCCTTTTTCTTTTTTGTGATTGCTCTTGCCCTTATTATGTCCTTACCGCTATAATTATCTATGTTTTAGGATTTGGCTTGGTAGCTTTTGATTCAGAGCTCTAGAAAATATACCAGATGTATGTGTAGAAAGAGAAAAGGTTTCTGTACATACTATGTCCCTCTTTTTGTATGACCATATTGCTTCTGATGCCATCATTTTTAAAAACAAAAATAAGCTTTAAAATCGTTAAATTGGCAACACATAGAGAGGTTCAAAAAAATCATTGTTTTTCATGAAAATTGGCAATTTTTTTCAACTGTCGACACAATTCTTAACCATGTATATTGTATTCAAAGACGTTATACCTTATTAGAACCATGTTACTGAAAGAGAAATATTGTTGTTGCCAATTTGAAGGACAGAATGTGATCAGTTTGGCCCTCAAGTGATTCCTGTCCTGAAAGGTTGAGACATATCAATGTGGAATTTGTTGTAAATGACTTTTATAAGTAATCTGATGTCCATATACTTTTTTATTGTTTATCTACCATTCTCGTTTCCTCTATATATGTATTCATATTGCTTATACAACACTCAGTACTTACCTCTCTCCCTCATAGACCACGTTCAATGCTGCCTTTAGTCTTTTCCTTTGAATTTCCCCTATTAAGAAGTTACATTGTATTATACCATACTATTTGTTATCTGGTTATTATCGTCCGTTCTTTCTGTTGATTTATTGTATTCTTCTTTTTTCTTTTTAAATTCATGTGCCTAATCAATATTTTGTTTCACACTATGCAATTATCCTTATACTTCTGTTCATCTTCCATCTTTTCCTTTCTTTCTCATTCGCTCATTCGAGTTCCATATATCTTTGTTTGATTTCAATTGAATATGTTGTTGTTCACGTTTGTTCTCCGTTCTCACTTCTATGTCTTTTTTCTTTTCACTATCTTTGCTTACAAACTTCATTTCAGTATTAAGTTATGCATTTCAAGTGTTTATACCAATGTTTTACTATATGTCACCTTTGATGTTTTGAAATCATGATTGTAAAACTTTTGTAATTCGGCTTTGCCGCGAAGAAAGTATTTTCAATAAAACCATTTTGAATTGAATTGAATTGAATCTTCTGTAAATCATAATTTCAAGTAGGCAGTACTTTACTAATGTGTTTCATAGGATTATTGAAAAAAATATCAGCATCTCATGCATTTCCTTTTCGCTCTGTCACTACGCTCCATCGTCTATGCGTCCAGTTTTTATGTTCTGTATTGTGCAAATGATAATTGATTTGCTTTAATAAATTTAAAACATGCTCTAAACTTGCGGTAATACACAATTCAGAATCTCTTATTACTGACTCAAAAGATAACAATTATAGCAATTGAAATCTTCATGCTTCATCTACCCCTCCTATCGGTGCCTGTGGATCGTAACGCACTAGCGAGAAATTTTATATTTTGAAATGATAAACAATTGCATCTTAGAGCAAAGACACCTTATGGCTGTTAAATCCGCATGTGTATTTTTTAAGAGGGGGCCCATGGCGGGCAAAATATCAATCCCCATTCACTTTTCCGGTACCTATGGATCAATAATTTTCTATAAGTATACTCTGCGATTTGACTTGATAACAAATTCGAGCAGACAACCGTGTTTTCTAATCATCGTAGAGGGCTTTTTTATATGATTATTTTTTTTTAAAAACCCTCATAGTTTACAGTTTATGTATTTTTCTGCAATATTTCTTCTTGAAAATCATCTGCAATTGTGTTTCTATACGTGGGGTAGAATTTTACATCCTTAATGCAGTAATAATTATATTTCATAAATAATAATATAAACATCATTAAAAAGCACCAAATCCGCCTGTAAAAATCTCCTGAAAAGTAACTTTAGACCCATTTTTTAATTTGAAAACAACGTTCATGATTTTATTTACAAAATCACCTTTCCAAAAATATAATTATGTTTCAAAAAAGCATCATCACAAAATTGCATTCTTAGTGACTAATTAAACAATATCTCTACATCTGCTATTTTCTTATTTGTGGGGGGAGAGATTAGGGTGGAGCATTTATGTCGGCAAATTTGGGTGTCACACCCTAAAAATTTGTCGGCAAATGTGAGTGTTACCCCAATTCGAGCGATCGCCAATGGGGTAAAAATGCCCGGATGTACCGTTTTTGGCGAATTCTCATTCAACTTCCGGGACCTGTGTACTTCCGGTGTATACGGATGCTAAGTTACAGTAACCGCGGTACACACTTCAGGAATTTTTCTTCAAACTTATCTAATAAAAGTTAAGGTAATCGTAGAATTGTCATGGCGAGCGTTTCTCAAGACTTCAAGAATATGACCGTTCTGCAGCTGAAAGCTTTTCTGACAGAAAGAGGCATTCCTTGCAACGGAAAACGCAAACTCGAATTGGAATTGCTAGTACGGAGAGCCGCTGAATGTTACAGCGTTATTGAGCCTTGCGACCGGGAGGCGTCCGGCAGAAAGCGACGGGTGCCCGCTGCGGACGGCTCTGTTCGAGACTTAAATGACAAAGCCGTATCGTGGAAAGCTGATTTGAGAGGTTATGCACGGCCGCCGGGTCATTCACCGACCGGTCAGATTCCGGAAGTAACTAGGTCACAAAAGCTGTCCCACATTGCATAGCAAACGCACCCCGATACCTGCATCCGGGCATTTTTACCCTATTGGCGATCGCTCGAATTCAAAATGTTCTAGCGACGCCCCTGAATATTGTTATCTACAGCAGCCGAGTTGACCAAACTCTGTCTATACATGGCTCTGTTGGAGGAGAATTACAAAGGGGCTCTTTTATCGGGGACGCTTTGGACGTTCAAGATCCCCTGAAAATGGTTAACCCCCTCCAAAGAAGAAAGCAATATAAATGGTTTTATGTATATATATATATATATATATATATACACACACACACACACACACACACACCCACACAAATAACTGTATTATTTATTATTATTATTATTGTTATTATTATTATTATCATTATCATCATCATCATAACCATCATCATTATTATCACTATTCAGTTCGTAATTAGTAAATGGCATAAATTGCCCCGATTTGTATTCGCACGCGCATCTGTTTTGGTGGATACGATACTTGTTTGATTACTAAAATCACATTGGTGTGCGCATCATGGTGCGCAATCTTTGAAAGGCCATTTGTATTTGGTACAAATGACCTTTATCTGCGCATGCGCATGTTGTAATGACGAACTGGCTTACTGCCAAATCCAGGATCGGCTTGTGAGAGTGATTACCTGCATTGCCACCAGTATAAACGCCGATCGTCAGCTTGTAGTTCACGGTCTCATTACCAACGTTGAAACGGCTGTAACTCGCATACCTTTTATTCCCATAGAAATCTTCCAGATCAACCCGTAATTCGTAAGTCTTCTGACTTGACATGTGATGCATCTTCTCGTTGCCTAGCCAGTGTTCAGACGAGACGCTTCCGAAACCGTTCTTGTAATCTGACCATTTTCGAGTAAAGTCCACAGAGCCGTCCATTCTTCGCTGGAGGACCTAGGATAGGGACCGTTCACTAATTTTATGAAATTCATCAGATCTCTTCTTCAGTTTGTACTTTTCTTGCCTACACTAATTCAAGTACAATTATTAATAGTTCATTAAGGCCTATACACGAGTAAACTATTTAATTAATGCCCCTGATATTGGCGCTCTGTCTGTTCCTTGCTTCGCTGTAAGTAAAGTATATTTGTAAGAAAATGTATTATCATTCATGCTGAGAACAATGTGATATTTTGTTTGTACTTAATAATGGCATTTTCCCGTTTCTACGTACTATGATTTTGAAAATATTCACTGTTATTTTCTATCATCAATCATGTAAACTATTCTTTTGAATGTGTAACTGACGATGCTTGTTATTCCCTACGAATGTAAATTGTGCACACTTTAACTCAATGTGTTGCGATGCATGATCGTTTTTTAATCAATACCATTTTGAATTGAATTGAATAAACTATATATATATATATATATATATATATATATATATGTACTAATCATTCGTGTTTTTGCACGTGCGATTCGTACGTCCTTTGTTTGTCATGGTCACAACCAGTCATGCACCTCTCTGCATCTCATTTTGGGCGTCTTGCAACCTCCTCATCAACATGCCCCCTCTTAACTGCTAGAGCTCTTGAGGCGAACGTACAACCCCATACGGGTACCGTGCAACCGACGAGCAACCGACGCGCGACATGTCACGGCTCCGTATGGAGCTATGGGCTTCGTGAGACCTCCGCAACGGGCACGTGCGATGGTCGCAAAAGCACGTGCAAGAAATACGATGGCTGCGCCTGTCATGTGCGTTCATCGGAACACGTAGCCACACACAGACATGGAGCCGTGACATACTGCTAGTCAGTTGCAAGGTACCAGTACGGGGGCTGTACGTTCGCCTCAAAAGTTCTTGCAGTTAAGAAGGGATAGTTTATGAGAAGGGTGCAAGACGCGCAAGAGGAGATGCAAAGAGTTGCACGGCCAGTTGTGACCATGACAAGCGAAGGACGTACGAATCGCAACAGTTGGCCCACATCCGATCACAACAATTTTGATTTTGCTCCGTAAAAGTTGGTGTTTTGATACATAATTTCTCATTTTCGATAAAAATCTAAGGGACACAAAATTTGCTTACACAAAAAGCGAAACTGTGTGGGTACCTACCCAAGCAGCCATCCTCATCCCCCCCACCCCACCCCCACCCCCGTATACCGTTGTGTTCATTTATCCCATATCAGTTACAAGGACTTCAATAATCATCATTGTTGAAAAAATGTAAAAATAAATAAATACATGCACCTTGTGATATACTTTTTTTAAAACGTCAATTAAGCTTTCTTTTTTCTTATCTTTACGTTATCAGAAAGAGGGAAATACAAAAATGGCAAAAATATCTTTTATTACATTAAATAATCTTTTTTTTTTCTTATTAACCCTTCCAATATGTTTTTCCTCTTCAAGTAGCTTTCAATATATTTATGACAAATTATTCGGCTACAGCCCATAAGAACGACAGCCTTCTAGACCCACAATGTTGGGTCTCGTGAGCCTTCTGACAACTTTTATTGAAAGCCCAAGAGACCGGTGGTTTCTGTATTAAGCCTATGGGAATTTGAGAATTCAGTAGTCATTAGGTGCGTTTCCATCAGCCCGAGTTTGCTCAAGCTCGAGATTCTAGCCCGATCAGCGCTTCTCGACAAAAAAGTCCGAGTTTGAAAAACCCCGTTTCCATCAGCCCGAGTCGAGCGATTCCCGCTCGTTCTTGGAATAAACTCGAGCTTCAGAGCATGCGCACTTCGAAGATGGAAAATTAAAAAAATATATATAGGATAAATGAAGAGAAAAGAGCAAAGAAATACAAAAGGAAAAGATAAAAAGAGAGAAGGAAAAACAAAGAAATACATAAGAATAGAAATAAGAATAGATAATTGGGAAAACAAAGAAATATATAAGGAGAAAAAAAATAGAAGGAAAAACAAAGTAATACATAAGAAACAAAGAAATACATAAGGAAACAGATAAAATAGAAAGAAAAACAAAGAAATACATAAGGAAAAAGATAAAATAGAAAGAAAAATAAAGAAATACATATGAAGAGAAGAGGACAGAAAGAAGAACAAAGAAATACATTAGAATAGAAAGAAGGACTAAATAATGGGGAAAACAAAGAAATATATAAGGAGAAAAAAAATAGAAGGAAAAACAAAGTAATACATAAGAAACAAAGAAATAAGGAAACAGATAAAATAGAAAGAAAAACAAAGAAATACATAAGGAAACATATAAATAGAAAGAAAAACAAAGAAATACATAAGGAAACAGATAAAATAGAAAGAAAAACAAAGAAATACATATAAGGAAACAGATAAAATAGAAAGAAAAACAAAGAAATACATAAGGAAACAGATAAAATAGAAAGAAAAACAAAGAAATACATAAGGAAACAGATAAAATAGAAAGAAAAACAAAGCAATACATAAGAAAATATAAAGAGAAGAGGACAGAAAGAACAAAGAAATACATAAACAAAGAAAAGAGGATAGCAAGATCGAAGAACAGAAAATGAGGAAAACAAAGAAATACATAAGGAAAAGATAAAAATAGAGAAGGAAAACAAAGAAATATAAAGGGAAGAGGGTAAAAAAGAAGAACAAAGAAATACATATAAATAGACAGAAGAGTAGACAACAGGAAAACAAAGAAATACAAATGGAAAGGATAAAAAGATAGAAGAAAACAAAGAAATACATAAAGAATCATAAAGAATAGAGGATAACAAGAAGAACAAAGAAATACATAAGAAATTAAAGAACAATAAAAAATTGGGAAAACAAAGAAATACATAAGGAAAAAGATAAAATAGAAAGAAAAATAAAGAAATGCATATGCAGAGAAGAACAGAAAATGAGGAAAACAAAGAAATACATAAGGAAAAGATAAAAATAGAGAAGGAAAACAAAGAAATATAAAGGGAAGAGGGTAAAAAAGAAGAACAAAGAAATACATATAAATAGACAGAAGAGTAGACAACAGGAAAACAAAGAAATACAAATGGAAAGGATAAAAAGATAGAAGAAAACAAAGAAATACATAAAGAATCATAAAGAAAAGAGGATAACAAGAAGAACAAAGAAATACATAAGGAAAAAGATAAAATAGAAAGAAAAATAAAGAAATGCATATGCAGAGAAGAGGACAGAAAGAAGAACAAAGAAATACATTAGAATAGAAAGAAGGAATAAATAATGGGGAAAACAAAGAAATATATAAGGAGAAAAAAGAGAGAAGGAAAAACAGAGTAATACATAAGAAACAAAGAAATACATGAGGAAAATATAGAATAGAAAGAAAAATAAAGAAATACATAAGGAAATATAAAGAGAAGAGGACAGAAAGAACAAAGAAATACATAAACAAAGAAAAGAGGAAAGCAAGATCGAAGAACAGAAAAAGGGAAAAACAAAGAAATACATAAGGAAAAGACAAATAGAGAGAAGAAAAACAAGAAATATATAAAGAAAATAGGATAGCAAGAAGAACAAAGAAATACATAAGAATAGAAAGAAGAATAAAGAATGGGGAAAACAAAGAAATACATAAGGAGAAAAAAGAAAGAAGGAAAAACAAAGAAATACATAAGGAAAAGGTGGAAAGAGAGAAGAAAATCAAGAAATACATAAGGAAAATAACATTTCTAGGATTGGTGTCATGAATAAATTAACCCGAGTCAAAACCCGAGTGCGTCTTCACCTGCGAATTAGCGGGCTAATTCGCCAAATAGCGCGCTATTTCACCAAAAACCCCGAGTTGACTTAGGCTTCTAGCTCGAGCTAGAAGCCCACGAAATAGCCAGCTAATTGCGTCTTCATTACAAACTAGCTCGAGTTAGTTCTGATCGGGTTAGTTTCCCGGATCAGAATTAGCGGGCTATTTTGGAAACTCGGGCTGATGAAGACGGGCCTATTGTGTTATAAAGGAAGCGATTTAACTTTTCGGGAGAAATGCGACAATGATATTAGTTCATAAAATGAATCAAATTCTTTTGAGAAAGTGCGCTTTGCAAAACTACCCGAAGTTTGTAGTTTCATGTATTATTGTATATTATATTCCAAGTTATAAACATTTTAAAAATACCTCATACATAGATTCTTATTCACTGATTGGTCAAAACTAAATCACATGACACGGCGCATCTCGATCTATCATTGCGTCAGAGGGTTTTGGCGTTCTATCAGTTGACTTAAGGTCAAATGATAGAACGCTAAAACCCTGTGATAGAACGCGTAACCCCTCCGCGACTTTTGCACACACGTAATATGCACACAAAATGTGGTTCATGTTTTAAGAGCGCTTTCGAGAATTGCTAGGCTACGACAACGTTAATCGATATACGCGCAGCGCGTAAGAATTCAACATTTAAATCAATGAATCAATGAAAAGGATGAGGTATATATAAAACAAATATGGACTGCTCTGTAATCGGATGGTGGTGGAAATTATCACTCCCAAGGTGGTGTTCATAACGGCCCTTCTATCACCCCCGAGGCGAAGCCTCGGGGGTGATAGAAGGGCCGGTATGACCACCACCTTGGGAGTGATAATTTCCACCATCATCCTCATGAGCAGTCAATATTTGTATAATGTAAAGTGGTGCTTTTGATCGTATTGGTTCTTCCATTGATATCAAGCCCTAAAATTATCAAATTCAGGAGGTCTAAATAAATATTTAAAATTACTGCTTCAAGCTTTTGAAAAAAATGCCTCTTTAAAAAATGAAGGGTGCTCTTAAACTAATCATTAAATGCACGAAAGTCGCGTTTGGAAGGAACTTTGCATACGATAGAATGTAGAACCCTTCTCGTTTATTGGTTTGGATCCCTTATATTTTCCGCACAAAAAATCAGTTATATATAAATGAATATTGACAAAAATGAAATGAACTGGTTAGCTCTTTTCACAGCCAGTAATAAAATTGCCGTTTCTCATAAATGTCAAGTAAAAATAATTTTAAGGCAATCAAAAATATATGAACCTAATAATCGTAATACTATAATGCGTCCTAAGAAAAACGAAGCCCCTAAAACAAAGGCTTATTGTAACGAAATTGTGAGTTTTTGAATACAACTATGTGTTTTCTAAAAAATAGTTACAACTTGTTAAAAATAGTGATAATAATAATAATAATAATAATAATAATGATAACAATAATAATAGTAATAGGAGTGATTTGGTTTTCAGTGGTAAATCAGTGAGACTAATCCATACTTGCTTCACTGACCCATTGGCAAAGGGCGAGTAAAATTCCTTTTCTGCCAGATTTGTGTAATCATAAAAAATAGAGCATCACGGTCATGGAACTTAAAAAGATGATAACTGAGACTTGCAGAGGCGGTGGAACGCCATTTGATTAAAAGTGATAAACCCTGGATAAACCTTAATGCAAAGTTGGGTTCCGCTCGAGCCCTTATCTTAGCGGGCTCGTACGGGTGAGTCGTGTGGTCCAATCCATAGGTCCAATCACGAGTCGCTATATGCTTGTAGAGAGTATAATTAAACTTTCAATATCTCTCTATAGAATATTATACAGATATTGACTGTCTAGAGGGGCAATATAACATTTGAGATCCTCGAGGGGAGTTATATTTTTGTCGAGGGACATTATATTTTTCCGAAGCGCGTAGCGCTGAGGAAAAATATAGTATTCCTAGACAAAAATATAACTACCCAAGGGAAATTAAATGTTATGTTGTTCCCGAAGGAGAAAGTCAATATCTGTTATATTATAATGACCTATATAGATACAAAACAAATTCTGCTGACTCACCATTTTGATTCCTGTAGCAGTGTCAGATGTTAAGAAATCCGCAAAATTTTGTCAATAATTTCGTCCAGTTCTTCCTCACCCAGCGAAGCGAATCGGCTCGCTAAGCAGCCATTTTGACGACCACAAAATTTGTTCCAATTTCATATTTCGCGCTGCTCACGATCGATCGATCACGTACGTTTAATTAATTGAACTGTACGTGTGACCTCATACCTCTGGATATAACGGCGTTATATTCCGAGGTATGACGTATTTTACGTCATGTTGGGAAACATAACACTTCTCATCCTTGTGACGTTGGTCACGTGACGGCATTTTGCCAAATCACGCATCAGTATCTATATAGGTCATGTAATATAATATTTTGAATAACATATAACGACATGAAACCTCTAACATACAGCACAAAATATTTTTTGGTGATTGGGACCCTTGAAGTTATCACTTGAAGGCATATTTATTCAACTTTATGGGGGAAAGGTAATAACGCTCAAGCAACTATAGTTATGTCACAATGACCATTTGTTTAGGGTTTCGTTTTTCGTTTTTTTTTTCTGAGACGCACTGTAGAACTTTGTAGCCTTTATAGTACTGTAGTTTTATGATGCAGTATGGCAGAACAAACAAACATCCTTTCGATATTCTAAATGGGCACGTTTGATAGGTTTGCAGGCATTGGCGTACGGGAACAAGTTTGGCAGGGGGCTGACGTCTCTTGCCTTAATATCACAATTCGAATTTGAATCAAATCAATTTATTGAAATAAAATCCACAATTTGGATTATCATCAATATACAAGTACGTGCAAGGGCAGAATGCATGAAACACTGCGAGCGAGAGCAAAATTTTACACTTTGTCCCAGTAAAAACGTAAATTATTACCTACGATAGACTGATTAAGATATTAAAATTACAAACAGACCACATCCAGGACCACATAATGATGAGTTTGCAGCTGTTCGAATATGATGTTGCGGTTGGCCAAATATTGGTTATTCAAGATATTCCCGGGGCTGCAGCGCCCACCCCCTCCCCACCTCTTGCACCTATATGATTGAAGGTGTACTTTCCATTCTTTTCAGGTCATAATTTCTTTGACTGGCCACACTTTGGGATGACTGACCACGTCCCTGTCTTCAGTCCCTGGCCCCCTTAGACAATCATAGTCCACTAACTCACCGTCCACCCACCCCGACTGGTCTCCATGTCGCAGTAGACGTTGAACGGGATACCGATTCCTCCAGGGTTGATGCCATAGACACCGCTGATGTTCACCCCACGGGCCTTAATGTCTCCGCAGTCGTTTGGTTGCTCAGGAAACGTTGGAGGAACGGTTCTTTCATCTTTTAAAGAGTAAGGAATTATTTACTTAACAGAAACAGAGAAAAGTGATCAAATGTCTACAAAGCAATCGATACCTAAAAAGCATGGTAGTAAAATATTTTATACTCTTTCATTATATTTATTGCAATATACTTTCGACTTTTAACTTCCTTTTTAGCTAGAGGAACGCTTTTAATCACAATAAGATGTCACCACAGTCGTTTGCTTGTCCAGTAAAAATTGGAGTTTCTTGCATATTTCCGCAATAATAAAACATAAACATCCACTGTGTGTTTGTGTTTGTGTTGTGTGTATAGTTTATATGTTGTTGATGATAAGTTAGTTGGTTTATTATTCGAATTAGATTTAATCTCCTGAAAAAATAGTAATAACATTAACCCCAAAGACATCTCGATCAAATTTTTCACAAAAAGGGATCATTTTCCGTTTGAATCTTTGGGGTCAGTTAAAATTTGGCTCAAAACACATGACTTAAAGGTATTAAACAGTAGTGGTAGCAAAATGAAAGTTGGCATGAAACTGCTCAAAAACAGTCTCATATTGTTCGGCTTGCATAAAAAGGTACATGAGTGAGATAATCCGGTATTCTATTCATGATTTCCGGTGATTTTCAGTAAAATAATTCAAATGATCGAATATCAACGGTTACCTTATACCCTCGCTAAGGACCACCTACCCCGACGCTCCCGGCTCAACGACGCACAGCGGTTCGCACACACTGTTTACACGTGTGTGAACTGTCAATGCGGTACCGCGCTTGTAATTCGATGTTTATTTTGGGGGATATTTTAAGCCATTTCTAAACCATTTTTCTTCAAAGAAACGTCACCTACGTTCGAAATTAATCATTTCACAACAGTATATGTAGTAATTTCCATTCCAGCTGACAAAGTAGTTAAATATCCAAAGCGCCACCTTTCCCACTACTGTACAATACCTTTAAATTAAGAGTTAGTGCGTCTAATAGTCTGGCTCACTATGTAAGAAAATGGGCTTTCGTTCAAAATTTTTGGAGATTAGCAAAACTATACATTTTTATAATCGTTAGAACATGGGAAATTCAAAAATCGATGTTGGCATTTGCATAAATCACCGGCATTCGGCCATTTCGGATTTTCAAAATGGCCGCTATGTGTAACTCATATTGAACAAATTTGAAGACATTTTTTTAACAGAACCTCATCTTACCATGTATGCATCATCATATTAAAGGGCATTAAATTTTCTACAACATGATACCACATTTAATGGGTTTAGTGATGATTTGCGATACATTCTTGGCCAAGGATGTGATTGTTTACATAATTTTTTTTGACAAATATGAATTTCTTCAAAATACGTATTTCTCATTTTTTCAACAGCTATTTTCACTAATTAGTTCAGACTTTTCAGAAAACTGCCCATATGTACGGTTAATATCATATAAAAATTACAAACAAAACAGTTATAGCGCTCTAAATTTGACACTTTGATATCAGCTAAAGTAGAGAATCGTTAACAAACTTGGTTACTGAGTGCTGCCTTCTCCCTGACAATGGTAACATCGGGAGACGTGAAATGGATTATTTCGGTAGAACATGCTATTGCCATGCAGATGAATATTCTAATAGGAAGTGTGAAGTCAGATGATTCAGCAAGATCATATTTTAGTGATATACAATTGTTTATTAGTTCCCGTTGCTATGACACAAATGTGCCTAATAACCGATGATATGTGTTGAGAAACCAATTATCTGTCCAATAATATGAGGAAACCTGATTTCAAGTGATAATCATGATTCACACTCCAACACACGTATATACTAGATGATAGGGTATAGAACTTGCACCCCCTACATGTTCATGCCTTCCCCCCCCCCCCCTTCTGCTTTTAAAACGAGACAAATTGGTCTAAAGTAATATTCATAAAGTACTTTGAATAATGGTAAGAAAATTAATAAGCCTTGACAAATCATTTAAAATCTCATGGTTACTGGAAAAATATCTGCCAATGTCTTATCCTTCTTCCCACACCCCCCCCCCCCCTTCCCCTCTAAAGTTTAAATTAAAACAATGCCGACAAGTATTATTGGTATACAAGAAAGCAATTCAGGCCATCAGTGAAATAACATGGGACCTGTATTCACATGATAGACAAGATTTACATTCATTCTAAAAGCAGAGATAAGGCAACATTACACGTATGCCATTTTGAAAATCCAAAATGGCCTCCATATGCGAGGAAGCGTTAGAAGAAGATGTTTAGCGATGTCACCATTTGTTTTCTGCACCCATAAATAGTAGGATTGGCACATTTCATTACGTTTATACCTTTAAAAGAAGCCGAGATAAGGCAAATTATGTTTTTTATGGCGGCCATTTTGAAAATCGAAAATGGCCACCATGCCGGTGTGTGTGCAAATGCCAACATCAATTTTTTTTTATTATCCATGCTCTAACAATTCCGAAAATGTATAGTTTTGCTAATCTCCAAAATTTTTGAACAAAAATATACAGTGAACCTGACTAGAAGGCAGCCCTTGGCATTATTTCTTTGTTTTAGAAAATTTCAAACTGTTAACTTTAGATTACTATAACTTTTTTGTTCGATAAGCAATGAACTTGTAATTTTCATATGATATTGACCCTATATATGGATGCTTTTCTGTAAAATTGAAAGTCATTAGTGAAATGTACTTTTGAAATATAGAGAAAAATGTATGTTGAAGCAATTCATATTTTTGAAAAAAAATGATAAAAATCACATTTTCGGCCCAAAATTGTTATACAAATCATCACCAAACCCAGCGAATGTGGTATCATGTTGTAAAGAATTTAATGCCCTTTCGTATGCTACCACAAAAATGATAGAATGAGGTCCTGTTACAAAAATATCTTCAAAAGTGTTCAGTACTAGTTAAATATGGCGGCCATTTTGAAATCCAAAATGGCTGCTCGGTCAGGGTTTTGTGCAAATGCCAACATCGATTTTTGGATTCTCCATGTTCTACCGATTCCAAAAATGTATAGTTTTGCTAATCTCCAAAAATTTTGAACGAAAATACATAGTGCACCTGACTATAATATAAATTTATTTTCAATAGGAAAATTTGTAGAGACTAGAGGTGTCGTGGTCGTGTGAATAAGTCACCGGAGTATGGACCACGTTGCAAGGGGCTCGATTCCCTACCATGGCACTAACGTATTTTGACAAGACATTAATCTACTTTTTTCACTCTCCGCCAAGTTGAAATACATGGGTACCCGGTAGAAATCAAAATTTTAAAAGCGCGAGCGCCTTTTAAAGGTAATCTTGAGTTTTGGGAAAGGTGAAAATAATTTGTGAGCTTTCTCATTCCTTTCATGTCAGTTTGGAAGAACATTATAGTAGAAACATCCCCTGAAAAGGATTGCTCTTCAAATCTTCTTATATTCGAAATATGACTAGAAAAAGCTGAAATATTCGGGCCGAACATTCATGTCACTTGTGTGTGTAGTCCCATATACCCATTTCTGTGTACAGTACATGTGCTTTCCAGCAAGACTGGGTAAATTTCTTATCTATTTTGATGATTCCAAAAAAACACAGTATAAAACAATTCTTATGTAGACATGCATGGTCAACCTTTCCCAATTCCTTTGAGACAGTTTCTTTCCGCTATGTAATTGCATGACCAGAACTCAACTTTATCTTTAAGGTTGCTCAGCTAAACCGGGATAATATCATCAGGATATGGGGCTTCATAAATCCAAACATTGTTATTGTTATTATAATTAAATTATCAATTAAGATAATTTTACTGTAAATCCGTGTCCATCCTACATGTATGGCTTAAGGATTAATCTTGAGAGTAGATTCTCGATTTCTGAACTGTATGAGTATTATTTTCTCGACGGACGCTATAACGAACGGAAAGTCACGTTTTGGGAGAATGAGAAATGTTTAATCAATTGTGCATGCTAGATGCATATGCGAGCATCCGAAAATGGTAACAGGTGATACTATGTGGGGTCTAAAATCAAAGGCGCTTCTCCTTTTGTATACTATTAAATACCAGAAATTGTGATTTTACCGATTTCACAATGCTTCCTTTGAGTCGGGCGAGCCTCAATTCCAGGCTTTCCATAGGAGCGTGTGCCATCTACACGATATGTTGTATGTTGTGCAACCTCTTTCATGGCCCTAACGACTGGTTTACAAATATCACTAGCATGTCCGAACGATCCCGGCGATGTCGGTGCTGAAAGGCCTGAAAAGAACATACAGGCAGCAGGCTTATACAGTGCGTCCTAGAAAAAAGTTAGCAGTTGGAAAGTCTTCCCAAATAAATATTCAAAGATATTTAAAAGAAATAATGTGTACCTGTACATAGCTTAGGGTGTCTACATTTAAAGGGAAAGTCCACCCTGGTATTGAGTTTAAAGATTGAGCAAAATCAGATAAGAAATAAAAAAAGTTATGAATTTTTAAAGTTGTAACCAATCAAACACAAATTGGCAACTCCATGATGTATGTTGCGAGCTCCTTTCCCATTTGTTCAGTACAGAAAGTCTTATAAATTTTTATTTTCTTTGTTTTTGATGAAGGAATAGATTTGTTTCATACATTTTTTTCGTAAAACATATGGACAATTATATCTAAGGTGCAAGTATGATTGAATAATTATATTCTTTAGAGAAAATGGAATTAATGATTTTTTTGGGGGGGTACAGGGCAAAAGGGAGAGGAGCTCGCAAGATATGTCAGGGAGTTGCCAATTTGTGTTTGATTAATCAAAACTTCAAAAAATCATAACTTTCTTATTTCTTATCGGATTTTTTTCAAACCGTCACTGATCTGTTTCTTTAATTTTTCTGCTTATTTTATAACCAACTTGATATCAGGTGGACTTTCCTTTTAAATGACACAAAAAACTCTGACTACATTTTACGCTTGAGCAAGGAAAAAGCCACTTTTGTGAAAGGGTGCAAAATCCAGGCTTGACCAGAATTTACATTGGTTCTCTCTGGTATCAGCAAAGTTAGGAGTCGTGAAAAGGCTTATAAAATTCCATATTCTGATCAATAAAAGACAATTTATGAAAGAACAGGCTTTGTTCTCTGTATATCCTTACATATCCCATTAACATTTTATGCTCAAGTGAGCCATAAACTAGTTTATCTTGAAGTATTAATATTTGGTGAGTACATGTATTTAAATCTAAGCTGGCTTAATTGCTCCGTCAACCATAAAGTTTTGATGGTATATATCAGAACATACAGAGAACAGAGCCTGTTCTTGCATCAATGACTTTTAATGATCAGAAAGTAAATATTCCTAAGCCTTTTGTGACTCTAAACTTTGCTGATAGCAGCCAGAACAAATACAAACATTTCTGAAATTGTTTTATTTTGCACCCTTTCATAAAAGTGGCTTTTGCTCACTCAAACGTGAAATATTGTTACATGTTTTTGTGTCATTTAAAAGAAGAGACCCTAAGCCATTCAATAGCATGAAAATTTCCGTACAATATTTTGAAATATTAATTTGGGGAGATTTTTCAACTGTTAACTATTTAGGGGAACACATGGTATTATATCAGGGGCATTTTTACAGGGATATGTTCGGATGTGTCAGCCCCCCCCCCCCCCCTGCCCAACCCATTCCAAATTGTTATTTGTAAAATTTACTACTTTTTATTCCCTCTCAGCTAATCAAAATCTTATTTTCTCTCTTGTTTATTTTTTGTGTTTCATGTTGGAAAAAAATTAATCGGTCTAGCGACACCTACCCCCCACTGACACTTTTTGTTTTGAAATGTAGTTGCAGGCCCTACTGATTTCCTCTTTCAAATTCAAATTCTTTTTTTTTAAATAAGACAGCAAGGAGGAATTTCCTTTAAGAGTGGAAGTAAGGAGCATTTTCCACTGTTATCAACGGGATAAGCAGTAGATAAGCACGAGAAACAATTTTCAAGGTAAAATGCAAGTCGGCTGGCATGTTTGTTCAATCAAAAGCTTGAAATTTATATTTGTAAATCTTCCAGAGGAAAAAGAATATATAAGTGCTTTTAAATCTTTGCAGTCCCGGCCGACATAATCATGACATGCATTTAAATCTAAGTATAGACGGTTTGTACATTATTCAAATAAATAAATGATTGCCCCTTATTAATATGCAATTTGGATCAGCAGGACCAAAACGTTGATGACATTCAGCCTACCATGAGACGATGAATTTTCGATGGGGGTGCAATTTGTAAAAAGCGAACTCTACCAGGCATTTTGCACCACTTTGTACCGGCTAGGGTGCAAAATTGAGCCTTTTGTTCTCACTCTATAAATTTCAAACAGGGCAGCGTTTTACCAAACCGTCATGAGTACAAGTTCGCCGACATTCTACTGAATTCTGTTGAAATTAACACACGTTTCAATGGGTTGTCGGCGAAATTGTACTAAAGACGGTTTGATGAAACGATGCCCTGACTACTTACACGGCCTCTTCAATACAATAACACAGACGATGAAGATTAGAGCGATGCATCCAAACGCTGTTTCCATGTCTGAAGTTTATGGTTTTGTACCGAGAAGAAGTTGATTACGCTGTTAAAGTGTCTCGTCGGGCTTCAGTCTGGTGTTTCTTTACGACTTTTACATTTTCGAGTTCGCGTTAAAATTCCGAAAGCAAATTAAAAAAAACAGCTAAAAGGTATCATAAAATGTAAAATTATTACAGTATTACACGTAATTCCGATACATTATAAATGAGAATGGAGATATTTCTGTAGGGGGTGGTATTAGCTTTGTAGCTTTTGATATTTTTGTTTTGTTTTTGTTTTTTGCATTTATCTGTTCATTCCTAATACTTACATAGGTTAGGAAATTTTCAGTTTTCAGTTTTAAGATTGGTACTAATTTAATAATACTAACTCATAACAACAACAAACAGTCTTCAGAAGACGACAGATATTATATACTAAAATATCCAGTGGCATTCATGCAATTAATGTGAATTTTCCAAGGATATACCACTACATATTTCTTAAAATAAATTAATGTATTTCATTTGATTTGATTGATTTATTTATTTTAATGATCTTCTTTTTTTTTCTTCAAACACATTTTGCAAACTGATCACAACATAATAAACAAATATCAATACATTATCAAGTAAAGGAATTACATTGTATCGTTAACGTTAATGAATCATAAAGAAGGATTATCACATAAGCAGAGTTTGATGGCGGTGACAGTAGGAAATACTATTTCCCCCCCCCCCCCAAAAAAAAGGGGGGATACTTAAGGAAACAACAAAAATACTTTTCGTTGTATTCAAAGTAATAGAAGTCAATAAAGGATGGGAGTGAGATGAGACGTATGAAGAAAAAGCTATAGACAGGAAAGGATGGTAAGTAGAAAGGTAAACTGTGTAGAAGAGATATAAGAGAAGAATTAGGCAGAATGAAGAAGTAAAAGTGAAAGAAATGTATAGACCGCAAAGTAGTGATTTTATATGTCTTTTATATTGTATATATCATTCGATCTTTTTATCTATTTACGGAACGTTTCTTTTTCTGAATTGTGTATTGCATCTATGACGTAGATTATGGTTGCACTGTAAAGTGTAGAATAGTGACTGAATCCCATAACAGGGTAATACACTGCGAGAGCTTTGGTCAGTTACTTGTAACTGGTTAGGACTTATATATATATATATATATATATATATATATCTGGTTTAGTCTATCTTAGCGTAAAGTGCTCAATGTCTACACAGAGCAATGAATATTATGGTATAAGACAAACTAATGGAGCATGGATGCTAATCGGAGTTTCACGCCTAAGGCAATCATCAGGCAAGTGATAGCTTCTTTAAAATTACATGATTACTCTACTATACATGTGTACAAATACGTTCAAAATAAGGCGTTAACTACAATGGTGGTTACCCATGGGTAAAGGGGGCTATTGTAGATGCACAAGGGTTGGCATTAACAAAAGAGTGTTGGGGGAACACAAAACAAAGATAAAGACATGCAAGTTAAAGCCTGTGGAAGGAGGGGGTTTAGTGTGTGTGTGTGTGTAATTGGGTTTTTACAGACGTGTATCAATCAGATATGATTATTTACGTCTGGGACCGACCTTTAACGTCACCATCCGAAAGACGTGACTCAGTCTCGAACCTGGGTCCGCTGAATCAGTTTATAACTTCCACTGTTAGTTGGATTACAGGCGCACGCCACAACGCCCAGTTAGGTTGTTGTTGTTGTTGTTGTTGGTTTATTGGCGCTTATCATTCAAGAGTGAATATTTACGCCTTTTCTATATTTATTTATTCATTTATTATTATTATTATCGTTTTTTTTTTATTCTATTATTTTTTTGGGACAAACTATAGGAACACATTACACAATAGTCTCCTCCAAGGCGCCAGTTGATTAAATATATGGGTATTTAAGTATAGTCTTTTTTGAAGTTACAGAGATGAAATTTATTTTCATGACGGCAGATGGAGTCAAGTTCTGGTCTTTTGTTCAGGAGTACACATGTATAGTAGAGTAATCATGTAATTTTAAAGAAGCTATCACTTGCCTGAAGATCGCCTAAGGCGTGAAACTCCGAGTAGTATCCATGCTCCATTAGTTTGTCATAAATATATATATATATATATATATATATATATATATATATATATATAATTTTTTTCAATATTGTTATTACTGTTATTATTATTAGGCCTAATAGTACTATTAGTAGTAGTAATAATATCATTATTATTATCATCATCATTATCATCATCAAGAAAACTCCTGTTACTATTATTATCATTATTATCATTATCATCACCATCATCACCATAATCACCATGATTATTTTGGACAATATTAATAGCTCTTCAAAGGGTCTCTAGCCTTAAAAAATGTTGTTTGTAAACACAACTTTTTATGCCAGAGGGCCCAAGACCTGCAGAAGGCTGAAAGAGTTTTTAATGTAAGATTTTATTCCAAGACCAAATATGCCATTTGGTCAAAGTCGTTGTTTTCCAGTAACTTGTGCAAGCAGAGTTGCAACTATCCTGGAAATATTCACTTTTACACCAAATGCCTTCCAAAGAATTTTTTAGCATGAATACATTTAGTGTTTTTAATCTCCTCCCACCCCCCCCCCCCTTCATATCGTGGCAGTGTATTCAGATATTTAAGTCCCTTTTTTTAAAAGAAACTTACACACGTAGGTATTAATATGCCATACACCATTTATTTTTTTAAAAAAGCTATGTAGATAAAATGCCTTTCTCAAGAACGTAAGTGCCGTGCCGGGGATCGAACCCATGATCTTCGCATTTCCAGTCAAGTGTTTAAACCACTCGACTACGACACCTCTACCTCTTTCCTGGCATTCCTTCCCCTACACACATCCACACCCACTCTTATACAAACACTCCTTACAATCTCGTCCTATAATACAACGTTGCCAGAGTTGGCAGAATTCTGCTTTCTGGCAGAATTTTGACCGCTTTAGCATCTAGCATTATGCTAGGCATATAAATTTGACAAAATTTAGCAGAATCTTAGCATAATTCTGGTGTTTGTTTTGGGTTTTTTTTTTTTTGCTTGTCAGAGAATTTTTAAGTAAAAAAGTCCCCCCAAAACGCTGATAAGCTGATAACCTTTTTTTTTTTTTTTTTTTTTTTTTTGCTTGTCAGAGAATTTTTGAGTAAAATTTTGATTTAGCAGTAAAGTTTTTGATTTAGCAGAATTTTCGCTCCTCCCACTCCCAAGCAGAAAAGTATTTTTTTTCGCTAGCCACACTGCGTCCTAATAACACTTTTTTTTTTTTAAGTTGAATGCCTGAATGTTATCTATATATTATATTTACATTAATCATTGTTTGGATAGCCCCTTTTCCGTCCTCTTAAAAAAATTGTATATAGAGGCCTAATTATACACTGACTTTGAAAAAAAGATTTCGGATAATTTTTACGTGCCCACGTGTTAATTTTTCAGTTATTTGCTGTTTGAAAAACAAGTATACAGATGATGCTAATCAAAATTAGTTTAATGTCAGAAGCACTCATTTATGTGAATATAGAGAGGTGTCGTAATCGAGTGGTGTAGCAGTAGCAGCTTCGGTTAGCCGCAGATTTTTGTTTGTAAGAACAAAAAACTTTTAGTCCATGCAGTCACGATCTGAAGTGAAAAAAGTACATTTCCAGACTTGCAAGCTTCGGGATTTGAGAGCCTCATATTATTTAATGCTTAAACCTTGCTCAGTTCTCAAAATATAGGACGGTGTTCTAGTTCTCGTGTGCAAAGGTTATATGCCAGGTACATGATAACATGAAATGATGTTGAAATTAGGGGATAAAGGGACAATTGCCTCCCCCTCCCGATCATTGAGTAATAAATTGTGTGTCTCATGAAACGTAAACTTGAAAACACAGTGTAATACAAAAGAATGGAAATATTTTGATAAGTTGCACCTATGTTGTATAAAACACAAATTACTGTATATTTTATCTTACATAATGTGAAATTAACTTCAAACATTATGTGAATTGTGTAATTTCCAACTCTGTGTAATACACACATCTCATGAAAGAGATAGAGATTGACAAACTTTAATAGGTATGACACGCCTTCCAATGTTTACTGTATAGTTTAAAAGTAAACAGTCTCATCATTAAATCATTTGCTTTTATTGAATACTGTTGCTCTCTAACCCTATTCTCCCAAAGTAACATGACATTTGCCAGATCGTAGAGAACGTGAAACTCTTCTGTAGGTCGGATGGCGGCGTTGGAAATTTCTGGTAAAGTTTAGAGGACTGTGAATGCGATATGAAAGAATACGTGAACTTAGAGGAAACACATTATAGTGCATTTCCGATTGCTTAGGCAAGTCGAGTTTAATATTTGAATGTATGTATGTACTGAAAGCATCTGTTTCGTGCTGCAACATCTACGATGGCGGATCAGGATACTTTCTACTACGTTGGACGGTTTCAGGCTTGGGACTATGTGGTTTTAGCGGCATGTCTCAGCATTTCAATGGGAATTGGTGTCTTCTACGCTTGTTCGGGCGGTAAGCAATCCACCACCAAGGAGTTTCTGCTGGCTGACCGGAGCATGAGCCCTGTACCTGTCGCCATGTCCCTGGTGGCTAGCTTCATATCTGCCATTACTGTCCTGGGCACACCTGCCGAGGCTTACGTTTTTGGGTCTATGTTCTGCATCTATGGGTTCGCCTACATAGGGGCCGGATGTGTGACCATGCTGTTCCTGCCAAACTTCTATAGGCTCCACCTCACAAGTGTGAATGAGGTATTTAAAACGATGCATTCTAAAACCTATACAATTTAAAGTAACGAAGAGTGTAAGTTCAAGGCGAATGATTAAAAAAAATTATCCTAATTTTCTAATTTTTTTAAACACCTGTGCATCCAGCAGGGAACGTTTTGGACTAACTTATGATAAATCTAGTCCGACAACCGTCTCCCCCAGCCTAAAATGGTGCAGTAATGCCCCTGTTTACGTTGATCCTAACAGAAAAAAAGTAGTCAGGAATTCCGAAAGCTCCTATGTCCCTTAACAGCTTTCAAAAATACAAGAAATGTTGATTACTGTTTCGGTTCTAGTTCATCTAATTTGGAAGTAATTAATCCCTTAGGCAAGTCATGAGAAAACAAGATTTTGGGAAGGTGGTACCGGTATTGCTGATTATCTTTTAATGGTAATGGTCTGAATCGAAATGATGCATATTGGTACATGATGTATCTGTTATGAAATATTGGAAAATCTAATCATTATCATTAGATTTTGGGTAGGTGGTACCAGTATTGCTGATTATCTTTTAATGGTAATGGTCTGAATCGAAATGATGCATATTGGTACATGATGTATCTGTTATGAAATATTGGAAAATCTAATCATTATCATTATCATTATCATCATCGTCAACATTATTACTATCATTTTAGACAATATTTATGGCCTTTAAGGAGTCTCTAGTATAAAAAAAAAAAATTGGTGTAAACACAACTAGTATACTAGAGGACCCAGGACTTGCAGAAGGCTAAAGGTAACTTTAGTCTAAGATTTTTTTCCGAGACCAAACATGCCGTTCGGACAAAGTCGTTGTTAACTTCTTATTCAGTTACTTGCATGACTTGTACAATCAGGGTTGCAACTATTGGGAAAATGTTCAGCTTTCAACCAAATGGGCTTCAGCCCCCGAGACCGACGGCCTACGATCCCGACAGCACACTAGATTGACAGCAAACTAGACCGACAATGTCAGTCTCATTGGCCTTCTGAAAAGTTGTCAGAAGGCCCATGACACCGACGTCCCACGAGACCGATAGCACACGAGACCGACATGTTGGTCTCGCGAGGCCTTCGGACAACGTTTCTGAGGTTTCACCGGACCGACATTGTCGGTTTCGTGAGCTGTTGGTCTATTGGGATGACCCAAACCAAATGCCTTCAGAAGATATTTTAGCATGAATACGTCTCGTGTTTTTGATCTTTTTCCCGCTATATTTTTGCAGTGCGAAGGACAGAGAAAAATTTCAGGATTCCAAGTCCTAGATAACACTCCCTCCCCTACGCACGCACACACACGCACGCGCACACACAAACAAAGAAACACACACCTACACCCACCCTTGTACACGCAATCAAACAATCTCGTCCTTATTTCATCATAATTTTTAAACAAACGAAAAGCCTTTATGGTATATATCGGATAGCCCCTTTTCTTTCCTGTTAAGTTTTAACCTAAACAGTATATCTTTTACAAAAAAGAGTCATGAGAATCATTTTCAACAAGAGTTACTGGGCACACACCAATTTACTGTTCCTTAAATGTCAGTCCCTAAAAATATAAGATTTATACTCCTACATTCTTGGAAATTTTATGTATCAACTTAGCAGAAATGACCTACCAAAAGCACAAGTGCAAATGTTTCTTAAAAACAATGACATTCACAGATATCCAACCAGACATTCAAATCTCTTTCACCCTCCACGTACAAAAAAACCTTGTTTTACAAAAAACATTCATATATACTGGAACCCAACTTTGGAATCAACTCCAACATTTAACACATGTAAACGTAAATATAAATTGTCCTTCTAGGATAGCTACAACAACCAAGAAACGTAAATGTATATCGTAGGCTTAAACCTAGTGTATTAGACGGCATCTTTCCTCTTGCGTTCCCCCTATCTTTCTATTCCTGCGCCTCTTCTTTTAGTTATCCCCGCCTCTTTATCTCTCCCCTCCCCCCTCCCCTTTGTATTGCTTGTTCACAACATTTTTGTGTTTGTCTTTTATTTCTCTCTCTCTCTCCCCAGTACTGTTCACATCCCCCTTCTATTTTTTCTCTTTTTTTTTCTCTCTCTTTTTTTTTCTCTCTTTTTTTTTAAAACTTGTTAAAAATGCTTAGGTTAGCACTTTTTTTCTTTTAATTTATGGACTGTGACTATTTTTATTTTTCAAACAGGGGTCTATGAAATACAAGCCATGATTTCTTAAAAGACTCATCCACTTGTGTTTTCCTTTACAATTACAATGTTTACATTATACCAACTATTGCTTTATCAATGTAAATCATAACCAAGTCCATTGAATTATGATCTGTTATATCTATGTTTCAATTTATATAATTGTTATGTTCCTCCTCTTAATTTTCATATGTACTGTTTAAAAAATAATAATAATTGTAAAAGAAATATGTGGAAAATCAATGAACTTTGAACTTTAAACTTAATTTGTCAGATACATAATGATATGAAGTGATGTTGAATTTAGGGGATCAGGGGGCAATTGCCTTTCCCACCAAAAATTTTAAAAAAGAAGAAGAATAACAACAGAAATTCTTAAGTTATGCAAATAACATAAAGTATAATTGGAATTATATTAATAACAATGCAATACAAGTCGAAGAGAGTTAGCATATTCCCAGGTGCTAGGCAGTAAGACCACGCAGAAGAAATTCAAAGTGATATGACATTCAAATGAGGTATGTGCCCTTATAAATAGGGCCCATGTGCTGCTGTAGTCATCTTTTCAAAGGGTAAAGTGGCAGGTGTTGAAATTGAAAGGGAATCCATATTTTTCTTCAGGTAGTCTCTTTTTTTAAAGTATTATCTAAGGTATGGGTTGTTGAAAGTATACCTTCATGGACAGTATGCACAGACTATACTAAAAGTCTTCTAAAAATATTTACATGAACATTCAGTTACATTGGTAAACATAATCGTAAACCTTCTGTGCATGTTGCTTATATGGGTTTAAAAATACAGCCTTTAAACACGTTTCATTTCCCAAGCATGGCTTCATGTAAGTCTGAATTATGATGCGTAACCTTGACATGGTCACGCCACCAGACAGGTTTCGTGAATAAAAGTCGTTTTTACACAAATAAAAGTATAGGGAGGGGATCTTCAGAGAAGATTCTTGAAGGGAGTGACATGCTTCGACTTTTACTGCAATGTTAATATAATTATATTTTTTCATGTTATTTGCATAATTTAAGAGTTATATTAAATAACATTTGTACAAGTCTTCAGAGGGTTAGCATATCATTCAAAGCCAAATCACGGAAGCTGTCCCGTAAAAGTTTTTTTGTTAACTCTTTACTGGCTTTGGTCGACCAATGGAACAAATAAGGGACTGCCACAGTCGAATCTTGGTACACAGGCAGTGTACATATATAATACTACTCTAAACAATTTGGTAGTGCAGGGTTTCGATCCATGGAGAGTTAAAGAAAAAAAAGGTGAAAGTTTTCAATCGTATGACTGTTTTTATAAAAATATACGCTTTGATAGTCAAAGCCAAAAAGCTTCTTCCAACAAGCAAGGAGATAGAGATTATCTCGCGGAAACGTAAACACACCTGTATGAACAATATAATGCATTGTAGATACATTCTTAAGGGGGAAAAAAACATCGTTCGTGCTTAATGTAAATCTATGTATAAAATATACATCTATTTGCTAAATTTTGAAGATTTTAGTTGTTTTATACACACGGACTCGTCGAATATTATATCAAATTGATCACGAAAGAGCCACTGAACTTTTGTGACATTTATAATAATGTTAAAGCTAGGAGCATGCTAAAAAGTTATCTGGGGCATTATGTTATGCGCGACTATCATTACACCGATTACGGATGAAATCCATTTTGCATGAAGTCACGAAGATGGACTTCTATAAAGGGTTGCAAAAAAAAAATCATTTTTTAGAATGTTATAGATTCAGATTCAGATTCAAATTTATTGACTGTTTTCAATCATATTAACATAATACTGTAGTGCATAACACAAAATCAATACAATAACAACAATAATATAACAATGTTGTTTTTCCATAGATATGGCCACATAATTGAATATTAATAAGTAAAGTATATGATGCACGAATATTGACCTAAGTGATGTTGAAAACAGTTGGACTTTTTTAAAAGCAAAGCTTGTATATTACGTCCAGAAACTTATATAACTTAATAACGATCGGGTCGTTCAGTAATACTAATTTCATAAAGCATCATTACGATAAACATGGGTCTTATGGGACATAAATGTGCATGATCAGTATTCTTCATGATTTATTGGGAAGTAAGGTTTAATGTTACTGAGACAGAAAAAAAAACCATCTCGCACCTGATTCCAATAGGAAGGGGCTTGATCATGTTGGTGTGTTTGATATATCCAAAGATAAATTTCAACCGTTGCTATTACAAACATTGACTGTAAAAATTCAGAAGTTTAAAAGTCTGGCAATACTCCTGATCTGTTGTTTTTCAAAACATATACTTCATCACCTAGATATACAGTGCGACTGATTAATTGAACTGGCCTTAAAAGTCAATTATTGCCACACGGTCAGCATATGACACAAATAGTAATTGCATGCGCACCATGCACGTTTTGACTATTAAATGATAACATGAGCTTAATCTGATGTTGAGAACAGTCAATAGGTGTGGCAAGTTATTGTGAAACTGTTCACGTACCTACTCTGGGACTGGTACCTATTTTTGTGTTGGTGGATATATCCATTTCATTTATCTGTTTTAAAAATAAGTTTTCCGACAGATAAAATCTCTTGATAAGGCAAGAATGGCGAAATAAATGAGACTGGTCAGCCTTATGTTAAAAGCGTTGACGTTACCCAAGTTCTGTTTGGTAATTTTCACAACTTATCTAATGGAGGGATTGGGGTGTGGGCGCGCGCGCGCGCGTGTGTGTGTGTGTGTGTGTGTACACCAAGCAAGGTTATTACTTCATTACGAGATGGCAATGATGATAATGAAGACTTTTTTATATAACATCCAGGCCCGTCGGAGCTGCTACGGATGGTACGGAATTGACCGTACACTTTTCAGCCTAAAATTTTTTTTTTTTAAAGAGAGAGAGAGATGGAGAGGGAGAAGAAAAGAGAAGAGAAAAGGAGAGAGGGAGAGAGGGAGAAGAAAAGAGAAGAGAAAGGGAGAGAGAGAGAGAGAGAGGGAGAAGAAAAGAGAAGAGAAAAGTAGAGAGAAGGTGGAAGGGTGATAAATGTCATGATCATAGGCTGATCGTAGGCTTATCACCAGCTTAATGGAAGAACACGAACATTGAAGTGACTTTTCTTTTTTTCCATTATTATGAAACGCATTATCACATAAACCGAAGAACAGTATAATGCCACAAAACTTGTTCATCCAATCGCAAATCTTAAAAATAATATCCTCAAGAAAGTGATAAAGAAAGAAAGGGAAAGGGGAAGAAAGAAAAAGGAGGACAAATATGACAATTTTTTTGCTCACTCGCTTCGCTGGAAAGTTAATATTTGGGGAAAAGGCGTCCCCCTGCGTCAATAGGCTGCAGCCCCCCCCCCCCCCCCCCCGAGGATTTTCAAAGTTCCGATATTCGGACAACCACCACTTCATATTCGGGCAGCAAAATGAGGTGCGAGATTTCCAGATAATAATATAACTTCTAAATGTAATTTCTGTACATTTTCACTACGAAAACTTACAAAAATTAAGAAACTGAAAAGTTGATATTCGGGCAAAAGGCGTCCCCCTTCGGCAAAGTTCCGATATTCGGGCAACCACCACTTCATATTCGGGCAGCGAGGAGAAAGAATATCCATAATTTGGGCAGCAAGGTTCCCAGATAATTATGTAACTTCTGAATATAACTTCTGTACATTAACTATGAAAGCTTATAAGAATTGCTCGCTCGCTTCGCTCGCTCATAAAAATTTAGAAACAGAAAATGTGATATTCGGGCAAAAGGCGCCCCCCCCCCCCCGCCCTTCGGAAAAGTTCCGATATTCGGGCAACCACCACTTCATATTTGGGCAGCAAGGTTCCCAAAGAATGATGTAACTTCTGAATGTAACTTCTGTAAATTTTCACTACGAAAACTTATAAAATTTTCTCGCTCGCTTCGCTCGCTCGCAAAAATTTAGAAACTGAAAAGTTGATATTCGGGCAAAAGGCTTCTCCCTTCGGCAAAGTTCGAATATTCGGGCAACCACCACTTCATATTCGGGCAGCAAAGTGAGGTGCCAGAATATCCACATATTTGGGCAGCGAGGTTTCAAGATAATTAATGTACATTCTGTACATTTTCTCTATGCTCGCTCGCAAAAATTTAGAAAATGAAAAGTTGATATTGGGGCAAAAGGCGTCCCCCTATGGCAATGGGCTGAAGCCCCTCTCCCCCGAGGATTTTCAAAGTTCTGATATTCGGTCAACCACCACTTCATATTTGGGCAGCGAGGAGAAAGAATATCCACATATTGGGGCAGCGAGGTTCCAAGATAACTATTAACTTCTGTATGTAACTTCTGTACATTTTCTCTACGAATTTTTTTTTTAAACTTTGCTCGCTAGCTTCGCTCGTTCGCAAACATTTTGAAATTGAAAAGTTGATATTCGGGCAAAAGGCGTCAGCCCTCTCCTTCCAAAAATGGCCCTGTATGATCAAGATCTCTACATCTGTAATTTTCTTTTCTTTTATTAGGGGGAGGGTTAGGGTGCAGCATTATTTTCGGCAAATTTGGGTTTCACACCCCCCCCCCCCCCATTCAAAATGTTCCCTTACATCCACATGAGGGGTTCTGTCCCTTCGAACCCCGCTTGGAGTTTCACCTGCCTCCAGACCCCCACTGAAACCGTACCACTTTAAAATTCCTTCCGACGGGCCTGATAACATCAACTATCGTTCATTGATAGTGCTAGCAAAAAACTTGATGAGTGCTGATGCGTCTGTCCAGACTGTACGTATACAGAACTGCATATTCTACCAAGTATGAGAAGTTGATTTAGGCTTGACTCAAGATACAAAGAAAAATGAGTAAAGAGTGGAAGATGATATTGTGGCCCTGACAACTATTCTGGGGCTGTAAACAAATAAACCGATGGGTAACTAATTATAAACTTCGTATAACCAATGCTCTGCTTGCCACAACAGGGTATTAAGTCTTATGAAACTAGCTGTCCTCACACTTTATTGCGCAGGATCCTAATATTAAGATAAAACTGAAGAAACCCATACGGCTTCAATGAACTTCATGTCAAAGCATGAAAATTTATTTTGATGCGGAAAATCGTCATTTCAAGGCACTTTATGTAATAGCAGACCTACAAGAGGAATGATAGGGCTAATCATGCTTAAATCACAAGCATATTTCTTGACATATGATTTAGTGTTGGAATCACACCTATCTTGATTAGGAAAATAGCCCATTAATGCGCTAAAAACAGTATGAACATAGAGGGGGAAGGATGACCAAATAAGAAAAGAAATTCCATCATCAGTGGGATATAATGTGGGCATCTGCTCACTTTATTGTTTTGTCAGAATTCTATTAGTGACTAATATGTATTCCTACTTTTTTTTTTAAAGATATTGCATCATCAACATTAACATGTTTTGACAAGCACTTACTTTTTGTGCTCTGATATTCAAATTAACCTCATACATGAACATCTTGAGAAGTGCATTGTCAAAGAATTCTCGAAATTGATTAATTGTTATTTGCATTTCATGCAGGCTTTAACTGAATGCTTCTCAACAGCAGCTTGGATAATTACATGAAGGTGATTAACAAGCAGTGCTAGCCGTCTTTTCATTGTTAAAAATGCAAAGCTTTGGTGCCAAGTGACAAAGGTAGATTTAACACTGAAGTGCTTTAATTTTGGTTAATTCTAAAAGATAATAAAAGTGCTGAACGATGTAATGCTAAGACCAATGGACTTGCAAGCGCACAAAGTAAGGCCTCTTTGGAAGTCGAAATCAAGGATTGTCACTTATCTCATGTGATAAAAAAGGGTTGTCTGATTTAGTTAGGTACACAGACGGTTCCTCATGGGAAATAACATGGATTCCTTTGTAAAATTTAATGCTGAACACGATGGCATCGACTGATTTTTGATAGAAAGTGCCCAAAGTCCCCAAATTTTATGTTTTAGTGGCCCACCATTGTTTTTATGCATTTCAGAGCTAACCTTGGGGCTAGAAACGTTCGTTTGGTCTTGAAAACCCACTATAAATAGTAAAATGAAATATGGTAGTGGCTAAGACCCACCAAAGACCTCAGGGGCCCGGCATTTGTTCCAAAAGGGCCCAATGACCAGTTACTCACGAGAGTCGAAAAAGTGCTTTGAATGCTTTTCTGGAGGTAATAGAAGCTCAGTAAATGTATATTTTGATATTAAAATACAATGATACATTGAAGGTATGAAAATATGGTGGCCAAATATGTGTCAGATGCCCAAATTCTGATTTTAGAGGGCCAAATGTAACATAAGTGATTATCGAGCATTAAACTGTAGTGGCATGACATATTTTCTTTCTATCGATATTTGAAATTGTGTTCTACATGTGGAATTTATCAAATCAATCAAGATCACTTCATTTTGGGGGCACCTGAAAGGACATGAAAGCCCTGAACCTCTTTATTACGGCCCAATTGAAAATGCATTAAAAATCATATTTCACTGACTAACATATCAAAACATAATGTACATGATATGCCGAACTTACTGGTGATAGTCATGTATAATGAATAATACACTTGGGCACCTACAGCTTCCATTAAAAGGGTGTCAGGCCCATTTTCGTAATTAAGGGCGCAACAAAGAGACCATAATAATGTAGTGAGCTTTAACAATATTGTTCTCTAAAGTGATCTCAGTACAAAGAAGTATGTACAAAGCACCATAATTCGACATTCCAGCATTCCAGGAGAATATCTAAGTGCTAAAATCACAGTTTGAAAATACCTTTCCAGCGAATTCTATTTGCACCCTCGTAGCCAGGATTTTTTTTTTGGGGGGTGGGAGGGACGGTCGGATTGCGCACGCAGTCCGTGCGGCCTTGGGGGGGGGGGGTGCGGGACCGGGGTGGTTCGATCTCCTTAGCGGAGCGCGGAAGCTTTGGCATCTCTTCAAATCGAGAGTGAAAATTTCCACTTGTCGATACATAATTATTACTGCTGTTTTGATACCCCGTTTGATAAGTACTGCTGGAACTCAATCATAAGAAACGTTTTCACACTCATATAAATAAGGGTGAATAAATAACAGAACTTACATCCAGAAAAATGTATACAAGCTATATGCGTATATATCAGAATGATAGTGCAAGTAAGCAATTTCAAAAGTTTTTAAAGACTGATATGGTAGAATGGTAGTTTTCTTCACTTCTATAACATTCTTTTCAGTGAAAACGGATGTTACTCTTACTTAAAAAAGATTTTTTTTTTTTTAAAGGTAAGTTCATATGAAGACAATTCATTTCACAAAACATATTTTCATTTAACATAAACAAATTCTCGGTTCTAATGGTAATCTGAGGGGGCAGCGGTTTTATACAGGCCACCTGTAATCTCATAAAAGGGTAGGCCTACATCTACATCATCTGCAAGAATCAACATCACAATGTTGATTCTTGCCCAGAGTCAAAGAGCGACTTTTCACTAGCGTTAGGGAATTGATTCCATCCTTCCTTTATTCTTCTCCTTTTCTCCCTTCTTCTTGGTTTACTTTTTTATTTTTCCATCTTCTTTTTTTTTTTCGTTTTATATGAGATCTTAGCATTTTTATCAGAGTGTTTATCTAGGCCTTTGACTATGAGGGGGATTGAGGGGGATGAAATCAACAACTCCCACCCCCCCCCCCCTCCCCTTCACCCAAGACCCATAAACTACGAATACAGACCGAACAATTAATTCTACAATTCTTTTCATCGAACAAAATACTATATAAAATATAGGTCATAAACCTTGAAGGCCTGTTCTTAGAAATATTATTTTAGATATTTACAAGTTCTATTATATATTGTCTAAGAAAATTGTAGCCGAAAAATCTATTGCAATATTGTGACGTGTGGAATAATATTGACAAAATTGGTTTCATTATACCTGGCATATGACTTTTGTAAACTCCTATCCGAAATATTTCGCAACAGTCAGACCGTATGTTTATGTAGGCCCACTCGGGCCATAATATGTTTGTGGTTATCATTGTCTCCTCCTAGTACTCTGATACACAGAACTGTAAACCCTTATATTTCCCTAAAACAATTGCTAATGGTATTGACAGGAAATAGATAAAATGGTATTCACTATAGACTCATACTCCACGTATGCTGTAGAGTAGGATATTAAAAACAGCTCACACTCAATATAGGCCCTTCTCACTCGCCCGAAATAGATTTTACAGACTTTTATTTTAGCCTTCAAAATTTTCCTGAATTAGAAAATGAATCAAGGTAGTTATAATGAAAAATAAGAGCGTAAATCTACCAAAGATCAGAGGATTAATCAAGAACATAGTCCTCAGCTTTCTTCATTTTCTGTATTTCACAGAATGGAATAGATAAACTGCCTAAATGTTTCGATTTGAACAAATGCCAAAGCCCCTCCCGCACCCCCCCCCCCCCCCACGCTCTGCGTGTGCGATCTGACCACCCCTCCCTAAATGAAATCCTGGCTACAAGGGTGCAAACAGAAAGCTATAAACAACTTCCACTGAACATATTTCATTGCCTTTTTTATCTTTGTGGGAGTGAAAGTACACAGAAAGCTACGTATGGGACTGTTTTACAAATCCTGTCATATTCGCCAGAAAGGTGTTTTAGAATGTTGATTTTAGCACTCAGAGTTTGTCGTGGAATGCTGAAATTTCGAATTATGGTTGTTTGCACATACTACTTTGTACTGAGATCAGTTTTAAGAACAATATTGTTAAAGATCACTGCATAATTTAGGAGGACTATGGGCCTTTTGACCCTTATTCACGAAAATGAAAATATGTCATGCCACTATACTTTAATGCTCGATAAATCACCTATGTTACATTTGGCCCTCTAAAATTAGAATTTGGGCACCTGACACATATTTGGCCAACCTATATTATCATACCCACAATGTATCATCCTATTTTTAAAAATAGCCATTTACTGAGCTTCTATTGCCTCGAGAAAAGCATCTAAAGCATTTTTTCGACTCTATAGTGAGTAGCTGGTCCTTTGAGCCCTTTTGGAACAAATGCCGGGCCCCTGAGGTCATTGGTGGGTCTTGACCATTACCATATTTCATTTTACTGTTTATAGACCAAACGAACCAAACGAACGTTTCTATCCCCAAGGTTGGCTCTGAAATGCATTAAATCAATGGCGGGCTGCTAAAACATAAAATTTTGGCGCTTTGGACACTTTTTATCAAACATCAGTCGATGTCATCGTTTTCAGCATCAAATTTTACATAGGAATACATGTTGAAAAAAAGTGAAAACTATTTCCCATGAGGAGCCGTCTGTGTACCTAACTACCTCATTTGAATGTCAAATTTCTTTGAATGTCTTATGTGTGGTCTCACTGCCCAGCACCTGGGAATTTGCTGACCATCCGAAGACTTGTACAAAGGTTATGAGAAGTAACCTGTGTGTCCTTTGAAGCGTAAACTTGAAAACATAATGTAAAACAAAATCCAGGAAAATTTTGAAAAGTTTCACCTAATTTGTACTTTAAAAAACAAATTACTTAAAGACCATCTCCGAACTGAAAAAATCGCACGGCAAAAAATAAAAAGAAACATATTAAAGTGCGAAATGAGTTGAGTAAACTATTAACAGATGCTAGGAGAAAATTTTATGCAAACAAATTTAATGAATGCAGTGGAAATTTAAGAAGAACATGGAATGTAATAAGACAAATTCTTGGTAATAAGAAGAAAAACTTACCAGATTTTATAAAAAGTGGTAATGATACAATCCATGGTGACAAAAATATTGCTAACTGTTTCAATGAATTCTTTGTTAAAATTGGTCTGCTTTCTAATAATTCTACAAATCATACTGATTCCCAGGCTTTCACAAAATTTTTGTCTGAATCATTCACTAAATCTATATTTTTTCATCCTACAACTGAGGGTGAAATATATGACGTAGTAAAGAATTTGAACTCAACTTCTACTTGTGGCATTGATGGTATAAGCCCACCTGTAATAAAGAAAATTATATACTTTATTTCTAAACCACTATGCTATATTTTTAACTTATCTTTGTCTTCAGGCATTGTCCCATCTAGTTTAAAGATCGCTAGAGTTACTCCCATCTATAAAAAGGATGATGTACATAATGTTTCCAATTATCGCCCGATCTCGGTCTTACCATTTTTTTCAAAAATTCTTGAAAGAATTGTTTACTCTAGACTTTATGAATTCCTGTGTAAGAACAATATTTTGAATGAATATCAATATGGATTCCTGAGGAACGCTTCCACTGATTTAGCGGTTATTAAATTACATGACTATATTGTTGATTCTTTGAATAGAAAACTACATACGATTTGAATTTTCCTCGACCTCAGCAAGGCGTTTGACTGTATTGATTTTCGTATATTATTGTATAAATTGCAATGTTACGGAGTAAGGGGAAACCCCTTGCTTTGGTTTGAAAATTACTTGTATAACCGATTGCAATATGTATCTTACAAAGATACCTTGTCGGATTCTCGTCCAATTGCATGCGGCGTTCCTCAGGGATCTATATTGGGTCCACTGTTATTTCTAATATTTATCAATGATCTGCCGTATTGCACTGATAAACTCAAATTCATTCTATTTGCTGATGACACCAACATTTTAATCTCAAGCCACTCATTATCTTCATTAAATGCCATACTTAAAACTGAGCTGGAAAAAGTCTCACTTTGGTTCTCTTCAAACAAACTGTTACTTAATACAGATAAATCTAACTTTATGTACTTCCATATTAATATTAAAAAATCAGTTCAACAATCTTTGGATAATTTTCAAATTAAAATGAATAACAAAGTCATAGAACGTGTCCATCACACAAAATTTTTAGGTGTTGTCATAGATGAGAAATTGTCCTGGACTGACCATATTTATACAATAAGAAACAAGGTAGCTAAAAATGTTGGTGTTATCAGCAAACTTCGTCTCATTCTTCCTCGACATATTCTTTTTACTCTGTATAACACATTAATTTTGTCCTATCTAAGTTATTGTAATGTGGTTTGGGTTAATACCTATCGCTCGAAATTGCAACCTTTATACCTCCTTCAGAAAAGAGCAGTCAGAATATGTACACATTCACATCGTTTGGCCCACACTAAAGATTTATTTGTTAAACTCAATGTACTTACTGTATTTAACATAAATGACTATCAGTGTGCAATTCTGATATTTAAACATGAAAAAAATATTCTTCATAATTCAATATCTTGTATGATCAAGAAAAATTCTAACTTACATAACTACAATACAAGAAATAAGGATAAATATCACTTGTACCCTGCAACTAAAAATTTTACCCTTCAGTCTTTTCGACATTATGCACCTGTAGTATGGAATAGTCTGCCAACTGAAATTTGGTCTTGCAAGACACTCAGTCTTTTTAAACAAAAGCTTAAGAAATATTTGCTGACAGTTTGATATTGTTAATCTTTTTTTAAATGTCTAACTGCATTGTATAGGGTTTGTGTGGGATCTATCCTTTATTCTAGTATATCTCAACATTTTAATAATTTTACATGAATCTGGTTCTATTTCTATTAATTTTATAATATTGTCTTCTACCATTTGGGTAGCCTACTCGACAAGCCACTTGGCTTTTTTGGCTATACCCTAATTCCTCATCAATTATTACGATTTCTCTGTAAGTTCTGATTTGCATGTACTTAGTTTTATTCAATGTCCCTTTTCCATTGCATTGTATGTATATGTATTCAATCACTGTTAAATGTACTTTTATATGGAATTTGAAATAAAACTTGAACTTGAACTTGAAAATGGATAAATCATATATCAAACTGAACCTTATGAACCATAGAATACAGTAATTGCTACTATTTGCTCACAAAGTGTCATGCAGAGGAGAAATAATTGTTTGAAAGCTTGAATTCAAAACTCGGAAATAATCTCACGAAAAACAGAAGACGACTTGATGACGTCTTCATATGTAGAGGCTATAGGCCACCGGTTGCTTCTTCACGTGTGTTAACGTGCTGTCAACACACGTAACTATATCACTTTGTTTTTTCGTTATATAGAGTCTTACATTCGAATATTTCAACGAATTACAAATAAATATGTAACAGCTCTATTGTTTCATTGAATCCTTATTAGTAAATTAGCTAAATCAATGTGAAATAAACTTATCAGATTCTCTGAGAGTGAGAAGTTTATTATGACTCCGAGGCTATCATGAGTCGATCTACGACTGCGGTAAATATACGGAAATTGCAGTAGGATGGGGGTCGTGTGTCCGGATACTCTTTTGCCTTTGGATTTAACTAAATATATGTATTAAATGGCACCGACCACCATGAATATTTCTTGCTTTATAAAATTGTCAAACATAATTCTCAAACGATTTGAGAAATATAACTTGTTAACTTCTTCAAAATCAAATTGCCGTTTTGTCCGGATACACAACCTGTCGGGACACACAACATCTGGGACCTGGGTACTGTAGTACGGGCCAACCTCGGGGCCAGCCTGCGCCCGTGCGCCGGCTTGCAAAGACATGGTACATGTGTACTTGAAGCGAGTGAAATTTATAGATCGAGCCTACTGTTACTGTCAGGGGCGGATCTAGCTTTTTATAAAGCTAGATCCGCTTCTGACTGTACTGATTAGCGGACTTTTGTCTTCTTCACTGGTTTCCTCTCTATTCTCATCTTCTTTATCATATTCACACTCCATCACCAAATCGTCTTGGTCTTCTTCGAGAACTGGTGACGCCATCCCAAATGAACTGTTCAAAACTTTCTTAAACTTCACAAACTTTCTCAAACAGTAATTACTCGCGCACAATTGTTATTTGCATTGCTGGCCGGCCGGTCGCGACGTACAATCGAGCTAGCTGCTCTACATACGATGACGTCATCACGATAGCGGCTTATTGTCATCTGTTGACCCCAAATTCAGAGGGGGCTGAAAAATGAAGTCTTTATCTGCTTATTGTACAATAACGAAATGAAACATAGGTTTTATATGTATGTTTTTGTATTCTAACTCCAATCAGCTTTCCATTGATATATAGTTGTATTTTCATCGAAGGTCTTTGATATATTTTACCTCCCATAATAATTTCGTAGAATTTGTGTGTTTTGTTTAAACATTAAGTTTAAACATTAAATGAATTAGTAATTTCCAACTATGTATAAGGCACACATCTCATCATGCTCATGGAAGAAATGAAGAATGAATGGTGTGACACGCCTCCCAATGTTTACCGTATAGCCAAAATGTAAACAGTCTCCGCATTAAACAATTTGCTTTTATGAAGCCCTGTTGCTCTCTGACTCTGAGGGAGGAGATCAGTGACGATTATGTCTACATTTTTGTCCATACTCTTAGCGTTTGTTTGGTATTCCGCTATTCAAAGTAATCAACAGACATAAAAGCTGGCAGATCGTAGAGAACGTGAAACTTGTGTTAGCCGGACGGCGACTTTGGACGACCGTACACAACATTGGAAACTGCTAGTAAAAGTTACAGAGAACTGTGAATGTGATAGGAAAGAACACGTGAACTTAGAGGAAATAACCTCATAGTGCATTTCCGAATGTTTAAGGCCAGTCCTGCAAATTGATTTTTCATACCTACATCGAATTTTAACGTACGGGAATGTTCAACTTTCGCTCATTATAAGATTCTGCTATTGAATCATAAAATCGGTACTAACCACATTGGATGTTGTAGTGTCGATAGCACTCATCTCAAAGCATTTGTTTGGTGTAGTAATATCTACGATGGCTGATCAAGAAACTTTCTATAACGTTGGACGGTTTCAGGCTTGGGACTATGTGGTTCTAGTAGCATGTCTCTGCATTTCAACGGGAATAGGCATCTTCTACGCCTGTACGGGTGGTAAGCAATCCACTACCAAGGAGTTCCTGTTGGCTGACCGGGGCATGAGCCCTGTACCTGTCGCCATGTCCCTGGTGGCTAGCTTCATATCTGCCATTACAGTCCTGGGCACACCTGCCGAGACTTACGTCTTTGGGTGTATGTTCTGGATCTATGGGTTCGCCTACATCGGGGCTGGATGTGTGACCATGCTGTTCCTGCCAAACTTCTATAAGCTCGGCATCACAAGTGTGAATGAGGTATTAAAACGATGTATTCAAAGTCCAAAGGGTTAAAGAAATTTCTTATTTTTGTAAATTTTGTAATGCGTCTATGCATCCAAGAGGAAAATTTTGGACTAAATAATGAGTAAATTTATTCCGACAACCATCTCCCCCTCCCCCATCCTAAAATAGTCCTGTAACGCCCCTGGAAAGTATTCAGGAATTTCGAAAGGTCCTTTGTCCTGTTATTATTTCAAGAATTTTTCATTATCGTTTCGGTTCTAGTCCATCTGATTTTAAATCATTAGTTTAAGTCATGCATGAGAAGAAAAAAAAATGAGAAAGGCTGTATTGCATTTTATTTAATGGTCAGAATCAAACTAATGCATATATTATAATTATGTATGTATATGTTATGAAATGTGAGTGAAAAACCCTCATTAGACTTCAGTCATTGCTATTGCAATAACATGAGAAAACTGGAGTTGAGAAATGAAGGAGAGAGCAATTTCTTTTTAAAATGGTCCGAATCGCATTAGAGCGCACAAAACTTATAGTTATGAAATGCACTTACTAAAAACCGTCACTCATTTAAGATATAAGTCATTGCTATTGTAATAACGTTTAAAAAAAATAAAATAGAGTTGATCCGAATCGAATGGGTGCATCGTACATGATATATCTTTTAATGAATATGATATAAATCATCTTTTTAAAATCAGTTATTTCTATAAAAATGGCATGAGAAAACAAGATTTCAAGGGGGAATAATCATATGCAAAAAATACGCCATACTTATTTTTTGCGCATATCACAAACAAAACATTATAGAACGTTCTTTAAGTGCACTAGCCTTTTTGATAAATTATAACTTTCGTTATATTCTTTATCCGCTCCCCCCCCCCCTTTTTTTTTTTCTTTTCTGGTCAAATTTTCCGTACTCTGTTAATCTGATAGTTTGCTTCCCACTCTGGTCAACTTTTTTATGAAACGTTAATCCCCTTTTAGGTAAATCTCATGTTTTTGACAAGAATGGGTGTCGGAGCTTTATGACATAATAGGGGTAACCGATGTGACATATTTCGGTGTGAATACTGTCGCTTAGTAATGTACCAGACTCAGAAAGTATTCCTCATATTTATACAGACTTTACTCAAACAGAGGCAGTAGGGGTGGGGGTGGTGCAAGCAGGCACGGAAAGTTCTTTGAAGGATAAAGATGATAAATACAATGATGGATGGGCAAACTGTTTGGGGTAGCAGGGGATGATTGGGGTTATGTCTGGAAGAGGAAACGGCATTGGAAAGAAGCACACGTACACGCCCACCTAATGGATTGATGCATTTTTTTTTCGAAACACAATGGCCCGAATTCACAAGGGAGGTTTGGATTAAACCATGGTTTAAACCCCCTCCTGGGTTTTTTTTTAAGCGTACGTGCGCACGGAATCCGATCCAATCATATATTTTCTTTGAGCGCGCGCATGTGCAATGTGCGCTTATTTACGCTTATTTTGGTACGCATACGTAGGTTTAAACCTTTATACCCATGGTTTAAACCTCCTTTGTGAATTCGGACCAATATGTAGGCTATCAATATGATACCCCAGTCACAAAACTGAGACCGATACCCATATCGAATCCTTTGTGAAACTAAGTCCGCGGGTGCTTCCCCGGCGCGCGTACTCTATGGAAATATCACTGGAAATATTATATTTTGTAAACAATTTTGTTATTTGTGAAAAAAATTCCCACTTTCATCCTTAGTTCCACTGATATGATGCGGATCATATCATGTTATTTACATTCTATATTTGAAATTAATGCAAAAATGTCAATTGCATTCCCCATTTTGGGGTCAAACAGAGCCCTTTTTTATCACAAAAAGAATGAAACTGTACGTAAATTCCCACTTTTTTGTACACACGGATGACTTCAACTCGATATAACTTCTCTCTCTGATATTGAACAGCTAAGTTCCAATGAGTCATTTTTAAGTTTCTTCTTAGCTTTCTCATGATATAAGAATGATGTTTATTGGTAAAATATTGCGTTCGCGTTTAAGCTTTAAATAAATATCTTTCAGACCACAAGCCAATGGCAAAACCTGGCTTATTTGTTCACTCTGCATGCGATATGTACAGTATAAGCATTTATGTACTTGTGCGCCCATGCGCGTCCAGCACGCACTCGGGCACTAAATGGGGTCCATATGCCGTAATAGGATTTGATATGAGGGGAGCGTTTCAGCAAGTGTCTTATCGGTGATTTTTACTGACAAATTTGCTCTCAGCCAATCACATGCAAGGATTTCTGTAGCTTATAACAGTTGTCGGTAAAAATCACTGACAAAACGCTTGATAAAACGCTCCCCAGACCGACAACAGACCGAGCAATATTACAACTATAGGTCGGTTCGGAATCGGTGTGGAGTCGCTTTGGCAGTGTGACTGCGGTATAAGAGACAATGCACGCGCAGGATTTGGAAGAGACAGAAAATTAAAGAAGCTTAACACGACAGCCAAAGAAAACGGATGAAATAACAGACCCAATTACTTTTCCAATGTTAGAGAGAACGTCATATGTGTTGAATTATTTTGCTTAAATATTCAGTGTGTTCAATAACTATGGTTACAACGGACAGAATAAGGCTTGCCATTGAATTTCATGAATTATTTAAATTTCAAGCACAATTTATTCTCAAATAAAGGAAAAAATTAAGGGATATCATTAGGGGGTGTCGAAACAGTGTGAGATTCACTTCCCACGAAGGTTTGTTAGGTAGAGGTAAGCCTCACAATCCATCTGCTATAATTCTGAAAGTTTCAAAACATCTTCTTTTGTCCTGCTGAAATTCATAAGTTCACTATATACAAACATTTCCTTATTCTTTGAATATTTAGACACCTCCCCAACGGACTTTGAACTAACAGTTCTTCCTTGTAGATTGTCATTATAAAGGTTTCATTATGACCTACCTTGCGGTAGTGTCCGTGACTTTACGATCATAATTTGATCGCCTTTCATAACCCATCTTGTTTAACTATTTACTTGAAGGTCCATAGTTTGTTCAAAAGGAAATGTCTCTCGCAGCAATTTCTTGTTCCGAAAAGAACAAATAGAAAAAAAAAGAGAGAAAGAGGGGAGAACTATGGCCAAATAAGTAATGAAAAGGGACAGAGATAAAACAGAAGAGAGAGAAAGAGAATGTACCCTCCTTGCAAAGAAGTCTCTTCTACTCCACATTTGCTCTTAAAAGCCTTCCCTCTTCTGTTTTCATGTTTTCCTCTGTTAAAAGACTTGTGTTCTCATGAGAAATTCGACACCATTCGGTTATTTACCCGATAAGGGGTGTTATCAGTCACCGAGAGTGAGCTTCACCTTTTACAAGCTTTAACGACCAACAGGCCTTTACGTAATGCGCGCAACATGCACCCACTTCAAAAGAACCGCCCGTAGGATAGGTCTTCGTCATGATAAATTCCGAATCCGAGAGATGACAGAAAGCTTTCAGAGTCTCTCGCAGCAATTTCTTGGCGGGACACCGAGATTCGCTGCTGCTGCGTGAGAGATATTTGCACACAACAACTAGTGGTTCCCTCGTAATTTCACCAAGTCCGGTGTATGCGAACTACAGTGTGAGGCAGAAAAAACCCTGAAAATTTTTGAATTGACTTTTATTTGAAAAGTAAATTGTATATGAGGACTTACATATCCTTGTAGATTATTTCCCCCGCTTCTTTTGGTACCATATTCTTGGGATGATAATTCGTGGTTAGCTGCACAGCTGTCAATTTATGTATCTTGATCAAAACCATCTGGCGCCAAATTATAGGGTTTGCAGAAGACCAAAAAGAGTGTTTACCCATCAAAATTGCTTTAGTAAAGAGAAGGATGAGTTCCCGGAAAGGTAAAAAAAATAGTTTGTGAGCTTTCTCATTCTTTGTATGTTAGTTTGGAAGATTATTATAGTAGAGTTTTTCTCTGAAAAGGATTGCTCTTCAAATGCCCTCACATTCAAAATATGACAAGAAACATCTGAAATGTTCGGGTCGAACATTTGTGTGTGGTCCCATTATCTGTGCACTGTGCATGTATTTTTCAGTGAGATTGGGTCAATTTCTTATCATTATTTTTTGATGATTCCAAAACCTCACAGTTTACACCATTTCTTATGTAGAAATGATCAACCTTTCCCAATTGCTTTGAGGCAGTTTCTTTCACAAGGTAATTTCATGACCAAAACTCAACTTTATCTTTAAAACATGTTGAGTTTACAATTTATTAATTTTCTGATGGTGTATGAGCACGTGGTGCATACGGCAGGATAATAATGGTCACTGGATAAACCATCAGACGAAAGCGAGCTTCATGCAAGAAAGATTTCTTAGAAAGCAAGAGTGTCTTGCAAGACGCTATTCACATTCAGCTATCTGTCCGGAATAACCTCTAGTCCTCTATATAGGAAAATTCCCACGCCCAAAATCTTTAGGAATGGATACGGTCTCCGGTCAAGTCGAATAATCTGCTCCCGAAAAGAACTTTGTGACAAGCTAGACCCGAAAGTTCATCAAGGGATGCCTATTTCGAGTTGGCGCAAATGGATTTTGACCCTATCACCTAAATTATCCCATGAATATAGTACCAAAAGAAGCGGGGGGGGGGATACTCTTCAAGATCATGTCAAATATGTCCAGAGTACATTATTTACAATTCACTTTTTAGACAACAGGCAATTAAAAAAAGTGTCAAGTTTTCTCTGACTCACACTGTATAATGCAATACACATTGAAACAGTTCCTTGTGTACAGCCAAAAGAGGATGGGAGAGAGGTACTGTAAAACCAATACGTTTTTAGAAAACGATTACTTTGGAAATGTTTCCAATATATTTGTTCTTTAGCACTTGCCCTCATCTACACAGCGACTGTTTGCAGGTGTGCCGCTCATAAGATTATCATTTTTAAATTGGGGGCGGGGGCGTGGAGCTAAATTTGCCGAGTTTGCACTCAATAATGAAAACTTTGTCAACAAGTAAAAATAGAATCATATTTTCAAAAAGGGTAAAAAGTAATGTAATCTTATAAATAAATAAATTTATAATTCATAAAACCAATATGAATTTGCCGCAAAAAATTTTGAGGTGTTGCAACCCCTTCAAACCCCCCCCCCCCTCTCTCTCTCTCTCTCTCTTCCCGTAGCTGTTTAAACAGCGATTTCTTTGCTTCTGCGAACTCTTCTTTCATAGCTCCAAACTATAGGAAAGATTCATTTGATCCATCTGATTGGTTCTCTCTTGCTATCGTGTCATCCGTTGATGTCGGATGTTCTAAAACTTAGGCCGCAATAATTTGCAACTATATGGTACCATAACGAGTAATTTGCTGCATATTACTTCATATACACATATAATAAAACTTTATCGTCCTCATCTTTTTCGTATCTAGAAAAATTAATGTTCCATTAACCATGAAATGTTTTCGCAATAAAAAAAAATTATGTTTTTATTTGCATGCCGAGGGATGATATATCTAAGCTATTGAACTTTCGAGAAGAATAACCAAGAGGATCTGAGTTGGGAAAATCATTTTGAAAGGTTTTTCGCAGCACTCGAGAGAACTTCATTTTGGCAGCCGCGCTCTTAACTTAAATCCTTAAGTTCGCTCAGCTGTGTCAATCGATGAATTCGGATTTGAACGGGCGCATTCACTAAAGTTTTTCTAGTTTATCCCCATAACTGCAAAGAACGCACGAAACATACACTGCCAAGATGGAAAGAAATGGCAATTTAATTGATACCACTTTTGCCGCATGGGATTACGTCGTACTTGCGGCATCGTTAGCCATATCCACCGGCATCGGTGTCTACCATGCGTTCGCCGGTGGACGTCAGTCGACCACGGAAGAATTCCTGATGGCCGATCGCAACATGAATCCGATCCCCGTTTCTTTGTCGTTGGTCGCTAGCTTCATTTCGGCGGTCACCGTTCTTGGGACGCCTGCGGAGACGTACGTCTATGGCACTATGTACTGGATGTATGGGATCTCCTACGTCTTTGTTGGGTTGACAGTGGGGTCATTCTTTATTCCGATCTTTTACAAAATTGGCTCCAAAAGTGCAAATAAGGTGAGTATAAGAAGATGATAAATCAATCTATAGCCACATTTTATTTTTTAACAAAACATGAGAAATTTATAGACTTAGCTGTTCGTAACTCGAAAGAGAGGACAAAGGAAAAAAGGTTAACTGTCACCAACTAGACTCTCAACAAAAACAAAATATTGAACATAATTATAACCTTCCGAAATTAAATAAGCATGACTTTAGCTGATAAGGCATTCCAGCGTTCGGAACTGTGAAATTGATATTCTATACCACGATCCTTTAAAGATTCTTATAGAACATTTGATTAACAATTTTGGGAGCTACTTTTAAAGAAAACATTTCAATTATGAAGGCTAACAATTTATATTTTCAAAATGAGGCTCTTGTTGTCATCATTCACAAGTGACAAACAGTCACACAAAAAAACAGTCAAGTATTTTGACAAAAGTCCGATTTAGTTTATTTTGTGAGGCGGGGTTACATTCTTTTTTGTTCTTCTTCTTCACCCCCTCCCCTTTTTTTTGGGGGGGGGTCATAAAATATATCTGCCAAGATACGAAGATTTTGCCAGTTATTGATCACATTTCTATTCAAATTTTTGTCCTCTCACACAAAACACAAACATCTTCTCAAACTTTGTGTGCAGTTTGATTTTTTCTTCCTTCTCATTCTCTCTCTCATGTACAGTGTGAAAATGAGCAATGACAAGCTCAACTCGATTTTTTGAAAAATACTGGCATCTTTTAGAAATAACTCTTCTTGTGATTCCCACATACTACTACTACCGCGGAGCAGTTCATAAGTCATTTTTCCTCGTGCAAATTACTCAGTATTTTTGATACATTTCCTTCTAGTTCTGGATGAATTGTTCATGGAGATTTTCAGAATTATAGATATTTATTCTTTCGTTAATTTTAAATTGCATTTAAATTAATCTGAAATATATAAAGAATACTTCTTACGAGATTAGAGATAACATGGATTTCCAAATATAAAGTAAGTTACATGAGAAAAATGACGCTGAAATATTCGTTTTTTAGCCAACTATCCGGAACTGTTCAGTTCAGTTCAGTTCAGATCAGATCAGTCTCATTCCTTTTAACAATATTACATACAAAACGATCATAATAATACAAAGGATATCGTGCAATCCCAATTTATTTGAAAATCTAGACTTTCAACTAAAATGTGATTGCACTGATGGGTCATTCTCAGTCACGACTGTGACCAAAATCCTGAAAAATAGTTAATTTAAACCTATTTTTTAGTATTTGTCTTGTAGTAGAAGTCTCTAATTTTGAATAACAATTGTACCCCCAACTGATGGAGGATAATTGATTCAAATGAGAGTACACCATTTTATTTCAGAGGTCAAAATAAGGTCGGTCACGTGTGTGACCTCTCATGAAAAAGGGTCTTACTTGTTAGTATTCAAACCTACTTTTCTCGTATTTCCCTTGGAGTGCAATTTTCCACTTTTCATTGCTGTGTGATAGATTGGAAGCAATTTCCCATTAATGACTGAACATTCTTTTCTTTTAGAGGTGAAAAGTGGGTCAGTTACGTGTGTGACCACTCATAAAAGGGCGTTTTTAAATGTCTCTGTAAAATCATTATGGTTGGGAAATGATTTATTCTTGTTAAAGAAAGGGAAATCTTTTTTATGTAAGAAACTGGTGATATGAAAAAAAATCAATGAAATGTAATCTGATTTTCCGGCATTGAGGCAAAATTAGACGGTTACGTGTGTGTCTGTTTGTTTCACTTTACAAAGGATGGCCCTGATGAAGATTTTCAGTTAAACTATAACATCATCTATAGACAGCACAGTTTTACAAAATCAGTAACTTTGACGAATATTGTGTCTTTAATTTGATTTGATCTAATGAACATTGAGGACAAATTTGACATCATAGTATCTGACCTATATCCTTATCCTAAAGAAAGGCCATTACTGCTATTGACAATGCATAGCTATAACGGCCTTATTACAGGCAGATGGCGATAAGGTTTTAACAAATAAGGAATGTGATGCGGTTTCTGTTTCATTTTCTTGAAAGTACAAAAAAGAAAATCTTTCGAATGCGTACCACGGTTTCAGGTATATGTAAGTATATGTAAGTATATTTAGTTATGTGAGGATACGAAGGAGGCAGATTCCTTCTCTGGTTACGCCAATGCAACTGCACAGGGACCGCGGAACGTTTTAAAAGGAGGGGGCTGACACTTCTTGCCCGAATATCAACCATCCTGTTTCTACATTTTGCGAGCGAGCGAACAAAATACAAACTTTACTATTTCGTCATCAAAACAAAACCAAAAAAAAAAAAGATTAGATATGGAATTTGTATTTTCGTTAACCGAATATGAGGATATTCAGGCACCTCACTGCCCGAATAATGGCGTTTGCTGCCCGAAACGTTTCTGAATTTTGCGATCTGGCGACCAAAAAAAGACAATTTAGTGTCTTTAAAATATGATTTCGTTTATCAAAATACATCAGAAATTCATAACCATTATAATATTTTTGGCGCCTTCCTGCCTGGAGATACGGATAGCCGGACATCTCGCTGCACAAATATTAGAATATTCGGGCTAATTGTTGCTGATTTTGAGGATGTTTGCCGCCCGAAACTATCCTTCTTTTTACTTAATGAGAGAGCGAAGCGAGCGAACTAAATATTGACACTTTATTATCTTTAAAATGTAATTTTTTCTATAAAATACATTAGATATTTTTTTTAAAGTATATGATATGAAACGTGTCTTCTCAAGAAAATTGTGTTGGGGCAGCAGCCCCCACCCCCCCCCCCCCCCCTCCATGCCGGTTCCGCTGCACATGTTGCGTATATTAATCAAATCGATCAAATCAATCAATTTCTATTTTATTCACTATCAAATTTTTATGCGAAAATACTAACAATGTCACATTTACCATAAGGATACAATAAATGTAAATAAATCATATTGAATGCCCATTACACAATAATAAATCAGATTTGATTAAAACCGTTCATTAAAATAGAAATAATGTGATACAGCAACCTGCTCAGAATAAGCGTGAAATTGCAAATTTGAAAAGTTGAATCAGATTACGGGAAAATCTATTTAGGTTTATACAATAGCTTTATACAAAATCTACAGGTCTACTTTTTTAGCAATATTCTTGTTCCCATCAATCTTTTACAATGTTTCAACGTTTTACTCATGAACTCTTTTTGCGTTTAGTTAATGGGTTCAAACAAATTATAATTATGGTTCACAAAGCTTAAAGTAATTACAAGTAGATACAATTGAGAATGACGGAAAAATAACCCCCTGAGAATTTTTTTTTTTTTTTTTTGCCCATTCAGTGATACGCCAATGAGATGAAAACAGCACTAGAGTTTTTTTTTGGGGGGGGGGGGTTTATGAGAAGCCTGCGGTTTAAAGGAAAACACTTTTTCTTTCTTTATTTCACCCTACAAAAAGTTGTTATTATTTTGATGATGGCTGCAAGACTTTGGTACACATTTCACAAGAAATAAGTAATGAATTGTTGAGGGTCCGCATTTGTGCATCAAAACGATTTTGTCTCTATGAAACCCGTGTCCTTCCAAGATATAGGGTGGTCATGGTAGTAAAAGTTTTAAAACGTAGAACAGCAATATCTACATCTTTATTTTAATGGTCTCATACTTCATTTTAATCGCATTTTCATGTTTAAGGGTAGCCCTATAACTTGGCGTTGTTACGTTCTATAAAAGTTTTGTATTGATAAGGGGTTTCGGTTTAACCCACTCAACTATACACATTAAATCTTCGTTAAGAAGATTATTAGAGTTTACCTGACTTTTACCAAAAATATTCTCATAATATTATGTCGGACTGAGGTCATTCTTATCAGATAGCCTCTCAGCATTTAAACGAGAGTTCGATTCAGAATGTGTCTATTTCCCCGTCATCTGTTGTCATAATTAGTCTTATATTTAATGTTAATACTGTCCATACCGATCTCATTGTCTCCTCCTACTTTTCTTCCTTCTTTCTTTCTTTCTTTCCTCTCTCCCTTTCCTCTTTTCTGTCATTAATTTCCCTCTTTCAATCGGTTTCTTCTTTATAACTAGTATTGTATATACGCACAGTTGCTCTTATTTATTTTGTGGTATTGTTGTTATTTTTTCTCTCTTAACTTGTAAGATGTTTCTTGTCTGTATATGATTTCTTGTTCATGTTTTTTGTACATCAACAGGTCTTCACGGAAGACCAGATTTTACTGAATGAGTTACCCTGTCTTTTTAATAATGTGAAATAAACAAATAAATAGATAAATAGAATATAAGAATATGTATACCTGTGGCGTGTCTGATTGTGGTATCTCAAATACATCGTTGAAGCTTCACTGATTTCGTGTCATTTAAATTGTAAATAGAATGACCAGTTGACTAGTCATTGTGTCCATGATTATAGTACGAAATGAAACGCCTAGTACAAAAAAGATTATTTTTAGAAAGAAAAAATACTTTTATAGTTCTTAATGACGCGGATCTAAATTAGAGATTAGGACAACACGTAAGGAAGCATTTCAAGCTCATAGTGTCCTTTTTGTTACATAATGAGCTACTAAAATGAATCAGTATCAGTGATTAAATAATTATTTGCTCGGATAGGGTTTTTATCAGGCTCGGCTAGTTTGCTGCTTTATCAAAGATATATCACTGATAAACCATTGCTACAGTTTCGTCATTATCTGAAGCGTATTGATGGAATACTGATGGATCTTTGGAAACTTCTTTCCAAGACATATTCATAAACGCTGTGAGGAGTTTGAGAAGAAATCTCTTTCTGCAGAGTTTCATTTCGTAAAATCTACTTTGCCTCGGAATCAAGAAAGGAATATCTTAATAGAGATTAAGTGGATTAAAAAATACAGCATGTACGATGTCGGAACATTTACAGCATGGGACTATGTCGTGCTCTCGATATCCTTGTGCATCTCGGCAGGCATCGGCGTCTTCTATGGCTGTACGGGCACGAAGCAGTCGACGACCAAAGAATTCCTACTCGCAGATCGTAACATGAACCCGTTTCCGGTGGCGATGTCGCTGATAGCAAGCTTTATCTCAGCGATCACCGTACTAGGAACCCCCTCGGAGATGTACCTCTATGGCTCCATGTACTGGCTCTTTTCGCTAGCTTATATCGGGTCGGGATTCGTAGCCTCACTCTTCATGCCTATATTTTTCCGTTTGGGTGTGACCAGTGCGAACGAGGTATGTGTGAGTAAGGTTATATGTGGTGCAGGTAAAAATTATCTGCTTTTGCTGGAGGTACATCTTCCACATAATATGCCAGAATACAGCCACCTATTGCATTTTAAAGTCCTTTCATGGAGTATATCAGCCCAAGAACTATTTTAAGCTATTAAATTCTTTCCGATATCTATCAGTATAGTCAACTCTCAAAGCCACCCAGCATAGCGTTTATAATAAGTATACAAAGAAATACCTGAAAGTAGTAAAAGTATTCGAGATAAACTGCGAATGTATTGAAATGCAAACAAGAATTTTCATTTGACCGATTATTTTACAAAAATAACACAGCAAGACAGCGCGATATAAATGACACAAAGAGACCAAAAAAGAGAAGGGGGAAAGACAGAGGACAGTATTCATTTTGAGGGACAAAATGAGGGCATCTGTCGCCCATGAATGGGGTGTCTGACCTATTTTATAGAGAAATTGGGCAACGGAAAGCAATATTTTCTTCCAAAAGGGTAGTTTTAAAAGTCTGAAATTTGCCGATAAAGTTTGCAACAGTACTATCCAAATGAAAGAAAAGAGTCCTCATATATATGTTTATTCTGATGCAAACGAGCTTCAATTTTGGAGCATCAGGAATCTGCGTGTCACTTCAGAACAAAGGCCAATATTAAACCATGGTAACCATGGTAACAATTTCAATGGAAGTGAGGGTGGCAACGTAGTACTTCGCGGAATTTAAAAAGATCTACTATTGAATTGATTCCCGCACAAGGCAAAGATTTTTTTTTAAATCTCTGTAATATACCTGAATTGTAACAGGGTGAGCTTCAGTACAAGCCCTACCTCCCCCTTCAGAATTTCGGTTACTAATTCATAACACTGTTTGTAAAATCTTTAAAAGACAGCATCGTATCTGTAAATTCGTCGGTCAAAAATAAAGCTGTGTAAATAATTGAAAAATCCAGTGTCGCAAGGCAGAGGTGGAAAAAATAGGTATCGCATTGATGAGGTTGGGAGTTACATGTAGTCTGTATTTCTTCCGCGTAGTGACATTGTAGCAGGGGCGGCGCGCCCGGGGGCAGGAGGCCACTGTGCCCCCCCCCCCCCCACTTTTCGAATTACCCCAAAAGTGCCCCTGTTATTTCTGGAAAAAATGCCCCCTTTCTCTCTGATAAGTGCCCTCTTTACTATCAAAAGTGCCCCTTTTTCTTTCTAATAAGTGCCCTTTCCCCTTCTGATAAGTGCAATTTTTCTTCGGATAAGTGCCTATTTTTCTTTCTTATAAGTGCTCTTTTCTCTCATGATAAGTACATTTTTATTCTGATAGGTGCCCCCTTTCCCTTCTGATAAATGCAATTTTTCTTCGGATAAGTGCCTATTTTTCTTTCTTATAAGTGCCCTTTTCTTTCATGATAAGTACATTTTTATTCTGATAGGTGCCCCCTTTCCCTTCTAATAAGTACCTATTTTCCCCTTCTGATAAGTGCCCATTTTCAAATCTGATAAGTGCCCCTCTTGCTTCTGATAAATGCCCTTTTCCTATCTAATATGAGCCCTTTCCCTCTTCTCATAAATGCCCCTTTTCATATCTATTATGTGCCCCTTTCCACCTCTGAAAAGCGCCCTTTCCTCCTCTGATAAGTGCCCCCTTTTACTTATATTTTCCCTCAGTTGCTGACAAAAAGAGGCATATCTAGCTTCAAAGAATCGGTGCGGCTTTATAATAGTAACAGGTACCCATATACTACAACTACAATGTAAGGCAGTGGAGGTGGAGGCAAGAGGGGCACAATGCCCTTCACTCGAATGTGCCATAATTTACACCAGTATAAGGGCAATGTTTTCTGAAAATTTTCCCCAAACTCGCTCGCTACGCTCTCTAGATCTCATAATATATAATGAAATCAAGCAGATCGCATAAATTATGACGATATCGATGTAATCATGATAATCATAAAGAAAAGCGACAGGGTTAATGTACAGTTTAAAAGATCATTAGGCATTTCCTCCAAATTAATTTGCTGTTGTCATTTTCATTATATCGCTGTAAATAATGCACAACCCAAGGACTTCAGCATAAGGAAAAAAAGTTTTAAAATATTTGCTCGCTCGTTTCGCTCGGTCACACATGAATCATTAGACCATTACACGCAACTGCTGATTAGGAAAGCTGAAGCAATGTCCAGAATCACAATAAAAAGGGAGAAGATGAAGTTGATTACGTATTAATTAGACTGTAGGGTAATATACCAATGTCACAAAATTGTCCCTGTTTTGCTTTATGTTCACCCTTTGTAGGTGCCCCTTTTTTCTCTAAAACTGCCCTTTTTGGCTGGTGCCCCCCTCCCCACTTTGAAAGACGCTCTGCAGCCCCTGCATTGTAGTAAGAGAGAGAGAATTCAATTTTTATAATTTCTGTTGAATGTTTATTATGTCTGCCCTATCTGATATAATCTATTGGGATTAAACAGTTTCAACCCTACTGGGAAATATCCATTTAAACCAAAAATCAAAGTCCAAAAATCTAACATTGACTTAGGAGTTCATTGGGGAATACAGAGCCCATCATTCACTTTTATTGTCATTGAGAACTCCAGGCTTTTTGCAAATAAAATCCCTAGTCGATACGCCTATATCATGTATATATATACATAGTCTACTAGAGGACCAATAAGCCTGCATTGTATATGTAGCACACCCATGATTTCTCAAGAGGTCACAGATCGAAGATTCAATTCAATTCAATTCAATTCAAATTTATTTCACTTTGCAATAAAAATACAAGCAATATGAAAATAACAACAACATTACATTCACAGAGTAATACAAGTTTTTTAAAAGAACAATAGAAACAATAGTAACATGGATTAGAATATTTTACATAATTATATTGCAAAAGTGGGTTGCAGCAAGAAAGGAAAGGCCCTTGTTGGAGGCCGACCCAGGAAAATATTTCTATATTACAATAAATGGAGAATGGTAAATGAAATTAGACACAGTACATTGTAGTACACTACGATACAAAATAGAACACAAAAAGAACAGTGCAACAACAAAACAGCCAAACAAAATTAACAGAGTTTATAATCAAGTACTTAAAAATGTCTTTTCATTTTTCTCCAACAAGAGTTTTCTATATCTTCTTTTGAAAATGTTTAATGATTGTGAATTCTTTATTTCTGTTGGAAGAGAATTCCATATGAATGGACCCTGGTATATGATGGATTTTTAAATAAAGATGTACGTACTTGTGGCAAATGAAAATTGCAGGTGTTTCTAGTTCTGTATGGATGAATTTGGTAATTTGAGGTGAAAAATTCAGAGAGAGATGCAGGAAGGAAGTGGTTTTTACATAGATACATAAATATTCCAATTTGAAATAAATATAAGTCTCTGAATGGTAAGATTTTTAGAGAGTGAAAAATGGGTCCGATGTGGGCAAGAAAAGATGAATGATTAATCATTCTTATTGCACGTTTTTTGTAATTTCAGACTCTTTTCAAGCTGGTATGAAGATGCAATAATACAGTAATATAAATATGTTATAACAATAGAATTATATATCATTCTGAGAATTTGTTTTGGGAGAAATTTCAAATTTGTGCATCACACCAATATTTTTTGCTAATGTATTGCACACAACACCAACATGCAGATTATCCCATGTGTGTCTGTGTCTTTGAACATGTTGAAATAGTTGAATAATGTACCAAATTAAAATTTACCATAAATATAAATTCTTATTCGACACTTCTGCACCACTTTCAAAATGTACTTTAAATAGAATATTTTACAGTGCAAACTCAAACCAGGAATATTATGAAATCGATGTAATAAGAGATAGAAAGCAATCACAACAGTCAGTAGCATAATTGCAAGCCAACAATCAAAACAAGAATCGTATCATCTGAGATGATAAGCGAGATATGGTAGGTTCAAGTAGAACAATCCTATATATTCAGAATGAGTGACAACAAAAAGGTTTCTTTGACCCCTTACTCTGCACTGCACCTTAATGAGTAACAGCAAGAATTAGAGATGAAAATGTTCTCTCTCCCAGGCTCGTACCGTCAAAAGCAAAAAACTATATGATAACAATATAAGTGCATTTGTTCATAATAAATACAAAATGCGGAACTTTTTTTAGACAGGAAGCCACATTTCTTCATGCTCTTTTTCTTAGATGTACTACATTAACATATTTTGCCACTTCACCGTAGTCATAAATGTACGCTCCGTGTATCTTCTTAATAGAAGTACTTAGAAAAAGGCTAGTGGATACAACGTATTGAATACTTAATCTGAGATATGATAATGAATGCATTTAGTCTTTCATAACGCATTAGAGCTAGAAGGTCACACCTGCTTGTGTTTTTCACAGCTAGATCCCTACAAGATAGTGTCGAATGTAGCAAAGCGAGGAGTAAAAGAAAAATCTTCAACATCCTAGAATAACCTTTTTCTTAAATTTTCTTGGGATCAAATCATTTTTTTTTGCTTGTGTCTAGATTCAAAAGTCGTGATTAAAATATTTAATAGGCCCGACAGGCCTATAGGCATCATGCAGCCAGGATCCTAATGTCGTATCCACGAAGGCACAGTTTTGTCATTGATACCTTCACATTTAGGATATTTATAAATGTTTATATGATACGGCAATCGCATTGAAGAAAGATCGACATTTTTTCGATTTTCCAAATGATTTTGCATCAAAGGACAGTATTTTGAGAAAATCTGGGAAACGTGAGTATTGCCGAAGAGCGATTGGAAGCAAGAAATCGAGAGAATGGAGTACTATGACGTCGGGATCTTCACGGGTGCGGATTATGCAGTCTTCAGTGTCTGTCTGGCCATCTCTGCTTCCATCGGTCTGTACTATGGCTGTACCGGTGGGAAACAAAGTACCACCAAAGAATTCCTTCTGGCTGACAGGAACATGCATCCGCTCCCAGTATCACTGTCCCTGGTCGCTAGCTTTATATCAGCCATCACGGTGCTTGGTACGCCGGCAGAAGTGTACATCTATGGATCTATGTTTTGGTTGTTTGGGTTTGCATACATAGGGGCTGGGTTTGTGACGTCGTTGTTCATGCCAATATTCTTCAAGTTGAATATTACAAGTGCAAACGAGGTAGGTTTGAAGATCGGTTTAAAATCTTGAAATCATTAGTTATACCGTGCGTATCCAAAAGAAAGTACACACTTTAAAAATATCCTCCAAAATCATAATTTCACAATATCGATATGATTTTTTCTTCTATAATTACGGGTGGGAGTCTGTTTGATCGGATGACACAATATTTTACCAGTTTTACGCTTGATTGACTACTGGCTACTTTTTGTGAAACTCGCAAAAATTGGTTTGCTCAAAAAAGCCTACATATCTTGAATTTGATCAAAGTGAGTATCAAGTAGTAACTATATGTTCTCTCTTTATTAAAGTATCAATAATTGATTCGAACAGTCATTCAGTCCTTAAACCTATACCTAGTAGTGCACACCCACAATGTTGTATCCAGAAATTGATAAAAGGGGAGGAGCGGGATGCTCCCAAGACAGGGATTAAATGTCGGCCTATCTGGATAGCTCCGTTCTCGTACAAGCAGCAGAGCATAGCAAGTTGTACTGATCGTTTTCCTGGGCCTCCAAGAAGTAGCTACACCAGCTTCACCCAATGGCTGGATACGCCACTGCCCCCCCCCCCCTCCCCCACAACTGCCATCACCATTGCAGGTGGTGTCTTTCCAGCACAAATCATCTGCATCAATACCCATTTTCCCCTGAAGAGTGCGGGAAAGACTGAATGTAATAACGGAAGGAGAACACTAACATTTTCATACTTTATTCTTCAAATTTCTTATTCCTCTTAAAAGTTACAAGACCCTATAAACAAAGCAAATTTATTGATTATAATAATGTTTCAACATTTCTTCAATTAAACATGTACATGTAAAAGATATGATCATGCAGTACAGCACATCCTTTCACAGTGACGCATCCACAACTGGTTGTAAGAGATGGGGCAAAAAAAGGAACCAAATAAACTGTTCAAAACCAGATATTTTTTCTCTCTCCCTTCAAGAAAATGGAACATTTTAGGTCCATCTTCCTGTAATGCATTGCAATTTGCATCCTGTCGACATGCTCCAGTCAAAAGTGGAATTGTGCGCAGAAAGACAGAATCTGCGAGGTTTGGGTACGGCGTTTGAGTGTGTGTGTGTGGGAGTATGCGGATAGGTATAGGATTAAGGATTAAATGATTGTTCAAATCAATTATCAATAATTAACTGAGAACTTGAAGTTACTGCCTGATAGGCACTTTGATCAAATTCAAGACTGAGGCATTTTTGCCAAAACCAATTTTTGCGAGTTTTACAAAAGCAGCCAGTACTCAATCAAGCGTAATTGTCAGCACTCATAGTGTCATCCGTTGGAACAGACCCTCACCCATAACTGTATAAGAAAAAAACATATCGATGTTGTGAAATTATGATTTTGGAGGATATTTTCAAAGTGTGTCCTTTTTTCGATACCCACTGAATAATGTCGCTCGTCATAAAAAAGAAAAGGGTTCGCTTGTCATAACAAATCGTTCGTACTTCGTAATGGTCGCTCTTTTTAAAAAGTAGCGCTAGTCATAAGGTTTAGTAAAATAAAAAATTAATCGACCACTCGTCGATCATAAATTGATTGTGATTGTGACATCAAGCTACCCTCTTATTTGGGGGTAACCTCGCTAGTCATAAGCACCGCTATTCATAAGGACCACTTATTCATAGGGACCGCTATCCATAACGCGTGACTAAATGTATAGCGGTTTTGTACGAATAGCGGTCCTTCTGAATAGCGAGCAAACCATAGACAAATTACCTCGCTATTCATAAGGACATCCATTCATAAGGACCGCTATTCATAACTACTCATAAGGACCCATTTCTTCTACATCATTCTATTCTTCATGTACTCCTTTACCCAGTATAGTGATGGTTTCTCTATTATCACGTCGTCATTTTCCCCCATTTCCTTTCCATCTGATTTTAGAAACAAATGTCGTAATTTTGCTTTGACTTGGAAGATATGAGGAAATAACTTTATTTTTTAGACATTACAAAGAAAAGAAGGGAATCCGTTTCATCTCTCTTGTCGCAGTCATGTTTTACGTATCTAATGGCTATTTTGTTTCCATTTTTCATTGGACTTTGAGATCAAGCTCAATATGAATTTGCTCCATCACTGTGTTTAACATCAGCACAGTAAACTGCACTGTTCTCAAACCTTTTTTTTATATACTGGCTCCTCAAACTGCAGTCTTGTACCTGAAGAGTAGCATGGCTTGTTTACATTGATCCGTCCAAAATCCACACAAGAATTGTGTTGGAAACCATTAGCGTAGACATAATGAGCAATTGCCCCCAAACAAAAGATAATTAGAGAATTCGTCTACACTTTCATCATTCATCCGACAAATATGAGCACGCGCACACGCTCTCTTACATTAACATGAAAAAGCTGGCAACGCTTGCGCTTGAAAGAAGGATAGGGGAAGAGAAGGACAAAAAGATAAATCTAACATAGGGAAAAAACAGTCCTCTCTATTTGGCATTATTGTAGTCAATCCCTACCTCCAGCTTGTTCCATTAGCAAACAAGCCGCGTCGGAAAAAAAAAATCACATATTCATTATAATAGGACCTGCCAATATGAATTTCGCAATAAACTCACGAACCGCTTTTCTTAAAGTACAAGGTCATGTGGCTAAAGAATAAAATATAAATAATTAGACAATGTTTCAACAAAGGCTTACAATGCACACATCTCTCTTCCTGAACATTAGGTACTGTGTTTGCGGTATAAGGTTTACAGTAGCTGAATATCGTGTGCGTGTATTATATTTTTTTTCTTTGATCGAATCAAGGAGTTATCACAGTCCTTGATCGAATGACTTCTTGAACTCAGTGTGTGATACCTCCGTCTCATTCATGCTTTGTGTATATGATATGCACAAGCCCAGCATATACATGCCATATCAACATTTGCTTCTATCAAGCTAAGAATGGATCAGTCTAAAGGTCTGTAACTAATCGTGCCCTTATTCAGTCTTAGAAAAGAGTAAATATTACCTGTCGTATGGATTACTTTTAAGAAATTCGCAACAGCTATAGTTGCAGATTGTTAATGAAACTATTGAAAGGGTGCTTAGAAATTCAGAAAAAAGGAGAGGGACGGACAGATTTTCTAAGGGCAGACAGGGTCACATAGACAAGGAAATTTTCACTTTTTTTATTTTATGGGAAATGATGGCAGAAGGAGGCTGGCAGAAGAAGCAAGGATGTCCCTGGAAATAATGGGGATGTGAGACCCTAGTAATTAATATTGTTCTAGGAATATGAAATATTTTGGACTTGGTAAATTTTGCCAAATTTGGGGCTTTTTTCTATGCAATTTGGAAATGTTTATTAACAGACTCTGATGTTCTGTGGGCAAACATTTCTACGACCCCCCCCCCCTCCCCCATTACTCTCTCTCTCTCTCTCTCTCTCTCTCTCTCTTTCCCTCTGTCTCTTTCTTTCTCTTTCTGTTTAAAATGTTCATATTTTGCCGTTTGTAGAAATGGAGGAAGTTTCTGTCTAACATCGACTGTTCAAAACGTAAAACGTGAAAGCACTTATAGAATATATAACGTACATTAAACGATGTGCTGATTCTGCACATTTTTTTAAAAGTTTTTATTTCAAAAACAATAAGCTGCAAGATTGATGATGATTCATGTTTCGGTGAATATTTTCCTCATCTCAGTTGATAACCCTTTTCCCTCGTACCTGAAACTTTATACTGATGACCTCGTCTAAGAAAATTAATCTTGTCAGCATACCTTTTTTGAGGAAAAGGCAAGGAATTCTGAAATGTTCAACTTTTTCCTCTTTAAAATGCATTACTCTTTTATGTGATATGCAGGATCGTCGATCGTGGGGGCAGCGGACAGTTGCCCCCCCCCCCCGAAAATACTGGGGAGGAACATATCTATTTTGCTCCCTCAATAAATCCGGTGGTGCAAAATAAAATAAGGAAGAAGCCTTCAAAACAAAATTGTATTACACGATTACACTTCAGTTTTGCCGTGCGTGGTCTTCCTCGAGGCCATGTTAACAATGATAAGAAACAATTTTTTAAAAAACAGAACAAATCATGAATATAAACTCATAATAGCAACAAAAAATGAATAAGATTAAACTTGTATAATCATATATACAAAGTATTTGGTATCCCCGTAATGAATATTTTGTTTGTTTTATTTTGTTTTGTTTTTTTCAAGAAAACGTTTTTGCACATATATAATATCTTGAATATATCATTATTAATAGTACAGACGGTAATTAGTTTTAAAATTCGATGAAAAGTAACTATAAGCATAATCAGGTATGTACTTTTGAGAGTTCATAAACAAAGTATATAAACTACTTATATTACTTTTTAGGGATACCAAATTTGTTATATACACATTTACAAAAAATATTACAGGATAGTAAATTACTGGATAATATACACAAATATTGCATGTAATCTAGTATAGCAATTGAATGTACACTCTTGTCTATAACAGTAAAAATACAAATACATTTATAACTGATAATGATTATATGAAATCATTCTTTCAGTTTGAAAAACATTATGTTGTCCTACATTCGGGGCTATGAAACAGACAATCAAACATGTTGTGCAAAGCAGGACAATAAGAAATGACATATCCCTGACAAAGTTTTAAAAAATAAAAAGAATCAAGTGAAATTTTCCTAGCAACAAGGATGTATATGAATACCACTTTTATCATGTTGTTCTGCAAGCGCATCAATAACCAATCGTTTGATTTTTACAAGAGAAATGTGCTGGAAAGCTAAAAGGAATAAAGTAAAACTTTAGTTAAGACCCTAAAAAAAAACCCTCTTGTCATTTTATCTTACTATTAGGCTGTCTTGCCCCCCCCCCCCCCTCAATCCGAAAAACAGATCGACGCCCCTGATGATATGACATTTATTTAGGTAGTCCATATCACGGATTTGAAAAAGAAAGAATGCAAGAAGAATGGTTGTTTCGTTTAATATATGTTTCGCCAAAGGAAGCTTTAAATCTCATTTATCATTAAAAAAATATCGGTTTGACCTAGCACAATCTATACAATTGGCATAGCTTATGCGTTAATATTTTATCTTCTCCTTCAACCATGTTGCGTGATTAGTAAAAAAAAAAAAAAATTAAAAAAGAATTTAAAAAATTATATTTTGTGTTTAAAAAGTGGTCTGATTTCTAATAGAAAACATTAAGAAGATTGAGAGCTCGAACCCTTGACTGATACGTCCGTAGACATGGCATTAATCTGCAATGTTCTCTCTCGACCCAGGTTATCAAATCAGTACTTGGTGTGATTCATTCCACGTGAACACTGCATTGATAGCGGCTGTCATGACTAAAGCCACCACTTGATTCACAAACGGAACACAGTAGACAACTCTGAAAAATTATGAAAAGAACACAGTTAATGCTGTAAAGATTATGTAATTACTAAGCTGACTTCCAAATAGCACAAAGTATACTACTGCAAATCTCGTAATCTACTTTTAATTTTGATTTCTTTTTTTAAGTTGTTATTGTGTCCCATCTGTATAAGGGTGATTCCGTGCAGAGTGTCCCGCACTAGCGTAGCTGGGGGGCAGACTGACAACTTTTGCCCAAAAAAAATGTGCCCCCCTCGTCGAAATGATAACCCATTTTTTTTTCTTGTCAGAGAATTATGGATGAGAATTGGACCCCATAAAATCCGATAACTCTCTCTCCCCCCCCCCCCCCCCCCCCACTGAGCGACTTTTGGAGGGCTGGCAAAAAAAAAATCGCCAATCCCCCCTCCCCACTGAGCGACATTTGGAGGGCTGGAGAGAATAAAAATACGAATCTTCCTCCAAGCAGTTCCCCAAAGTTGACAGCCCTGCAGATGTTCCCCCCCCCCCCTTTACAAAGTCATGGCCACGCCACTGGTGTCCCGTAAGACATATGACATTTATCCATATAATTCATCCATTTTTTAAAAAAAATCTCTTCAAATGACCATGACTAATGGTAGTGATACCAGAAAGAACCACTATTCATTGGTCAAATATCAAGAGCTTCTTCATTTTTAAATGAAATAATTATAATATGGATAAAGATCATGTGTCGTATGGAACATATAGCACGGGATCGCCCAAATCGGGTGCATAAAGGAAAAGAATGAATTTTAGCGATATACAATGAGTAAACATCCACCTGATTCAAATATGAGACACAGTAAATAACTGTAAAAAAATAAAATTAAAAAATAGATTACGATATTTTCGGTAGTAAACTATATTCTATTTCTACTAAGCTTATAGATTACATAATCTGTACAGTATTAACTGTGTACTTTTCATAATTTTTCACAGTTGTCTACTGTGTCCCACCTGTGAATGGGGTGAAGCTATGGTAGTCATTTGAAAGTACGTAGAGTCATGTGCTTCATAAAGGCGGAATATTCTGAAATAAACCATTGTTCTACTTTCTTACTAATTTCAATAAAGTTTGAAGTTAAAAGAATGCGCTTAATATTTTTCTTTCTTTCTTTCCTTTTCATTTTCTCTGTTGTAGTATCTCGAGATGCGGTTCAACAAAGCGACGCGTATTCTTGGAACTCTGGTATTCTTCCTACAAATGGTAAGAACATGATATTTAAACCACCACACTACTACCTAAAAGAAACTAGGTTGTGTTACAACGTTTCAAAGTAGCACCCCATCCAAAGAAAAAATATAGTTTTTCGCAATATAAATTCCGTGTCCAGAATTAAAGAAGAGTTTTCGATTTAAATCATGGTTTTAATATGTACTCGATCTTTTTCCATCTCCTTTGTTCCATTCCTACTCTCGTTTGCTTTACCTACACATGATATCTATTACGCTATCCCTTTTCTCCCCTTCCCCCTCCCTCATGGAAGCAGATGAAAACTAACAAAGAAATGTTACATAATATCCTTAAATGACTAGTTAGAGAAAGAAAGGCAAAATACTCTAGTCACATCAAAAGACATCAGAGTCTCTGAGGTCTTTTGATGTAACCAGAGACAGAGTCTCTGGAAAGGTGTGTTAGAAGGAAAGATAGAAGGTACTATGACCAAGAGGGAAGCCGAGAACCAACTGGGAAGAACTGGGAGTGGAATAATACTGCATGAGTCTACTAGAATTGCAGAGAACAGAGATGTATGGAAAAATGTTGAAATCAACCTCCAGGCCGGGTAAAGATACCATGATAGATAATATAAAACTGAAAGCTAGATATTAAATCTTGATAATAAGATAGTATATCAACTCCTATTTTAGGGCTTAACTACATGTAGTGAACTTGAGCCGCGGAACCGGGGGGCTAGGGGCTGCAGCTCCCCTCCCCCCTCCACACACACATTTTTGAGTAGACACATATCATAAAACATCGGAAAAAAGGTTTGAAAATTGTCATTAATGAGTGAAGTCATATCAGCCCCCCCCCCCCCCCCCACCATTTTCAAAAACTCTCTGCGGCCCCTGGTGAAACAGGTGATATTGGCAGCAGTTTTTCTCATAACTCCTGAGGCAGTCATGTTTTTAACGGAAATGAATAGACAAAATATTAACTGGGCGTGATAGAATACAATTATAGCAAAAGGCCGGTGATAAAATGGTATAAACATTTCTGTTCGTCTCTCATGTGACCATAAATCATTAATAATCTTCATTTTTTATCATAAATTGGTAGTAACTTGGAGAAAAGGACATAAGCGAGAACAGCACGCTGGTGTTGAGAAGACACCTAATTTGAAAAAAATTGCTTGTTTTTTTTTTAAAGAAAACAAATAAATTTTTAAGAGGTGTGCCCTCCTTAACATGCTCAAAGTTCATGTTTCTATGCAGTATTACTAATCATGGTGCCATAATATGTTTTAACACGAAGAGCAAAGTAAACACAATCAAGGGTTGTGTCATGATCTATATCTATAATTACTTACATGTCTCTTATCTTAACTGCTTCTCCACCGTTTTTACGAGACAATGGTACTTGTGCAAAATAAACAATGTACTTTCATGTGATATGGTTTATATTTACTTGCATCATACCTGATAATTGCGGTCGGTTCATTCTGAAATATGTAATATAATAGTAATATTAAAAGCGATGAAATACAGAAGTAAAAATAATATAAAATTTAGTCACGTACAAAGTACATCGTTTATTTTTCGAAAACAAAAAATACCACGCTCTCGTTAAAGAAGATCATTACAGATGAATATCGAAAAAAGGAAGTACGTGCAGGCATACTGAAGAATGGGAATACATTGAAATGCAGTTTTAAAGCACCGGTATGAACTTTATAGCTCATCTTCTACTACATTGAGTATTCAAATCAACGCATTTGCTTTATTACAAACACGTAGAATGGAACGAATTCTATTCATATCATAGGCAAAAACTATCGGCAGAAGCACTGGCCCAGTGGAGGATTAAGATTTGCACGATCCCTCGTATTTCCTGTTAAGTACTGTAGTCCTTCTCATCATTGATTTGTAATTTAAACACCCATAGTCATGGGCTGCAATTTGCGAGACTTTTGTACCTGAAGTAATTATATCCGAAGCATGAGGAAATCATTACTGCTGGTATTCATGAAAGCTTCTTAAATTCAGACCAGATAAAATAGGTTTAGTTTATATTCCTCATCTAGTACAATTTACTACAATCCTGTAACTAAATGAAGAAATTAATTTCTTAGTTTAATTTTCTTGATATATTCCTCATCTAGTACAATTTACTACAATCCTGTAACTAAATGAAGAAATTAATTTCTTAGTTTAATTTTCTTGAATTGGTGGATTAATTTCGTTAAAGAACTACAGTGGTGTGTACGAATAGAAGGGGCTGACACCTTTTTCCCCATTATGTTGTATTATGAATAAAGAAGTGACATAGAAAACAAAACATTACAGTACAAAATATCTCTAGCTAGATATAAGCAAAGAGAGAACTATTACTTGAAGATTTTATAAGAAAGCAATTATATTTGCCTTCATTTACATTAGTAAAGTCCCTATTTCTGTCTCATGTTGCTAATAAAGATGCCATTTTCTTAGATAATCATTGAATAAATATTATCAAAGATTTTGTCATGCTCTGTCAATAAATTCTAAATTGTTTCTTATGTCATGTTTGTAAACTACCCTTTTTACGGGTACTTAAGAAAAAACCAACAATACCATATTTACGTGACATGTTTCATTTTGAGAAGATATATTGCATTATAAACACAGCTCGGTTTTCATATTTTCATAAGATTTATTTCACATTGTCAATATTTGTTCTAAAATCCTTTCGTTGCTTAATTTCTTTGCAGAAATTCAGTAGTATATGAGGAATGTGGGGGACAAATTTATGCCCCATGATGTGGTGTCGTAGATACGGAAGTGACATGAGAAACAAGGGAACATTTTTTAGTGGCTTTAGGGAAAAGAGAAAACAATTATGTAAGGTTTATTTTAAGAAAAGAAATAATATTCAGATGAGATGATGCAACGCCTCTTTTACAGCCATAATGAGTAATATGATTCAACGTGCTTGGATGTGAATGTAAATAGAATGACCATTTTTTATGATTTTTTTTTCTTATCTCAGTTACTTCTATAGCTTTTTTTTTTTACAACGTCATAACAATTGAGTACAATAAACGATGTACGTGTCAGTTTTACGTTTTACTACAGGTATAAGTTTACTAACATATTAGATAGAGGTTACATTAACTTTACCTAATTCCTTGTTATTATTATGAAATGTATTCTTCTCTTATCAATTTTAGTGTAGGATAGTGCACGTAAGCATGCACATTCATGTTAGCAGCACCCGAGGCTCGCTCCTTTTCTATTTCAAAGTTTGGGATCCACCACTGCTGCAATATGTGGTTTTTCTTCTTGACTTTCGGTCAGTGGTTCGAACCTGCCCTAACACACTTAAAGGAGAATGAAACCCTGGGGAAAAATCAATTTCAATGAAAAGAGAGGATAGAGAGAAGCAATTTTTAAAAAAGTTCCATTAAAATCGGTTACGAAAAGAGAAAATTATGAAAGTTTGAAAAGTCTCAATTTACTTTCTATGACGATCCTCAAATTAGCAATGTTGCTTCAAAGTGACAGGTTTAGTAGTACAATTTTCGATATGTTTTGCACACAAAATTTCATATTTTTCCCATTATCTCTCAAGGTGCGGCTTGTCTCCTTCTTAGCTCAAGATATATCATGGGAAATGTATTTGACACAACATATGTTGAATTCATAAAAAGACAAGGAGCATCTTTAGAGATAATGGAGAAAATATGAAGTTTTGTGTACAAAACATATGCAGAGTTGTACTACTGAACCTGTCACTTTGAAGCAACATTGAGGATCGCCCATAGAAAGTAAATTGAGACTTTTCAAACTTTCATAACTTTCTCATTTCGTAACCGATTTTGATTGAACTTTTTGTAAATTGCTTCTCTCTATCCTCTCTTTTCATTACAATGGATATTTCCCCAGGGTTTCATTCTCCTTTAATAGACAAGAAATGGTAGTATGTTAGGTCACATGTAAAAAGAGATATCACGGGCTTAACACGTTTTTGGTTCGAAAAAGACAAAGAAAGCATTTATTTCAATATTTTCATAAGAAACAAATATATTCAGATGACACAACGTCTTTTTTACAGCCTTAATGAGTAATATGAATCAACGTTCTTGGAGGTATAACAAAGTAAACAAAATGAAATATATATATATATATACATATATATATATATATATATATATATATATATATATATATATATATAATGTGATGATGTTGAGTCTACTTTTACCATTCGCTTTGGTTTGGGTGATATAGAACATAGTGGGATGAATTCAAACCAAAGATGACGCAGGATACTCAGGAAATTTAAGCTTTCGTCTTTCGACTTCTTCAGAAATTTATTCTGAAACAGTTATAAAGAGAAGATACAATCACTAAGAAAGGCATGACAAAATTAACGAAGAGAATAATTCACAAAATACAAAGAGAAGACACAATCATTCAAAAATTGACGGACTAACACTTTTAACACCAGTGGGTATCCAAGCAACTCAAAACTATCAAAAATATTAACATTATTCAAGGAATTCAACAAGACCTTGGCATCACTTCTGTTTACGACAGGTATGTCGGCTTTATTATAATTCATTTGAAATTTCGGTATTTTTACATGATATTTCTACTGACAATAATATTAGTCCGTCAATTTTTGAATGATTGTGTCTTCTCTTTGTATTTTGTGAATTATTCTCTTCGTTAATTTTGTCATGCCTTTCTTAGTGATTGTATCTTCTCTTTATAACTGTTTCAGAATAAATTTCTGAAGAAGTCGAAAGACGAAAGCTTAAATTTCCTGAGTATCCTGCGTCATCTTTGGTTTGAATTCATCCCACTATATATATATATATATATATATATATATATATTCTAATAATATTATTCTAATAATATTATTCTAATGTATACATGTATCTCAAAGCATTCGCTGGGATCCAGCTGAGGCATGCGGCTTGTCTTTGTTCAAAACTCACCTGCCCCCGACAAAGGAATTAATTAATAAGGTTGAAGATTTGTCAATTTGTCGGTCAATTGAATCTGGTGTCGCCGAAATCACTGGCCCGTCTCCGTGGTCTAGTCATGCTAGTGGTTAAAGCATTGGCGTTCTAAGCCAACGACCCGGGTTCCATTCCCGGCGGAGACATTTTTTCAACCTTTGCAAAAATTTCAAAAAGGGAGGACAGCTCTGGGGAACTTTGATTTAAGCTACGCAACCATGATTCTCTCATTTTCATTTCTCACAATTATATATACATATATATATATATGCAGCAATGGAAATACCCACATGAGTGTCTAACCGGGGTAGGACCCCCTCGGGTATAGACCAACCCCGGGTCGATTAGGAAACTTAAACATTTTACGTATGTTTCTGGCCATTTAGTCAACCCAGCGTAGATAACACTTCCAACTATTTATATCACAGGTATCCCAGATGTTTTAATTTGTTGTCAACCCAGAGTATTATTTGTGGCCATTAAGTCCACCCAGGGTAGATAAGAATCCTTACTGCCTATATCACAATTATCCTAGACACTTTAGTTTATTGTCAACACGTGTGATATAAACAGTTGGAATTGTTATCTACCCTGGGTTGACTTAATGGACACAAAGACAACTCTGGATTGACAATAAACTAAAGTGTCTAGGATGATTGTGATATAGGCATTGGGATTCTTATCTACCCTGGGTGGACTAAATGGCCACAAATACTACACTGGGTTGACGATAAATCAAAACATCTGGGACACCTGTGATATAAATAGTTCGAAGTGTTATTTACCCTGAGTTCCCTAATCGACCCGGGTTGGTCTATACCCGAGGGGGTCCTACCCCGGGTAGACTCTAATGTGGGTATTTCCATTGCTGCATATATATATATATATATATATATATATATATATATATATATGTATATATTTCATTTTGTTAACTTTGTTATACCTCCAAGAACGTTGATTCATATTACTCATGAAGGCTTCATGTATTGTCTATGTCTGTTGATCTTAAGTAAACTATTTCTATAGTGTTTTTACAATGTGACTGTCCTGCAGAAAAATAAACGATTATTTTAACGTGACATTTTTTTTCAATTAACAGGATGTTTATTTGCATTTATTTACACTAGATAAAGGTCGGTCAGTTCTCACTTCTTGTTTAATAATCAAGAAATTGTAAAATCATTAGATAACACAATTTAAACATGGATAATCTTCTGACCAAGGTTCTTAATAGTAGCATTAAAACCTAATTCGAAATTACAGGGTATTGCGGGCCTTCCAGTCTGAAAAATGCTAAATGGGCTTCAAATATTACCAATTCTAATTGTGATATCGTACAATGTGCATGGGTTTAAATATACACTGTATAAAGTTAAGTTCTGGGCCCCGTTTCATAAAATATGTTATCAATAACAACTTACAATAACAGTTATACGCTCCTGAAATACTTACATCTGATTGGCTGAGGGCAAATTTGTTATAGACTTTGGCAGTTGTTATTGAAAACAGGTTTTATGAAACAGGGCCCCTGGTCATGTGATTACGTTATAATGAAAACAGTCCCAAAGCAATTTGGAAAGGTCGATCATGCTTCCATAAGAATTGGTGTATACTGTCAGGTTTTGGAAACATCAAAATGATTACAAATTCACTCATTCTTGCTTAAACGTCACATGCACAGCACACAGAAATGTGTACATGGGACTACACACATATGTGGCATGAAACTTGAAGCCAAACTTTTCAGCTATTTCTAGGCATATTTTGAATATGAGGGCATTTGAAGAGCAATCCTTTCAGGGGATATTTCTTCTATGATATTCTTCCAAACTGACTTTTAAACAGAATGAGAAAGCTCACAATTATTGTTAATCACCTTTACCAGAACTTAACCTTCTCTTTTAAAGGGCAATCCAACCTTGGTAATGAGATGATTTGTGTGAAAGCAGAAAAATAAGAAAAACTGGATGGTGAAAGTTTGAAAGAAATCGGACAAGGAATAAGAAAGTTATGGATGTTTGAAAAATGAGATCACTACATCTATGCGAATCTCAAAATGGCAATTTGGTGATTCAATTGTGACATGTTTGTGGACAACTCTCCCATTTGTCGTGCAGAAAAATATCATTAATTTGCGGTTTTCTTTGAGGTGCTTTTACCCTCGGGGCAGTACTCAAAATATATTGGAGATAGCATATTGTTATAGGTCCTCATGAAAGGAAGAGATCCTACTGAGTAATACATTTTGAAAAAAGTGACATTTTAATCATTTTGTGTGTTGGAGTGAATGGGGGAGTTGTCCACAGCTACATCACAGTGAAATTACCTATTCGGCCAATTTGAAATTCCCATATGTATAGTGATTACAACTTTCAAAAATTCATAACTTTCCTATTGCTTGTCCGATTTCGTTCAAACCTTCACCAATCTGCTTCTCTGATTTTTCCTCTTTCCTTCAAAGCAACTTGCTATTAAGGTTGGATTTCCCTTTAAGGGTACAACATGTCGGTGCATGGCTAGAAAGGGGAAACGACGAAACAATCTAAATATTTTATGTGGAAACAAATATAATTTAGGTGATACGACGCCTTCTTTTACAGCCATAATCAGTAACCTATTATGAAAGTAATTAAACTTCAAGATTGCTCACGCCATTTCCGCCTTTTATGTTTTCTTATCTGTTCTACATCTTTTCTACATCTTTTCTACAATTTTTTTTTCCTTTTTTTTTTTTGCAAGATGACGGTACGTGTGAAAATAAACGATGTCATTTTTACGTGACATAGTTTATATTGACTAGATGTTTACTTTCATTACAAACTTGATAATGTCTAAATAAAGGTAGGTTCATCCTTACTTTTCCATACAGTGTGAATGAGGCATTTTCACATGGTCAGCAGAAAGGAGGTGCTCCTATTTCACACTGTGGACACTTTGTAAGTGACCAGTGGAGTATCTATAGGGAAAAGAGGGAAAACTCTACCGCCCCCTGCCAAAAAAAGAGAGAAATAGAAAGAAAGGGAGAGGACATAATATTCCAATTTCACACCGTGGTCACGCTGTAAGTTACCAGTGGAGTATATATACAGGCGAGTGCCTCCCCCCCCCCCCCCCAAAAAAAAAAAAAAAAATGAAAAGAGGGAGTAATAGGCATAGGAAGGGAGAGGGAGGCAACGATTGCATCTTCTTCCATACTCTTACTCCAGTCGATAGCCTTCTTCTTTCGTATTCCTTTCAATGAAAAGGACATTTGATGCCATTCCCCACCCTGGACACCAATGCCCCCCACCTCCCCCCCCCCCAAAAAAAAAAAAAAAAAAATATATATATATATATATAAATATATATATAGTTGGACCCACGCTACGCCACTCTATGACTAGTGAGCATTTGTTTTTATCGGCAGGGACGAAAAAAATGGGAGGTAATAATTTTTCCAAAGGTACATTTTTCGTGCTATAGAGCTCTGCATTACTTTTCGAACTTAACGAACCTTCGGAAATATGAACCCTTTTTCATTTTTGCGAATTAGAACCCTATTTAATTTACGGAATTACAAACTCTACGCACTAAGAAATTAGGGTGGACTTTAGGGTGCAAATTTGGGCGGAGCACCGTATATCTACTTGGGTGGAATGTTGCACCCCTACGGGTGCACTTTGCAGAAACCGGGGTTCAAAATTGTGCAAGGTTGAATTCTGCACCCTTCGATCAGAAGTATTAGTCTTACATGAATACCCACACCAGCTTTCTTGACACTTATGTCACAATATCTCATGAAGTAAGACTAAATATTCAAAAGCAAAGAAATTATATAAATTAGAAAAAGAAAAAATAAATCCATTTCGATCAGCTTTGTGTCGTAAATTTGCTTAAATTAAAAATCTTCGTAATAACGTGTTTCAAAAGAGTAATCGCGCAAAGACTAACATAAACTGGCTTGCAGACACTAAGTACACGATGACAAAAGAGAGCGGACAAAACAGCTCCTCATTGTACCCTCCACAATTGCTCTTGTACTTGTAGGGCTTAAGGCAGGAAACTTTGCATAATTCCCATATTCAAATTATATGGGGAGTTTATCATGGCTCATTTTGATAGTTTCTTTGTCAGAAAAGTTATTTGAATAAGAATACGTGGTTACATTTGATAATTCAGTCGGGATTATATCATATTTAGTGAAAGTGCTAGTTTTACTATATTGATTTGTTATATGGATAGAAAGTGGAGTACACACTTCAGCTTTTAAAGTTTTATGACCTCCAGCACAGATTGATCTCGCCGAGATCAGTGATATTGTGCTGCAAGTTTACCGCTCAGTTGTTCAAAAACTTTCGTGATTGGCTCCCAGCAGCGAGTTCATCTCGTTGGCAACTCAGGAACAGTGACAAACTGATAGAAATCAGATGTAGAACAGAACGCTACCGGAAAAGTGCAATACCCTACATTGTCCGATTATTGAACACTAATGTTGATCTTTCATAGATCAAAGTACATTTGCTGATTGAAATTGTCATTGTCCCAATTAGTGTACCAGTTGCTCTTGAGAAAAGAAATTTGATTTGTAGTTCCTATAATATTTTCTTTGTCTTACACATATTTTATGATTTTTGAGTGCTTCTGATGAATCGCTTTTTGGTAACTTTTTAAAATTCAATTTTGAATTTTGAGTATAATCCGTTGTTAATTACTTTAATTCCAAGTCATAGGGATGCGGGCTAACTCGGCACGAGGGCGAACTCGGCCTTGGCGGAAAATCGCCGCGGAGTGCGCCCAGAGAGTTAAAGTGATCGCAAACACTTGTGTTGAATTTCGCATTTAATTACACATTTCAAAACACTTAAATTCAAATAATTTGATATCAATGTGTAAGATGATTAGCAAAGAAGTAATGTTGACAATTTCGAGAAGTAAAATTATGCAAAACATGAAATTTAAGGCTAAAAAAGGGTACGGTGCGTAGCGTCGACTTCAACTCTTGAAACATAGTCACCGCGCAGTGCCGAGTTCGCCCTAGTGCCGAGTTAGCCCGACCCCAGTCATAGATATTCCTTTCTATGTACACCACTCTAACATGTGTCAAATCAGTTGTATTTAGGCATTCAAAACAAAATATGTGAAGGCTTTTGAATTTTCTTTTTTTTTTTCATTGAGCAACCTTGTTTTGCTTTCCTTCCTGCACACTAACTAAAATTTGAATTTAAGGGTATGAGTTGTAATTTAAAAAAAAAATCACTTGGTTTTGCTTTCAACATAAATTGCTTTAAACGGCAACTCTATTTCAATTTCATTAAATCATCCTTGTAGAAATTGTGTGATGTGATTTTAGTCGAAATATATATATGAAGGCATCTTAAATTGATTGGCCATTGTCTTTTTGTTTACTTCGTAAAAGCCCCACCACAGGTCGTATCATTTCTAAAATGTATAAAATGCAAAGATAGGTTAAAAGAATGATAGACTTTCAATTGTTATAGCCAAACTTATCATTTATTGACATCTCTTTTTGCAAATTATTTGTAAGAACCCATATCGATCATTTTCTTATGTCTTTACCCTGCATAATTCATATTTTAGCAGGATTGTTCAACTTAATGAAACTACAGAAGCATATTCATAATGGTAGGTTAAGATTATATTTGTGTTCAGTTTTTTTTTGGGGGGGGGGTGTGCTAAACTACCCTATACACAATGAAATTATAAATTTATATATTGTAATTTTGCATGTTTTTATTTGTAAAACTATCATAATTCAGCCATCCGGCTGCAAAGATATGTTCTAATAAATCTTGAATTGAATTGAATGGGTAAAACGAGCTGTCGCACTGTAGATGCCCCCGTGCGTGGCTCGATGGATCTCACCGTGCCATTTTCATTTTCGGAATTATGAACCTTTGGATTTACGAACCATCGGAGTAACGAACGTTCAGAAAAACGACATGTAAACAATAAACGTGTTTTTTAATGCTTTCATCCTTTAAAACTTACAGATCCTGTATCTTGGTATTGTCATCTATGCCCCAGCACTCGCGCTCAACCAAGGTATGTGACAGACCCGTTCCAATATCAGAAAAAAATAATAATGAATTAAATACATGCATATTCTAATGAATTCTTTCATAAATTTTATAATATTATTTAGTATCTTTACATGCGGTCATAATAGGTATTAAGTACATAGTACAATACATGGGTTTGCATTAACACTTTGATAATTCCGCATGATTACTGCTACTTTTTGTAGCCTGCATTTGATTTTCTTTCTGACTGGAAGAATCATTGAAAAAGGGTCAACTTCGAATTTATTAATGTAGCACATAAAAAGGCTTACAAAAATAGGAAAGTAATTTTTTTATTTTAGTCCTTTTTCTAAATGACCTTTAGCGTCTTATCGTACTAAAGCTGATATTGTTGGTTTGAGATATCAACTTTACATGTTTCAAAGATAAACTATACCTTCGTATAACATGTACAAAGTTTGTCTGAATGGAGGAAGTAAAATAAGAGAAACGAATAATCGAACGTTTAGAGCTTATGATTATGATTGTTAAAAGTAGAGAATGGTATTAATATTAGATTAATTCACATATTGTGATGTCATCGTGTGATTAATTCATTGAATACGAAATCTACTTAAATTCTCGTTTACTAAAGTTGCGACATGCATGGAACTGACATATTCTTCGTAGTATATCATATAGGTAACATTTTTTAACATAATACATATTTTTTATTAGATTCGTAAATAGAAACATACAATATAATATATGTTGGAGAATCTGTCACAAGGTTCACACGTTGTTGTAATAACTACTGATTTCTTGTTTATTCTTGGTAGTACATAGTACATATTCAACAACCGTGTATGATTCCTGTAAAAATAAACAGATAAAGAAAAAGATATGATAAGTCTCAGTATTCAAAGAAAGCAAATACTTTGTAAGAAATTATTCTGCCTAATGAGAATATTCAAAGATACTTATCAACCTTTCATCAAAGTCCTTAAAGTTAAATCAACTAGAGGTAATAGAAATTATACTATTGGTAATTAAGAACAGTAAATATGCAAAGTTATGCACCCATTGTAGAACTGAAAAGAGTGTTACTGAAAATAAATACATGCATGTTTTGCAAGTCTACATTGTCTTGTCTTTCCTTGAGTAACAACACAATAATTAATTCCCTCAAGCAATCTGTAAAATGTCCTTCTCTAGCAATCCGCATCAGGAAGAAAAAAGGAAATGAACCCAAGAGTTAACCAGGTATTACTACTGCAGAAACTTTCCTTTTTGACTATTATAAACATTTTCATTAATTCACAATAAACGAGTGTCTCAAAGCCTACGATACTGGCGGATCATACTAAAAACCTCTAAAAATATCCCTCCGCGTGTAACTCAACGCGCATTACTTTCCAGACTTTCACATTCCCAATAAACAACGTAAGAAAATAGTTCCCACTTGTATACTCTAAGATCCTACATTTTAGGTTTCTAATTATGTGACAATAACAAATACTAAATCATGAGTTCTTTTGTACGTAATTAAACTGGAATTACACTTGAGCAGAAAAACCTAAAGCTTGCAAAGGTTTACAACAAACTACAATAATGAGTTACACGTGAACCTGACTTTCCTTCACGGTCAAGGCATGAACTGAGCTAAATTTAGATATTAAAGAAGGCAATAGCCAAAAAGTGGAATATCTAAATCATTCCTTATTACGTTCATTATACAATAACTGAACAACAAAGAATCTACTCACTCTTAATACGTTAAACTTTCAGAAAATCAGATATCAACCTCAGGTTGATGTACAGCAAATAACCTTGATTTCAGCTCTCAGCGTAACCTCGCCCACCAGGCGTTAACATAAACAATACGACCTGGTATAAGCTAGTAAGTAGTTCAGGTTTAGAAAATATTTTACAAATTTCCTTTCGAAGTTCTTAAGTAATATGGTCATTCTCTTTGAATAAAAAACAAATCCAAGAATTCCCAAAGAAAGAAAGTAGACATATCATAACAATATATATAGCCCAGTACAGTGAATTAAATCAAGCAGGGCGAAACATAATTACAGTTCAACAGATAGACAGACATTAGTAATATAAAATTCAAAAAAGTTCGTAACATTCTTATTCTCAGATTTTTCTCAATTTTTTTCAAATGTCTTTATTCTGTCTCCACTCAGGCTAACTTTAAGTGAAATTGCCCTTTGATAATACTCTGCCTTTTTTTTTTAATTTTCCCATCTTTCATCAGTTACCGGTTTGAATCTATGGGGATCCGTCATGGCCATCGGTATTGTCTGCACCTTCTACACAACAATCGTAAGAGACACACAAACTTTCTATCACTCTGACATTTATCTTCACATTTTTATTTTTGCTTGTTTTTGGTTGATTTTGTTTGCTTTTTTAAATCTCTGTTTTCTGTCGGTTCATAACCCATATTTCCCAATGTTTTCGCCTTTTATTTAGTTTGCATTGATAATAAATATATTCCGTGTCCAAAATTTTGAATAATATCATGTTTAAAGATTTTTCTTCTTTACTTTGGAGATTATATCTAATTTGCTACAAAGACCTATTGGAAAGTTTGAAGCAAAATGAATATTACTTCTTATTTTTTACTTGCCATTTGTGCCAACTGGCACGTTGTTTGCAACACCTGCCCATTAGCACATATTAACGGAAGAACTGCTTCCTGCAACACAAAAGCTTTTTGCAATATTTCCAATTGCTGGTCTTGATTAGCTACATGCAGGGGCGTCGATCCGTTTTCAGGTTGGGGGAGGGCAAGACAGCCTAATTATAATACCCTTCATGATTTTTTAAAACTAGCTTTTCTACGGTTACATGAAGCAGGGAAATTTATAGAATTTGCGCGCAGAGCGCGCTGCGAAATTGAAGTTTAATAGGGTAATACCTTTTGTATTTCATTGTTTGGAAGGTTTCATTTTTCCTTTTTATTTTACACCTCCGGATTTATTGGTTGGGCAAAACGATATGTTTGCCCTCCCAATATTTTCTCTCCCAATATTTTCTCTGGTGGGGGCAACTTCCCCACCTGCCACCCCATAATCGACGCCTCTGGATACGTGACAACCCTTTCAACACTTGTACATATTATTTTTAACTGGAAACCTTTACATTATTTTGAAGCCATTGGTATGACTATCCCATGAGAAGTACAATATGGCACAGGGTGATTACTTGCGTAGCACAGTACATAAAGGGTTAAAACCCTGTAAACAAATACATAAGCATCAGCAACATCAGTAGCTGTAACCATTAATGTGTCAACTTATTTGCTCGCTAGCTGCGCTCGTTCGCAATTTTTCATTTTTCTTTAAACTGTAGAGTTCATTATTTGCCCCAACGCCTGACGAAATTGCACCCATGTTAATGACCCCCCCCCCCCCCCCCCCCGCCTTAAAATAACTTATTTTCTTCTTCTTAGGGAGGGATGAAAGCTGTGCTATGGACAGATGCCTTCCAGGTGATGGTGATGATGTCTGGTTTCCTGGCCGTTATCATCAAAGGATCTATGGAGATAGGTGGGCTGGACAAGGCCTGGAAGATATGCGAAGAGAACGGGAGGATCGATTTCTGGAAGTAAGTATCATTCAAAGGTAATAGCGGCGAAGGCGCTTGGGAGGGAACATAGTTTACCTGACTCAAAATATCCTCTCCCCCCCCCCCCAACAATCTTAAGTTTTTGTAAGTTTAACCCTGATTGGATATCAGATAAATAAGAAGTGAAACACATTGTCGGTACCTGATCCCTATCTAAATTACCTTATGTTTCCTTTGTTTTCGTAACGCCTATGATAACTGTATCTGTCATGCATAGTGGTCATTGTCAAAGTTTAAAGTTTCAAAGTTTATTGATTTTTCCACATATGTCTTTTACAATTTTTTTAAACAGTACATATCAAAATTAATAGCAAGAACAAAATAATTATATTCCCGTACAGGGACGTCCTAAACAGTTAGCTAAGGTACATTATCAAATTTTACCTGAGCTTGTCATGCCTGCTCACATTGAGGGCATATTTGGATGGGTTTTCCGCTTCGACCCTGACCCAACCATTCGTCACACTTTCTGGACCATCTAGTAGGCGGGACCTTCAATGCACTTCGGGTAGTCACAGGTCCAGAGATATTTCACGTGATAATGGACCTAATGTTTCCTTTTTTATTATTGTTTTTGTTGAGCCCACCATTCATAATTTCTTCTGGACCATTGCAGTGGGCGGGACCTTCTTTTGGAATAGTACGTGTGGTGTTAACCAATCACAGGTCCAGAGAAATATCACTTGCTAACGTTGTAGCTGCTTTTATTGTTGTTGTTGTTTTGTTTTTTGTATCTTAGCTTCGACCCTGATCCAACCGTTCGTCACACCTTCTGGACCATCGTAATAGGAGGGACCTTCACCTGGGGTAGTACCTACGGTGTTAACCAGTCACAGGTCCAGAGATATCTCACCTGCGGCAAGGAGAGGACAGCTAAGCTGTAAGTAGCATCTTACCAGGCGATTTACTAATCATTCTGAAATTTCAACAAATTAAACAGAAATAAGTATATCATAAATCGTATACACAAGCGTTCCAATCCGAATACATGACGTATGGCCAAGGCTCGTGTAACTCAGTAATAATATTAGTTTAAACTCATTCCCTTTAGCTTAGAAAGTCCTTCATTTTTCATCCCATCCTTATCTCGAATGAAAGGTTCACCGTTATTATCGGAATCTATTTTCTTGATTGTAGTCGTTACATCTGTCTGTGTAACTTCTTTATCCATCTTCTTTTTTGAGTGCGTGTTGTTTTTGTGTTTTTTTTCCTCACATCATCTCAATCATAGGTTCATTTCTTTACGCGATTTTTTTAGGAATAATGATGACTTGTATTCCTTTCAGTTACTCTCTTGAACTTGTCTGTATATAGGGCCCTCTTCATGGCTATCATTGGCATGGTGATCGTGGTATCTGCGGCTTGTCTGTCGGGTCTTGTCATGTATGCTAACTTCGTGGAGTGCGACCCCTTCAGTATGGGCTACGTGTCCTCATCGGACCAGGTAATTGAAAAAGTTCGATTTGTTATAATAATGATAATATTCCGTTCTTGTATTGCGCAAATCATATAACATCTCTATGCACTTCCAGAGAACTTTGGATATTATTACCACGGATCCAACTCAGGCAACCGTAGCACTCTGTGCATTCAAGGAATAAATCCTACCAAGTGTCCACTAACTACACCTGGGTCGAGTATGGCAAATATAATTATTTAGAAAGGTAAAGCCTCATTCACAAATGCTGCGGTAAACCGCCTCAAATAATCGCCACAGCAATACAGAATAACATATTTTCTACCCACTTGCCTTTCATTTACACATAAAATGGCTATTGCTTTGTCGTGGAGGTTTTTTTTTTCCAGAGCTATACATAGGCCTACAGAGAGTCGCGACACTGGAGGTCGCTTCTGATTGGTTAGTCATTTCACTGAGCTTCAAATAGTTCCCTCCCATAGAGAATGTATGTGAGAGGGAAATATTGGAAGCTCCACGATCCGTCATGTTTTAAACAAAGACCGCGTACGCGTAGGCTTATTATGCTTGTGTCACAACTCTCTCTTTCAACGCGCTCTGACCGCGTCATTATTTTTGTGAACTCGGTCTAATACCTCAGGAACACGCTAAACTGACTCCAAACCCACTCCACACCGACCAATCCTTCGCTATTCCATGTAATTTTGAGGTCTGTTCAGTCCGTTGTTGGTCTATAGTTCATGTCGGTCTCGTTGGTATGAGTGAGTTTATAACAGATACATGTAACAAATACTGGTGACTGAAATGATTCTAAAAATGGTGAATTTTGTATCATTTAGTTCAAGAATGGTGACAGAATGGGGATTTTTCACCTAGATCATAATTGTGCAATTGTTTTCATCTTGGATATTTGACGTGGGTTCTAGCCTCGGTACGTAACGGTAACAATACCCTTTGACAAGTCAGTTGCCATACTCCACGGGTGTAGTATATGGAGTATCTAGTAGGAACTCTGAGGAGGAATACCGTGAATGGTTGGAGCACCAGCCTATTAGCTGGGCCGAAAGTAAATTTGGGACGCTTGCTGGATTTGAGCGCTAAAGGGAGTGAACGTTTTCACAGTTATTTGTCATTATTTCACACGAGTAAACGCACAAATTGAACCTGTTAATGAATTATTCCATGCTTTCAGTATAAAAACAAAGGCTGGTAATCTACTAATTCAATTGAACCCTACGCTCGGTCTATATATAGCCATGTTTAACAAAAGGAAAACTTTGACCTCGGTCTAACTTCCTTTCTTAAAACTCGACTTAAGACCTATGGTCGGTTTTAATGTTAGCAGAATACGGGCCATAGTCATCTACAAATATGATTGGTGTGTATTTTTATGTTAACTTTTTTTGTTTTCTTCGTTGTAGCTGATGCCTTACTTCGTAATGTACCTGTTTGGTAGTATGCCAGGTTTACCTGGACTGTTTACATCGGCCGTTTTCAGTGCAGCATTGAGGTAATACCCGTTGAACACGAAGCGTCATATTTTGCCTGGCTTATGTTCCAGTCACACCGACAAGACCGGCAGAACACCGAACAAACAGTTACAGAACGGCCAAGAGCCAATCTATTTGGAGTTGGTTTATAGTCGGTCTTGTGGTGTGACTGACTTTATAGTTATACGGTGTCAGTGACTGGTGCGGTCTTCGGTATTGTGCAAACATTACAACATTTTATATTCAGGCATGCCTTTGTTTGTCAGTATTTATTTTTATATGATTTCTCGTTGTGTCCTTTGGCCTTTCTGTAAGACAGCCACTGGCTGATGTAAACTCGGCGAATAAATGAATTAGAATGAATTGAAATTTAATTCTTTGATGATTAAATTTTGTTAGGATGTTACTGCATTTGTTAAATCCTGTTGTAATCATCGTTATGTAATTGTGATAGATAAAAAGTTGGATAAAACAATGTACTGTGGCATGATGGACGATATACTGTCAATAAATATAGTTATCACTTTTGTTTGGATCTATGTCTTAGTACGGTCTCATCTGGTCTTAACTCATTGGCTGCCGTCACTGCTGAAGACATTGTGAAGACAATTTGGCCGAAGATGGAAGAGAAGAAATACACCCTCATCACCAAGGGTTTGGGTAAGGAATAGAGAAAGCACTGTGGTATGTTTGTGAAGGCTCTTGACTCTCATACGAGAGGTCCCGCGTTCGATCCTCGCTCGGTGCTTATATCCTTGGACAAGGTGTTTTGCCCACATTTGTCCCTCTCGACCCAGGTGTAAATGGGTACCTGGCAATGCTTGGGTAATAATAATTGCAGGGCCCGCAAGAAGAGCAGTATTTATATTGATGTGGCTACCCTGGGTAAATAAGGCCTAATTATTGTTATTATTAATATTATTATTATTATTATTATTATTATTATTATTATTATTATCATCATCATTCTTATTATTATTATTATTATTATTATCATTATTATTATTATTATTATTATTATTATTATCATTATTATTATTATTATTATCATTATTATTATTATCATTATTATTATTATTATTATTATTATCATTATCATTATTATTATTATTATTATTATTATCATTATTATTATTATCATTATTATTATTATTATTATTATTATTATTATTATTATTATTATTGTTATTCTTCTTCTTCTTCTTCTTCTTCTTCTTCTTCTTCTTCTTCTTATTATTATTATTATTATTATTATTATTATTATTATTATTATTATTATTATTATTATTATTATTATTATTATTATTATTATTATTATTATTATTATTATTATTATTATTATTATTATTATAGTGATTATGATAATGATGATAATGATATATGAGATTCATAGGGCACCAAATCCACTTAAAAGCAAATGCTCAAGGCGCACTACAGCGGAAAAGATGAATGGCATTAAACATACAAAAGTTGAGTAGGATCGATAGAACATAAAAAAGGAAGAAAATATATTAATCATAGTTCAAATCAAACAGATAAGTTTTAATATTATTTTTGAACGCTCCAACTGATTTGCTATTTCTAATCTCTAGAGGGAGAACATTTCACAGTGAAGGCCCCGCATGAGCGAAGGTTCTCTTCCTACCCCCCCCCCCCCCACCCCCTCTTTTGTATTTAGCTTTAGAAGAACAAGTAATCCACAATTTTGAGACCGTAGAGAATCTGGATGGAATGTAATGTCAAAATCAAAAGTAATATTTATATTGCTTTGCTGTTATGTACTCCAATTAAGTTTCATTGCAAAATTGGAGCAACAAGAAGTATCGAAGCAATTGCAAAATGTTTATTCTGCTACCGTAACAAAAAAAGATAAAGTATTTACAAATTGACCTCTGTCGTTTATTTTTTAATGCATTTTACTTTCTAAGATAAAAAGACGGGTCCCATTTGACCGAAATATAAATCGTTCCCGAATCGGTCTCTTGGTGTTTATATGGAAAAGGTGTTGGATATCCTTGACGCAACTGAACCGAAAAATTCGGTGCTGAAAACCGTTAGCATAAGTCAGTGATAGGGGACCTCCAACATCAATATCCAATACTTTTTCCACATAAACCTCAGGAGAGATTTGAGTACGATTAATAGTTATAGTTATCGTTCGAAAGGTAGAAGCCCATATTTAAGCTAATTAAGTAGTGGCCTTTTTTTCAGAAAGGCTGAGTATAAAATTTCATGCGTATCGATGCATGCAAATTACCTCCCATGGTTCTGTTACAAATACAATTTACATAATTAAAAATATTTAATGCTTATTTTGAGAAGGAAAAAATGTTTGGGTTATCACCATATTTAATTAACATGTTCTCCATTAATTTTAACATTCACAGCCACTATACTAGATCGTTTAATCACTGGTGGACCTTCTCAAATGATAGATCCAGACATTCAATTCGACTCTCCGGCCCTACTTTATAGAATGATTTGGACTTGAGCTTATTTAATATACAATTTAATGATGCATTTTTAAAAAGTTTCTATTAATCAATTATTGATTACTTAGAAACGACTAGCTTTCCTTGCTTGTTTATTTTGTTCTGTTTTTCTTAAAGTGTTTAGGTTTTAAGTTTTGAGTTTTATCTATATTTTCATTACTCGGTACTTGCCACATTCTTACTGTAATTATTTAAATAATCCACATGTTCTGGGTGTGTGCGATTTAACAAGCAACTTATCATATTGTCATTACGTACGTTGTACCAACACTATTTTTATCATTATTTTGTTTGTTTGCCAGTCTGTGGAAATGATTTATTTGCATGTTTTTAACTTGTGTTATTTGTTTTGTTTGTTTGTTTTCGTTTGTATCATTTTTAATGAATTGGGAATAAATACTGAATTAAAGAATTTAAAAAAAAAGAATGCCAGCGTGGCAGAAAGAGTTTATCAGGGTTAGGGTATTTTATTTTCTATAGTGAATCTACTGGCGCAAATCACCTTTATTCTGATGTTTGTTGATTAGCTTGTTCTTGTTTTTGCTTTGTTTTTGTTTATTTTTGCTTTTTCTATTATACAGCTCTTTTCTTTGGGATTCTCTGTATTGCTATGACGTATGTAGCATCTCAACTTGGTGGTGTCCTCCAGGTTTGCAATTATTTGATTTGATTTATTATGTTTTTGGTTTGGGGAGTTGTATGTTTGTTTGGGGGATTTTTTTTATAATTTGCTTGAGTATAGTTTGATTTAATGCGATCTGATTGAATAAGATTTGTTTCGTTGAATTCATTATGATTTGATTCAACAGAATTTGGCTTGATTTAATGAAATATGAAATATTATTTCATTCAATTCAATATAATTTGGCTTGATTTGATTTGAATCATTATGATTTTATTTCTTGAGTAGTTTTTATCGTGTTTTTTTTTATTTGATATTATTGGATATGATTGAATTTGATATATTACAATTCAATATGGTTATATTTGATTTGAATCAATATGAATACTTTCGAATTTGATTTAAATCACTTTTAGTTATTAGCAGGGCCGGCGGAATTCCAAAAATCAAGTTCTAACCCCCTTTTCAACAAAGAAAAAGAAAGGATTGATATATACCATTTTCTTTTCTGTTTTTATTCTTATTCACAGGCTGCTCTGAGTATATTCGGAATGGTCGGAGGACCTTTGCTTGGCCTCTACAGTTTGGGGGTATTCTTTCCTTGGACAAACTCTTACGTAAGGGGCATTACAATTCGGTTTCATGTTTAGTCAATCTAAAATGCTTCTGATCGTAATTTCTTATGAAACCCTTATTCGGGCAATGAAGAAAATAAAGCAAGTTACATATTGCAATCAAAGAAACAGTTCAATGAAACAAAATTGTTTTGATAATTTTTTTTTGAATAGAGAAATAGGCAAATTAAAATTGAATGATATTGTAAAATACAAAAAGATTTCATATGGTTTTGTAATTATAGTGAATTAGAAATTAAACATAATGACGTTGATATAGATAAAAGAATAACTGACTTTCTGAAAAAAGGCACACCCTAACTTTATAGAAAATAATATAAAACCTAACTTCAAGCATGAATTATAGGAGAAGAAAACAGCACAAACATACGAAATGAGAATAATCAAAACGAATATAAATCATTGGATAATTACGAACGGCTTCGAAAACAAAGCATAATTTTCTTACAAAACTTTGCTAACCTAACCAACTCGTTGGTGCTGGTTGAATTAAAGAGATTATGCATCTTTAATATATTCGGTTTTACTCTGTTAAAGCCTATTTAGATATAGTTTTCTCTCATTATTAAACACTTGACATTCAAAAAGATGAAATTCATGGCCAATTTTTACTTCATTACACAAATGACGGTTTTGTATTTCAGAGTTAGAATATTTTATTGCCTATCATATATTTCTTTTATTCCTTTTTGGTCATGTCATTAATTATGTACCATGAACTAAATAAGAACTGGTTTAATGCATTTTACAAGAGGACGTAGATGACTATGAAAAGCAGATGAATTTTCCTCTTTTTTTTTTCTTCTTTTTTTTTTCTTTACTACCCTATTGATAGTCAGTTGTAAGGTACTTTACGCTAGGGTTTATATCAATCAAAAATTTGAAGTTCTATTGTAATCTAATTACAATCATTTTTCTTAAGCTTCACGAACCTGAGTGCATCTCTGTATTGATACAATTATTTCCAAGAATTTTTTTTTACAAAATAAAGACCTATCTTTATTTTTCTGCGTAGGGGGCCATCGGGGGTACCGTACTCGGACTTATCTGGTCCCTATGGGTTGGTATAGGGGCACAGATCTACCCCCCTGAAGTGTACAGGCCCCCGTTGTACACCGATGGGTGCTACAATGAGAGTATGATGATGACCACCGCCATGAGTATGGGTCCAACCACAATGATGCCCACAGAAGAACCGAGGTGAGTTTGTAATGGTGTCCGTGGTTAATTTACTGACCCCTCCCCCCCCCTCCAAAAAAAACCTGAGTAGAAGTAGAATATTTCATTTGGAAATTCAAATATTTGACTCACTGATTTTTATATTCGATGGAAAACTTGTTTTTCAACTGAATATTTTCCACAAAAAAAAACAACAAAAACTTGGAAAATAGTGATTGATAATTATATCACGGATGATTGATTTATGGAGAGCCGAATGTCAACCTTCTAATACGGTATGAATTTCCATTATTTTGTAACTAAATAAATGAACGAAATTTTTTTCATCATTTTTATTTCATGATTAAATTTACTTGTTTGTGATTTCAATACAGAAGTCAGTCATTTGTACTGAATTCATGAAGATGTTGTTTGGCGATCCATAGCTCAGATCAGGGGATCCCGTTAGATATGTTAAAGTCCGCTTTTATAAATATGGACAAAATTTCCCCTGTGAGCTAATATTCAATATTGCTAGATGACCATCCGCTAATGGCTTTCGAATTAGAGTAGCCTTTAAGATATGTACATGTATATTGTAGAATTTTCACCTCTTCAGGCAGTTGGAATGTTTTGAAACTCGAATCATTACAAATTGCCAAATATTTGCGTGAATATTACACAAAGTTTGAAAGACACCGTGAATATGTCTGAGCATAGAACGACACAGCCATTTCATGAAAAATTACTTTACCCAAACCTGTTTTTATTGGTATTAGAATACAACAGCATTTTATGAGTTTTCTGCAATGATTCTAACATAAAGTGTATCTCTCGATTTCTCTTAACCTGTATTCAACTTCCCTTAAAACAAATGACTGTGTTGATATTTCAGACCGCCTATCGCAGAGCTATACTACCTATCGTACTCCTGGTACAGTGCTGCTGCTTGGCTTCAGACATGTTTCTGGGGACTTTTGATCAGTTTCCTGACCGGTGAGTTACCATGGTAACCTTTAATACAGACAACCAGACGTTGTCAAGACGTTATGAAAATGATGAAATGTGTATTCATGTATGTGTAAAAAATAATTGACCTTGTCCACTGTTGGTAATAACTTCAGTACGTTACTGTACCAAGAATGGATTTGATTTGATTTGATTTAATTTGATAGTATTTTTATTTTACATATTTGGTTTAATTTGAATTTTATTGGTTCGGGATTTAACTACATAGTTTACGATGCGAAATGAAGTCATAACATAGTAAAAATAGAATACAATTATAAATACAATGATAACTACCGATTTCCAGTCATAGTCTTAACGTGATACATTATGATTAAGAAATAGCCAGTTACAAGTAAGCCTGTTGGATAAGGTCTCTGGAGGATCACTGCGTAGTGGAGAGAAAACGCGGAGAAACAGGGAAAGAAGAAAATAAGAATGTTAAGCAAGGATAATGCACAATTTCAAAAGCTTTGCTATACTAAGCAGTCGAATGGGCGCTCTTTCATGTTAGGTGTGCACGTACAAACTTGCGTGCAGAGTGGAGGTAGAAAGAAGACATCACTGCGTTTTACGTGACGAGGTGCTATAATATAATGTGCGGAATACATTATAGTTCACGGTAGTTTAATGGATTTGGAATGAGCTCATATTAGTACAATGGGTGATTTCAAATTCGGTGTTGGTGTTGGTGTTGGTGTTGGTGTTGGTGTTGGTGTTGAGAGTGTGAATTGGGCTGCTGATTCTAGCCCCAACACCGAATTCGGGGTTATAAAAATAATACCAATCACATTATTGATAGCTCAACACCTAGTGAAGTCAGTCCCAGCACCAGCTTCATTTCAGGTTCGGTGTTGTGGCTGGTGCTAATTTTGCCCCAAAACCGTGAACACCAGCTTTCAACACCGAACTTGAATTCACCCAATAATTATCTAACACAATCGTAAAAACTTTCAAAAAATCTACCTGAGGTAATTTCAATAGCCCTTTGAATGTGCGAACTCTACAATTACATATTAAGTAATCCGAACATTATCTATCTAGTCAATACGATAGGCCTAGGGTATTGACACTGCGCAAGAATTGATTTCTCGAAAGTCTTTGCGATCGTGTTATCTGTTCATGTTTTCTTGGTTCAATTCTCCTTTATTTTAAATTGCTTATTTCATCTAACAGGTCACACTGACCCACGTACCGTTGATCCCAGCTTGATCGCTCCAATCGTTGATCGCATGTACTGCTGTCTGCCAGAGTCCATCAAAAAGCCTCTTCGATGTGGTGTGGGTGAGCTGTATAATGACGAACTTGACGATGAGATCAAGGTATAAAGAGGACACTCGAAATTACCAGTTTTATTTTCTAAAAAGGTGATGCTAACCATAAGAGACACGTTTTTAGCCAAAAAGTCTATGAAAAACAAGAAAAAGAGGTTTATAACACATTTTTCAGGTTTCTAAATTGCAGTAGAATTATGCCAGGATTATTCAACATTTTCTGAAATTATGCAAGGCATAATGCTAGAAGCTGAAAGGATAAAAAAAATTATACCAGAAAGGATGATTATGCTAGGGATGACAATATTGCTCAAAACTTCATGATTTTAATTTCCAAAATTTGTCGTCTTTCTATCCAGTACTTTTGGCAGTTGTAATTGTCGTATACGAGTATATAGAGACGATGCACTAATATCTTTCATCTTGGAAAGACATGAATCATACTGCTTGCCAGCTTTCAAAACTATACAACCATTAGTTGGCAATATACATGTATTTCTCGCCAAAATGTGGTAGACTGTTTTTACATGTATAGCTCGAAATTACTTCGTATTAATCACGTGACACTAAGATTATCACTGGCAGATCCTGGACTCCCTGACAAGTCCGACAAAATCTTTGACAGGCTAAGGGAAAGTTTCACATTTTCGATGCCTTTCTTGTGCCAAAGTCTTTTACAAGCAAAGAAATAATTCTTCCTTGATCAGCTACTGGTTATTGCCATTCAGCCAATTTCTCCCGAGTACTCTAATTAATGTTTCAAAATAAGTTCGTATACAGAAATAAGAGTTGGTGCGAATGTAAAAAGTACCATTTCAAACTAAAAAAATAATCTTATTGAATTCAATAGATTCAACGGCAAAACAAACAAATCAAAGCATATGTGATTATTGTCTCGATGTATAGGAAAAGGATGACACCGCGATGGAAGTTAAGTATGACAACCCCGCCTACGTTAGAGATGAACCAGCCGAGGCGTACCACAAGATGGATGATGACACCAAGGTATATGACCAGGTTTTCATTCAATGACTTATACACACGATACTGAGATTTCATCAAAGAAAGGGCGTACGAGCTATATATCAAAAAATGTATTTACTAGCTGAAGCATTTGAGTATAATATTCCATTATTTTGAAAACAGGACTCAGTTGTCATCTGGATTTTGTTGAAAATATTGTTACAGGAAAAACACATAGGAACAACAAAAAAACTATTTGGACATTTAAAAACTATGTCGTGAGAATTTACCCAGAAACGCCTGGTCATGTTTTAAAAATTGTAAGAAGAATTAAATTACAATGAGTATCAACAAGTTTCCTTTTATTTATTCACAGGAAATGGTTATTGTTGTTCATTTATTCCCTTTTTTTATTCATTTACAGCCTAAACTCAATGGCAATGCAATGCCTGAGACTATGTACAATGAAGTAGGAACGCAATGCTCAAGTAATTCAGAAGACAGCAAATTGTAAAATAGATCGCTACAACCGAGCCCGCCCGGGACACCCCCAGTTAACCGGAGGTCCATGGACAGAGAGAAAGGGTTCAAGAGACGGAATGTCTGCGAGACAGGAAGTCAAAAGTAGAAAGGATTCATGAGACCGAAGGTCTACTAGAAAACAAATTTTTCACTGTGTTTCCAGTCTCGTAGACCTGACGTCTGTATAGTTGTAAGTACAAGAAGGTCTGCGAGACCGAGTTAATATAGCTCCACGGGCATCGGTCTCGGGAACCCTTAGGAGAGTAGAGGATTAACGAAACCGTATTAGATGGTGTCGTGATCCTTCGGTCAACTGGGCTGTGTCCACTAGGTAAAAGAGACCGAAGATTCCGGTCTCATGTAGCTTTCAACAATGTGATAGAAGGTTCACAAGACGATTTATTAGTCTAGTGGACCTTTTTTATGAATCTTTATTCTCCAGGAACACGATAAAAACTACTTTCGAAAAATAAACTCAAGGGCAATTTCAAAGGCCTATTCTACTGCCCATAGAAATCTTGTTCGGATTACGTAATACGCCATTGTAATATTCGCACATTTCTAAAGGTGATAGACAGGGCTTATTGAAATTGTCTTGAGTTTATTTTTCGAAAGTAGTTTTTCTTGTTTTGAGGACATTTTGTTCATTAGACTACGCACAAGAACGACGTACAGAAGATGATTCAAGCTTTTACCTTCAGTTTAAAGCAACGATTATTTACACAGACTGGTACACACTGCTTCATTTTTTCGTTGCTGTATGTATAGTTAATTTGCAGCGTTGTAACGTTATGATGGAGTATTGTGACAACATTATAACATAATTAAGTTCAAAGAACTCAGAATAAAGCTATTTCCATTCTAATTTCTTCTCTTATGATTGCAACAATAGGAAATCACTTATTAGCCTAAACAATGCAGGCACTTTTAAAGTGTGTTCGACGCCTAAATTTTAATGTGGAAATCAGTAATCACGGGTTAACAATGATTTTCGAAACAACTTAACAAATCAACTTTTACATATTATAATGTTAAGAAAATATAATGTACTAATATTGCAACGCATTTTATATTACTACGTCTGAGGCTTTTCTTATGTTTTTAATCGAGTATATATTCCTTTTACAGAAGACTTTAAGCAGAAATGGTTTGAAATGATCATATCTAGAATAAATTAATTGAGCAAACATAAGCGAAGTATGCCTAAATATAGGTCTTTATTTCATTTCTTTTAAATTACACATACGTGATTCAGATTACTAGTATCAATGTACCTTAATTAGTACAAATCATGATACATTAGCTCTATACAGCATTAGTTTGAGTAAATCAGAAAATCAAAGCTTTCCTTAAGCACGTTCGATGCATTTACAGTGTTTTTTTAATGATATCCCTTCTTGCATATTGATTATATTTTATACTGTAAACAAAAATAGGATACAGTTTCAATGTAGATAATTACCTCTATTGAGAGCTTAATATGTAAAGAAAAGAGAATTGTTTTTAAATATATGATTCATAATTTATGCGAATATATATATATATATAGTTGTAATGGTTATTGTGTGAGGGAATTATCAGAAAATGTTTCCCTGGTGAATTGTTGCCAAAGTGTCTGGAAATAACGCTTCAACGATGATGACGGTTTTTTTAGTGAGGGAGCTCAACAGTCGCTGTGGAATTGGGTGAACTGAGTGAGAAAATCGCTCAGTTCATCCAAAGAAATTGAGAATAATAGGGGGAATGTAGTTGTCACTGTATATGAATATTCATAATCCTTTGAAGTATTCTGAATAATAAAACAATGATAATTGTAATTTTTTAAAACTGAACTTGCGCGGAATAAACATTTCTTACTGGTGCTTACACAGATATATCTTTTTAACTCCATGCGAACGCAGCCAGTTTTGTGCAGACAATAACCAATGACTTAATTTGTTATGAAAAATTGCATTAATTTACTAACATAAAATATAACATAGATTTCAGAATACCACCCCTGAGTTCTTCTGAGGGCAGAGCATTTCGAGAGAAACAGGCTAAATTCATTCCTGAATTGTGAATTACACAGTACCTCAATTCTTTGGGCCAGCAAATACTACTGCTACATCGAACGTACTCACAGCGTTCTATTCTCAAGGATATTTGGAAGTAGATATATATAATTATATATAAAAGAACATTATAAGCAAACATGACCACTTGTTAGTCATATCATTCATTTCAAATCACATCTTATTGTGAGACCAAAGTAATGTTCTGTTCATTACTACATTAAGATATATTTCGTTTTCTTTCTTAGTTTGTTCGTTACTCCATTTTTATACCAACCCGACCAAAATCGTTTGGCAGATATTTCCTTTTCAGTCTAGAACATTCAGTGCAAGTTCATTTTTATTTTGTGACAATCTATTATAAAGTCATTATCAGAACTCAAGATTAACTTGATACTCGTGATATGAATAGACTCATCATTAATACATTTCGTTTTTCTATTGTGTGGAAATAAACGTGATTATGTTATAGATATCATAATAGATGCATATTACGTTGTAGTACGAAAAACGTTAAATACACTGTAAAATAATTGATTACAATTTATTTTCACCCAACAAACATGCATGTTCCCTTTTTATCCAAGATAGGGTAAAATTTTACCTAACTTGTTTTAGAGTGAACGCTTTCTTGAAAACCAATACCTTGAACAAGTCGTGAAACAAATAATTCTCTCTTTTTTTCTTCTTTTTTTTTTTCTTTTTTCCCCCTTTTTTCCCCCTTTTTTCCCCATGTACATTATATGAATAATATTGAAACAATCATAATTCAGTCTTCGGACTGCGAGAATGAAATTACACTCAATAAAATCCTTTAATGAATTAAAATCAAATAATATCAATCTGTTTCTGTTATTCCGTTGAATGGACAGTTCCTAAAAGACTCGGTAAATAGCCAAAAAATATCAAACAAAGCTGCTGCTGCTGCAAAATAACCGTAATGCGCCTCACATTCTGTATCTAGTGGCCCGAATTCAGGTGGTTTAATCTAACCCATGTTTTAAATCATGAATTAAACCTCAACCGTGCATGGACTAAAATAAGCATAAAACTGCCCGCCCATTGGACAAGAAGACATGCATGCGCGTACCGTACGCTTATGAAGGTTGGTTAAGCCCCTTTCACAATTGGTCTGCGACCAGTTTGCGACCACCTGCAACAGATTTTTCGGGGTGTTGCACGACCGATCGCTTGGTGTCTTGCGACCACTCACAGTCGTTGCAGGCGGTCGCACGAACCTGAGGCGGTCGTGACTGGTCGCATCTGAACTTTGAACATGCTCAAAATCCAGACACGACCAGATGCGATCGATTCACTCGCATTAGGTCGTACGACCAGTCGTGCGATTCTCGTATGAGTGTTGCACAACGTTGCACGATTAGATGCGAGAGTTCGCACGACTCAATAGTCGCAGTGGGTGGGCTGGAGGTCGTGCAACACTCGCACGTGCGCTAGCGACCTATAGCGACCAGTCTTGCGAATGGGTGCGATTGTGCTAAGACCATGAGACTGTTGCACGACCGATCGCAGCACATCTTACAACGTTGTACTACCGTTGCACGACTGTATGAGACTGTATGCGACTATTCCTCGGGGGTATATACAGGGGGACTATGGAGATGATCCTCTGCAACAGGGCCCTCCTCTAACAACTTTCTCTTCTTTGTAACTTTCTTCTTTGGCATCTTGACTATTAAGAAGGCCAACTTGAAACTGACTACCGGTCAATTGTCGAGGGGGTTTTTATACCCCACGCCACTCGCACGAATACTCTCACGACCACTTGCACCAGTCTCATTCAATCGCACGAGCGATCGCATGGTCTCACATCCACTCGCACGACCATGCAATCAATCGTGCGACTATTGTGATTGGCGTCAAGCCACTCGCAATCACTCGTGCAACACTCGCATGTGAACGCAAGACCACTCGCACGAGCATATGCGAGCAAATGCGACTTACTCGTGCAACGGTCTCTTCTAGTCGCTTTTGTTTTACGACCGCTGTTGCATTTTTGAATGCCTTTCTGCGACCTGATGAGATCGATGGCGATTGAAGCCTGTTGCAGCCTGTCGTGCGACCAAATGGTCGCAAACGGTCGCAGACCAATTGTGAAAGGGGCTTAAGCCGTGGGTTGGTTAAGATAAACCTCTTTCTTTTGCCAATGACCCGTATTCTCGAAAGGTCCCTAACTTTAAGCCCCCGCGTAAGTGTGTAGAGTTAAGCCAATGACTTATGGAGAGCCAAATGTAACCCACTTTCAATCCAACAAAATCACGATAGACTCTCCTAGTTCTTGAGCTAAATGCAAATAATAATAATAATAATAATAGCTACATTTATATCGCGCACGTATCCATCCCAGAGGATGCTCAAGGCACATACAAAGTACTATTATTACCCTGGCTTTAGCCCATCTGCCCTATAAGGTGCTGAAAGCATTCAAGGAATAAATTCCTATACCAGGTACCCATTTACTACACCAGGGTGGAGAGTGGCAAATGTAGATTAATGTCTTGCCAAAATACAAAAACCTCACGAAAGAATTGATTTCTGATGTTCATTTCATGCCAGAAAATAATTTTGCTTCCCTATTTTGTTACATAAATATAATAATTTATACGAGACTTAGGGGTTGACAATTGGCCTTCCATAAATTAGTGGCCTAAGTTAAGCCAGGGGCTTAACTTAGGCCACTTTCGAGAATACGGGCCAATGACACAAAGGCAGTGAGAAGTGATTACGTTACGCGCAGATGGTTTTTTTCTTGCCCCTCTTGCCATTTTGTTTATACGTAAACATACACACGGCGGCTTACTGCATCCTGTGTGAACGAGCCTTTATATATAATATATACCTCGGTCACACCACCAAATCGAACACCACACCGATTCACAACCGACCGATTCTTTTCTATTAGGTTTAATGTAATTTCTTGTTCGGTCTGTTGACGGTCTGGTATGGGTTTCTTTGGCGTGACTGGGAATATAAGTCACTGTCTCAAAAATAATCTACCGGCATATATACCGGGTGTCCCAAAAAAAGCGGAACGGCGGATTTTCAGTACTCCAGTACTTTGCCTTCAAAAAGTATATAATTTTTTTTACATCATTGGGTAAAGCATCTTCTGTCAAAGAAAATGATATCAAGATCATTGAATTTGGATAAGTAATTTTGATTATATGCCCGTTTCTTAAAACACAGTCAATTTGGTAGAAAATGCTTTACCCAGTGATGTAAAAAATATATATATATACTTTTCAAAGGCAAAGTACTGAAAATTTGCCGTTCCGCTTTTGGGGGGACACCCGATATATATGGTCTAATGGTTAAGGCATTGGCGTTCTAAGCCAACGACCCGGGTTCGATTTCCGGCGGAGACATTTTTTCAGCCTTTGCAAAAATTTCAAAAAGGGAGGACATTTAAGCTACGCAACCATTATTCTCTCATTTCCATTTCTCACAATTATATATATATATATATATATATATATATATATATATATATATATATATTTACAGAAATGCTAAAAACTTGAAGAAAGAAAATCTACCTAACAAAGGTTGAACGAGTGCTTTACTTCAGTATGGGAAAGGGGGTCAAGGTGGTTATTCTTAACAAAAATAATAAAGATGGATTTATACAACGCAAAGACTATATACTAGTATAAAGTCTCTCCATATGCGCTTTACTATGTCAATACGACAAAATGACAAAAACTACATTTTGATAATAATAGGATAACAAAATCTAAGACTTATATTTTAATAGAGATAAAGTTGAGTTCTAATGAAGTGATTACAATCTGAAAGAAACTGTCTTGAAGCAATAGGGAATGTAGTGCATAAGAATTGGTGTGTACTTTGAGGTTTTGGAATTATCAAAAATAATAAGTAATTGCCTCAATCTTGCTGAAAATCATGTGAACTGCACACAGAATTGTATATGGGACTGCATACACGTGTGTCATGAAAGTTTGGTCCAATGTTTTCAGCTGTTTCGTATATGAAGGCATTTGAAGAGCAATCATTTTAAGGGGACATTCTATGACATTCTTTTAAACTAACATAAAAACATGAGAAAGCTCACAAACTGTTTTTCACCTTTGGCAGAACTCAACATTTTCTTTAACATGTTTAAAGGCAGAAAAAAAGCAGACAAATCAGAGAAGCAGCTTGGTGAAAGTTTAAACAAAATCGGACAAACAACAAGAAAGTTGTGATTTTTGTCTCGCCTGCGTAGCGGAGCGAGACTAAGCTCGAAAATAGGTCAAATTTGACTTAGTTCAAAGGTCAAATGGTCAATAAACTTCATTGGAATCTAAAGTATTAACAGCATGCACAAACAGCATTGTCTCGTGTTCCAGACAAAAGTTCATATTCTCATTCGCATATCGAGAGGAAGGTGAGACAACGCTTGTTTTAAGTTTTGATCACTATACATATGGGATATTCAAATTGGCGGAATCGGTACTGTCACTGTGATGTAGCGGCGGGCAACTTTCCCCTTCGCTCCAACACATAAAATGACTAAAATGTCATTTTTTTTTCAAAATGGATAAATATTGTAGGGTCGTTTTCTTTTTGGAGGACCTATAACAGTGTGCTATCTACAATATATTTTAAGTACTGCCCTGAAGGAACAGGCGCTCACGAGAAAAACGGTTTTTAATGATATTTTGGTATACGACAAATGGGAGAGTTGACGGCGAATACGTGACAATTTATTCACCAAATTGCCAATTTAAGATTCGCATAGATGTAGTGATGTCATTTTTCAAACATTCATAACTTTCTTAATCTTTGTCCGATTCCTGCAAACTGTTACCATCCCTTTTCTCTTATTTTTCTGCTTTCACACAAATCATCGTTTTACAAAGTTTGGATTGCCCTTTAATTATTTCCCTTTTATTTACTGTTGACGGAGGATAGCCCTTAGCTCACGAGATGGTTCTTGTACATCTGACAATCTACATTTCACGATGCATCGGAAAGTCTGCCTAAAAATAGGGTGCTTGTAAGCGTAGATAAACGGGTTGATAATCGAGTTGCTGAGGAGCAGAATCGTAATAAAGGTCGCAATGATTCCCTTGGATGGGCTCACGAGTCCATTAGCTATGATATAAAACACGGCAGAAGTCACAATGCACATAAAGAACACACATACGACGATGGCAAGAGTTTTAGTCACCATGATTTCTCGACCACCGACTGCAGGCGCTACCTGACGATTCATCTTTCGTACGTACCAGGCGATACTCATGTAAGCGCCTGTGATAATGACAAAGGCAATGATCACTGGAATCGTCTCTATCATGCCGTTGAGTTTATAGCCTACCGACTCATCTGAAGTAGAACAAAGCCTGACGAAATGCGAGTAGCCAAAGTCGACAATTCCAACAATCTGAGGCATGACCGTGATCAAAAATGGGCAGGTCCAACTGATGGTTATCATCAGAGCGATGTTTCTACGACTGTAAACGCGATTGTACGAGGTTTCTGATCGCGTAATTTTGAACCACCTGTTCAAAGCAGTCAGCATCAAATTACTGACACTTGCTAAAAGCGTCATGGGTCCAAGTGCTCCTGTAGTTAAACCGAGGAATCCATATCGGCTGTTTATAAGAGTGAGACCAAGGTCCGTTGCAGCTAGACTGACAACAAAGACATTGGTTTTTGTTCGCAGTTTGTTTGAGGAAAGTACAGCTACTATCACCAGACTATTTCCTATCAATCCTACGGGTGTCATTGCAAAAATTAAACATCCTGTGAACACACAGGTACCTGATAATGTTGAGTTATTTCCTATCTCAGAGGAAGCCCCCATGATTTTGATGAAACAAAATCTTGCCGAATTATGTTTCTGTCGTTTAGAAGCAAAGGTTCGTCAAACTAATTGCTGGAGTCGAAATACGGGTTAATACACAAATTTCCAGAATTAAATCCTCTCAAATTTGACTGCCGTAAACACTCTTAAGAATCCTCACCAGGACAGTTCCGACGTGTCTAATCAGTCAAGAGGTGTCCACGGCTATCTTTTCCGACAAACATTGGTGCCAGCGCCGCGGGGGAAGGGGGGGGGGGGCAAAATAATATGCAAAGACTTGAGCTTTGTTGTGAAGTGAAAAAAAAAAATATTTGAAAGAAAGTTGAAAAATCAGACAAAGCATAATAAGCTTATCATAATCCCATTCCACCCAGAGAAAATTGAGGTCTAAAATCCCCCGATGTGTGTTATGACGCAAGTGTGCGTGTGCGTGGGTGCATGTGCGCCGGGTGTGTGTGTGTGTAGGAAGGGAAGGTAGGTTTTGGGTGCAGTGAGGCCAGTACAATGTATATGAAGTTATAATACGCATGTATATTGTTTCCCTTGTTCATGGGGGGGGGGGGGGCTATTCAATGCTTTCATTCAATGCTTGCTGTATAGATTTTCAATTATTCATTTACAGAAGATTTTACGTGACAATTTGCTTTATTTGTTATATACTTTCAATGAAATGTTGATTTATGATTCATTTATAATCCTTGAGTGGAATCAAAAATCAAAATAAAGGTCATTGAAAAAAAGTGTAATAGCTTTGTTATTATTATTGTTATTTATTATTATTATTATTATTATATATATATATTTGTAACTGTTAGAATTCATTTGGGATTATTACCAGATCTCAATGTTTTCTCGAAATAAAGAGTGCTGTATAATTTCCTCAGCATTAGGCATTCGTTCGTCTGATTATGTGACTTGTCAAATGACCCCACGATATTCATGTTCCTCCCAATTAAAATCAAGATAAAGATGAAAATGACATAATATATTGATCATTAAAATAGAGGGGAAATGGGACCAGAAGACATATTCAAGTATGAGCAATTTCTATCTTGACAAACACTCGCTGGAAGCTAGTTTCGTGATCATGTCCTTAACCTCCTGTAATAGTTATTATACGGTGCAGTAATTATTCAATATCGTTTATTTCTTAAAGATTATTAAAGAAGGCGAGTGTGAAGGTCCTCCTCTCTTAAAAGTGTAATCTCACGAAGTACTTGTGCTGCAATAGCAACAGTGTTGTTCATTAATGTCATAACACTATGAAATAGATTATTACACGCGTGCGGTACAACTTTCCTCACTTCATAAAAATGAACCAACTTTATCAGAGTGAAGAGGTATGGGTGTATATTACAAAAATATAAAACTGACAAAAATTTCCATCGGGGGAACAAACACCAAATTGCCCCTAAACCAAGCTTTGCTGCCCAAAATGCTCCTGACGTAGAAGAAAATGTTTTTTGGCAATTACAACCTTCATAACCTTAGTAATTCCAAAGTGTGTCAATCAATTCAGATCAAATTTACATAGTACAGTTGTGAGTATTGTAACTTTCTTGGGTGAAATTTGGTGTCAAATAATTATTTTGATAATGAGTTATCAAATTGTAAAAATCGTATTGCTTTCTCAAAAGTAGTCAAAGTAGTCAAAAAAGTTACAATACTCAGAACTGTACTATGTAAATTTAACCTGAATTGAGTGACACACTTTGGGGTCATTAAGGTTGTAATGCCAAAAAGTGTCCCCCCCCCCCTTCTTTTCTTTCTTTTTCTTTTCCTTTACATCCAGAGCATTTTTGGCTGCAATGCTTGGTTTAGGGGTACTTTGGTAGAAATTTTTTTCAGGCGAGTGTTACACCCCCTTCCCAATGTAAACTTTTGTCATTTTTTTTCTATTTTGGTAATGTACACCCATACCTCTTCCTTCTGGTAAAATTTGGTCGATGGGCCATAAGGGGAAAATTTGCCCCAACATTTAGGGGCCGTCTGACAACTCATCCCGACGGAGAATTTTGTCAGTGTTTTTTTGTTTTGTTTTCTTTGTTTTGTTTGTTTGTTTGTTTGTTTTTGTTATGTTTTGTTTTGCTTTGTTTTTTGTTTTTGTTTTTGTTTTTGTTTTATTGGGGGGGGGTGGTATTGTATAGTCATACAACTTCCTTCTGACAAAGTTTGGCGCATATCATGTTAAATGTGTTGAAATCGGCCCGACTTGGGGGCCCTTTTAGGGGGCTCTGGGGGCCAAACTCGGCGGCTTCGTTCGGGCTGACCAGCTTTTTGTGAATGACATGGATGGCCTTAGTAACTTTACGGGGTAAAATCTCATATGTAAAATGGGATGATTATATCGGGACAGGCTCCTGGCCTATTATTATATCAAAACCTTGTCGTTTCTCAGCGGAAAACACAATAGAAGACTAAAATGTTGGACAGGCAAAATTACCTCGTCATAAGGGGAGATATGACAAGGTTCTATTGTAATCAGTATGACCGTTAAAGGGGAAGTCAACCGTGATATTAATTTGGTTGCAATAAAAGCATAGAAATGATAGAAACAGATCTGAGAAAATTTGAGCATTATCCGATAAAAAAAAAAAAAATAATTCTTCTTGCTTCATACAGAACAGGAAAAGTATCGACTAGCTCATATTTACGCCTCTCTGGGATTTTTTACTTATCTTTTTTTAAATAACACACATGCACTGGCTGGTATCAATATGCCTATTGCACTTCATTTATTTGACGTACGATTAAAGAGCAATGTAAATAAAATGCCTTGCTCAAGGGCATAAGTGCCATGCCGGGGATCGAACGCCCGATTCTCGCATCTCCAGTCAAGCGCCTTAAACCACTGGACCAGGAAAGTGGACCTGCTCGGATTTCAAATTACGCCCCCCCCCCCCCCCCCCCGCCTCTCCATAGGAAAACCATGGATCCACCCTGTATTATTCACTATATCATGGGGCATTGTACTACACGCAGTTGCACTTTTAGGAGAGAGGGCAGGCAAATATTCGTCATACACGCAACTTCAGACTCACTTATCTATAAGAAATACAAATACAAGTACTAATTACACCATAATTAGCTAGTTACACGATCCCCCAACTGATATACATGTACGTTTATAGCGAGTAAATGGGTTTCAGGAGAGAAAATGTTCATACTTGAATACGTCTTCTGATTACATTTCCCCTCTCGTCGAGGTCATTTTCATCACTATTCTATATAATCCTCAATCCTGAATATGACGGAGGGTCAGAGAGGCGGCATGGATCTTTGACAAGTCCTTGATAGAGGCCCGTACCGTACATAGTTTGAATCTGACGATAGGCAGATGATTTCTTTAGCCTTCAATCTCTATATCATGCCTATGCATCTAATCAACCAACACTCCAACTATTTGTTTTACTATCGGCTAACCCAGTGAAACCTGGTAAAACCTAAGTGTAGATTGTGCCCCCCCCCCTTTCTGGCCTGATGACCTTTATTTATTTATCGATCCAACATAATCATTGCTTCCTATAGTTTGATTCTGCTCCTCGGCAATTCGATTGTCAGTCCGTTTGTCTATGCCTTCAAGCACACTATTTTCAGGCAGACTGTCCGATGCATTGTGAAATGTTTAAATTGGCAGATGTGCAAGAACAATCTCATGAGCTAAGGGCTATCCTCCGTCAACAGTAAAGTGGAATTTAAAAATCAAATGAGAACCCACCTTGACCCCCTCCCTCCCCTCCCCCAATAAAAGGCAACAATACATATCATTTAAATACATATAAAAACATTAATCATTTGTGGAACAATAATTTGTCATTTACAATTCACTCAAATATAATGTCATGGTTGTAGAAATCCAGACGTACATGTAACGGCTGAAAAATCAGGAATGTTGTTCCAGGAAATAAAACTGCATCTCCCGATTCTGTTTACGTTATGACGATTATTTTAACAGTGTAATCTACTACGTATATAGCAACATTTCCCATCTCTCTCATCACATTAACATTTCTACAAGGGGTTCACATATTTTTTCTTGGTTAAAATTTGAAGTTTCCGAGATGCATACTAACCGGTAGAAAATCATCCATTTGGGAATTATGATCACTATGTCATTTAGCATTTATTTATTTCCTCGATGTACAATATGCAGAAACTGAAGTGTTTTGAACCCGGTTTTGAACCCACCACTAAAGCGATGGGAACATGCTGAAAACTATGAGGCTCTGATCCAAATGCACAGACTGAAACGTGCTTACTCGTCTCTTACAATTTCAAAGACAACATTTTTTTTTTTAAGTTCTAGAAACAAGCAGATGTGATAAAACAACATGACCGGATGGTATGCCAGGCAAGCTCTTAAAAACATCGAAAACCCGTATCACACGGGGCGTCATTTCGTTTGCGTCATTTCGTTTGCGTCATTTCAATTGCGTTATTATCTGCGCTAATCAAGCCTGTGATTGATTGAATGATTCAATGGTAATTTATTAATTTTGCTGAATGTTTTTAAATGATTGACTGCAAGACTGATCGATTGATTGGTAGATTTAATGACCAGTTGATTGATTATGATTATTTGATCGACTGACTGCTGAATTAATCAGATGTATGATTGGGTGATGGATGTTTCATTCAAACTGTTTATCATTGCTTATGCATTTATTGATCTCATTTGTTCATTTAAGGATGAATTTAATGGATTAAATAGTTGATTAGTTAGATGGTTATTCGATTGTTTACGGTGGCTTTTTCTCTATTTAAAAAAAAATCATTTTGACCCCCCCCCCCCCTCACCCCTCCCTCCCATATACACTTCCACGTAAACTGGTAAATCAGAAATTACACACTACAAATGATGAAATACGACAACAATTATGCAATCGAACATTCCTTTATTCTGTATACTGCAAGAAACATGGCTTATTTGCCTTGTACAAAAAGAGCTTTCCTATATTATTTCAGTTGCTAAGGCAGTTTGAGTTGATTATTGCACGAGCTTAGAAGGGTTGATTGCATGCAAGAAATATATACTTTTAGAATAACAGTTTGATGCATTAAGAGACAGAGGGCAGGGAGAAGATCTCAAACTCGGGCTGATGGAGACGCACCTATATGGGAGAGAAGTTTGGTAACGACCGTAATATGAGGATTCCTTGCTCGTACAGAGGATCGGAAGCCAAGATAATGCAAGGCCATAATCAAACAATGTCACCCTCTCGTTTCCTTATATAATCTTCACAATCTACATTCCATTTCTAACAAACAGATATACATATACATGTGATCATTCGAATCAAACGTAATGCTATATATAGGCCTAGTTTATAGGAATTAACACGGATCAAATTAATGTTAGTAAATATCACTTTCGGAAGGTACACATGTAACTGGGCAAGTCAAGGGTGTATCCATACATAACCAAGTATTATTTATCTAATAGCATTAAACAACACTTTGTAAGGTGTGTCGCATACGTTACCATGTATTTGTTTTTAAATTGTGTTATTAAATTGAAATAGAAATACACTGTATCATTTTATTTGATATTTTGTGTGATTAAGCACGAGTAGGGCTATCAGCTTGATGTAGTCATCAGATAAAATAAAATCGTATACATGTGATTGATAACGTATGACACAAAATAGTTTGAACTTGCCCAGTTACAATCCGCGGTGTTGTATGACAAACGGCTGCTATAATTAGGATTTCGACACTTTCAAATATAGAAGAAAACATTATCACACTCTGTATATCACGAAATTCAAAACGGATAACACTTCACCCTTGACAAACAAAGACAAAATCTAAGTAAACTATTTTTCTCTAAAAACATAGTTTGTAGATACAGGTATTTTCAAGATTCCTCAGAAATTAAGAATTTATTTTAATAATTTATGTGTACAGTGTACTTGTACACTTATCAAGAAAAAATGAATATGTACATATATTTTTTTTCATAATTTCTGTAATAATACCTGTAATCCCATTGTTTTTCTTTCTGTTGGAAATGAAATAAATACGAAATTGAATTGAATTGAATTGAATATAAATGCGTCAATGAAATGATTCAGAGAAACGAAGAAATACAAAAGATTCACATTCCTCTTTTAACACACTATATAATAATAATATTTTTCCTGAAACTTTGCAATACGCTTCTTCAAGGAGTTTAAGATACATTTAGATGTATAAATGAAAGTCTACCACTATCAATTTTAAGTTCGGAAAGTTAAAAAGTAGTTTAAAGCGATGTCATGAACATTCCATTCCAATTCTATAACGTTTGTTACTAAAGGCAAAGAATCAAACTGATGTATTTAGCTTTTTTAAAAGAGAATGCCAGTATATGTAGCGACTACCTTTCATTTAACAAAGCGTCTACTAAGACATGACTCACAATCAGTGCCCACTTCAACATGTAAACAGAAATATCAAACAAAAGTTCTCGTCAACAAGTGCGATTTGATTAGAAGCCGTCACAGCAATGTCACAGCTTTGGCACGGAACAGGAATGCTCTTTGCTTGGAAGCTTTCTTTCTACATACTAGACTGTGCTCTAAACTTGGCATTGGCTTGGCTACAGGACTTCAAGGGGACATAATTATTACCCCCCCCCCCTCCCTTCAATCGAAAAAGGGGGAAGAAAAAAAGGAGAGAAAGAAAGAGAGCGGAGGATGTGAAAAGAGATGGTATGGACTCTCTTCCACACCTTACCCGAATAGGTGGTCTTGTTTATTCGCATTATTATTTCATTCACCTAAGAAATCCGATGCCCCATCCACACTCCCCACCCCCACCCCTCCCCCTCAATAGCCGGAACCACCTATGCCATTGGAATAATAATATTAATGGACCTAGTCGGCGAAATCTTGTTTGGTCATTTGGAATTACATGAAGAAATCTACGTTCAATCATCTTTGGACCTACAATCGTTTATATACTTTTTAAAAATCATATATATATCCTCCTAAGTTTTGTGTTTTCCGCCGTCCTTCTCTTTTCTCGAGCCTCCGTGCTTGAGGATACGCGTGAACTCGCGGTAGTCAAGGAGACCGTTTTTGACGGGCGCGCCGCGTGTGATCTCCTCCATCTCCTCCTCAGTAAATCGTCTTCCCATTGTCATCATCATCTCCCGAAATACATCCTCCGGTATGGAACCTGAGAGGGAAGGAAAGAGAATTGCTCTTGAAATATTCTCAAAATTTCATATCCAGTCAGACCTGTGTATAAAGGCTACCCATACTTTATAAAAAAAATGTAAAAATTGCTAAATGTAAAACATGACGGTAATTATATATACGACAATCTTTGGGTAATGTCATGTCCAAGTTGGATAGCAATTTGTCCAGTCATGGTAAAAAAAAGATCATTACTTCAAATTGTGCAACATTACCCAAGTTCAGACCTAAATGTTAAAGGGTACCAATCACCAAAAATAATTTTGCTTGAATGTTAGAGGTTGCATGTCGTTATACTATATTAAAAATATGGGCTTCAAATATTGATTCTATAAAGAGATATTGCAATTTTAATTACACTCTCTATAAGCGTAAAAGCGACTCTTGAGTAGACTACTCGACGCACCCGTACGCGCTCGCCAAGGTAAAGGCTCGCACGGAACCAAACTCTGAGTTCGGTTCCGCGCGAGCATTTTCATGTCATCGTTTATTTCCTTCATACTCATTAACTGTTGACCTATAGAATACCAGATAAAGTTCTTTGAGGTTGATTTTATACTTTCTAGCTGTACACAAATTATTTTTTTTCAGGTGATTGGTACACTTTAAGGCAAACCAAAGAGAGCATTAAAGAAGTGTCCACTGTATATGCTAAGTGTAGTATAGTAGTGGTTCTAGACAGGTTTTACAGCACAATTCTTTTTACAGGGATCATCACGATATGGATAGGTGGCCATTAAGATCGGTTTGACTGGTCTTTGACTAAAAAAAAAATTATCCCTTGGAACAGAGAATTTGGTGACATAGTTGTGTTGTCCCATATGGTGGATGCAAGGAACACTTTTCTACCCCCGCCCCTTGAAAAAGTGTCCCACCAAGAAACAAAATTAACACTCAAATTTTCATAGCATTGCAGCATATTCAGTATGGAAATATTTTCTGTGTCAGCAACAAGGTACAAGGCATTTAGAATATAAGGATTTTTTTTTTTAATTGTTCGTAGGAAATTAGAACTCCAACACAATGGTATACAGTCTAGGTCATCGTGTTCGTGTAGGCCTTTTCATAGAGACAAAAAATAATCAAAGAGTAATGGAGACATCCCTTTTCCCGATGATCGTACCTAAAATGACGATATGAAAAAGTGCAAAATAAAGAATGGCTAACAACCAAGTAAATATCTACAGTAGAAGATTTGCGTAATTACTACGTGGGCCATACATTATCAGTTAATGAACAGTAATGTTGAATGCAAGCAGGGGCTAATTGCCTTCATATAGCCATGATTGGTGTAGGTAATAATTCAATCGAAAGGACGCCTCATCTGCAATGGCTATAACTTTCAAAGACATACCAGTGCCTTCGTCATCAAGGTACCCGAAGGCATCAAGGATGACGTTCTCCGGGTCGGTGCCCTGTAGCTTCTCCCCGAAGAGCGTGAGGAACATAGTGAAGTTGATAGGTCCTGGAGCCTCGTTGATCATGGTATCAAGCTGTTTCTCAGTTGGATCCTTGCCTGGTAATAGTGATAATGATAATGATCATAGTGATAACATTAATATTGATAATGATAATGATTTATGATGACGATGACGATGATGATGATGAGGAGGAGGAGGAGGAGGGTTATTAGTGGCGAAGATAATTACGATACATGTGTCAGGGGCACGTCCCCTCCCCCTTCCCCACCATCGAATGGCGAAAAAAAAATGAAAAGGGAAAAGATAGAAAACAACTGTGGGGAACAACGTGAAAAGATTTTTGCACTCTTTCCACTCCTCCCTCAGTCATCCCGCTTGACGGCCTTATTCTTTTGCATTTCAATGCCCCCCCCCCCCATGACAACCCCGTAGTTGCTGGACCAACACAACATCCCTGATAATGATGATGACGATGGTAATAATCATGGCGACAATGACTAGGACGGTGATGATGACGATGACGATGATGATGATGAGATGGTGATGATGATGATGATGATGATGGAGATGATGATGATGATGGCGAAAATGACTATGACGGTGAAGATTACGATGGTGATGATGGCGAAGATGATGATGATGATGATGATAAGGACGACGAAGGTGACAATGATGATCATGAAGAATATTGTAATGATGATGATGATAATAATGATTTTGTATATGTTTTCCCCATGCACGAACTGTCCAATGACCCATCGAACAAAAAATCTTACCAAGTGAAGCCAGCATATCATGGAGATCATCTCGGTCGATGAATCCGTCTCTGTTCTGGTCAATGATGTTGAATGCCTCTTTGAACTCTTTGATCTGCGCCGTCTCGAACATCGAGAAGACATTGGTGGTTCGTCGAGTTGCTGATCGACCAGATTTCTTTTTCTTCTTGCTGCTGCTCACATGGATGGTGCTGTGATGACTGGCCATCTTTTGGCTAAGGATTTGAAGGAGAGGAAGGTACTCATTTATTTATAGCGACCCTGCTTAACCTCGCTAAAGAAAAAAAAACTCCGTTGCAGGGGCGACGATATCTAGTCATGACAAGGGGCGCAGTAATCGAAGCGTCTGTGAGTATACAGCCCCCCCCCCCCCCGAAATGGAATTACAATATTTTTACCTTTGCAGTCATAGGATTTGCATTTTAGCAACACTCCTTGTATATCATATTTCTTATTCTTGCAAGGAAGCGCAGCCACCGAAAGTTACATTTCATAGTTTCCAAACTTGAATTTTCGGCGATTTACAAGAGGATGGCCCCTTTGAAGATTTTCAAGAGTAAAAGGCGACCCCCCCCCCCCAGGATCCTCCAGTTTTTAGAAGGTGCTATAGAATGCATACAATTTGCATTCTCTAGCACTTGTAAACACAAAATGAAATCTCAGTCTTTGACATGTTGTGATCGAAGACTTTGTCCAGTTCATACTGTCAAATACTTTACGGGGATTTGTTCAATTATGCGAGGAAACATAGCGACCGAGTGAGATTTTCCATTTTTAAATACTTAACTCGTATACTATTTTGCACTTTTTACAAAATTTTCAGTGGGATGTGTCGCCCCCCCCCCCCAACGCACACACACAGACACACACACACGCACGCACACACACCCACACACACACAGACACACACACAATCACACAGTTACAGCCCCTGGCCCCCTGCACCACTGGTTGGCTCATCTTTTAAAAGTTCAAACTCAAGAGAAAATGAAAGAGAACAGAAGGTAACATCACGTTGCTTCATGGGTTTATTATTATTACGGTATATTATAATTATTCTTCTTTTCTTCTCTCCGTCTTTTCTTTTCGATGTCCATGCACGCAATACCCGTCATAAACCTTTAAAATCAATAAACGTTTACTGCCATTAAAAAAACAAAAAACAAACAAAAACAAAAACAAAACAAAAACAAAAACGTTTCACAAAAGGCTGATTGTAACCGGGTGTCATTATGATATCACTATGGTATCGTTTTATTGTTCCTATAAATATTTGCAAAAGGTGTGTTCAATATAGCCTCACACTTGTAAATTCCCCATGTACGTCGATTGTTGATGTACTGCCGACTCTTCTCAGTAGACGATAGGGGAGTATGCTGTAGGCCTACTACAGATAAACGTACAATTGAGTAATTCTATATACACTATGTCGTTCTTGAATGTAACATTTTTATAGTCTAAAATAATCTACATGTAAAAGTTCTTCTTCTTCTTCTTCTTCTTCTTCTTCTTCTTCTTCTTCTTCTTCTTCTTCTTCTTCTTCTTCTTCTTCATCTTCTTCTTCTTCTTCTTCTTCTTCTTCTTCTTCTTCTTCTTCTTCTTCTTCTTCTTCTTCTTCTTCTTCTTCTTCTTCTTCTTCTTCTTCTTCTTCTTCTTCTTCTTCTTCTTCTTCTTCTTCTTCTTCTTCTTCTTCTTTTCTTGTCTGAGGGGGCAAAAGCCACTTGCTGAACAAGACATGCGGCTTTCCTTTCATTTAGTTCATGCAAAATATTATGAATTGCTATTTCTTACAGCGTGTTGTTATTATACCAAACAGTAGCCTATCGATCTTCATTGATATTTTCCTGTCATCGACAAACTTTATTTCAATTTTACCTCATCCCATATTTCCAGCGTTGAATCATCCAGTGAAATATACATTTATAATTAAATATAAAGTGTACAGGGTAATACATAACAGTGACGGAAAACCGCAAATTGCTAGTGTATGTCCGCACTTTCTTCAACTTCTATTTTAAGTATAATCTTGATACAGGAACTCCCTTCCCGTCTCCGCTTTCACGTGCCCATATATAGCGTGTATGGGCAACAGAACCGGGTGATAAGGGGGGGGGGGTGATTTTGTTACCCCTTATACCTCTTCCTCTCTTCCCACTGACACAAGGCAAATTACCCATCAAGATACTATAGGTATTTCAATTAGGGAGTTATCACAGAACTGTGATAACTCCTTGCCAATACTATGCACTTTCTTAGGTTTGTTTTCTTGACTTTCTTTCTTTGAAGATGGCAGTGTTGTTTTTGTTGTTGTTGTTGTTTGTTTTTGTTTTTTTGCAATTATTATGATCCCACCCCTCCACCTTTGATAACCACATACTTGCGTCTACACCAAGCACTTCTTTCTCCTCATTGTCTGAAACATATGAAAGTTTTAGCATGTATAAGAGTTATAAATTGTATTGTATAACGCCCACCCCCCGGCACACTTTTTTTTTTTTTTTTTTTTTTTTTTTTTTTTTTTTTTTGCGTTTGCAGCGGCTCCCATAAACAACCGTTTCTATTCTAAATATTGTTAGCAGCAGTTGGTCCTCATTATGTCTGCAGATTGAAAAAAAATGGCCAAAATGATTTTTCAACAAAAAACCCACCACCCCCGCCCCGCCTCCCCCCCCCCCCACCCGTTTTTATTAAATCTCTTGATACGCCACTGAATTACTCTAATAAAATAATCAAATTCTTTATTTCAAAAGGAGTTTTGTCTTCCATTAGTATAGGAGAATAAATTTTAAAAACCAAAACAATGTTCATATCTAACATCTTTGACATCGTACAAAATACTTTTGGGCGTTATTCCTTTCTTGGGTAAGCAAAGACACTAAAGATCAGGGGCGGCGCTACAGGGGGGCAGGGGGCGGCCGCCCCCCAAGCATTTTTCAAGCGAGCAAAAAAAAAAAGAGGAAGAAGGGGGGGGGAAGGAGAAAGAGAAGGGGAAATGGAGAAGAGAAGGCTAGGCCATGCAATTATGACATAACTGTTATAGTCCTATTTGTTATTTCAAGACCCTCGACGTGCGACGTTGCTATACGCGTCATTTTGCCCCCCCCCCCCCTATTTAAATACCCTGGCGCCGCCCCTGCTAAAGATTATGTTCACATTATTTTCTAACGAGAAGTAATAATTTGCATGTATCGCAAAATGCTACAAAGTTTGACCTATTCTTGTCTTGTCTTGACGTAGACGCCCACAAGCAATGTGTTGATTATTATTGCACATTCATATAACTAAAATCAAGCAATGATAGAGTTGTAAGTCTGTCTAAAAATGATGTCTTGCCCGCTAAAACATTTGTCAGAATCCGAGTCACTCATAAAAACAATGCAAGCGATTGTCTTTCATTGCTTCCGAATAAAAGGATGAAGCTCGAACTTTGTACCTTACGGCAGACAACTCTTCATTCATCGAATTGTGTCTGAGACGACAAATTCTAACCAATTAGAAGATACTCAACTACAAATGTATATGACGAAATAGGTAACGACTTACCTGTCTTTTTTTTAATTAATAAATCCTTATTATTGCCACGTCTGAATCCAATTTGTGTTTAGTTATGGTCACTGCATGCACCCCAAATACAAGGTTACTACAAAGGAACACTGTCTCGTGGAAAGGTTACTAATAGTTGCTGTCTACAAGTTCACGCTATGGTGCGATAGACGAGTCTTGCGAAGCCCTTCGTTTATATGTCAAAAGGCGCTAACTCCATTTCCAATCTAATATTTGGTATTTATTGTTATACGACATTTATTGTTGCTTCCAGTCAGGAGTTTCTATAAATGTTGTCTCTGTTGGCCATTATCCTTCTTCTCTTGTTTATTAATGTACTTTACTTTTTTCAGTTATTATTATCTGAGGGGTCCACAATTTACAAGCTTTGCTTTTTTAGTGGATCTCTCCATTTCCACAGAATATAGATTCAGTTTCATACGTAATTATTCTACTTTTCTTTTCAAAGGTATTAATCACTGTATTGATCTATCTTAGCTTCAAATGTAATGTTCTTTATAAATTTTGCATTGTATTTTTTATTATTATGAAAATTGTATTTTGTATTTGTATTTTGTTGGAAATGAACAAATAAAATAAGAAATATGAAATATGAAAAAAGTGGGTACGCCTACATGTTTTGTCACGATGATCTGAGACTGTCATCAAAAACAGCAGTGGCGGATCCAGGCAGGGGCGCTAAGGGAGCCCCCCCCCCCCTTAATTTTTTTTTCTGTTTTGTGATTTTTACCCTCCGCTGGTGCCCCCCCCCCCCATTTCAATTTCTGGATCCGCCACTGATCAGCACCATCTAAAGGGAGGCATGCTGAGGGATCAACCCTGGGGAACAGGGAGATTTTAAACTGCAAAATGCAAAAACAAACCTTTTCCCGCTCGATCGACAGCTAAAACGGTTAACAAAACACCCTCCTCCCTCCACATTGCCATAACACCTGCATGAAAATCATAGCAGCATGAATATTATTCACTGTGGTTTCTTGTTTAGCCATGATATAAGGGGGCTCTGAATGAGACGAAATTTCATAATCTTACAATTATGATTGCCATTGTGGTTTGTACGTCTGTAAAGGAAGCGCCTGTATAGCTGGAATGCTCCCTAGTTAGTGGAGAAAGTACATACACTTTGTGTGTGCAGGCAAGCTTGAATCCAATGGCTTGTCTGTAAAGCGCTTATTTTAATAGAGACATCGTATAGAATGTATGGGCGCTATACAGAATTCATATTATTACATGATCATAATATACAAATTATAATCAAATTGCAGTGCTGCACTTAAGAAGGCAATTTTCATAAATATATTATGGCAAAAACGGCCCTTTTGCATCAACCTCGTCATATTTGCTGACTGTTGACACAGAGATAATGTGGAAAGCGCTTATACAAACGGTCTGCAATCATTTCATTTATGGTGGAACATGAACAATGTATGACTCATATCAGAGGCTTAGATCACCTTTAGACTTTGAGGCGCATGCAGCGATCAGGTCCGGAATATTAAAGGTGCTACTTAACAATTTGAGACGGTAAAATTGACATTATTTTGTTGATACCCCCGTACACACGGACAAGAACGACCCCAGACAGACAAACAGACTAATTAAAAAATACATTACATCTAACTCGTCAAGAATCAGTCAGTTTGAGATCGGTTTGGAGTCGGTTGGCGGTGTGACTGTTATTCATAAATATTACCTGAAAATTTTAAATCTACCAAGGGGAATCCATCAAATAAATTGATTTTCGATTCTTCTGATTAAAATGAGGATTTTTCTCCTTTGTCTCTCAATGTTGTCTATCTATAATTATGTCCGTTTAGTAAAACATGATTATTTACAACTCAGATTTCTGTTTTAGAGAAGTATTTCTCCAAGTTTATAATTTCTTTCTTTATTTTTGTCCATAAGACTTTGGGCTGATTTTGCCCTCGAGGAGGGAGTACATTCCTATATAAGGAACAGTGATAGAATGATAACAGCTACAGTAGACCCAGAGGGGTAAGAGTAAGGGTATAGGGGCAAAAGAACCTTGTGCGCCCCACCCCCATCCCTCCTCCGGCACCCAAACACCCGCACCCAGTTACAAACACACTCACACACACCTGTTACTGTTAGACTTTGAAGCGAGGTTTATTTGAAGTCTGGAAAGTTAAAGGCACTCTATAGACTTCGATCAATATTGCCAAACTTTTGTTTCCACGAGGCCAACAAAATCCTCCTACACTTCCATAGTATTTGTTACACAAAGAGGCTGTCACTTTCGCCCAAAGCGTTTTTTGTTTGTTTGTTGTTGTTGTTTTTTTTTTTGCTTATTAGAGAATTCTGGACCCCATAAAATGTGATAAAATAAAAATGTGGGTAATTTTTTTTTGCCATCTCTCATCCCCCCCCCCCCCCCCCCCCCAATGAGCGACTTTTGGAGGGTTGGCGAGACGAAAAAAAATATGGATCGACCTTTTCAAACTTCTACCTTTTTGTTTTGTTTTGTTGTCAGAGAATTATGGAGGAAAACATCTGATACCCATCCCCCCCCCCCCCCCACTGAGCGACTTTTTGAGGGCTGGTTAAAAATGGAAAAAAAAATGTCGCTACCCCACCCACCCCCATTGAGCGAGTTTTGGAGGGCTGGCGAGAAGAAAAATATACGGGTTTCCCTCCAAGCAGAAATTGACAGTTGACAAAATTTGCCCCTCCCCCTTGTAAAAAAATCCTGGGTACGCCACTGGTGGTGTGGGTAGGGAAAAGGGGCACATGCCCCCCCCCCCCCCCATTGAATGACATAATTTATGAGTGAAGAAGGAATGGAAAGAAAAGGAGAAGGGCAGAAAAGTGAAAGGAAAATGAGCTTTTCAATAGACTTATCCACTTATTTTTCTTAACAAAGCCTATTTTTAAATTGATATGTTATTACTTCATTTTTTTTCCTTCAATTTTCCGTGTTTGTAAACATTTCTTATTGCAATTTTGTATGATATTATGTTTTATCACTTTGTATGTACAATGTTTGTTTGTTATGAAAAACACCAAAAGACATTATGTGGAAATAAACTTGACAACCTTGAAACCTTGAACTTCTCCACCAATCGGTGGCCTTGGCAATTGTAGCTATATAGGTGTTGTGGTCTATACTGTATGAGTGGATTCGTCTCCGGATTGTGAACCACAAGGTATAGCCTACGGGGCTCGAATCAATGCCGCAGCACTAACGTCCTTTGGCGCCTTTGGCAAGCTATGAGAGATTGATTATTCAGTCATTGCTAACTCAAGTCAACTGTCAAGGTAACGGTAACAGGGATTGCCATGGCGTACAGGTAATGATAATTTATTCAAATAATGTGACTTGTTATACAATCGTAGTACTTTTTATGAGTGTACATTATATTCAATGCCATTTCTTCGAATGCGGATACTTACATTCATTTTATCTAATTTATATACACCTTGATTTGCTGTAACAATACATTGCTCGTTCCAACTATTTTTTTTAATATATAAAAAAGACATACAATTACCCTTGGAGGCTACGAGCATAGCTTTCATCTTATATAGGCTCCTCCATATTTCATTCTTCTTTTCGCTTAATCTTTTTAATTAATACTGTAAGGTACATACCTTAGAACTGCACAGTCTCTGACAATAGAATAATTTCATGTTTGTACCATTCATTTTGTGAAAACATTGTAAAATGTGAAGTGTGAAATATGAAAATAATTAAACTGAAACTGAAAATGAATGTTTACTTTTACAGACCTAGTCTGGGCCACATTGCGTCTGCTCGCCAAATTCTGAACTATAATGTGATAACTCCTTCACATAATTATTACCAGAAGTATTTTTTTGTTTTTTTTTTTGTTTTTATGTTTGACGTTTTGTAACCCCGTGCGCATCCCCCCCCCCCCCCCGTTACGACACTGCATATAGCTTGAGGTATAATATAAGTCCTAGTACACCCTACTCCTCTATATAGGTGTTCCGTGTAGTATCATCAAGGAGTTTTGTGATAACTCCTTGGTATCATCATGTCAGTATTCTAGTCTCTAGTCAGACCAAGGAGTTATCACAGATAACTCCTTGGTCAGACGCATTAGGGGCATGGGCGGAAATCCCGGGGGGACGGGGGGGGGGGACGCGTCCCCCCACTATTTGGAAGGTAGGGGACACAATATCAAATGTCCCCCCACAATTTGTGGTCTTTTATTATAAAAAAAAATACATCATTCAAAACCGAAATTACCTACATGTGCATGTATCCTCAAATTTCGAAATATATAATTTTCTTTTTGTAAAGAACTTGTGTATAAAAAAAAAAAAAAAAAAAAAAGTGCTGCAGCGTACGACTGGAACTCGCTATGCAAGCCATGGGTATTTTACTCTATGATGCCAGCCAATTGATGAGTGACATTGATCGCCACGTGTCTAGGAGCTATCTATACAGTACGCTTACATCTACCTTAGACAAACTGATGAACATGCAAGAAATTTCTGTCATCCATTGAAGAAATAAAGAGCATGTTCCAGTGCCTGACTAGTTCTGTACTAAAGGATAAAAAACAATGAAATAGTACTACAAAGAGAAGAAAACATGGGATTGTGAAATGCATGTATACTTTCACTGCTTAAACTTTCATACCACAATAACTAAGTTTCTGGTCATGGTTTCTGGTATATGTATTCATTTCGCAATTAGCATGTAAATGAAGAAAGTCAAGTGACTAAATGTGATACTATTTGACATATAAGATATTACTGCTAAAAAAAAAATGAATACAACCAAAATAGAGTATGTAAAGTGAACATGTGATAATTTGACTTAAGTTTTCATGTTTCTACTGACGGTGCTCAGTGCAGTCCAAGTACATACCCCGGGGGGGGGGGGGGTACTCAGATTATAATCGGACGGGGGTGTGCGGCTGAGAACTCCAGACCCATACCTACATCCAAGGGTCCTTTTGCTGTAAATAGGCACCCATGTCTAAGGATTTTTTGTGAAAAATGGACCCATGTCTAAGGATTTCCCGGACAAATGAGGGAGAAAAGAGAGGAATGAAACAAATGATAAGAGCCGGGATAAGAGACCCATGTCTAAGGATTTTTTGTGAAAAATGGACCCATGTCTAAGGATTTCCCGGACAAATGAGGGAGAAAAGAGAGGAATGAAACAAATGATAAGAGCCGGGATAAGAGACCCATGTCTAAGGATTTTTGGGGAAAAATGGGACCCATGTCTAAGGATCTTTTTGATGAAAAGGGGACCCATGTCTAAGGATCTTTCTTCAAAAAGTCACCCTTCCCAGCGGCACATCCCCGTATACCCAATATACGTGAGTACCCCCCCCCCCCCGGGGTACATACACCTACATGTATATATGACAGTGCATTGCAATGCTGCATTTCTGTGTCACATCTGGACATGAAATTTCTGTCATCCATTAAAAAATATAGAGCATGTTTCGAGTGCCTGACTAGTTTTGTACTAAAGGAAAAAATGAAATAGTAAAACAAAGAGGGGAAAACATGGGATTGTAAAATACATGTACTTTCACTGCTTAAAGGCATTGATTAACATTGTTTCCAGTGAAAAAATCTGAGTTCTATGGTTCTGCTGCTTATTGGTGTCTTTGATAAGGTCTAAAAATGAAACCCTGAAAAAATTGTGCTTCAAAACTTTCATTAAGTGCTTTGAAAAGCCGAAAATCTATTGAGTAACCAGATTTACAATGCATGTGTTCCCCCATAGACGGTCGTTTTAATTATTATCGCCTACTATAATAAATAATCAAACCTCTGTTTGCGATTAGTATCTATAGGGTTTTGTTTATAATTTTTGTTGGTTTAAGAGTTTTTGAGTACATATGCAAGTATTCATATACATGTCTCATCTTGACATGAATTATTTTTAAATCAGGTGCTCACAATGTCTGCCTTTAAACTTTCACACCGCAACAACTAAGTTTCTGGTATTTTTTTATATTCATTATGCAATTAGCATGTAAATGAAGAGGGTCAACAGACTGAATGTGAAAGTATTTGACATATAAAATATTACTGCTTGAAAAAAAAATGAATACAACAGGAATAGAGTATGTAAAGTGAACATGTGATCATTGAACTTAAATTTTCATGTTTCCACCGACGGTGCAGTCCAAGTACATATATCTATATCAATATCTCATTTGTTAAATGGGAGAATGGTTTGCTACATTAGTGATTACAGCTTTTAAGTACCTGATGTACTACATGTATGTTTTATATTGTAGAAAACTGTTCAAGGCTAGACTGCAAACGTTGCAAATGCTTAAGTTGTGAACTTGTAATCGATAAGCCGACGCCTTGTCTGCACACAATATTATGTATGTATATGAAGAGAGGTTATTCATGAAGATCAGGTTCTGACTTGTTAATTTCTACTATAATATTTAATTTGTAATAAAGTCGTACACTAATACAAGAAACGTGAGAGAGTTACAAGTGTATTAAGTATACAAATCTCATGCTGCAAAGCTAAGCCTGGCAATAACTGAAGGTACTGGGGAAGAGTGCAAAACTATATGCGAAATGAAGGATTGTACGTCAGTTTCATTGTTTATGCATGGAGGAGAATCTCTGAAAATTTCATACCAATCTGATTCATATTATCCGAGATATGAGTGAAAATATAAACAAAGAAAATAAAAGAAAATGAAGCGTTACAGTAATGCTCTCACACTATTATCATTAACTATATTCTTTTTCCACTGACTATTTTTCCAAAGCTTTGCCATAGTTGGGCTTCTGTGATACTATCTGAGATATTTCTTTGCCATTTCACTTCATAACTGAGCACTTTTGCATTCTTCCCTCCTACACTCTTACCCAGGACCTTTAACTTATAATCATTGGTCTTTCAATCCAGAGTACTTTTCTATTTTGTATGTTAACTATAAAGAGACTTGGTCTTATAGTAGACACTGTTTTACCTTTTTAACTGTTGAACAACTTTGTACTGAAGAATACACAGAACACTGGTTTCTTGATTATATTGTCTTTATTTACTAAGCAGCAATGAATGAAGAATATTCGCAAAATTTTCAGAAGAAAAGGTATGGGAATTCATGACGGCATTTAGCTGTAGACAAGAAAGGCAATCTATGTGCATCACCTATAAGGTATTGAAGGTCTACTTAAATAAAGATGTACAATTTGCTGACTTTATTCAAATTTTTTTGCATAGATTGTTTATTTATTTGTGAGCTTACGTTATGTATCAATCATTTTATTTATTTCTCATTCCTTATTTATTACTGATTCGTTTACTAATAAATAAAACAAGTATCTAATAGGATGAATTAAGTACACTCAAGGAAGCAACTGTAATCAAACAAATTTAGAAAGGGACAGAATAATGAACTAAATGATTGTGATCGCTACCACAATCATGCTGACCAGGAAGAAGAACTGATTGTGTAGAGGCTGCCTTAAACATTGACAAATGAATATGTGGGAGAGAAATGGGGATGAAAATACCATGTTTGTTAACATTTAAAGTGCGACCGATGAGACTGAACAAATGAGTAATAGAGACTCACAATTATTTTCTGGCATTCCTTTCGAGTTAGAATGTTTTCATTTATATTTATGCACGCACATTTATTCATGTACTGGAGTACTGATGGATCTAGGTAGAGGGGGGGGGGCGGTTACTCCCAATACCCCATGCGTGTGTGTGTGTGTGTGTGTATATATATATATATATGTATATATGTATATATACGGTATATGTATGTATATATATATATATATGTATATATATATATATATATGTATATATATATATATGTATATATATATATATATATATATATATATATATATGTATATATATATATATGTATATATATATATATATATATATATATATATATATATATATATATATATATATATATATATATATATATATATGTATATAGGTGTGTGGGGGTGTGTGTTTGTGTTTGTTACTCTGCAGAACAGCAAAGTGGAAAACAAAAATGTGTCCCCCCCCCCCCACTTCTGAGGGCAGATTTCCGCCCATGATTAGGGGGGAGACACAGGGGGCAATTCATTTTTTTTTTTTCCCGAGTCAAGCTTGAGGATGCATAGACTTCATATGCATAGTCTAGGGATAGACGGTAGACCAAACAAAAGACTGCAAACTGTACTGAAATAATATCTTAATAATATACATACACTTCATGGACCCATTTTTTTTTTTCTTCTTCTTCTTTCTGCTTGGCTCTCCTTCTTTTAATTATTTCTTTCATCTTCCTTTTTTTTTATTTCAGTGGTTGTAACATCAATTCGGATACTTTGTGCAGTTTTCCTACAAAAAAAAAATCTCCAACGTATGATACGAGACTCAACGTGCGCATGCGCTGTTCACAAAGGGCTTGGCGATCGAGAATTCCAGACGAATTGAAAGGTAATGTTTATATAGTGTTAAATACGTCACATTTGTGTGCTTGATGTATATTTCTATTTGTTTTAAATATGTGATTTGAATGGTAGTTTGTGAGGGACTGAGATTCAATTCACGATTTGCTAGAAGTAATTATATATTCCATCTTTCTTGCCATTGGCATTATCGTGTAAAAACCACCTTGCAACTAAACGGACGGGGTGTGTACGGGAGTCTGTGGAAGTTTTGCGGTTTCATGTAATGTCTAATGACTCAAAGACAAAATTCCTTTGAAGTTACGTCAGAATTAACATCTTTGTGTGGTTTGGCTTTGGTATTTCTGTATGAAATTATGAATTTTCTGAAGGTGGAGACTTAATATCCTGTCTTGTGCATATTTCTTGGTCAGAACTCATGTGATTATAGTTGCATTTTTAGTGCAGATTCTGCGTAGCAGATTGTCATTTTCGATTTAGTTAACCATTGAGATTGTACGGTAGGTTGTGTGTATAGTCTGCGGGAGGTGAGGCGGAGTCCATGCGGAAGTGCCCGCTCCTGTGTATCACGTTTCACTTGAGTTGTTTGTGTGAAGGATTATTCTTATACAGTAGTGAGGAGTGTCATCTATACTGCCTAAAACACCCATTCTTAAGATAATATTTTATCCCAACAAAAGATTACCCACTAAGTATAGACCCCTAGTTTGTTCTGTTAGTGTTACTACGCCTGAAACTCCATAAAGACCATAAGTAGACCTAGACTACTCATAGTCGTAGTTGTAGTTTAATGGTGTTGTTGACTATAAAAATGTGGCTTTCATTCATATTTAATGGATGGTGTTATTGCATTGATTTCAGATGAGTTGCTAACCCTTATTTATTACAAGCTAGACTTTTAGAAACTTTCTCTCTAAAATGTCAAAAAGAAGAGTTTGACTTTCTTTTCTCTTGGATTGTTTGAAATTAAATTTTCAAATTGTAATTATTTATCTGGTGTTTTATACAATGTAGTGTACATGTACCAATCACCAAAAAGTGTTTTGCTCTGTATGTTAGAGGTTCTATGTTGATACTTGATATACTATATTCATAATATGAGGTTTGATGTGTACATGTAGATCTATCTATCTTGCATGTCAACTCTTTAAATGTAATCACCCTGCAATGCTGAGTCTGCCCTAGTGCCAAGCTACATGTACCCGATTCCGGCATGTACATTTAGGTATAGGGGCCTACATGTAACTAACCGATATGTTTTTGGAAGGGGTTTTACTTGTCACAATATCAGGAATCTTTAGGAACTGGAAAGGTGTAGGCTATCTGGCTAAGAAAATATTCAGAAATGTGGTTGTACTCCATCCCCATGGAATTGGCCCAACAAGACAGAACATTGCAGTGATCAAATGCGGGCATGACATGCCTTTTTAGAAGTATTTTTAATGATCTTTGCTCTGTCATATCATTTTTAAAATGACCTTTGCTCTATTGTATGGTTGGTGTAGAATGTAGAAGATAATATGACATCCTGCTGTTACATAGCCTGGAGGTCACTGAGTAGGGAATATTTGGCATAGTTTCAGCTTACTCTCCATCAAAGGTTCAATCACAACTACATGTAGACAGGATGTTTTCATACAGTGTGACTTTGTTGGGATAAAGCCTGAAAATGAAACTTTTTTTCCCTACCCGTACTGAACATTGATAATTATAAACAAACTTTCAAGCTCGCTTTTACTTACTGCTTTCATAAACGTGTCAAAATGTTAAATGTTACTTAAAAAGAACAAAATATAATTATTTATATAATGAGAAGACAAGAAGTCACAGCCATATCTAGTAGGGAATATGTAGCATGTTTCATAGGTATATTATGTACATGTACATCTAAACATTTTTCATATTAATTCAATTGTCCAATTATGATTGGTTTGTGCACCTGCCTCATCCGCCATTGTTAAACCTTGAGTCTGGCTTTAAATGCTCCATTATGGTATAGAGTGAGTTCAACTGTTCAAGTCAGTATGTTCAGGAAAGAATAACATAATCAGGAAGGTTGTAACCAAGACATTGGGGAGGAACGAAACCCATTTTATTTGTGGGGTTTAGGGGCAATGCTCTATTGCAAATGGAAATCAACCATTTAAAAAAAATATCTACAGTAAAGATTTTAGTAAAGAATAGCCAGTGGATATTCATTGAAATGCTATTTTAATTACTTTGCAAAGTGTTGTAAATGATGCAATTTCACACAAACCCTACTACATGTACATGTACTTTCAGCACTTTCCCTCACACTAATTTTAAGTCTAAAACTTTTGAATCTTACCTTTTAATCCTTACATATCAATCTTTGCAGGTTAGCCGATAATCAACCACCATGGCGAGTAGAACCAAAGTGAAGAAGACAAAGAAGAGGGCCCAGCGTGCCACCTCTAACGTCTTCGCCATGTTTGACCAGGCACAGATTCAGGAATTTAAGGAAGCCTTTAATATGATAGATCAGAACAGGGATGGTTTCATCGATAAGGAAGATCTCCATGATATGCTTGCTTCACTAGGTGAGAAGTAAGGGTTGGGAAAGAGGAATTTAAGGGAAAGGGTGAACGTCGGCTTTCATGAGACTTGCTTTTTACATGTACATGTCATGAGAGAATTAATTTGCATCAGCACAAGAGTCTTGCATTACTCTGAAATAATGGTACGTATTAGGGCTGTCAACTTTGGGGAACTGCTTGGAGGGAGATTCTTTTTTTTCTCTCACACCCAGTGTGACCAGCGTCAGAAATTATGTTAAAAAGCATCGAAAAATTATGCGAAATTAATGCTTTGAAAATAAAAGGTCATCGGCGTTTTCAGCTGTCTTTTTTACTCCAAAATTCTCTGACAAGCAATAAAAAAGGTCATCAGCGGGAAATGGTGCGGGAAATTTTCATTTTACATTTTTGGCGGGAGGTTTTTTCATAAGGCGAGAGATTTGCATGCTTATCGGAAGAGCGGGAGGAAGGGCGTGGTGGTGCCACAACGCTAGTGGGATGGCGGGAGAATGAGTGTGGTGGCGTGAGAATCCCGCCAAATGCCGGAGGGTTGACAGCCCTGCATGTACATGTATGCTCAACACAGACAGAAGCTGGTTTACCTGGGCACCAAAATACCAACCCTTGGCCATCACTTGCACTTTATACAAAAGTGACTGCAAAATACTGACAATTGATGAAGAAAGAAGCAAATTATAACTATTTTATCAAATACTTGCTGTATGAAATATCTGTGTGTGTGTGTTTGTTTGTTTGTTTATTTGTTTGTTTGTTTTTGTTTTTTTTTAGTTTTTTTTTATGGTTCTTTTTTCTTACTATGGGGGTAGGTAATTTTCAAGAACCAACAACAAAATTATATAAATAATTGATTATAGGGATTACTAGTAAGCTGACTCTAGATCAAGATGTACATACAAATTCCACAAATACAAACAATTGCTTTTATCATTTAAAGCACACATGGTCCAGCTTGGTTATTCTGGACTTCAGATTCAAACAATATCAGCTCTCATCATCACCTTTAGGATGCTCTGTACCATTCAATATCTGTCATATATGACTTTTCTAAAATAGGCAAGGACCCAACAGAAAAGTACCTTGAGGACATGATGAGTCAAGCACCAGGACCAATCAACTTCACCATGTTCCTGACCCTCTTTGGAGAAAAGCTCAACGGTACAGACCCTGAAGATGTCATCCTAAACGCATTTGCTTGCTTCGACCCTGATGCAAGTGGTACGTTGTGCTCTTTTGTCACTCTCTTAGTTTCTAAATGACCAATTTACAGTGGAACCTTGTACTAAAAAGGAAATTACCTCATGGAACCTTGCTATAATGTTACATCAAGGACATATAACCAAAAAATATCTACCTACAAGCAATTGTAAAGGTCTCCATTGATTCACCTCGTCGTACATCCTGTACTGTGAAAATTTCTGATCATTGGGAGTGTTTTTGTTTTGGGTTTTTTTTCTTCTGTTTTAATTTTTTATCTGTGTTATAGGGGGATTCCACCCTGGTAAATTTACACTGTAGATGATTTTAATAAAAGCAGGTAAATGAGAAAAACATATTAGTGAAAGTTTGAGCAAAATCCGATTATAAAAGTAAGAGAGTTATGAATTTTTGAATTTGTTATCAATCAAACACAAATTGGCAACTCTGTGACCTATCTGGCAAGGTCTTCTTCCCTTTTGCTAGATGTACAGAAAATTTCATAAATTCTCATTTTCTTAGTTGTTGATGAAAGGATACATTTTATTTTGTACATGTACATGTGTAAAAATGTGATTGCAATGATTATATCTAGGGTGCATGTATGAATGAATATTTTCTTTTGAGAAAATGGAAATTTGTGATTTTGTTTTTTAGTACAGGGCAAATGGGGGAGGACCTCTTAAGATATGTTCCACGAATACCGATTTGTTTTGCATTGATTACAACTTCAAAATTCATAACTTTCTTATTTCGTATTGGATTTTGCTCCAACTTTCATTGATCTGTTTCTTAAATTTTTCTCCATCTTTCAAAACCAACTTGATATCAGGGTGGACTTCCCCTTTAATATTCAAATAAACAAGACCTGTTCAACATTGCACTGGTTACCAAGTATATTTCTTTGTATACATTTTCTCAGTCAATTTAGTTTCACTCGATGGCGAGCTTCCCTAGTTTGTATGTAACCGTAAAACGTAGATCTAGGTTTGGTTTCTGATGATGATACTTGAAATGTTTCTGTTTGGAATCTTCCTCTTAGTATTACATGTATATGACAGATTTATCTGTGGATACCTCATGCATAAAGACATCTCTCCATTCATCTTTCTATCTTCTTCTCTCCATCTTCTATCTTCTTCTCTCCATCTTCTATCTTCTTTTCTCTATCTTGTTCTCTCTATGTTCTTTTTTCTATCTTGTTCTCTCTATGTTCTTCTCTCTATATTCTTCTCCCTATCTTCTCTCCATCTTCTCTCCATCTTCTCTCTGTCTTCTTTCCTCATCTTTCCTCATCTTTTTCCCTTCATCTTCTCATCTTCTTCCCTCATTTTCTTCTTACTATCTTTATTCCTCCTTCTGCTTTTCCTGCATCCAGGCTTTATCCAAGAGCACAACCTGCGTGAACTCCTGACCACCATGGGTGATCGCTTCACCGAGGATGAGGTGGATGAGATCTTCCGTGAGCCTCCTATCAAGGATGGTAACTTCAACTACCGGGAGTTCACCCGTATCCTCAAACACGGAACCAAGGACCCTGACGATGACCCAAGACCATGAAAGATCCAACATGGGACCTTTCTCAACTGATCTTTTTTAGGCATTTTTTAAGGGGTGGCGGATGGGGAAGGGAGAAAATACAGCAGGTGGACGTTTATAATTTTTTCATATAAGAATAAGAGTCAACCCTGTACAGTGAATTTGAACAAAGTAAATAATTACACAAAGCTGTAAAGGACCTTGAAGTGGACCTCACATAATTTCATCTTTTATTAGTTATTTTCAAAAAGTTTGGAAGGAACATTGGGAGAAATGGTGCAGATAGATCTTAAAGTATGTTTTACATGAGGTAATAAAACTCGAGCCCTGGAGAAGAAGGTCTCCATTACTCATTCAAGGTTTGCTCAGACTGCATATGGAATGTGATCAATTCTTTTACACATGATGTATTTGATAACAAACCTTGAAAGAAACTGCCTTTAGAGTAAGATGCTCTAAGAAAAAAAAAAGCTTCTTATGTACCAAGATGAGCAAGATCCTTCCTTTCAGTTGATAATCTCAGTTATCTTTTACATCAGGAAAATGGCATACTCATGGTACAGCTACAGAGATATACCATCCTTTTGCATGTACCTTGTGTAGAATTAATTTCTAAAGATAATTAATATACAGAGGTAAATCTCAAACACTACATTTTGTACTCAGCACAGGTGGGATCATTTGACAGGGTTTTTATTATTGTTATTTTTATTTTTTATTCCTTTATTTTTCTTTCCCTTTTGTTTTTTTTTTAATCTTAATTATTTAATATTTAGTAGTCTGTTATCATTGAGGGCTTGAAAAATAGTAATTGTTCCTTATGCAAGACACTCCTCTCTTCAGTATATTATTTAATCTTTTATTATTATTATGATTATTTGAAAAGTTAAGATGTCATATGTATTTAATTTTTGTTTTAGGAAATCCTTTGCTTAATTATATTCATTTTCCCTGTAGATAGAGGTGATAAGTCATGCAGAGCTTCCCTTGTAGAAATATATTATCAGAAATTATAATGGTACAACGTTTCAACTTCATCTTGTGCAGTATTTAGCCACTTTGTATATGTTTTGATATCTTCAAATTTTGCAAGTTTGATCATTATTTTTGAATTAGTCAGGCTTCTTTGATTATGGAAACATTTTATTGATGTGCTTTCGTCCTAAATATTTAGAAGATGAACTTTTTGAATGCATAGTAAAAGGTAATAAGGTTATGTTTTTCTGCACGGGGTTTTCATCACACACAATACTCCCTGTTAAATGTATTAACTGTAGTGACACCTGTTTCATCACTGCAAATTGCATTTTTTCAGGTACTATCTTGTATTTAGCTTGTAATTTCAGAATCTTGATTAGTGTGTCAAGCAGTAAATTGTGCTATAAGTAAGCACATCTCAATTCTTACAGTGAAATTAGGTTTAGTTGTTGCTATGTGGCCTGCGTCTTTTCCATTTGATATATACATGTAATGGTGCTTTTCTTATGTATTAAGTCTTACTCCTTAGCTGAACTAACCATACCTCACTACCAAAGTGTGTAAAGTTCTGACAGAAAGAACAAGAATTCTAGCAAATACAACAGCATTGCATTGAAACTACGATGTGATTTGATTGTTACATTACATGATCTCAGTCCAGAGACCTATTAATATTGTTAAGATTGGGAATAATGGTAAGACAGAATTTTTTTTCAATGGGTGTAGAATTTAAATTTAGCAATAAATCAATTTGCATGTTATCGATACACAGTACCCCAGATTTATTGGAGGCGCTAAAAAAGCATTCCTTTTATTCTATTCCAGTTGTATACCATTCCCATCGCATCATTTTCATAATATATTTATAATTGTGAGAGCATGTGCGTATGATCCAAGTGAGAAAATGTGTCACTTCTGAAGTACACTACCGGTACTGTAAACTATGTAGCATTTATGGTAATATTGCTTATTGAATGCAGTAGTAGATGGTATGTGGGGCATGGCACAGGCAAGGTACAGAATTTACAATCAGATCTTCTCTCTGTGCATGAGAGGGGAGAAAAAATTGACATTTAACTTAAATATATTATGAAAATTGCCTATTCTATTACATTCTATTACATATATCGGTATTCCAAATACATTGAATTTTATAGAAGTATTAAATTCCATGAGGATTGATTTTCCATTGATGGGATATTCTGGGATTATTTGATAAATCTTGAGGTGGTAGATGAAAATTTTCTTACAAACGCTGTGAAGTAACCGCTTGATTTGTGATAGAGAGTAGATATATTATGTAATTGCATTAATATTTTCAATGAATAAATTATAATAAGTAACATCAAATATATGTGTTTTTTAAAAATTATTTATCATTCTCTCTTCTTTACGACACTCTCCTCTCTGCTCTTTTGTGTAGTTCTTGTCTCCATGCTTTTTCTTTTCTTACATTTTCCTTCTTTCCTTTTCAACATTATATACTGTGTCTGGCATTATCCTACTACTGTCTGTCCTCTCTCATATTTCTCCCCCTTTGTTTCTGTATTTCTCTCTAGTTCTCCCCTCCCAATCTCTCTCTCTCTCTCTCTCTAGTTCTCTCCCCCCCCCCCCTCTCTCTCTCTCTCTCTCTTTCTCCCGCTCTCACTCTTCCCTTCCCTCTCACTCCATATCTTTCTTTATTAAGCTAGATGGATCTATCTAGATGCAGGTTGGGTGCTTTTCGAAGGGCCTATAATTATTTTTTTGCATACATTGTACAAAACGTGTTTGTCACAATGAAAGGTTGGACCAGGAAGAAGATAAAGAGTTAGATATGTCACATGTGCAAGTAAGAGGGATATCAAAGCCTGTAATAATTACCATACACAACTTACTTCCATTATTGAGGGAGGTGGTTTACGAAGTCCTGTTGGGTACGTGAGGTGGAGATCGATGTTATATACACGAAGGCCAGCGCAGTCGTACAAATTTCAGTAGCTTCGTGACCATTGTGGAATGTCGCCCTCTGCTGACTTCACACATAGTAGAAACAAAGTTATGACAGGTTTCTTTATCTGCTATCTTCTTTTAGCGTGATATCTTAAGCCATACATAATTTCTCAACAGAAATACTCTCTCTCTCTCTCTCTCTCTCTCTCTCTCTCTCTCTCTCTCTCTCTCTCTCTCTCTCTCTCTCTCTCTCTCTCTCTCTCTCTCTCTCTCTCTCTCTCTCTCTCTCTCTCTGTCCCTCCCCCTCTCTCTCTTTCTCTCTCTCACTCCCCCCTCTCTCTCTCTCTCTCTATTTTTTGTTTTATCTCCACGCTTCACGCTCCTTGCAATCTCCCTGCTTCACTCTTTCTGTGCCTCTATTTGTAATTATTTTACTGTACATGTTTATTGCTTGCTCATTCTAGGCGTTCCTACAAATTCGAGTGAATGAAAAATCTGATTGATAAAGCTGGATATTATGTATCCAAAACTATGTAAAGCCCCCACCCCCATGAATTACAGTTCTCTCAAAATTAGCCAATACAAACAGCACGGGAAACAGCCTTTCTGAAGTTCTCATCGCACGAAAATTTACCACTAAAATTAAATTGAATACAGTACATGTCATAGATATACTTAATTAATATATATCATCGTAAATAAAGTACTGTGAATAGATCCTCGTTATTATTTTTTCATTAAGTACTTGTAAATAAAAATAAATCTTTTCCCCCATTATTGGAAAGAAGGAGTTTGTTTCCATGTATCAATATAAACGTGTTGCTACACCTATAAAATTTGATATGTTCTTTCCCAACATGGGTCTTACTTATGAAGGTTTCAAGGACCCTTAATATCATCCCAAGTTCTAACGTTTCAACAATATATGTTCTTTTAATGTTTTCTGAGTGCCATTGAAATGGATACAAATCATTCTATTTCCAGGTAATAGGTGTGTGGATTTAAGATATCTAATTATTATTGCTCAGGGGCCTCGGAGCGTTTTTGAAAGTTGGGGGGGGGGCGCGCCTGATATGATTTCCCTATTTAATGACAATTTTCGAACCTTCTTTCCGAGGTTTTATAACACGTGTCTACTCAAAAAAGTGGGGGGGGGGAGGGGCTGCAGCCCCCAGCCCCCCCCCCCCCCCCCCCCACCGGTTCCGCGGCCCATGTTGCTTGTGTTGAATTGATTATGATGAAGGATACATTTCAAACATTTTATTTATCAAGTTTAAACAGAAAGCTTTTATTTTGAGAAAAAAAATAGAACCATCTCTTCTTTTGAATAGTTTTTTATTCCTTTGATTCATTTGTTGATTTTTCTTGTTATGTTATCAAAATGATGGATTTAGATCTTAAATTTGACAATGTTCGCAACTGATATTTTTGCCATGATGGTCCGTTGAAATATTACACCCCATGTTACTACGCTAATGTATTTATTTGCGTCAGTGGTGGATCCAGGATTCTCTGGTCAAGAGGAGGCACAAGTCCGAAATATATATTAAAAAAATAAAGATATAATCACATTTCGGGGGGGGGGGGGTGTGCCTTTTTAACTCTGAAACTATCTGGCATGCAAAACAACATCACCAACAACGACAACAAACAAGCATATAAATAAGCAAAAAAAAATTGTGTATATAGTAAACTTATAAAAACAAAATGAATGCAAGATTGGGTTTTACCGGGTAAACGCCCCCACCCCCTCGAATCCGTATGCGTGTATAAATATGGTAGCTGTATGCTTAAACCTAAACCTAACCCTGTAACCTTAACCAAACACTTACCCTAACAGTAACCCTAACAGAAACACTAACCAGGGGGCCTGCCCCGCCCCCCACCCCTTCCTGGCAAAAAAGAAGACACAAAAAAACGATGCCCTTTTTTTTTTTTTTTTTTTGCTTGTCAGAAAATTTCCAGAATATTGCATGGGCCCCCTCCCTCACAAAATCCTGGATCCGGCCCTGACCCTTACATCATCATCATATGGATAGATATGGTTAAAATATTTTTGCGCTGCTCCAATGGGGGTTTCTATAAAAGCTTCTCGTAATTCAGTGCATGAAAAGTGCAAAATAAAAAACTTTAAGTTCAAGTTATATGATATATTGCTAAAAACACATTAATTTTTTTCCCACCCGTGTAATTATAACTCTTTCCCCGAACCCAACTAATCCAACAAATTTGAGAAGATATATAGTTGAATAGAAATTTCCACCGGGCAGCGTGTAATGTGTTTGATAATTTGATATAATCGCTGGGGGGGGGGGGGGGGGTCGTATATACAAATTAGTAACTTTTCAGAAGTAGTTAATCAACTTGTTATAGAAGTGAGGTAATTATGTGCATGGTGCCTCAATAACTTGTCAATAAAATATGAGTCCAATTTCCCTGTATCTAATGGTAGCGGATCCTGGGGGTCAAACCTGCCATACTTTTACTTTAGTAACATTACAAATTGAGTGAGTAATAAAGTTTTTATAAATGAAAATGAAAATTCCTAGAGGGCAGAAATGCCCTACCTTTTGCTTTCGGTCGTTTGCTCCATACCCATGATGACAAAAACATAATCTCACTCAAAACTTAAACGATGCCCCCCCCCCCCCCCCACCCTGCCTTTCAAAAATGGATTTGCTTCGTTGTGCTTGATTGGCAAAAATGTTATAAGTGCCCGGTTTATATGAAATGTCATTTGAATTTGTTCTCGATGATTTTCTATTCCATTTTACCGTTTTAAAGCTTCCCTCTTAATAATTCAATAAATATATTTCTCGCTAAGTAATTAGCAAACACCATCGAATCGAAGACAGGTTGATCCATTTATTCATGAAGTTTTATTTTCACCGTTCGTCTTCAGATGATGAAAACGCTTGTTATCCATGTTAATAAAGGCTAATCATCATTATAAAGAGATGATGGGGGTATAAGAGAGAATGAGAGAGGGGAGTGCCTGGAGGGGGAGGGATAGAGGTAGATATATATATATATATATATATACATATATACACACAGAGAGAGAGAGAGAGAGAAAGGGAGGGAGGGAGGGGAAGGGGGGGGGGGGGTCACGGCGCCCATAGGGAACATTGACTAAATATCAAGTGTAACCCCATTTTTGTTCTAATTTCTTTTGTTCCAATCTGTCATAGTGTCCATAGAAACAAAAATATGGCATAACAATAGACAGGTTTGACAATACCTATATCCAGGGGGATCCAGGATTTTGTGAAGTGGGTGGGGGTGGGGATATCTGAAAATTTTCTGACAAGCAACAAAAAATATATAACTTATATATTTATTTGGGGTCCCTTTTTACTCCCAGATTCTCTTACAAGAATAAAGTGAGCTAAAAATAAACTGAACGAGGGAGCTAGACACCGCCGGTTGTGCCCCACTTAATAAATCCGCCATTAGCTATACCTATCTATCTATCTATAAATAATAAGAATTCACGATAATGATAAAATTTCGTGTTCCCTCATCCAAAGTGGCCTCGCGGTATGCACAATTTCTAATTTCGTTCATCATTTCATTAAAGGCCAAGTCCACACTAATATCAAGTTGATTTGAATAAATAGAGTAAAATCAAACAAGCATAACGTGAACATTTTATTGAAATCGGATGTAAAATAAGAAAGTTATGGGGTTTTGAAATGTTGCATTATTTCATGAAACAGTGGTGCATAACATGCATGGGTGGTATGCAAATGAGTGAACCGATGATGTCACACACTCACTTTACCTAATGTATTTTATTGTATGAAATTTCAAATATTTCAATTTTTATGGATGTGATAATAAAGAATCTCTCCCTTGTATCAAAATAAGTTCAATAATGATGATTTTACATGTTCCATAAGGAGTCAAACCATGTTTTACATTATTGAAGCAAAAAATTGAAATGTATGATATTTCATATAATAAGGAAAAGTGAGTGTGTGACATCATCGGTTCACTAATTTGCATACCGCCCATGTTATGCATATCACTGTTTCAATAAATAATGCAAAACTTTAAAATGCCATAACTTTCTTATTTTACATCCGATTTCAGTGAAATTTTCACTGTTTTGCTTGTTTAATTTTACTCTATTTATTCCAATCAACTTGATATTAGTGTGGATCCTTATACATTGTTGAGTTTAGAAACCATGCTATGTGGCGAAAGAGTCATTTCGACGGTGCTCCTTAATTTGTCATGGTTTTTCCCTCTCCTCTCATCGAACATCGAACATATAGAACATACACATAACGACAAGGCGCACAGGCGTGGCCAAGGGGGCACAAGGGGCCATGGCTATTAAATGCCCCATGTTCATAGGCTTAAAATAAACCAACAAAAACCCAAACACCAAACAAACAGAACAAAACAAAACAAAACATCCATACAACTGTGTGTGCGTGTAATGTGACTCTGCACTGTAAAAAATAGCTGTAAAACTACAGGTTTTTTAGCCCTTGAAATTACAAGTTATTGCCGTTATTTCAATTTTAAAGTCTTTTCCTGTAAAACAACAGCAAGTTTGTTGGTTTACGGGAAATCAGCATATATTTACATAATTTTATTGTAAATTTACATAATTTTATTGTAAATATATGCTGATTTCCGGTAAAAAAACAAAACAAAAACAAACAAACAAACAAACAAACAAACAAACAAAACAAAACAAACAAACAAACAAACAAACAAAAAACGGTGGAAAAACGGGCATTCCCGGCATCCTGACTGCCAGGAAATTCTCCTGAAAAAACGGCAATTTTTTATTTTTTTAATGTTTTGTCTCATCCCCCCCCCCCCCCCCCCCCCCCCCCGTCTGTACCCTCCCAGTTCAACATGTCTCGCTATTTACGCCTATGACAATACGATGAAAGTTCACTGCATGAAATTAGGCGGAAAGGTAAATAATTATGATTGTACTTTGTAAAATAAAAAGAGAGAAGTAAATTGTATTTTTTATGACTAAAATCTGTTTATGAATCTAAAAATCAACAGTTTTTTGGTGATAATAGTCAAAGCTATACCGATTGCCATATAACACAAACAACAACAACAACAACTATAAACTGCGGAGGAAACTCTGATAAAAGTATAACAGTCACAATCATTTTGTTTTCTCTCTGATCATGACGTAGGACCTAAAGATATGGTTCATCACTAGTTCATTCTATTTCCTCGTTGAAGTGACGTTACTTCACATCTTATAATCAAAGCATAAAAACGTATTTAAAAGATTTTTTTTTTAAATTGTTGAATTATCATTGAAAGTTAGTTTCTACCGGGACATCAATAGTGTCATTTTGATGGGTGGAATCCGCCCTGAGTGGGAGAGAAATGTATATTTTATCTGGCAAGCCCCCGCATGCCGGAGACCCGTCAGTGGGTCTTCAAACTGAAAGAGAGAAAGAGAGAGAGAGAGAGAGAGAGAGGGGGGGGGGGGGGGTAAATATTGATTTAGGTATTTATAACAATGAAAATAAAGGGGAGGGTGGGCACAATTTCGGCAAAATGCTGACTTTATGAGAAGCAAGAAGAAGAAGAAAAAATTGGTCGATAATTTAAAAGGGTATAAAATATAAGTGCAGGGGGAAGGGGAGGCACAGACCGGTGGATTGATCTGCCAGTAGTCCCTTTATTTCAAACGAAAGAACAAACAGACCCATGTAGGCTATTAGGCTATTAGGCTATTATGTGGATAATTGAAATATATATATATATATATTTTTTTTTTTTTTTTTTTTTTTTTTTTGGATAGAAAAGTGTATATTTGTATATTACAAAACGTATTATTACAAAGCGCCCATGTCCTTAGCCTTACCGTCTGCAGGGGAAAAAAGCCTATCGATTCTTATCATTAAATAGGAAAATTCAAATTTCAAAAACATTGATGAGATAATTCAATTGAATACATACAGGCCTATCTATTTAATTATCATTATTATTATTATTATTATTATTATTATTATTATTATTATTATTATTATTATTATTATTATACCAATTATTGGTAAGTAGTTTTTACAACTAAAACCCATAACGAAACCTCAACATACATGTATTTAATAACACGGATTCTGTCTCATCGCATCCCTACTGTCCTCTACTCCTCTTCTATATTTCATTATTATTTTGTCAGATTAGGAGATACCAAAAGGATATTACGAATATTGCGTTTTATTCATTCATGACGCAATTATTATGCTAATACACAAAAACACTACCAAAGAGGGGTTTTCCTTTTCGAGATAACGCGTGTGTATGTACGTCAAGTGTGTCCAATGCATTCAAACACACACCAATATGGCATGAGCATTTTCCACGCAAATTGTGAACCCGAATTCTGAACCGAATTGAGCGATATGACATAGTGAGGAAAACGTGAATGAAATCGTATTTCATTGAACGAGAAGGACGCTACTCTACCATTATTACTGCGGAATTAACCTTCATAGTTTATGGATCATCATGAGAAGTAGCTTGCAGAGCTGCAAAGGAAGACTTAAGGAGTGAAGAAGAGCTGCATTTTGACAGCTTTCATGCTCGCCCTCGAGGTCGCTGGCAGGAGGAGTGTGAGAGCAATGGCTATGTGCCATGAATTGCCCACCCTGCCGCTGGACCGTCATGTACCATCCCATGTATTGGAGCGACGTGGGGCGATTTCTTTCAGCTCGGGAACGTCGCTCTTTAGCAGCCTACCCAGACTTGAGGTGAGATTTTCCGTAGAATATCATTTCCAGTCCCTAAATATTCATAAGGTGTGGATTATGTTTTTGTTACAAGTGCTGGGGAATGCGTGTAGATCTGGTGAATGACCCGGGGTTGCAAACTGGGTCGCCATTGGTCGATGACCTTACCGTAAGCTTACCCTGGGATAATGGTAGAGACTCCCCGTGTGTTTGGGTGAAGGTGGAGTTCGAACCTCGGCCAAGGACGAGTGCACATGCACATGAAGAAGTGCAGTGTGCCTGCGTCTTATGAAAATGATTAAAAATGATGATGATGATGATGGTCATTATAATAATGCTGCTGCTGATGGTGATGATGTTGATGATGTCGATGGTGGTGAGGAGGAGAGGAAGGAGGAGCAGGACGAGAATTAGATGTTGATAATGAGGATGATAATGATTATGATGATGAAGAAGAAAAATGACAATACAATACAGCATTGTGTAAAAAGAAACAATTTCTAATCAATAATGATCAAAATGAGTAGCCTCATTACAATATTCATATTCATAAGGTCTACTCTTAACTCCCTAGATTGTTTTACTTATGCTTCCAAACCAGTCATGATTTTAGTGATGCACTCATGCAGATACCCACCTCCATCATTACCATTGTTCTCATTGTCACCACCATCAACACCAACACCAACATCGTCATCATCATCATCACCATCACCACCACCAACATAGTCATGCACACTACCACTATCACCATCATTGCCATTAATAATTACCACCAGAACTGCCACCACCACTCTCACTATCATCATCTTCATCACCATCACCACCATTACTATCACCACCAGCACCACCATGATCACTGCTGTCACCACCCAGCACTACCACCACCACTACCACTACCACCACCACCACCACCACCACTACCACCACCACTACCACTACCACCACCACAACATCACCATCACCACTACCACCACCACCACCACTACCACTACCGCCACCACCACATCACCATCACCACCACTACCACTACCGCCACCACCACATCACCATCACCACCACTACCACTACCACTACCACCACCACCACCATTACCACCACCACTACCACATCACCATCACCACCACTACCACTACCACTACCACCACCACCACCACCACCATTACCACCACCACTACCACCACTACCACATCACCACCACCACCACTACCACTACCACCATCACCACCATTACCACCACCACATCACCACCACCACCACCACCACCACTACCACCACCATCATAACCACCACCACTTCCACCACTACCACCACCACCACCAAAACCACTTGTCCACTACCATCATCACCATCATCATCATCATCATCAAACCTCACTCTTTCCACTATCAGTAACCATTGTCATCATCATGGTATACCTACAATGAACATTTATTTTTAAAAATAAATGTACAGGTACTTTGGATCATATTTTTTCTTGTATGATAAATAATTAAATTCATGTTGACTTGAAAAGCACAAATTGAAGATCTTTTGCACTTTGGAATCAATTTGCAATCAATTTGGAATCAATTTGTTAAACATGGCTTCAGGCACAGACATTGGAAGTGGGCATAATGCACATAGGCTGTCAATGACTGAGTACCGTGAAAACCCATCGCAATTAATAATCAATATTGCTGATGAGGTATAAAGTATGTGTACAGTAAGGTATCAAGAAGATTAATTGGAGTCAATGTATACAAGAGCAGATGCACATAATGTGATGTGTATATCAGTGATGAATCCAGGCCTAGGAGAGGGGGAGGGGGGAGGAGGAGTGGCAGCCCCCCTTTCAAACCAAATTATTTACTGTCAAACCAGAAACCTTTGCAACATAAAACTTTCGCGAATTGTTAATGACAGCCAACTTTGCAGCAAAAAACTTTCACGAATTACAATAATTTTATGTTCTTTCAATTATGATTTGATTATTTCGCAGCATGAAACTTTCGCGAATCTCGACAAAGAAAAACACTGATTAACCAATATTGATACCAGTGCATGCACATGTACATGTAAATTTGTAAACTATAATGTCAATTAAGATTTCAGGAGTCAAGATTTTAATCATGGTTTTCTTGTTGATGTTACTCTTTATATAAATCCATAGTATCAAACCTGAAAATTAATGAGTCTCTTTTGGATTTCAAGAGGAAAAACAAGATTTGCTTTGTCCAGGTCCTATGTATCATAATACAATTTGAGATTTGGTCATCTATTATAAACTACTTATTCTGTAACAGATACAGTAGAATAACAACTACATCAACAAAATTTTAAAGAAATAGATTATGAAGAAGTACCAGTAAATACATGACAGAAATGGGAACAACTGCAAGAAACAAAGATTTTTATGGAAAAGTCTGCCATACGTGTGATATAATTTACATCGTAATTCCCCCTTCTCTCTCTCTCATTCTCTACATAATGTCAACTTCAAATTGTGTCATGCTGTTAACGAGATCCTCATTGTAATGGGCAATATTTACAACTGTAGTGCATGTTTTTGTTCAGAAGATGCCCATACCCTGTGAGAGGCTGGAATGCAATGGACCTTCAGGTATATCAGCTCTTAGCATAATTAGCACTTAATTTGAACGGGTTATTACAACCTGTATGCCTCATTAAAGGGCTATCCAACCTTTGCAGCAACTTGCTTTAAAAAAAAAAATGTCCAACTGGTGTCCACTGAACAAAGTCAGTCACGTATTAGTTTGCAGGCACAAACACTTTGTCAGTTGAAATGCTTAACAGAGTGTCTGAACTGTAAGACTACCATAGGCCCTGTACTATAGCTGCTCCTGACAACCAGTAGGAACCTAGGTTAGGCTTCTCTCAAGCCATAATACATGTGATTATAAAAATAAGTCAAACTATCACCGATAATGATAATCACATGTATAACGATAACAATTGAATATGAAGAAAAGATATTGGATCCAAGAAACTGGTACTGAAGGCTCATCAAATTGGTGGGCTACTCCGATGACCAGCGCCTTTTCTACATAGACAAATAAAAGGCTAAAATATCCAACCTGTTTGTCGTACACAAAATATAATTAATTTGCGTTTCTCTCCGAAGTGCCTTTACCCTCGGGCAGTACTCAAAATATATTGTAGACAGTATATTGTTATAGGTCCTCATGAAAGAAAAAGATCCTACTAAGTAATACATTAAAAAAAAAGAAGACATTGTAGTCATTTTGTGCGTTGGAGCGAATGGGGAAGTTGTCCGCCACTACATCACAGTGACATTTACCTATTCATTCAATTTGAAATTTGCGTATAGTGATTACAACTTTCAAAAATTCATGACTTTCTTATTGCTTGTCCGATGTCGTTCAAACTTTCACCAATCTGCTTCTCTGATTTTTTCTCCTTTCTTTCAGAGCAATTTGTCATTAAGGTTGGACATGATGCTCCTCAGGGAGTTCAACTAGTCCTCATATTCATGAATTAGAGGACTCGGGTTACATGTATATTAGCTGTTAACTTGTAAAGAACTTGTTTGTCTATGTGGAGATGTTACTAGCTACGTTCATACGGGACTTGTGGTTTCGAAACTTTAAGTTAGCGAAACTTTAAGTTAACAAAACCACGACTCCCTAACCGCAAGGAGGGTTCACACGAGCCTGAAACAATGAGCTGAAACTACAAGCAGAGCGATCTTTGTGGTTAACCCCGGAAGTAAATACTACCAATTGTGTGTACAGTATACAGATCCTGTGTTCATAATTCGCGTGAAGGGTATGACCCGGAAATTTAACATGAACAGGAAGGTCATCCTTAAACCACAAGCTTGCGAAACTTAAAGTTTATTCCATTCACATGGGCTGTAACTGCGATGGAGGACTCCCCTCCTCTGAGGAGGAAATCATAAGACAGACACAAAAATGTCATCTGCTGAGAGTAGTCCATGTTAACCCACATACAGCATACTTACATGTAGTAAACAAAGTTAAAGTGTCCCATCACTAAAAAATATTTTGCTCTGTATGTAAGAGGTTCAATGTCACTATGCTATATATTCAAAATATGAGCTTTCAAATGTTGATGCTATAAAGAGATATTGCAAGTTGTAACACATTCTCAATATACATTACAGCGACTTGTGAGGAGACTAGGCGATGCACCCGTACGCGCTCGCATAGAATATGGGCCTGCGCGGGGTTGGGTTCCGCACTAGGGGGTTCTATCAAGGAGGTACTAGGCAAGCTTGCCTACATGTGTTACATTACCTCCGTGGTTATATGTGATCCTTTATTTTCCTTCTGCTCCTTAACCATTAACCCATAGAAGCCCCTGTGATTTAAGGTTAATGCATTCTAGCTGTACACAAATTATTGTTTTAGGTGATTGGTTGACAGTAAGTCCTATAGCTGTCAAGACGATTTAAAGAAAGAGAACTTTCTGTGCATTATCAACTCCACATTTAGATAGAGCCATGGGTGGCCACAGGAACAGTGATTTCCCAACAAGTTTTACAATGCCTTGTATTGTCCACTAAAAGACCACTAGACCTCTCCCATGGTTGAATGCCTTTCCATTGATGGCACAATAGGACTGGTCCTAGCCAGGTCAATGAAGGGTCCATTAGATCCAGGACCAATTAAATTAGAGGATAGGTGGAGGAGATTTACTTTGTATGTCCTTTGTTTGCCTGTGTTAACTGTTCAGCAGCATTTCATTCAGGATTCACAAGCTGGGAAAAAAATAGTCTGCTATTTTTCAGACTCTATTGGTAATGGGGCAGTCCAAGTTATTGTGTCTCATACATTACCATGTACACTTCTCAGTCTAATCTCAGATTTCAGTTTATCTGATGACTGTATCAGGGGCAATGTTTCATAAAACTTGTTATCAATATTCAGTATCATTATTTGTTATAAGTTACTGAAATCCTATAATCTGATTGGCTGACAACAAATTGTCATAGAAATGGGTTCTTGATAACAAGTTTTATGAAACAGGGCCCTGGTGAATCCCTTCAAGGGCTTGGATCAGACAAATATCAAGGAAAATGATATTTTTATGCAATAAATGTTCACAATCCATATACAATTGCATATTAATACCTATGGTCCATATTACCTTACATTTTTCCAGTGCATGTTATTGTGTGTCGTACTCTTCAAGTATCAACAAAATTTTTTATGTGAAGACGTCTAGATATATTGCAAATATAAGGGGTTCCTGCTACAGTGCATGTAGGCCCTATACATTATCTGTGAATAGATTGATTGTTGGGGTTGTTTGCCCTCGCATCCCTGGGGGACCATTCCCAGTATTTCTGCTGCCTTTATTAAAAGAATAATATGCCCGTCTTACTTTTTTTTGTAGCACAGCTTCACCAGTATGGATCTACTTGTAATATTTTGATAATTTACTTGAGTTCGAACGCAACTCAGGAAAATCAAACGCAACTTTATTTTCAACCAATCAGAAGTGTGCATTAAGGACTTGCGTTTGATTTTTAGGAGTTGCGATTAAACGCATGTTTTATGCAACGGGATGGATAAGTTTCAAGATAAAAAAACGGATCGTCTCTCATGGATTCATATTTCTTCTTTGAATCTTTCCTAGTAATGAACTATTATAGAGTTTGTTGATTGATTGGAGAACTTGCAATGGATTCAAAATCAGTATCAACACTTTATAAGACAGCTAGGGCCTAGGGGCCTGTTTCATAAAACTTGTTATTAATAAAAAAATTTAACAAATCAATAACAAATATGTTGTCAGCCAATCAAATTCTCTGATTTCAGTAGCTTATAACAGTCATTGTGACTTGTTATTGATAACAAGTTTTATGAAACAGGGCCCAGATCTGTAGATCGACAAAATGGCAAACTGTCTGTTTTATTTTACATGTACATTTGGCCTTTGATTCTGCCAATAACTTGAGTACAGGAGACACCTTGCATTTCCATCAGACTGACTGTAACACTCATTCCTATGTGCACTACATGTATATCACCATGGCCCATTTCACTACAGCTGCAAACACGGTAGATCGATTTGATACATTTACAGTGCTATGTGGACGTGTTGAATCAGCTATTATCTCTGCTTGGAAAGATACATCCTATCCTGTTTCCTGCTGTCTATATCATACATGTACTTGCAAACCTCCCCACCCACCCCCCAATCTCTTTAGCCTAGCTTTCAGACAGACTGTATTTTTTCCATTCATGAAAGATTATTTTGACGGTTGCAGACTTGCAGGACAGCAGAAGACCTCCCGTTCTACGTGCTCAGGCTACAGTAATGGTCAATTTTGTACAATACTCTAATGCCTAGCTTCAATCCTGGAGCAAACACGATACCTAACGGTCCTAACCCTAACCCTAAGCCTAAACCCTATCCCTATACCTAAACCCACCTGCCACATCAACCCCAATGCTCATCGCTATACATGTATCTTTGATGAAATTAGCAGACAGCAAATGTTGCTGGAGCAAATGTTGCATCTCCCCCTTCTATTGTAAAGTATGTGAACATACAAGAATTGTGCCTTGAAGCTAGACCAGCATGGCAGCTTCATTATTGTCTACAGACTGACCTTAGATTATTCATTCAAAGTCCAACCTATACAGTGTTGATTTTAAGTTCAAATAGTGTGACTGTTACATAGGTGTTAGGTTGTTTTAATGTCTTTTGATATTTTCCCATTGATTCCCACAATCAAAGGAGTTAATTTATTCTGGCACTTTAATGAAAAGGTATTTGTGTCCTAGCAGAAGTCACTGTAGGCCTACCTACATGTGTACTGTAGCTTTGCCTTTCCCCTTGGAGTATATGAAATTACACAGACCGATGCAGATGTGTGTTGAGGCCAGTGCTCACGTCTGGCATTTGAAAGGAATTGCATCACTAACTTAGGATTAGATATATATGGAATCTCAAAAATATGGATTGTATCCGACAGAGATCATGGATGGTCATTCCATAGACCTGCTCTTCTGGCAGGGATGTACTTAGGAAATTTAGAATATTATGCACCCTATCATAACCGTCTCATCATATTACTCAAGCCATTCAATATTTAATTTTGTTTTTATCATATTAAACTAGTATCTGTGAAGTTCTTAATAAAGATTTAAAGATGGAATGATACCATGTAATTTTTTAAGCGAAATACAAGTTGATCAATTATGAAAAATAAAACTACTCTAAAAGTGGAAATTTTCACGCTATTAATTTTTTGCGCTCGGCCATGTAAGGTGAATTTCACTTGTTTTTAATTTCACCAAAGCAGTAGACTCATGGGCAAAAGTATACATAAACCAAAATATTAGAGTTTTTATTTTCTCATGAATTTCATGCTGTGCGAAATGCGCGAAAATTTCCACACCGCATAATATTACTTGTTTACAGTAATGCCAGGATTAAACGTTTTGAAGTGCTTAGGGATGTGAAGAGGTGATATGAACCCTGTTCTCATTACGAGATTGGAAAGTGGATCGCTCCATCATGGGGCGCGTCAGGGAGGTCCACTGGCATGCTGCTGGCACGCTTCGGGTTCACACCTGCAGAGAGTAGAGCGATCTATCTTAGCACTCTCTGCACAGTAAACTGCGAATAGGTACGCTCTAGATCGCTCTATCTCTCGTGGACCCCCCCCCCCCCCCCCAGAGGTGGTCCGGTTTGGGATCGCTGTGGATCGCCCTGGAGCACGGTGGAATGATGTCGCCGCGTTCTCACCATAGAGGTGGTGCGATCTAGCGCGCGCTAGAGCGATCTATCCCTTGTAATGAGAACGGGGTCACAGTGTATGCTCTCTAAATGGGAATAGTGCTCTTATTATTGTAACTACTTCTAATTGATAATTTAGCCTGAATATCATGAATTTATTATTGCAGGGTTGGAAGAAAAAAAAAATCATGATTTTGATTTATAAAAAAAAATCAAATTTATTGGAGGCACGATGGCTCAAGGGTCTCGTAACTAGAGGACCTGGGTTCAAAATCAAGTGGATGCAATAGTGCCCTTTGGTAAGGCATTAATCCTCATTACCAAGTCCTTTGGAGAGGACAAAGCCGTCGGTCCCCTGGTTGCTTATTACATACGCATACATATCCTTTCTTGGCGGTCATGTAAAATAAACCATCAAACCTTTATTTGATTTAAATTGTGATTTGTATGATTTATATTGATTTATTTGCTTTATAAAATGTATTACCCTACTACATGTTGCTCCTATAGAAAAGAAACAAATTATTTTGGTAAATCTAATATCAGACATTATTTGGAATACAAAAACTCTTACTTGGATGAACTTTTTAGCTGAAAAATCAAACAATGATATTTGAGTGATTTTTTTTTTGCATGAAAATAAAAATAAAACAAAATTTTGAATGTATATCTTTGTTTTTCATTTCAATCAGTGATTTATTTGTACAAATCAAGGCGATTTAAGTTGGGCCAACCCTGTGGTATTGTAAGTTTTATTGTTATTGGCTCTCGTAAGCTCTAAAAAGAGCTCTGGTAAACTGGAATACAAAAGCTTTTGGGGAAAAAAAATACAAATTACTGTGAGATAAATCATACTTTTACTTTAAATACCAAATCCCTGTGAAAAGAATAGGAAAGTATTTTATACACTGGTTATTGTTATCATTATTTTCATTATTAGTATTTTTATTTTATTATTGTTGTTGTTTTTATTTCTCTAATTTAGATTACTACTTCTCTTTTATCATGTTCTACTACACATGTATAATACTGCTACTGCTATTAACAATCATTTATCAAGAAACTAAAATATCAGTGGTAAACACTGGCAAGTATATGAACTTGAAGTGTAGTATTTTGAGGAGAGTACCTTTAAAACAGAGCCCATACATGTAAGCATGGTATAAGAGCTGAAGCCGCACAATAAAACATTTTATTACTGTGAATCATTCCCAAATCCTCTCAGCCAGTCACACAATTTATGAGACGACTTCCCCATCACATTGGAAATTGCCTCAGACAATTTCATTCAGGGATAGGTCAATTGGGTTAGGATGATGAGAGGGAGAGCGGTTGATTTGAGGAGCGGAGACGTTAAAGTAACCAGTCTGCATCTTTCTTATGTAAGGTCTCGGCATGTAGACCTATATTGTACACAAAGCATTGTAAAATTCCCAAATACAAGATCGCTATATTTGTTGTTGTAAAAAAAAAAAAAAAAGAACAAGGAAGGAACAAAGGGAACCAGAAGAAATATACATGTGCATTTCATTGTTCTGCCTATCATTAGTTTTCTACCAGTATTTTGTTGCCTCGTTTACATGTACTTGTATACAAAATTTTCTAAGCTTTTATTGCTTTAAAGAACATTTCTAATGAATCAAGCTACAAAAACGAGTCTGTTTGATGTCTGGAGCAGGGTTGGTGCTCTTTAAATCGATGACTAAGCTAATGCGAACGCTTGGATGGTTTATTGGGCCGCAGCTCAATGGGGAAACATTTTCCTCACACCCATACATGTACATACATGTACCATTCATCATTTGGAATTATGTGTAATGTAAAGTGCATCATTCGTAATCAAATTTAGAATAAAAGCACAATGTATACTAGTATTGTATTATTATTATTAAATAATATACCAATAAAATAAATGAAATAATTCAGACAGTACTATTCAAATACTTTGACATGCATATTTGTAGTTGTTTTTCCTTATTTCCACTTTTATATCCTGATAATAAGAAGGGAAAATAAGAAAGAAATTGTTTATCTGAAGAGTTGCATTCCAAAAGGGAACTGAATCCACTTTTAGATGTCATTCAAGGTTTTGTTTATGTATCACGTTTCCTTGTTTACTATTACTTCATTTGGCTATTGCCTTAGACCATTTAATCATGTTTAAAAAAAACAAGCAATACATTTTGATGTAAGAGGAATATTTAGGATTTATATTTTTGTGGATTTAGTGCCTTTTCGAATGAAACTGCAGTCAATCTTTTTTTTTCTTGTTAACTTTTTTTTTTCTTGTCAACTTCACCATGTCGATTCAATACAAAACATATCAATATTGCGTGCAGAGTGAAATTTCCATCCTTTTAGAGTTTTATTAATAGAATTTAAAAAAAATTTCTCCTTGTAAAAGAAAATTCAAGTTAGTATTTTTTGAGTCTCATTCCAAAAGGTGCTAAATCCAAATATATTCATAAAGATATTAAAAATTTAAATTTTCATTTTTGACTGAAATGTATAATATGTTACATATAGGGCTTGTAGAAAAATAAAAATACAGAAGAAAGGTGTGCCAGCATGCTTTCATTTTGTTAGTTTGTCATCTTTTATTTGTTTCCGCCTTTCTCTTTCCAGTTTATTTGTTCCAACCTCCCTTCTTTTATCTTCAGGAACATGCCTTCAGTTTTATATTATGATTAGGGATATTGATAATAGCTGTATTGTTTTATGCTTGGCTTCTCTCTGCTCTGTTGTAGGTAGGCTAGTTGTAGGCCTAAAATTGAAAGGAGTGATATTTCATTTTCAGTAGATACCCTGCATTGTTCCTCTAAATTATGCAGATTCCCAGAGCCCTGTAATACAAAGGTTTGCAGTCAATTGCAAAACAAGCATTCTGATTGGTCCAGGGTCAGCTTTTTGAATGAGATGTGCATGAAACAATGATCTTGATTGACTACTGCAACTCTACGATTGATGGCACAATCAATTGTGTTACGGGACAGCGATCATTCTATATCTCATTATTTGTGGTTACAGGTAGATGCACTATCAAGTAATCATGAATATTGGTATATCTAATGTATGAGGCAGTGGTGCAAATCTGTTTTGAAATGGGGGGGGGGGGGGGGGGGGGGGTCACCACATGATTTAACTTTTGTACCCTTCTGCTGAAATGTATGAAAATTTTCTGACAACCCCCCCAAAAAAGGAAAAAAAAAAGGTTATCACATTTTTGGGGTCTAATTTTCCTCCCATATTCTCTGACAAGCAAAAAAAAAAAAGGTTATCACATTTGGGGGGTCTAGTTTTCCTCCCAAATTCTCTGACAAGCAAAAAAAAAAAAAGGTTATCACATTTTTTTTTTTTTTTTTTTTTTGAGGGGGGGACATTGGCCTATCTTCAAAATCGTGGGGGGGGGGGGACATGTCCCCTGTCCCCCTGGATTTGTGCCCATGGTATGAGGGAAAAAGAAAAGAAATGTACTGGGGCCATTCTCAGTCACATGTGTGAAGAAAATCCAGAGAAATGGTTCATTTAAACCTAATTTTCCGGTATTTGTCTTGTAGTAGATGTCCCTCATTTTGGATATTTGAATAACAATCTTACCCCCAACAGATGGAAGGCAATTATTTTAAATGAGAGTACATATAAATGTCTCTGTAAAAAAGTTATGGTTGGGAAATGACTTTTTCTTTTCAAAGAAAAGGAAATCTTTTTCATGTAAGAAACTGGTAATATGAAAAATCAATAAAACATAATATGATTTTCCGGAAATGAGGCAAAATTAGATGGTCACGTGTGTGACCGATAGTTCACTTTACAAAGAATGTGAAACTGGTACATGTCGAGCATCCTTGCCTGCTTCCAGTTAGGAGGAACGTTGTGTTTTTTTGTGCTGCGACATAAATTTGAAGTTCAGAATTTGATTGGTATAGGATATTACATGAAGCAATTGTCGCCTTAGAATGTGTCTTACAACCTTTTTTTGTGTGTGTCTAATGAGTACTTTAGGTAATAGCCAGACTGGGTTTTGCCAATGGGGCACATGCCACCTGTGCCTCCGACGTCCACCAATGACAAAATATTTTGATTTTGTCTCTGACCCGACAAACAAACATTCTTTGACGTCACCATAGACGAACATTTGGACAGTGATTGCACGAAGATGTGAAATAAACTGTCCAATAAAAAATTTGTCACCTAATAATATGTTTACAAGGTATATTGCACCTGGTGTATCATTAAAACCTGTATGATTTTGCAGTGCAAGTTCAGCTTGTAATGGTGTGCGTTATTCAGGTCACAGATGTGTGTAGTGTACATGTATACATGTATGTTGATGAAGGTTATACCCTTGCGTGTACACTGACCATCAACATGTGTATTGTTTTAGTCCCATATTCTGCTAAGAAACAGGGCAGCGTTTCATCAAACGGTCATAAGTACAAGTTCGCCGACATCACATTGAAACGCGTGTATTAAAATTAACACGCGTTTCAATAGGATGTCGGCGAACTTGTAGTTATGATGGTTTGATGAAACGATGCCCAGGTCTTTAAAAAAAAAATTCTCCAAGTTCTGTCTGTGGATCATGGAAGTTCAAATGATCATGTTTGTCCTAGCGATATAGAAGACAAACGAAATTATCAAAGGAAAATTTATCTTGAAAGACAACAACTGTTTGTTAACAATTTTGCAATATATTTTTGTAATGTTTCATCAAGTTTATTAATTTTATTCAAGCTTAATATACTAATTAGTTTTGTGAAGATTTTCATCTACTTTTCTTGTCACTTGAATGTTCAATCTTTAAAAAAAAAATTAGAAAAGGAAAAAAGGAGAAAAATTAGGGAGAAAACTTGAAAGAATAATGTTGTAAAATAATGATTTTAAAGTGAAAATAAGAGATAGAGAGAAGGGGGAATAGGGAGGCGCAGAGAGAGAGAGAGAGAGAGAGGAAAAGAGAATGGAAAACAGAGAGATGGACACAGAGAGACTGACAGATGAGTTAGAAAAAAAGAGAGTGAGAGATGGAGTGTGAGAGAGAGAGAGAGAGAGAGAGAGAGAGAGAGAGGGAGGAAGGGGATCACAAAAAGTAGATACTTAGAAAAGGATGCAATATTGCATTTGCTTGATCAGCATGTATCAGCTTTATCTGTTATGCAAAAATGTGGTCATGATACCACTATACAATGTAGCCTACATAGGTTCATCTTCAGTAGATTGCAAATTACTTTTATATAAGCTGTTCATACATGTATGTGTCACCTACATGTACATATTTGTACATGTATCTCTATACTACAGATACATAATTTTGCTGCTATTTTGTACGAATAGTGGCAGATGTGAACGGTACCACCAAATAATTAATTATTTGGCTCCCTGCTATTTTGCAGATTTGCAGATATTTTGCAGCTTTTTACTTGGTGGGTACCTGGGAAATATATATTATTAAATGTATAATACTGATATCAGCAGATACAATGTACATGTATGAAAACTATCTGCGAAATAGTCGCGATGTTATGGCTTGGATGTAGCTTTGAGTAAAGGGTCTGTCCCTTCACTCCCTTGGCCGAAAAGCGTGCTGCATGGTGGCTAACCACAATGGAAGGATGGTATTCACCGAGTGAAGTAAATACGAGATTATTGCTAATGTGTATTACTAATATGATAAGGGGCATATTGGGAAATACCGCATTGTTACGGTATTATTATGGTATTGAATCCCTATTATGAACGCTAACCAAGGAATATTGCTTACCAATGCTCATTGGCAACATTGCCATATTTGCAGATTAACCCTTTCAGGACGCGAATTATTACAGGGCTAAATTGATCACATTTTGTTCTTCAAATTGGCAACAATAATATTTTTCTTTTAGTGCTACAAGATTGTAATAAGTGGTAATGTCTTTGAAAACAATATACATGGTTAAAAGAATTGTTGAAAAAGTTGTCAATTTCGATAAAAAACCATGATTTTGAACCTCTCAATGTGTTGCCAATTTAAGGATTTTAAAGCTTATTCTCCCTTTAAAAATTTCTGGGATCAATTGCAGTATGGTCATTTAACAAAAATGGACATAGTGTGTGCAGAAATTTTTGCTCTTTCTACTCATGCATCTGGTATATTTTTTAGAGCTCTGAATCAAAAGTTATTGAGCCAAACCACAAAATGTGGTCAATTGTCTTGAAAGGGTTAACAGGGCTGCACTGGCTTTAACCCTTGCTAGGCAATGACTTTATTCAGATCGTAGTATGGCCCATTCATAAACACTGATGGCCGGTGATGTCAGAAAAATGAGCATTTTCAGTTGCCACGGTAATACTGAAATATGGAGGACGCTGTGAGCTTGAGAGATACATCTGCCCTACTTTCCCCATGATGAATAAACCATTTGCTGTTTTCTCACTGAAAATGAGAGCCTGATTGCTTGGGGGAATGCTCAAGTGTACATAGTAGATCCCAAGAGTGTCACACATGTTTTGATGACCATTTTCCTTGCTTAAAGATAAAGTTGAGTTCTGGTCATGAGATTGAATTGTGAAAGAAACTGTCTCAAAGCAATTGGGAATGGTTAATTATATAGCACATAAGAATCGGTGTATGCTGTAAGGTCTTGGAATCACCAAAATGATAAGAAATTGACTCAATTCTCAGTCACATGCACTGCACACAGATATGTGTATATGGGACTACATCCAAATGTTCGGCTTGAACATTTCAGCTGTTTCTTGTCATTTTTTGAATGTGAGGGCATTTGAAGAGCAATCCTTTTCAGGGGACATTTCTACTATGATAATCTTCCAAACTAACATAAAAATAATGAGAAAGCTCACAAATTATTTTTTACCTTTCCCAGAACTCAACCTTCGCTTTTAATGTATACATGTAGGATCTTTTTGCTGAATTTTCAATGTGTAGGTAGTATGTCATTGACTATGTTGCCAGAATAGATAGTTTAGCAATTACCAGCTGCCATTGGTAATAATTTATGGAAAATTAATATTTTAATCGCCCAAATTACTATACTATATCCAGGCTATTATATCCCATACATTACCAACGACATCTAAGATGTTAGTATATCTGATGACTGTATCAAGCTGATAGTCCTGCTAGAGCTTGAATCAGACAAAATACCAACTAAAACAATATCTTCATGTCAATTCATATTAACAATTCCCTAATCCAATTCCATAATACTTTATATAATATATGAGACATATCTTTGACTTCCCCATGTATATACATGTACTTTGACTAACAAAAGTTTTTTTTCTTAAAAATAAACTAATAAACTAAAAAGCACTGCACATAACAGTGGGTATATGGGACTTCACACACATTTGGCATGAATGTTCGGCCTGAACACTTCAGCTATTTCTCGTCGTAATTTGAACATGAGGACATTTGAAGAGCAATTCTTTCGAGGGGACATTTCTACAATGATGTTCTTCCAAACTGACATAAAAGGAATAAGAGAGCTCACAAATTATTTTTCACCTTTCCCAAAATTCAACATTCTCTTCAAAGTTCATGAGTATCATGGAACCATGGGCGCAAATCCAGGGGGGGGGGACAGGGGGACATGTCCCCCCACCTTTGTGAAGATAGGTGAATGTCCCCTCTCCCCACCTTTTTGAATAACCCTTTTTTTTTTTTTTTTTTTTTCTTTTGCTTGTCCAAGAATTTGGGAGGAAAACTTGAGCCAAAAAAATGTGATTACCTTTTTTTTTTTTTTTTTTTTTTGGGGGGGGGGAGAGTTGTCAGAAAAAAATTTCAGACATTTCGGACAGGTACAAAAGTTAAATCATGTGGTGACCCCCCCCCCCTGCATGGAACACCTTTTTAAAAAAATCAATATGCACAATGGAAACATGAACCTTGATTTGTTCATCTTAGTTGCAAAGCATGTTTATGAAATTGAAGGTTTTTGAAAATTAGAAAGGAATAGGCCTATTTATGTACCAAGGTAATATTTTTATGAGTTGGATTTTTATTAATAGGTGTACCAGTGAAAGAGGGGGGGGGGGGGATGTCTGATTTGGGGGAGAAAATGTGTGATTGTCATTTAGTTCTTTAATAATGATATTTACCAGGGCTCAACACTATCATGCGCCCAGGACACATGAGGTGCGTCTTCACCAGAACGAAGTTCTGCTCTAGCCCGCTATTGCTGATCCGGTAAATTAGCCCGATCAGAGAATAGCCAGCTAATGCTCTGCTCCAGCCCGCTATTTCGCTCGAAAAGTCAGCCCACATCATCTTGGACTTATCTTCAGAATAGCCCGCTTAACCGAAAATCAGCCTGCTCTAGCCCGCTATTCCTCGAGCGTCTTCATCAGCCCGAAGTTAAGCCCGATCCCATCATGCACCTGTGCTCCAACTATCGAAGCACGATTTCCGGTTTCATGGTGTTGTTTGTAAACATCAGCTGTGCGCTAGCGCTAGCGCTGTGTGCATGAGCTGTACACAGTGCACGTACGCCTCTCGACGTCTCCTTCTCCTTATTATGCTGAGGACCACTGTAGTTTCCGGAAGAATCATACTGCAAAATGAAATTACACCTATTTTTGTTCAACATACACTTCCGTAAGTACATTAATGATTAAGGCAGCGTAGTCGAGAGATACCGTATATATTTTGGGTTTGTATAGCTGGTCGGGCGAGCGCGGGTAAGATTTTAAAACCGCGCTTGTTCACTTAAAGTGCGCATGCGCACCAACTTCGGGCTTAAGCTCGAAGTGGGGGTACTTCGGTCTGATGAAGACGCGATTGCAAACTGAAGCTAGCTTCAAGAAAATATCCCTGATCCACCTTGAAGCGGGCTAGAGCAGAACTTCGTTCTGATGAAGACACACCTATGGGTACCCAAAATCTATGTCCAGACCGCCAAAATTGAAAAATTTGAACTCAGGGCTCAATGCATACAGACACTAAAATTTCAGTCCGATCCCCCTATGAAAAAAGTAAGTGTGGAGCCCTGTGATTTACCATGCACCTCTTGAGATTGTGTTCCTGGTTGACATTGAATTCAGTGGGATAATGCACTAAATTATAGAGATAAGGTGTAATGGCTCAGTGTTAAGGAAGTGATCTTATATGTAGAAGGTCCTAGGTTCAAAACCCTGTTGATGCTTGGGTCTCCGACTGTCCATATTGGTAAAGCATTAATCTTATTTACCAAGGCCCTCAGATTGGACTTTAAGCTGTAAGTTACCTGGTTGCTTACCTCCATGGATCTTGGCATTCATCATGGATCCCAAAATTTTTAGAGACTTTTTTTTTTTTTTTACATTTCACTGTTTTTCCATGTCATCTTGCTTTCAGTAAAACTTGAGGCTGATTTTTGTCATAGACCCCAAATGTCAAACTGGTGATACATGCTTTTTGTACAGTTTGAAAAAATGTACCGGTATATCTCATTCTTATTTTTGGTGTTGTTGACAAGACCCGAATTCAAATTTGTGATTAATTTTTTTCTTTGTAGTACTGTTTGAATAAATAAGGATATATTTCACTTTTATTTGTTGTTGATGTTGATGCTAAATGCATACAGTGAGAATATGTGTATTTTTTCTCTTTTTCAAGGTTGCTAGTTACATTAGTCAGCAATGCATCTAGCACAATAGACAAATAACCATTGTGTCACTTCCTTATACATGTGTACAGAATATTGGTGAATTGTTTGCATAGTTTTGAGAGTAATCAGACCTGTTGTTAATGTGTTATTCACACATCCATGTACATGTACATGTATAAATACTGTACCTGTGCTGAATGTAAACTTTGTTCAATAATAATTGATATTGCATAGTTATACACTTTTTTCATTGGGGGGTCAGCGTTAATTTCAGGGGTCCTTTTGGACCATGCCCCAGTTCATGGTTTGAAATTTGGGAATTTAGAGGGTTTTTTTTTTTTTTGAGGGGGGGGGGGGGGTTCATGTACACTAGGTTCTCCCATATTTGACCCTTGTGCAATTATAAATTGTAGAATTTCTTTTGCATGTACAAATTGATGCACAAATGTTATGCGGGAGTTAATATCAATTAATACTATTTGTATGAAGGGTTTTCAGGTGACCAGAAAAATTGGCGTATCTCATGGTTTGCGCGAAAGTTCTCGGGTGACCGTGCAATTTTAAAACAATATCTCATGGTTTATGTAAAGGTACCCGGATGACTGTGCAATATATCTCCATATCTCATGATTTGAGGTGCGCGTGACGCGTAAAAAAGTGAATACGCGTTTAAATACGCAAAGGTTAAGACAATGCAATGCGCGCAGCCCTTGCAAGATGCTTGGGTAAGGACAAAAATAATGTTTTTCTACCTGTGTTTTATGTTGAAGTTAATACAAAAACATAAGCACATGTAATGGTGAAAATTGAGGAACTAGGTTTCATACAATTAATAATAATTGAATGACTTTTCTTTCGTGGGACACAAGGGTATATCGCACTCGCTTTGAAAATATTTCACTCGTCGTACCGACTCGTGAAATATGCTCATAGCTCGTGTGATATATCCTTGTATCCCACTCAAAGCCATTCAATATTATATAAATATTTCCACTTTTTGGCTTCAGTCTTCTTTTGGTTTCATTCAAGAGCAAAAAAAAAAAAAAAAATTTAAAAATGGTGCTACTTACAAAGTGGTCATTTACCTCTTTCTATTTCCTGAAAGCATATTGTGTACACATACACCGGACTCATTTCATTCGGAAGCAAAATTATGATTGATGGATCCATTTTTGCCAGCTCAAAAAGGGAATCCACCTTTCCTGATATGAACAGGATATGATACAGAGCGTACACCTACGACATGAAGTTGCGACAGAGACATTGATAGCTATATGGATGCGGGTGCATATTATTTGCATAATTTGCATATATATATTCACTTTCATATGAGGAAGTGTCCCATGAATTGGATGAAATATAAAAGTGTATATGAGTAGTAAATGCACACATGTATACCAAATACTGGGAGAAACAAAAACTCATGGAAAATATTGATTTTGACATGCTTTATGCCTGGGAGGGAATTTCCTTTGTTTGTTTTTTAAATGACAGATTTGCAGCAGATGGTAGTATTTAATGTACAGTTGATAAGGAAGTATAAAAACCAACAATATCATTTGCATAAGTTTAGTAGATCAGGTCTTTCTTACAAGAATACACTTGAGATAATTGGACATTGCACCATAGTTGAACAAAAAAAGACCATGAAATTTTTATGCAGTTTGTGTAAGGTTGCAGTTGTGACTTCTACACATGTAGCTTTCATTTGAAATTACCACAAGTTTTATGCAATTAAAGATTAAGTTGAGTTCTGGTTATGCAATTACATTGTGAAAGAAACTGTCTCAAACCAATTGTTAAAACAGTTGATCATGTCCAAATAACTGAGATTTCAGAATCATTCAAAATGATAGGATATCTCACTGAAAAGCACATGCACTGCACACAGAAATGGGTATATGGGACTACACAAACATGTGGCATGATTGTTCAGCCCGAACACTTCAGCTATTTCTTATAATATTTTTAAAATGAGGGCATTTGAAGAGCAATCCTTTTCAGGGGACATTTCCTCTATGATTTTCTTCCAAAACTGACATAAAATGAATGAAAATGCTCACTAATTATTTTTCACCTTTCCCAGAACTTCAACCTTCTCTTTAAGACTCTTTGTCCTATCTCCTCTTAAAAGGTTTAGGATTAGGGTTAGGGTTTTTAATTGTATCCACTGGATGAACATATATGAAAATAATGGACGAATAGGACATTTTGAAAATAAATGAGAAATATTTTTATCTACATGTAGTTGGATTTCATGTATCTGTCCCAAAATGCAATTTCATTACCTGAACTCAAAATAAACTTTCACATTTAAAGGTATCGAAAGGTGGCGCTTTGGATATTTATCTACTTTGTCAGCTGGAATGGAAATTATTACATATACTGTTGTGAAATGATTAATTTCGAACATAGGTGATGTTTGTTTGAAGAAAAATGGTTTAGAAATGGCTAAAATGTCAAAAAAAAATAAACACTGAATTACAAGCGCGGTACCGCGCTTGTAATTTGATGTGAAAACAGTGTGTGTAGCAAGTGTGTGCGAACCGCTATGCGCCGTTGAGCCGGGAGCGTCGGGGTAGGTGGTCCTTAGCGAGGGTATAAGGTAACCGTTGATATTCGATCATTTGAATTATTTTACTGAAAATCACCGGAAATCATGAATAGAATACCGGATTATCTCACTCATGTATCTTTTTATTGAAGCCGAACAATATGAGACTATATTTGAGCAGTTTCATGCCAACTTTCATTTTGCTACCACTTCTGTTTATTACCTTTAATGGGATGTTTCACAGGAAGTTCAAGAAACATGGGACATGCGTACTTCTATTCTGAGCATGTATGTGTATGTTTCCCCAAATAATTATTGATCTGAGGTTGATAATCTCCCAACTATAATAGGGAATAATTTATTTATTCTGAAATATTGTCTCTTTAGAACCAGAAGGACGTTAACTCATATCATTTTACACAAAGTTAATGCCCTTATGGCTCCAAACAGACAATATACCTGTACACTGTAAGATGGTGAGAGTAACATTCATTTTTTTACTCTTACAAAAAAAAAAAAAACTAACTTTAATTACAGTGCTACCAAATTTTATTTTAATATAGATATATATAACAAAAATTTAAATTTGTAAAATAGATTTTCAATCATAGTGCCTTTTCGCTTGTTCACTTTGAAACCACAAACAAAGGAAATGTTTCATGATATCTTACTTTCAAATTCATGAATCTATGATGAATTTCAAGGAAATAGATGAACTTTTCTGTCAAAAAAAAAAATGCATAATCAAAATGTGGGCTGTTTGAATCACCTAAGGCAATAGAAGAGTTTTTAAGCAAGATGTTTCCACAGCTGAATTATGCACAATATTCTTTCTTGATTTTTAAAAATGATATGCCTTCTTCCATTTTTTCTACCAACAAGAAAAATATGTGATAGCTGAGAGCGATTTTTCTCAGAAAAGCTGAAAAAAGACCTGCAAAAAAAAAAAATGAAGTTGAAAAATTTAAATTACCCCCCAAAAAGTTTGCTTGTTTGTTTCAGTTGATTGATTTTATTTCTGCGTTCAATAGCATGATAGAAAATATAATAATATTACAGAAAAAATATATAAACACATTGTCAGACATTAACAATTTACTTCTTAAATACAAAGAAAATATGTATACAATATGGGAAATTTACATTTTGTAATTGACAGGATTTGTGAACACAGGAGACTGTCGTCATTAGCGAGTTGCTTGATGTCAATGGCGGCATCAAAAGTAAAAAAGCGACATAGAACTAAAAAAAAAAAAAAAAAAAAAAAAATGGAGAAGAGGTCATGAGGGTGCGGTGCAAGTGCATTAGCGGTGGGGTCAAGATGTATTCATGAGTTGTTGTGTGGATCAATGATGAATAAAATGCTATAATTTTTACATAGATGATCAATGTGGTGGATTTGAGAATATTGATATTAGATTGCGCTTCATAGTCACTTTAAAAGAGTAAATTGAGAAGCACAGTTTAACTGTTATGGGTAGATTATTCCACAAGTCACGTTTCCTTTTATTGTATAAAGCAAGACAGTAAGTACCTTGTATATCTGTGGATGTCTGAGTCTGTATACCATGCACAAACATTACATCTGACAAGGCTGGCTTTCAGTGTGTGGTGATCAATGAAAATATACCCTGTATGCCAATCAATAACAAGCTTCTGATCCACAAAATGAAGTACAGAAATCTACCATGATACGATAAAACAAACGGTATGCATATTGCGTTGACCCTTAACAGATGTTCTGGGCTTAGGCCTGCATACTTGCTTGCTTTTAGATTTGTGCATTATAGTATTAGACTAGTATTTAGAGAGATGGGCAAAAGAAAAAAGAAGATGAAAAAATGGGAGAGGTAGACAGAAAGGAAGAGATATGGAAGAAGGAAGTGAGGGAAGAATACAAAATGAGAGAGAGAGAGGGAGAGAGAAGGAACAAGAATAGAAAGAACTGGAGATGAAGAAAGAGAGATTTTAAGAAAGAGGAAAAGGGAGAAAGAGAGGATCAGTGGGAGAGAGTTGGAGAGGTAGAAAAATATTGAGGGAGAAAGAGAGCGATTGAGAGTGAAAAATTAAATTGATAGGAGACATGGGAGAAAATCCAGAGGAGAGAGGGGGAGAGAGAGAGAGACAAGGTGATAGTTGAAGAGAAGATAAAGAGAAAAGGATTTAAGACAGAAAGGAATAAAGAGGGAGAAATAGAATGAGAGAGCAGGTTAAAAGAGAAAAAGTGGTAGAAAAGAAAAAGAGAAAATGAAAGAAAGAGAACAAAAAATGATATATAAAGAGAGAGAGAGAGAGAGAGAGAGAGCAAGGGAATGGGTAAGAGAAATGAAATGCATTAAAAATGCATTGGATGAAAGAAAAAAAATGGAAGAGAGGGTGAAGAGAAAAACAGAAAGAAAGAGAATGGGTAAGAAAGAAAGAGAATGGGTAAGAGAAATGAAATGCATAAGAATGCATTGGATGAAAGAAAAAAATGGAAGAGAGGGGGAAGAAAAACACAGATATGTCAAGATATGGACAGCGTTACGACACAGGCTACAATATGGAGAGATGAGGAGAGAGAGAGAGAGAGAGAGTGCGAGAGAGTGAGGCATTGATATAGAGAGAAAATATGAAGAATAGGGGAGAAATTATTGTCCAAACTCCCAAATAATGATTTGATTGATGCTCAGTGACACCTAGGACATGGATCATGGATCTTCTCGTCACAGATCATGGAGGGATGAATCTCATCTTTGTTGAATACTTGATACCCATTCTGGCTTGCCTAGTACCTCCTTGTTCAGGCATAGCCTTTCCGTTAGAGCCTGTTTTGGTAAGGATCTTACTCCAAACACCTATTTTTTTCATTTCAGTTGATGAATTTTCAACTACGAAATGCTGTAAAGTTTTTGCTCTAAGTGGAATATTAAACAAATTAGATGTGTAAAATGATTTACATGTATACATAGCTAAACAAGATGTAAATTCCTTAGAGTGACAAGCATACATTAGGGGCATTCACACATAGAGCAATTAGTGAGATTTAAATATCGATATTTGAATTGAGTTCAAAATCTCACCTTTTTCTTGTGTTTGTGTGTGTGAACAATAGTGAGATTTGAATATCGAGAATTTACATGTATATCCCACATTGCACCATGCGAGAAAGAAAAAAGAAGAAGGAAAAATAAAGAAATACATAAGGAAAGAGAAGAAGATAGAAAAAGGAAAAACAAAGAAACACATGAGGAAAGATAAGATAGAAAGAGAAACTACAAAGAAATACTTCAGAAATGAACAGAGGATAGATTAACGGAAGACTAAGAAATACATAAGAAAAGAACAAGGATGGATTAAAGGAAAAGTAAAGAGAATACAAAGAGAAATAAAGAACATAAAAAAAAGAAAAAGAAATGTAAGAAAAAATGAGAAAAAAAGGAAATACCTAAAAATCTTGACAAATGAAATAAAGGAAGAAAAATCATTCCCTGTTCTTTTGAAGGAATAGACCCATTTCATTGAGACTTGAGAGGCTCTGTGAAAAAAAGTATCCAAGAATTTATCTAGGGCAAATTTTCTTTGCAGAAAAAAGATGATTTTTTTTGGTACAAAACATATAAAGTGGTGCTCACAAGGTAAATCACAGATTTTTTTTCTTTGATCAATCACAATATAAGAACTTCATAACTTTCTTGAAATTCATTCGTTATTGGACTTCCCAGGCACAGAAGTCTGTAGAATGCTTTTAAAATGATGATTAATAATATTAGCAATGACATTAATGACATGTTTCGGATGTGTAGTCTGCAGTGATCTTGAACTTGAAGACTCCCCGTCTCCTGTGTTATTCTCCTTCTCCTTCGTCTTATTTGTTTCCCCGTGACCGAGCTTTAACGAAACTACCCAGCATCTTTTTGTTTCGACATTGACCGCCCTCTGCCTGCATCTGAGCGTTAATAATCTAATTGTACACCGTGGGCAGGCGTACACTGGCTCGAATGTATGAACAAACAGGCAGACATCTGTCTCTTTGAGTGTAGTACTTATTGGACAGAGAGAGAGAGAGAGTGTAAAAGGGAGAAAGAGAGAGAGAGAGAAAATCAAAATGAATGTCTTGATGTATTCTTTGCCCCTCTTATCTATTAGAGACAATTTACTTCTTTACTTGTGAAAGAATTGTTGGGCCAATTTTGTAAGCATAAGTCTGTTAAAATAAAGCATTTCATGAATAAATACTCTTTGAAGTTATAAGTCTATACATACAGCATAACTTTGATAAAATAAAGTAATTCTTATTACTCACATATTTCTGTTAATTTTAATTGTTATTAGAGAGTTCCGTGAACATGATTTGAAATTTTGAGACAGGTTTTAAAAATAGACACCATAAAGTTTTTGTTTTGTTTTCAACTTGTACAGTGTGGCTTTTAGAATTTTTAAAGTGTTTTAATCCACTTCTACATTGTCAGGTTACATGTCGTTTTTCTGAAGGTTCATTAACCCGAAGGCTTGTAATTCTGAAAATGAAAAAGGGTTCATATTTTAAGAAGGTTTGTAATTCCAAAAAGTTATGGAGGGCTCTATTGCATTTTTAAAATTACAAACCATCTTAATTAAGAACTCTTCTTCATTTTCGGAATAAGAACCCTATTTTGTTTTTCGGGATAACGAACCTACAGAGTAATGCATCAAATGTTCAGAATTATGAACCCCCTACTATGGATAATTAGTATTTCGGAATTACGAACCTTCAGAACTATGAACCTTCGGAAATACGAGTACCCCCCTCCCCGTTTCTCTCGGACGATTTTTACCCAGATCTTTCAAATATCAGAAACATGAAAGTTCTTATTGGAAAATATTTCCGGAGAGGAGGGGGGGGGGGGGGGGAGGATCTGGAAAGATGTTCTTATATATGTATGTCATAGGCCCTTTGATACTGTTGTACAATCATCAATTCATCTATGCTCATATTTCATATTTCATAGAAATGCATGGATATTCCTGTTTTTAAAACTTCCGTTATTGATCAATCAAATGAATACATTAAAGAAGAAAATAAAAGAAGTGATGAAGTGAAGGAATCAAATAAAGCCTCATTCACACGAGGCGTCATTTCGTGCGTCAGTACCTGCGCCGATCAGTTAACCCATACGCCAGTTATTAAATTAAAAGTATGGTTTGTACTGTTCATTTTGGAATCACTTTTTAAACGATAATCACTTTTTAAACGATAATCGCTTTTTAAACGATAATCACTCTTTTATGACGTGCAAAAGACCCTACGAGTCACTGACGCGGCTCTAACGTCATCAAATGACGCCTCATGTGAGCCATGCTTAGGTCATACTGTACTGTACCAGGAAAAAAGGGTGCATTATTTGAAAAGAGAATGTTGTATGGCCTTAAACCTGATCTTACCAGTGGAATTAGGCTGGACTGCCCCCATACTGTAACATGAGATAGATCAATGTATGGAGGTGTATACTGTGCCCTTGATGTAATGTATATTGTTTCCATATTTTGTTTTTTCACTGGTATAAGTTTACAAGCAAAGAATTTACAATAGAAATAGTCACAAAGGCTACATTATTTTCCCATTTACAGTGTAGTAGCATGCCAGAAATTTAGAGTTTAAAGTAAACTGGTAACTGATTTTGTTTAAAGGTAATAGATAGTTTTGGGAAGCCCTCAAAAACTTTTCGTGAGATTTCTTTGATTTTACTTAATAAATAGCAGGGTACTAACATAACTAAGATGCTGTGAAATTTTTTCCTCCTCAGGTGAAATATTTATCGAATGAGAGGTGAAAAGTAATAAAAATCCCTGGCCCATAAAAGAAGGGATGTAAATTCAAACAACATTATCACATGAGGATTGCTGTGTGTTATAGCATACGCTACACATAGTGCGAAGCGCTGGGTTTATTGTGCGGGGAACCTTCTGGTTGATATGGTCTTAGCATGAGGCAGTGAAAAGCTGTTATCAAGCGTTTCTTACAGATATTTACACTAAAGTTTGTTGGAGATCATGCATGGAATATTAAATAATCTCATACATGTGTCTTATGACAAAAGAGGAATAGTATGTGACTATGCTAAACAAGTTTCTTGCCAGTATAATTTTTGCTGCCAAGACTGTCCATGAGCTTTAAAGAGGATGAGCTAGAGGCAGATCAGACAGTGCAAGAGAGTAGAAGAGAAGAAGTCCGCTAGCAGGAGGAGGAATGCCTCCCTTTAACAGTTTTCTCTAAACCCTTTCCCTCATAACGATGAGCGGCTCCCTCATTCTGAGTATCCCCGATCTCCGGCCGTTCCACTCCAAGATGAATTAACGCTGATACAATGGGGGCGACATGGCACGCCACAATCGATGCACTTCCACGTAGCGGCCAATAGAAGATGAAAAGTACAAGAGGCGATGCGGGTCGGCGGGATGCATAATAGGAGACGGGGCTGCATTGATAGTGAAGATAGAGACGGACGGAGGAGAAGGAGGAAGATTAAAAGGCGCTGTCGCCCTCGTCATATACAGGGCACGCAGGTTATGCTGCCTGGCATGGCATAATGAATTGCGCACACACAATAGACATCCACTGCCTTTCTCCATTCCAGTGTAAGGGGGCATTTTCACAGGATCGTAGCATCTCCTCTGTGTGCATGCCTGCCTTTCTTATAAAGGGATAGTCGATAATCTCCCCTTTTATATTTGAGTATTAAAGGGTTCCATGGTAAATTTAAAGGGGTGTCGTCTATTTAAAACCAAAAGGGAATTAACGATGTGGTTAAATGATATGAATTATAGGGTGATTCAATATTAGAAAGATATGATATGCTGACAGCATTTTTCCAGCCTGATCATACATATGATTAATGAAAATTTTGTATATGGCGATCAGAAAGTACCATTAGAGTGGCATGTAGAAAATGTTTATTAAAATCATCCATTACATAGTGAAATGAATAAAGATAAAATTTGGCATAAATGTGGTACATGAAATCTATGTAATCCAACTCGATATTGAATTTTAAAAAAATCTTGGTACTTATATACAAATTTGAAAAATTGTAACAGGAATAAAAAAAAAATACAGTAGAAATTTAGTATAATTTGGCCAGCTTTAGAAATAATTGGTCATATTTATTGCTTTCCTTTGATTACTAGAAATTGAAGTCGTGACATTTTAATGATAGGAAATGAACATAAAGAATATACATGTGTAAATATCTTTTGCTGATTACATGAAGTATATTTTTTTTTATCCAGGTAATATATTTGATCACGTTCTGATAACCTGTGAACCTCAAATAAACATCATGTATTTGCAACATTTATATTGCTTTTGAAGAAAAGAAATCTCCACGCTGTTCATTCCATGTCAGTTGTGCGCATTATACATGTATGCAGGAGGGCGCGACCCTATCCTGCACTTTCCTCGTCTGGACTGTCGTCCAGCGCATCCCCTGAACGCTTTGCGGTCCTTCTGATACCGCTTGTTCTGCATTCCATCCCCAGCGTCAAATAAAGGGCTTAGATACGTGATTATCATGCATATTCAGCTGCAGTCTCGCTGTTGTCTGCTGATATACAGGATGGTTGTTTGGGGAAATAAAGGGAGGAAAGAGTATGTAGATGATGGAGGGATGGGGAGGAATGAATTTGATAGATCAAGTGGAAGAGTAGTTAGAGCAAGCAAGGGAGAAAGAGAGAGAAAAAGAGACAGAAAGAGAAAGAAAGAGAGAGGAATAGAGAAAGGGGAAAGAGAGAGAAAGAGATGGAGAGAGAGAGAGAGAGAGTTGGAGAGGGAGAGAGAGACAGAGAGAGAGAGAAATGGAGAGATATGGAGAAGGAAAGAAGAGAGACAGACAGACAGGCATAGTGATGGAAAGGGACAGAGAAATTGAGAGAGAGCGAGCGAGAGAAAGATACAGAGAGATGCGAAGAGGAGAGAGCGAGCGAGAGAAAGATACAGAGAGATGCGAAGAGGAGAGAAAGAGATGGAGAGAGAGGGAAGAAACTGGGAAAATGAGAGAGTAAACAAGAAAAAAAGAAGAAAATAATGAAAAGAGAAAGAGTAAGAGAGAGTGGTGGGAGAGAGAGAGACAGTGGAAGAGATAGTAAGAGAAAAGGGAAGGAGAAATAGGAACAAGATATTAACAACCACCTCAATACAAACATACAAAGGCTTGTGTATAATATACCAATCAGTGAAATGGACCTGGCATTATCGAGATTGATTCTCCTCCATTCCGCATGAGTTATAGGGCTCATTAAGAAAACATCTTCTGTTCCATGCATCTCTCACTAGTAAGTGCTCCTCAATATTTGACAAAGCGTTTTTTTGTTGTTGTTGTTGTGCCCCTCATACATATATTGTTTCGGAAAATCAATGTTCCATTGTGCTGTACCTCGAGAAGCAATTAATATTTCAATCATCAGAGGAGAGATTTGCAAACAAAAATTTAGCAATAAAAATGGGCAGTAAAAATTTTAAAGGTATTATTGTTTGACAGTAAGGGTGATTAATACAAGTTTACATTGCTTTGCATATTGACACAGTAATCAGAAGCTAATAACTGATCTGTGTGTTATTTCTGAAGAATGGTAAAAATTTAATATCCATTGGACATAATGAGGAGATACAGTCTTATCTTTTTAAATATCTGCTATCCATATGAGATTTGTCTTTGAGAATCAATCATCTCGTCATGTATGTCTAGAGGTACAGTAGCAATTTTGAAAGGGCTTTCGAGTTTATTGCCCGAATCGATGATTATTAAAATGAACTTGCTCCAATCTTTCAAGTAGCCAGTCTAAGATTGAGAGACAGATAGTAAACATGGAATGAGACAATAACAGGCGATCTCAGACTGTCAAATCTTTTTGGATATGAGACCAGACTGCCTGGAATAAGGCAGCATTAGAAAATCAATGTGCATTTTCACAGTTTGGGCAAAAGGAGGATGATACATCCAAAATTGAAACAGTATTGATGATTTTGAGTATTTCTAGTGGTATATCATTTTCAGGAAAACTCTGTAGCAGTTGCAGGTCATTTGAAAGATTGTAAAGTAAATAAAACAGAGAACATAAAGATTCCTGATATCATTAATATCCTTTGAAAGCCCCCATATTTTGCTTTAAGTGATTTGATGTACATGTAAACTTTTAATAAATACATGCATAAAGATATACACATGAAGAGGACTAGATGTATGAAAACCAAAATGCATTTAGGAATCTTACAGATTGTACTGCTGTCAAGATAGACCAAAATTCATATTTTTTAACTTTCTGTGTGATTTTTGTCTCGCCTGCGTAATCAAAAAGTGAGACATAGGCGCTGCTTTTCCGACAGCAGCGGCGATGGCGTATTTGTCTGATTTCCATGAAACTTGAACACAAGTGTTGTAGAGTATCACAAATAATGTGGAACAAATTTCAGGTCAAAAGTTAAGGTCAAAGGTCATGTTCCAAAAACTTAACCTGAGGTTAAGTATTTGAATTTTTACTTTATTTCAAAAGTATTTGTTTAAATTCTTTGAAACTTGGCATCACTCTTGGTAGGGATTGTCTTCATGTCACCCTCTTTCAAATGAATACCCAAATCTTACATTTTCATCACATTAAAGGTCACCTACTGACAGTTGAACTTGGTTAAGTTTTGGGTAAATTTCAGTTTTGTCTCTACACACAGTACATGTATATACATGTATTGTAACACATGCATTTGACTTCTTCTCAAAGCTTTGCTGGTAGTGGATTTCAACCAAAATTGGCAGGGATCATCCTTAGGCAAGGAGGATCTAAATTAATACAGATGTGGGTACCTACCAATATAGGGGGGGGGGGGGTCTTGGGGGCACCACCCCCAAGAGCCCCAATAATGGCAGTAATTAGATTCATATTTGCTTCTTCTTTAAGCCCTGCTGCAAGATTGTAAGCAAAGTTGGTAGGTATCATCCTTAGAGGAAGGAGAACTCAATTTCTGAAACAGGGTACCTTGCCTCCAAGGGGGCTCAGGGGCAGCACCCCTTAAGTGCCCCTATTGGGAAAATGAGATATTTGTTAAATGCATGGCTGGGTTCGAATCAAACTAGGTAAGTTTGGAGGGGAGTGGTGGGGCGGGGGGGGGGGGGGGGGGGCAAAAGCCCCCCCCCCCCCCAAGAGCCTGTGATTTCAAATTGACATTTTTCTTTCTCTTGTAAAACGTATTGTAAAACGTATTGCCACAGTATGCAGATTGTAACCAAACTAGGTAGGAATAATTCTTAGGTGAAGGAGACTTCATGTTGTTCAAGTATTGTAGATCATTATCTTCAAGGGGTCTGGTGGAGGGGCACCACCCCAAAAGTGTCCCGATGGCAATTATTTCATGTACACATATTCTGCTTCTTTAAAACATACAGCCTGATTTCAAATGAATTTCACCATCCAATAAATCTTACTTGAAGGGATTTAAGTTATTCAGATGGGGTACGTGGCCCACAAAGGGGGGGGGGGGAGGGCTCAGGGGCAGCACCCCTTAAGTGCCCCAACCTTTGATTTTTCACCAAGCAAAAAATTTTCCCCAAGAATTGCGTGATGCAGGCGAGACTGCCCTGGGCATTTCCCTTGTTTGTTGATTTGATGAGAAGGTTAGTTTAGTCCTTTATCAGAACTGAAAGTACATGTACTTTTAAAGACATGCCATGTATTCATAAGCCAGAATAGTGTACCACGGTATTCACCAGTTAGGTATTTAATATGGCAGAATCTTTGCAGAGTCTGTCTAAGAGACTTTCAAGTCTGTTCTTGTCTGTCAGCACTGGCATTCATTTTTAATCAGGTTCCTTTGACATTCACTTCTAACGCCAAAGGTGTAAAAACATTAAAATTAATCGTCTCCTAATGTAGAGTAGTTTAAAAACATGAATAGCACCATCTATAGACCAAAGAAGGCATCAACATGTGTGAGGACATTTGCATTGGATGTATGAGAGTCGTGAACCGTGAATGGTTGGTGAACGGAACAAGTGACTGCGTACCAAGGTATACATGTAGGAAAAGATGAATTAAAGATGGATACGGATGAACAGAGTGCAGTTTGTTCATGAAATAGATTAGAGAGAAGAAAAGACATGTTATGAATAATATCAAAATTTCATTTTCTGGTAGAAAAACTTGGTGTTTATTTTCCCTGCAATCTGACATCCATTCCATTTTTATATCCTGTCAAATCATTTCATATATTCAATTCTCTCATTGTAATTACTGAAAAGTAACATGAAATCTCCCTCACTTTGCATTGATCATTTGCTTCCAAATTTTTGAGGTTTTTTTTTTTTAGCATTCTATGCCAAAATTGTAAACAATTCAACTGCTTTAATACATGACCATGTTTTTTATGTGAAAAATGAAGTACCATAATTCTAAGAAGAAGAAGGTAGCATAAGGATAATAAGAAGGAAGTATAGTTATTAAAGGAAATTTATTGAAGACTAAGCAGAAGACAAAGCAAGAAAGAAGTGATTCAAAGAAAAAGAAACAGGAAAGATGTGAGAATGGTGGGTAGAATAAGATTATATAGTAGGTCAAGAATACCTGAAAAGGAAATAAGATTGATTAAAAGAGGGATGAGCAGTATACCCTACAAAAATTGAAGATAAAAATGGTGGATTAGAAGCAGAAATTGGTTAAAAACAATCATGTCAGCTGGAGGATAAGAGACAAATAACAACAAGATAACTGGAACAGGTATCTTGGGGGTTTCCTCAGTGCTCAAGCGGTCTTTATACCGGTATATTCCCCACCTATATTCCCCACAACCGTTAGCAGCCTGAAAAATGGTATTTGCACTTAAGAACAGGTGTAGCAGACCTCTGAAATCCCACCAGTCAACTCTGGGAGCAGGATGGGTAGAGGTGGGAGTGCTCCTCAGGTTATTCAATCAATGCTCAGTCAATAGCAAATGGAGGGGTCGCCGTGGTAACGGCCACAATGGCATGTAAATAATATTTGGGCTGGCCCTTGTAGTAAATGGCCTGGTAGGGTGGAGGGGATTGCCCTTTTGATATGTGAGAGGTTGTTTTCACACCATTCTGGTGTTGAAAAAGTGTGAGTCATTTCTGATGAAAGTGAAGGTGGGGTCCAGTGTTCAGTTAAATACTTTGATTCCTAGAAACAAATTAGGAAGTGTCCTTGATATTGGGTACATAATGCACAGTCAGAATATCTTTTGGGCAGTGTAGATGCAAACTGCTTGTAAGTAACCTAAGTGGCTGCTGCCTGCTGAGGAAGTGCGACTTTTTAAAGTTTTATAAGAAGAGGAACATCAAATGTTTGTGCATCATTCTGGTACATTTTGCAAACTTGTATTGGGTCTGTATTGAGGATTTCTTTGTTTTTGTTTTTGTCTTGAAGTGAACCTGTTAACTGCTAGTAGGTTTTAATTATTGGGTTGGTGCGAACACGCCTTGCGGCCCTGATGGGGCAGCAGCTCATTGTGGAGTTTGTGAAGATGATGATTGGATGCAGGAGGGGGGCTGGAGGGGAAACACTGGAGGGATGAAAGAGGAGATAGTGGTGATGGTGATGGAGAAGAAGAAGATGATAGTGGTGGGTTGATGATGCTGGAAGATATTCACAGCGATGGTGAAATTAGTGGTACCCGTTTTACTCTGGTGACGGCAAAAGGGGAGGAGGAGGAGGAGAAGGAGGAGGAGGAGGAGAAGAAGGAGAAGAAGAAGAAGAAGGAGGAGGAGGAGGAGGAGGAGGAGGAAGGAAGGAAGGAAGGAAGGAAGAAGAAGAAGATAGTGATGTTTAGACATGATTGATGATGATGATGATGATGATGACAATGATATTAATAATGATTGTATTGTGATGATAAATATGCTAGTATAAAAATGAAAACGAGACACTGGAATTATGATTATGCTTTATAAAATCAAAATGTTGAAATTAGGGTTAGTATTTTTTTATTACATAATTACATTCAAGAACAATGCAATGAAATACATAAACATTTTGATTATTGTGCATAACGTACATATTCATATTATTGTTTGGACTAGGACTAGGACAGGAGCAATCCGGTTCCCGTATTCAACAGGTTAATGTTTTCCATTATTGGTAGCAAATGATTTTAATAAGAAATAGAGGAGGAAAGAAATATTTATGAATAAAGAGCAAAATTCAAAAGGAAAGGAGAATATGAAATTGAGAAAAGAAATGGTAAGCAGACCAAATAATAATAGGATGATGAGGAAAAGATATGTAGAAGACAATTATCTTAAAATAGAGAATTTCAAAATATTTCCCTTTCTGTAACTTTTTTTCTCTTCTGCTCTTTTTTCCCCATGTACTTGTGCTGCTGTACCTACTAATTGTGACATTTCATTTGCTGCATGGATTATCATAATCAGGTAAGTAAATATGACAATTAAAATACAAAATCTCCATTAATATCTATTGAATATACCAGCTTACTCATTTATTCAAATTGATCAATATTTCTTCCAGAGTTGACTTAAAACATGATTAATTTTGAATATATCATTCTTTTAGATTGTTTTCATGTGATTAATTTGACCAGCAAAGACCAGCAATATGATTAATTTGACCAGCAAAGACCAGCAATATGGGTTTATTTCCGCATCTTCGGTGAAAAAGTCTTCAAATCATGTGTTCTTTTTCCAAAGCATCTGTTGAATGTTTTCCACCTTGAATATCATAATTGAAAGGTGCTATGTCAGGAACACTGAAGCAATTTTTTCGGTTTGTCATCATTAGCAATTTTTATTATTATATGAAAGCATTTCTGATGGCAACCACCTTTAATACAGTCATCAGACATTGCTATGTCAGCAAACTAAAGGTATGCTTTTGAGTAAAATTCTGCCTGAATTTTGGATTTGTTAGTATTAGCTGGTCTTTTTCTCAGGTATTCCTCTGATCCTTGTGGTTTTCCAGTGTTTTCTGTCATGATCTCTTTGAATATTTTCTGAATTCTCAGACTACCAATTCCTGTAATGAATTACTTATTCTCTTGGCTAAAGCTGGGCATTGAGAAAATATTACATTATCATCATTAAAAATCTGCTGAATAGTACCATATGACAACAATGGTTTTTATAGCTTGTATGTTTCAAAGTAGTACCAGGAAAGGGGAGGTAAATGATCTAGATAGCTTGTATAAATTTTATGATAGCAAAGAACAACTTGTATACATCACTGAATTGCTAAATAGTACCACACAGTTCAATGGCTTTCGTAATGTCACAAAATGTAAACTGATACCAGGACAACATCAAAAAGAATTGATTGCATAAATCCTGTAGCATAAAAAGATGAAATCTATTGTACTCTTGCTGAGTTTGCCAAGTGATATTGAACTCTGCAAAGGCTTTTCAAAATGATGAAAAAAGACACACAATACACTGACTGGTTGAATTCTATGGTTGAAATATATCCCCCAAACTATTGCATCACTGCTAAATTTTGTATCTGGTCAGAGCTTAAAGGCTTCAGCGATGGCTTTCATTTACAATGAAAAAGGAAGGAGAAAAAGAGACACAAATATTATTGATTGCATAAATTCTAGGTCGACGTAATGTACGAAGCCCATTTCAGCTATTCAGGTAGTTGTCTCACCCCCTCTGGCTAAACGCTTTATCGTAATAAATATTGCAAGGTTTTTAATCAGTATTATCCGACGACGCTAGGGTGTAGAATAACAAGAAGCAGAGGAGCAAAGAGACAGGCACAATGCCCACTGAGGATAGGGCCACCTGCGTGGGGATGTATTTTTTGTGTTGATGATGTAGGCGGTGCCTTCTGTACGAGAGATGAGTGATTAGTTTAAATTGTCTCTTGAGGTGTCCTTATAAATGAGAAAGTTGTTAAAGAATTTTTTTTGTTCAAATGTTTTTGGTGTTTAGAGGAATCACTCATGTGGCATACATTTAATGTGTTTAGAGCATCGATCTCTACCAGTGGATAAAGCAACGCCCCCTACGTTTAATGCGACCATGAGCCAGAAGCTTGCCATGTTTGGGCTCGCAGAAAAACACTGCCTCTGTACTGTTTCAATACAATTTTGTGCATTTTTAGAATCAAATAATTTAGTTGGCGAGTTGGCTCAGTCTGTAAAGCGTCTGCCTGTCGAACCTAAGATCGTGGGTTCGAATCCACCCTGGGCGGATGACTGAAGCCTGCGTTGTGTGTTAACGTCCCCATCCCCTGTTTCATAGATGCAAGCTATGTTACAGTGGAAAACACTCTGTCCCTTGGATGGGATGTTAAATGGAGGCCCTGTGTAAAGGAGAGTCACCACATTTGCAAGTTAAGAACCCACTGTACTATTCGATGAAGAGTAGGGGGAAACCCCGGTGTAGTGGTACACCTGCACATCCCAATCAGTTATATCAGGAGGAGAGACCTAAGGGTTACAGTGATTCAGTTCGCTTTTCCCCTTCCAGGCACAGGTGACACCAAATACTTAGTAATGATAATAAATGATAATAGCACTGTGAAGTGTTTTCCACGAATTAACTGCAAAATCAGGCAAAACAAGTGTCCCCTTACAAATTCTATGCCTGGGGAAACAATGCATGAAATTTTTGCCTTTTATAATTACAGGTATTGGGAGAAAAAATATCTCACTCCAATGTGACTACATTTTGTGAAATTGTGCCATATTTAATTTGGACTAGCCCTATCGGTCATTTGTAAAAATGATTATATATTCATGTTTAATTTCATCCTCTAATAACGCAACAATCAGCTGCAAGTGCTATTTTTGAAATATCTGCTGCCATCTGTAGGCGAACAGAAGTCTGAAAGTAGATGTCCGGCATTATTTTGCTTGGTGTTTTTTAACATTCAAGGTTTTTGTTTTTATCCTTATTTCAGATGGATACATATGAGAAGAATCTAGGAAGTTTTTTTTTTTTTTTTTTTTTGGGGGGGGGGGGGGGGGGGTTGCATGTGTGACCTGACCAGGATAGGTAGGGTCAGAAAATCCCCATCCATTATTTTATAGTTATTCTTTCAGTGATATTGAAGTAGTTCACATATTTGAATAGATATATTATGCAACTTTAAAGCCTGTAATAATCTAAATGAATGACATTAGAGAAAGAAAGCGAAAGAGCTACGTAAAGATGAAAATGAAAAAGAGGAAGAGAGAGAGAGAGAGGAAGGGGAGAGAATGAGAGTAGCAAAGACATAGGGACAGAGAGAAAGAAAGGGAAAGAGCTATGTAAATATGAAAATGAGAAAGAGGAAGAGAGAGAGAGAGAGGAAGGGGAGAGAATGAGAGTAGCAAAGACATAGGGACAGAGAGAAAGAAAGGGAAAGAGCTATGTAAAGATGAAAATGAAAAAGAGGAAGAGAGAGAGAGAGAGGAAGGGGAGAGAATGAGAGTAGCAGAGACATAGGAACAGAGAGAAAGAAAGGGAAAGAGCTACGTAAATATGAAAATGAGAAAGAGGAAGAGAGAGAGAGAGGAAGGGGAGAGAATGAGAGTAGCAAAGACATAGGGACAGAGAGAAAGAAAGGGAAAGAGCTACGTAAAGATGAAAATGAAAAAGAGGAAGAGAGAGAGAGAGAGGAAGGGGAGAGAATGAGAGTAGCAGAGACATAGGAACAGAGAGAAAGAAAGGGAAAGAGCTACGTAAATATGAAAATGAGAAAGAGGAAGAGAGAGAGAGAGAAGGGGAGAGAATGAGAGTAGCAAAGACATAGGGACAGAGAGAAAGAAAGGGAAAGAGCTATGTAAATATGAAAATGAGAAAGAGGAAGAGAGAGAGAGAGAGGAAGGGGAGAGAATGAGAGTAGCAAAGACATAGGGACAGAGAGAAAGAAAGGGAAAGAGCTACATAAAGATGAAAATGAGAAAGAGGAAGAGAGAGAGAGAGGAAGGGGAGAGAATGAGAGTAGCAGAGACATAGGAACAGAGAGAAAGAAAGGGAAAGAGCTACGTAAATATGAAAATGAGAAAGAGGAAGAGAGAGAGAGAGAGGAAGGGGAGAGAATGAGAGTAGCAGAGACATAGGAACAGAGAGAAAGAAAGGGAAAGAGCTACGTAAATATGAAAATGAGAAAGAGGAAGAGAGAGAGAGAGAGGAAGGGGAGAGAATGAGAGTAGCAAAGACATAGGGACAGAGAGAAAGAAAGGGAAAGAGCTATGTAAAGATGAAAATGAGAAAGAGGAAGAGAGAGAGAGAGAGGAAGGGGAGAGAATGAGAGTAGCAAAGACATAGGGACAGAGAGAAAGAAAGGGAAAGAGCTATGTAAATATGAAAATGAAAAAGAGGAAGAGAGAGAGAGAGAGGAAGGGGAGAGAATGAGAGTAGCAGAGACATAGGAACAGAGAGAAAGAAAGGGAAAGAGCTACGTAAATATGAAAATGAGAAAGAGGAAGAGAGAGAGAGAGAGGAAGGGGAGAGAATGAGAGTAGCAAAGACATAGGAACAGAGAGAAAGAAAGGGAAAGAGCTATGTAAATATGAAAATGAGAAAGAGGAAGAGAGAGAGAGAGAGGAAGGGGAGAGAATGAGAGTAGCAAAGACATAGGGACAGAGAGAAAGAAAGGGAAAGAGCTATGTAAATATGAAAATGAGAAAGAGGAAGAGAGAGAGGTGTGGAGAAAAGGTAACAATAAGGAAGAAAAAGACAAATATTGTTCGAGATAGGCTGTGAAAGATAGAGAGAGGGAGAGAGAGAAAGAAAGAGAGACTTGAAATGTGATTGGATATTTGATGAAATCAGGGACCTCTCCACCACCCCTGATTTTGGAGACCCTGGATAATATGCCATTGATACCTGCTATTCCATTTAGGCCATCATTCACTCCTGTTGATCATAATGGGTTCACAGTCATATCCATCCCTATTGAGCTTTGTTCACATGTAATGGGTTAAACTGCTTAAAAGAAATGCTGCAGCAAAATCAAAGTGTGGAATGTGTAAATGAATGGCAGATGGGGAAAAAGAAGCATCTTACTACAAAGGTCCTACGTGTACTAATTTATCTGTGTGTTATAAATGAAGAGCACTATGCTCATTGTTGGTGGGGTGATAAAACCTTGCAACTCAAAAATGTTAGCTTTTCAGGAGAGCAAAAAAAATCTTTAACGATTAACGCAGAAAGTGCATTGGCTACCTCCTTTTACAGATCTCTTGTGGCATTATTTCTTTGTAGATATGTTTTACATGGATTTATCAAAATATCAAATTAATCCTTGGCTAAAAAATTACGAAGAACAAACAATTTGCAAAAAAATGAGTTCAGAGGCTTTATCACTCCTCCCCTCCCCTCCCCCCCCCCCTCACCAATTTATGTCATTTCATTTTGGTGAGGTGGTCTTTTTGGGGCAGTTTATGACATTATGTGTGAATAGGGCTTGAGAGGAGAAAACTATTCCATAAATTTTCACACTGCCTCATTTTCTGACCTGATTTCTGTGATGATAACAACTTCTGTGGTCCAGTGGATAAGTCACCAGACTGTGTAGATCTCAAGGTACGGGGTTCAAATCCCAGCCTGGCACTAACATCCTTTAGCAAGACATTAAGCTACATTTGCCACTCTCGATGCAGGTGGAGTAAATGGGTATCGGTAAGAATTTTTTTTTTTTTATCTTTCAAAGTGGAATATACACCCTTTCGACAATTGACCGCATTTTGTGGTTTGGCTCAATAACTTTTGAGTCAGAGCCGTTAAAAAATAGACCAGATGCCTGAGTAAAAAGAACAAAAATTTCTGCACACGCTAGTTCCACCATGTTGCATTTAGTGCCAGGAATTTTTAAAAGGAGAATAAGCTTTAAAATCTTAAATTGGCAACACATTGAGAGGTTCAAAATCATATTTTTTGGTAAAAACTGGCAATTTTTTCAACTTTTCAACAAAATTCATAGCCATGTATGTTGTTTTCAAAGACATTACATTTTATTAGAACTATGTAGCATTAAAAGAAAAATATTTTTTTCCAATATGAAGAACAAAATGTGATCAATTTAGCCCTTAAATAATTCCTGTCATGAAAGGGTTAAACACATGAGAGGTTAAAGATAATCCAAATTCTGGCTAGGAATGTAAATTCACTTTGTACAAATTTCCATGTGTTTGCAGTGCGAAAAGTTTTAGTCAGTACAGAGTTAGCGTTCTTTTCAGATATTTACACTACAATATTAAAGAACATTTATATATTTGGTAAATTAATCTTTTTTATTTAAGTAGAAAAAAATTTGACACTATTTTTAGTAAGTTCCACTCCCATTTCATTTTCACTACCCCTTATACTGATGATGCGTCTCTGAAGAATAAAGGCTTAAGTTTCATTCTTGTGGAGGTTGGTCGGTAAGTCGTTTTGTCGGTCGGTAAGTCGTTTTGTCGGTCGGATGTTTGGGGACTCCACCCCGGCTCACCCCCTCAGATGGGATACTTGAGTGAGCACTGGTGATTTAATTTCATAGCATGCAAGCTGGCATTTAGAGCTTGGTAGTTATGTACAGTCAACAATATGTTTTTACAGTTATTTTGATATATATATGTATGTTTGCACATACACAATTCTTTTTGCAAATCTCAGAGGCAGGTTAGCCGGTATAGCGAAGTTTCGGCTTCCAACTCCGTGGGAAGGCCATTTAGGTAGCTTAGCGAAACGTCGAGGCGCGTAAGAACGCGGGAAAGACGCATAGAGGAAAAAGTTTTGTATGTGCTTATAAAATTAGAATCAAATATATCAGAATAAAATTGTTCAAATATTTGAATACTAATTCAGCATTGTAATATTTTGAGTTTGCCTTTATAGAATAAAATTATTATTTTGAGCAAATTTGTCATATGCGTCTTTCCTGCGTTCTTAGGTGCCACAACGTTTCGCTAAGCTACCTTATTTATGCCCCTCAGAATAGTTAAACTAGATAGGTGGGGCAATATAAGTGCGTTGTTGTATTATTATTATTATTATCATTTGCAGTATATGAGCAAAACAAATTTCTGATATTGGTCAGTGAATTGAAATTGAAATTGAAATTGAAATTGAAAATGAAACTGATCACCTGGGCCCCCATTTCATAAAAAAACTTGTTATCAGTAAATAACTGCCATATTTCCTTTTCTTTCTGCTGGCAATGTAGAGATTAAGTCACTGACTACCGTTCGCTAAGGTCCATTCTTTTACGTGCAGTTGTCCAAAAAAAGGCGTGGATGGCGTTAACCAGTGTATGCTATGCAACACCCCCTTCCATACAGGAGACGCTTAGTACCTATAGTCATTTGGTTAATTCTCAAAGAAGATACATACTGGTAGGACTAATCTGAGAATGATACTCTGAATTAAAGGGTAATCCAACCATATTAAAAAGCTGATTTGTAGGAAAGGAGAAAAATAAAGATAAAAAGGATGGTGAAAGTTTGAAAGAAATTGGATTAAGATTAAGAAAGTTATGAGTGTTTAAAAGATGAGATCACTATATCTGTGTGAATCTTAAATTGACAATTTGGTGAATCAAATCTTGACGAATTCACGGTCAACTCTCCCATTTGTCGTACACCAAAATGTCATTAAATTTTGGTTTTCTCTTGAACGCCCTTTCCCTCTGGGCGGCAATCAAAATATATTGTAGATAGCATATTGTGAGAGGTTCTCCAAAAAGAAGAAGATCCTAATAAGTTAGACATTTTGAAAATTGACATTGTAGTCCTTTTGTGTGTTGGAGCAAATGGAATAGTTGACCGCTGCTACATTACAGTGACCATACCGATGTGACCAATTTGAAATTCCCATATACGTATAGTGATTACAACTTTTTAAAAAATCATTTAACTTTCTTATTGCTTGTCTGATTTTGTTCAAATTTTCACCAATCTAGTTTGATTTTTCTGCTTTCACACAAATCAAATTATTACAAAGGTTGGATTGCCCTTTAAAACTGAAAATTTAACTCTCAAGTGTTTACTTATTTTAAATGTACAAGTAGATGTAGTGGCACGGTAGTGTTTTATAAAAATGCATGTGTACATGTATGGTATGAATTGTTGGTATCCTAGCTCACAATTTGTGTTTTATTATGTATAAATAGTTGTTATTGATCAACAAATTGATAATGCTAATTTCCTGATTGCATGGCCTTGGGTAGAATATATTCATGCATGTATGATCATTTGCCCAAATTTCCAATCATGCACTTGACTTACGCATTTTATTTTCCCCCTGTTCGTAGCACTTGATTATGCAAATACATGATATGATCTTAGGATATAGGAGCTTGCATTTGTAGCTTTCCAGGGTGTAGTTGAATTCTTGTAAGCAAGTTTCCTGGAGAATCATTAGCCAGAATCTGCAATCGTAGGCAACACACTGCACTTGACTCTGCATTTTATTTCCCTTTTCGAATAATGCTGATGCATGGTATGAAAACAGAGCCATGAAAAGTGATCTTTCTAGATTATGTGAAATGTCAAGAGTGTCTGGCTGTTTCCCCGGCAGTCGTGCTCAGAATGCACTCAGCTGTGATTGGGTTCCCTCATCGGACAGTCGCTGATGTTGCGTGTCGTGCGATGGTCGATTGAGCATGTGGCTGATCAGCGTAGCCTGAACTGATGATCTTTGGCGCAAAGTCGAAGCAACCTGATGCTAGACAGATAGAGAGAGGGAGAGAGAGAAAAAAATAAGGGAGGAGAGAGGTTGAGAGAGAGAGAGAGAGAGAGGGTGAGAGAGAGAGAGAGAGAAAGAGGGGAAGGGATCTTGTTTGTAAGTTGCTAGGGTTCTGAGGAACCCTTCTGGACCATGTTTGCGGACTCTTGTGGACTCGCCTCTGAGTCCCCATCCTTTAATTGTCCATCTGTCCTACTGTTGCCTCATATGTGTACTTAAGGCTTAAATGACAGACGTTCATTAGCTAGCTATACCCCTTTCCCTTATCACAATATTTGTTTGAAAGAAGAGTTGTCTCAGCTACCAACTCATCTTTACTGTCTGTCAGTTCTAACCGGTCTGTAAGTGTCCACCTTCTTCTATGGACTCTCACAAGCCTGTCCTTTCTCCCTGATAGGGGGTTCATTCACCTGTAGACTCACAGGGGTCGTTACAGTAAATTGCCGAGTTGAGGAGATAATGACCCATGGTGTACTAAATATCAATAACATGCCCTCATGCGTGTCGTGTCGTGATTATTAATATGCTCTAATAGCGTGAAAGGAATCCCTCTACTGTGATCCACTTCACTGTTGTGACTTTTCATGCCTTTGCAGAACGTGTATGTTTAACTATATCTACAAAGTTTGTTGATGGTAGGTGGAATAAAGTCTTCCAGAATATTTTTGGAACATATGCAGTACATTAAGTTGAACTTTTTTCCTGGAGAACTTTTAACTTGTGGAATCTACGTATTAAGACACTTTTCCTTCTTCTGTACAAGAGAGAGAGAAAGCCTTTGGAAATGTGATTCAAAGATGGATAAGTCTGGACCTGGGAAATAATATTACGTTTCTTGATTAGCTTTGAGGTCCTTGAACATTATATCTTGTACCTTGTAGGAATAGACCCATCAGCAGCTCACTGTGGAAGAGTATTTGGGATGAGTGTCAGTCGGGCAGCAGTGTCAATGGTTTGTGATGCAGCAAGTGAATAAGAGGAACTGTGCAGTGTGTGCACACATGGTGCACTGAACAGTTTAAAACAAATAATTTTGTGGTTTAAAAGACACTGGATTAGTGAATAATGTTTACAGCATCTTGGAACCAAAAGCCCTGCCTATCTTAAAGGTAATGTACAGTTTTGGTATTAAAGCCCTCAAAAAACTTTTTTGTCAGATTTCTACGATTTTAGATAAATAAATAGCAAGATAATAGCATAACTAAGTTGCTGTGAAGTTTTGTCCTCAAGTTAACAAGTGAGTGGAAAAAATTATTTAGATACCCGGGCCGGGATCTAAACTCATACAAGGGCAAAATTGTACTCCAATGTGTACACATATGTATTGACCTATTGGGGACTGTGTGTGCTATACACACGCTATCTCCTTGCAAAGCATGGAGATTGTTGTGCGGCAGGCTTTTGAGGCGGAAGAGTCCGAGCGTAGGGCAGTGTATAACCGTTATCTCGCATTTCTCACAGATATTTATGCTAAAATTCACTGGAAATCATGATTGGAATACCAAATGATCTCATACATCTCTTTATGCAAGGAGAACAACATGAGAATATATATTTAACATGTTTGTTTAACAGTTTCCTTTTTGCTACCAAAACTGTAAGTGAGCTTAAACGTAATCTTCAACAGGTACACATGTACATGTAGTTTATACAACAGCACTGCTGAGTAAGTTATATTCTTATTAATCTAGCATGAAAAGTAATGACTTTAGGCCCGTTCACACATGACGTGGCTAACTGCTGCAGAAACATAAAGATTTTTTACGTGTGAAAGGGCAAGTAGGGGTGAGAAAAAAGTAACTACGCGTAACAAAGGCTGTAATTGTACTCGATTATCTCTGTGTTATAAGAAGCAAGAAAATGAAGCTCAGTATGATAAAGTTGAGTACTGGTCATTGTGAAAGAAACTGTCTGAAAGCAATTGGGAAATGTTGATCATGTCTACATAACAATTGGTGTATACTGTGAGGTTTTGAAATCATCAGAATGATAAGAAATTAACCCAATTTGATGAAAAGCACACAACAATGGGTATATGGGACTGCACACACACATGTACATGTAGCATGAATGTTCGGCCTCAACAATTCAGTTATTTCTCATCATATTTCGATTATGAGATCATTTGAAGTGCAGTCCTTCTCAGGGGACATTTCTATTACGATGTTCTTCCAAACAGACATAAAAGAAATGAGAAAGCTCACAAATGATTTTTCCCCTCTCACAGAACTTAACCTTCTCTTCATGAAGTCATTTTACTTTGCCATAGCCAGTTGTTTCCAGGAGGTTTGCCAAGTCACATGGGAACAAGGCTTATAAGGAAAATGTCCAGCTTGTATGAACGACCGGTAGCTTATGCATGATAGCCTCAAGATAGGACTTTCATGCTTTTTGGATCAAAACTTGAAATTGACTGTTGCCATAGCAACTGCAGGATCTTCGTCTCTGGTTACATCTATCTCTGTATCCCCTCCCATCTTTCTTCCATCGTCTCTCTCCTCTCCCTTCCATCTCCGAACTCTCTTCTGATATAAATTTATCTTTCTCACTAGCTTTCTCTATTATATACTCTCTCTCTCTCTCTCTCTCTAATTTATTTATTTTTTCCTACAAGAGTGTGTATGAGTATGTAAGGGATAGGATGTCCCCACTATCTACAACTCTCTCATCTCTCTCTCTCTCTCTATCTCTCTCCCTCCTTTCTTTCCCATCTCTCTCAGCTCTCCCTCCTTCCCTTTCCTTTTCTCTCTCTCTTCCATCTCTCAGTTCATTCTCATTCTCTTACTAACTTAGTCTTACTCTTTCCATGGACCTACTCAATGCTCTTTCTCTTGAATTTCTTCAAAACTGCTGAAGCGTGTAAAAGATAGAATGTCTCCTCCTCTCTCTGGCACTCTTTTTGGATTTCTAATCTTTGTTTCTCTATCTCTTTAGCCCTCCTTCGTTTCTATCCTCTAGCCCTTGTCTTTTTCTTTCTCTCTTTGTGTCTCTTTGTGTGTCTCTCTATCTTTCTCCCTCTCTCTCCCTTGAGTTTCTTCCTACCTATGTTACAGATAGAAAGGTTCTCCCCTCTCTCTGTGTCTCTCTGTGTCTCTCTGTATCTCTCTTGCCCCTTGGCTCATCACAGGGAATGCAAGCGTAAGCTATCCCTTGTCTGCCAGGCTTTTTCGTTGCGCCTCTCGACTCGCTGGAGAATTATTTTCCCTCCTGCGTGCATCTCAGCGCGGATTATCCCACGCCACACATTATAGAGGAGCAAGCAAGCAGGTGATGTACACAGGGCAAGGAGAAATAGAGTTTCCGTCTTACCGAGATATACCTACCCGCTCTTGTAATGTTCTTGTCTGAATTAGCATTTTAAGAAGTCTACGAGAGCCTCCATCTCAGAATCAATACTCTATTCAGCTCGGTGGCAGAGGAAAGTTTTCAATGATCTTTGGATAGGGTGATGGGAGGTTTGCTATTTCAACACTTCTGGAATGAATGAATATCTTTGCTTCTTAAGAACTACTTGCAAGGAGGAGCATGATCATACCTGTTGCTTTTAAGTGTGGTTATTCTTATTCGACCTCCAGGAAATATTGTCTCATGCCCTTTTGTTTTATTGTGCATGGATTCTCCGCCTTTAAAGCGGTGAGTGGCATGATGGTTTTTCTGGGGCATCGCCGCTAATTTGCTTTTTATCAGGTTTCGTCCAGCATGTGTGCTGTACGTGCTGGTCTGTATCGGGGTATATATGAGCAGTAGAAATGTCATTGCCAATGATCACTGTAATTGCATCTGCAGTGTACATGTCTCTCTCTCCTTGAGGTTACTTGAAGCCCACTGTAGTATTACCAACGGGGAACATTGTTCTTCTGTAACAACCTCAGGCTCCTTCCATTAATCAATTACACTATGTTCCGCCCTGGATGGTGATTGTATTCAATTATCAGCCGCTTCACGTCATCGCCCGTCGGTAGCCGCTGGCGAGTGTTTGCATGTTGCATTATAACAATCTTGCATCTTGTTTAGAAAATATCGTCAGAGTTCGAGGAGCTTCTTGTTTGACAGGACTGCTGGACTGGTGACACAGTAATGACCCCTCGATGACACTGTCGTGTGCCCATTTTTACTCACTGATTATTATAAGTAATATATGTGTATTTCAAATGTTGATAGAATATTAGGGTACATGATTAAAGATGCCCTTTAATCTTGGATATCTCTCTGAAAGATGCCCTATGACCTTGGATTACCTGGGATGACCTCTGTTGACGTCTATTTGACCTTCGATTGTACAATACGAGATGTTCTTGAATTAGATGATACTGTTATTTAGTCTAAATGTTCAGTTTGCTAGCACCGTGATAGAAAAATACTTTGAATACTCATTTTTATCTGATCTTCATCCTGAGTGTTTAAATATTTGGCCTTGATTGACCTTTTGTTGTCTTTGGTATTCATTACATTTAAATATCTACTTTCCATGGATACAAACATCGTGACATCTCATGAAAGCTTACTATATCTAGCTAAATATATCTACATTTTTACAGTAAGATGCATATACTTGTTGCATGTTTAATACATGTACTTCAACTTCAGGAAGAAAAAAAATGGGGCAATTGACAAAGAGCAAACAGCATAACCTTGAATGACCTAAGACATGACCTTAGATGACCTCAACTAATCATTTGATGCCACCTCTGAGTTCTTGTATATCAACATCGAGACAGTTCCGATGAAATATTTGCGGTTTGTACTGGCAGCTGAGTAGATTTGTCACTTTAAACTTCCCAGAGACTCCATCCCCTCTGTACTTCTAATCAGCTTGTTGAACTTCTCCCAGTAGCTATTATCGATGACCCGAGATGACCTCAATCGACCCCTCCGGTTGCATTTTTATGTAAAATAGCCTACCCAGGGAGAGCTTGCAAGTGGAGTACTGAGTTCCATGTGAGTCCTTTTTCATAGCACTTAAGCAAAATCCAGCCAGGGAAAGAGGAGTGAGCTATTTGATCTGCTGTTTGTTTTTATTGCTTGGTGATCAGTACTTCAGACTTGATGGATAATATCATTTGATTAGGTTCCTACCCTGGATGACCTTGTGTGACCTTGTTTGACCTTCTGTGACCTTTCATGAATTTTACACATCTTTTCAAGGAGTAGATGTAGAAGGGATTCTTCAGTGAAATGCCAGAGAGTACCACTTGAGTGTGAATTCAAATTCTGAAGTTTATTGGTTTGTGATCATTGGTCCTGACTCTGGATTATATTATTTGATCTGGTGTATATCCCTGGATGAACTTATATGACCGTCCATGACCTCGCATGACCTTTCAGGATTTCTACGAACTTGAGAGTACATGTTCAAGTAGCAGACTTCATCTGTGAGAAAATAGTGAGAGATCAACTTAACCTGAAAATGAGAGTTTCATTATTGTGAGGTAGATAATATTCTTTGATTAGGATAAACCCTTGATGACCTTGCTTGACCTCTCAGAATTTTTACTAACCTCTTAGAAGAAGAATGGAATACTAGGGTAAGAAACCCGAGAGGAATTTAGTGAAGAGTGTCTGCTGATTATCGTCTGCTGATTATCGCTTGGAATACATGTAGTTATCATTACTGGAATTCTACAATTTTTATTTCATAAACTGTATACCCTGGATGACCTTGTGTAACCTTTCTGGATTTTTACGATCTCTGCAGAGTGTGAGGATGTCGATGACCTTTTGGAATATACTGCAATCTTCAGATTATGAACGCCTGCACTGCTACTGCCGATGATCCAGAGGTAGGCAAGCCAGAATTGATGAAGAAATTATGAATTTGATTTAAAAGTAATTTACATGTACCTGTAATAATATCATTGTCTTATATCGTGCCATATGCTGTGGTGCATCTAGTTTCTGATTCATAGGCTTATGAATAATTACATGAGTCTGGCTGTAGCGGAGTTGCCGTGGTAAGGTGTTTGGATTATTCAAGGAATGTATTCCATCTGTAAAATTTCACCACATCTGAATGAGGAGTAGCAAATGTAGATATAAATCTTGCCCAAGGGTGTTAGTGCTGTTGCTGGGATTTGAACCCTGTACCTTTTGATCTACAGTAGTTACGTTCACACGATGGGAGCTAAACTTAAAGTTTCGCTTGTAGTTTCAAAACTTTAAGTTAACTTGTAGTCATCTTGTAGTTTCAGCCAGTATGAACGGACTCGTAGTTTCGAAACTTTAAGTTTACTTGTAGTTCTAGAACCACAAGTGAGCTTGCGGTTAAGGCCGAAACCACAAGAAGCAAGGAAAGGGGGGGGGGGGGGGGGGGGTCCTCCATTGCAGTTACAGCCCATGTGAACAGAATAAGATTTAAGTTTCGCAAGCTTGTGGTTAAGGATGACCTGGCTGTTCATGTTAAATTTCCGGGTCATACCCTTCGCGCGAATTATGAACACAGGATCTGTATGTGTACTGCACACACAATCGATAGTATTTACTTCCGGGTTTAATCACAAAGATCGCTCAGCTTGTAGTTTCAGCTCGTTGTTTCAGGCTCATGTGAACCCTTGTTGCCGTTAGGGAGTCGTGGTTTCGTTAACTTAAAGTTTCGCTAACTTAAAGTTTCAAAACCACAAGTCCCGTATGAACGTAGCTATAGTGATGTTTGTTTTGAACAAGAACTGATTATTTTTTAATGTACTGGGGGTTTCCCCTTGAAAATGAAATGCCACATGTTGCCAAGATATTTCATCCGTTTTATCACTTTTCTTTCAAAACAACATTTGCTCACATGTTTTTGAATTTATGATATATTATCTAGAGATAGAAAGAGAAAGAGAGAGAGAAAGAGAGAAAGAGGGAGAGAGAGAGAGAAAGAGAGAGAGAGGGGGATAAGGCATCAACAACTTTCCATCTACAGTATCAAGAATGTTATTATAGGACATGTTATAATACTCAATATGTATATATAGATTGTTTTGGGGGCTGTTTTGGATCCAGTTCTTAACTTCCATGTAACACAGCTATTTTCCTAATAATATTTCTTATGAAAAGATCGAAAAAAAAGAACTTCCTTTAACTCCAGTATCAAAGAGAAATGTTATTCCAATCATGAAAGAAAAGTGCATGTGTAACTTTCACAGTGATGATAAATGACTCAAATGATGAGTTATCAGACAGTGACAATAAAAAGTCCATTAACTTAGCAGAATGTGTATGGACTTACGTCTCTCTTGCTCTCAATTACTGATACAATTGAATGTGGCATATCTTGATAAATGGTGGTATCTAACGCTGCTAAACATTGCTCAAAAGTGCAATTAGTCTTTGCTAGATGAAAATATGGCAAATTTACAAGGGTTCATGAGGCAATAAGGCGATGATAGAGCTTTTAGAGAGAGAGAGAGAGAGAGGGGGGGGGGGGGGGGGGGGAGACCAACTTGATTTACTATCCTGTTGAGAATTTCCCAACAAGGAATTTTAAGAGGTTCTCGAAGTCCTTCATTTGGAGAAAGTGAAAGGTGTCTTGCCTCCTTTTGAAATCTGTTTATGTTAAGGGAAAATGTTAATGATCAAAAGAATTATGAAAAGTGAGAGATCCTCAAATGTGTGGAAATGTTGAGCTCACATCTCCTTTCAGTATTGCAATTTGTACCCAGGTTGCTCAACTCAAGAGTATCCATTTTCTGATATTTCTCAATGCTGATGCTACAACAAGCCTTTTTTGTGGGAGACATGTAAGAAATACATGTCTGTTTCTTAGCTTAGAAAGTCACTCAACACCTCTGTCAAGTTCAAATGCATGTATGAATGCTAAACAACTCCTCAAACTGTCAATATGTCTCCTGTTTTGTAAGTCCACCTGTTCTGCTGTTTTGTTGCTTTTCATCATTTAGCATGAAATTCAAGCAACTTGTGAACCGTTTCCTCATGGTAATTTGTCTGAATTTCCGCATTTGTGTATACACCTGTCTTCAACGTAGAGAACTATTGTCCCCCAGTTCTGATGTGTGAGCTGTCCACGTACCCCTTATCGTAGAAAAGCATTTGAGTGGCATATTGTCAACAACTCTCTTTTTTATTCGAATATGATTATGCAAAGTATAGGAAAAGGAGTAATATTTTGATATTTGAAAGCTTAGCAGGATCTTCATAATTTTTTTTTTTACATCTCATCAAAAATATATAAGTATACTGTTTATGGGAAAAGATATTCATATTGTCAGCACTTTCGGAATGTTGAAATTAGGAGTTACATGAGATGGTTTGAGTTTTTTCCTATTAAATACTTTATGCTGATAATGGCAAGTAAAATTAGTCCTGTGTAATCATTTTTCCTAAAATCAAGCACTAAAATATCATCTTGAAATTAAATTGTATTTTCAGTTTTTCTATAAATCCAGCAAATATATAATATAAGATGGAAACTGATATGAGAATACTAGTATTTTGAGTGGGATTTCAGTTTTTCTATAAATCCAGGAAATTACCTAAAATGTATGAATTTAATCAAAGTAGACATACATGTAAAACTGCAATTATTGAGAACAGCAAATCTATAATATATAGACAGAAAATGACTTTAGAAAACTAGTATGTGGATTGGGATAGCAAACCATTGATATAAGAAGAGTTTATTGTAATAATCAGATAGAATTTATTAAGGGGTACCAATCACCCAAAAATATTTTGCTTTGTACATGTATATTAGAGATGCCATGTCGTTATACTGTCTTCAAAACATGGGCTTTAAATATTACTTCTAGAAAGAGATATTGCAAGTTTAATTACACTCTCTATAATATAAGCGTAAAAGTGACTCGGGAGTAAACAATTTTACGTACCCATACATGCTTGCCAAGATAAGGGATCGCGCGGAACCCAACTTGGAGTTCGGTTCCGTGCGCGCACCTTCATGTTATCCAATTTTTTTCAAATTTTCTAAAAAGTTCGTAACCATGTATATTGTTTTCAAGACATTATATCTTATTAGAACCATGTAGCACTAAAAGAAAAATAATATTGTTGCCAATTTGAGGAAGAAAATTTGATCAATTTAGCCCTTAAATAATTCCTGTCCTGAGAGGGTTAAAGTTCTTTGAGGTTGATTTTATACTTTCTAGCTGTACACAAATTATTTTGTTCAGGTGATTGGTACACTTTAAAATGGCATTAAACTGGCAAAACTTGAACAGCGCCACCTTACAGTAACGGCTAAATTGAGATCATAATTTGAAAATTAATTGCATTTTATTTTGAATTTTGACAAACAGATGTTTGGAAAATAGGCACATTTTATATTTCAAACTATTATTTTTGACGTTGCACATATGGAAAATTGCCCACAGATACATTCTAAGCTTCTACAAACTAGAATGGGGCATGATGGGAAAGTTGGAGGCACAGACACTTTTCAAATCCTGTTGAAAGATGGCGCCATTTGGAGCTTCAATTTACTGTCACTTTAAGATCACCCCAGATCCTCCCTTTTGCAATATTCATAACTTTTTTTGTAAAATCTGTAATTTACATATTACTCATTGAGAGCCAGAGAGGCATTAGGTTATTGGCAAGATTATACGAATTAATGCCCTACTGGCGCTCACATGTGATGGACTTGTCATACTAATGGATTCAGCATGATTTCATGATTCATAGCTTAAGAATTTTGATATATTCTTTAAAAAGAATTTTCATTGAAGTTTCTAAAGAGTCATTCGCCAATGATTTGTACATTGAAATGAGTAATGAGACCTGATTGATTTGATATGTATTTTCAATATAAATTCATAAGTGATAATCATTCATTTGACTTATGAATGAAGAAAATACACCTCTGTATTGCCAATTTGTTGTTCTGCTGCCTATTTGAACACAGTGATCAGCATTTTGTTGAAAGAGTAAAGATTTAGTTTCTTTTTAAAAAAATGATTGGATGGCATATGGAAGAATAAAAATGTACTCAAATATTATTGAAAGGCATTGTTTTCATTTTACTATGCTACATTGGATTAAGAACTAAATCAGTATGGGTGAAGCAATGTATAATGTGGTAGCCATAGAGTCTGTCTGCATATTACTACATAATTAAGTTAGCATATCTTTGTTATTATTGTAAATATTCTCTACTCTAGTAACTCTATCTACACTCGTCTTTATCTTTAAAGCTACATGTAAGGTAGTATTGTATGGATTTTTAATTCAAATGAAATTATACTTGACCTATATCTTTTAGATTTTTATTAATGAATCCTCAAGCAAGACACTGTTTGAAGAAAACTCCAAGATTTTTATATGGTTTTTCAACTTTCTGAAAGGCTAATATTAATGCAGTTTTAGCAGTAATAAACCCTGAAAAGTATTGAAAATAATGCTATTTTTCTTTATACAGGTTCTAAATAAATCCTTTTGCATTCATAATCTAGAAAGAGAGTTCACTTAGTTTTGTGATATAAAATCTTTGTTTGTGAATCTCTTTTGGAGTTTTTGGCCTTTTTTTAAAAGTCAAAATAGCATTGAATAGATTTTAAAATAAAATGGGTTTAGTCTTGAAAAATCTACAAAATTATACCAATAACCAATGAAAGTGAGTGAGCACCTTTCTAATTTTATGTTAAAGAATTAAATTTATTTATAGAAACATCTGTTTGTCTCTTGATGTTTGTATATGAATTCCCAAAATGGATTAATGCCCTTTTTGCAGCAGACAAAATAACGGCTTTCCCGTGATTTTGATGAGAGTTGTATACCAGTACACTGGATTGCCTTTTAACATTGAAATGTATGCTGAAGCTTGAGTTAGGTTCACACGAAGGGAGCTAAACTTTAAGTTTTGCTTGTAGTTTCAAAACTTTAAGTTAACTTGTAATTATCTTGTAGTTTCAGACTGTATGAACGGACTTGTAGTTTCAAAACTTTAAGTTTACTTGTAGTGGGTGGTCCTCCATCACAGTTTCGGACCATGTGAACAAAATAAACTTTAAGTTTCGCAAGCTTGTGGTTAATGGTGACCTCGCTGTTCATGTTAAACTTCCGGGTCACACCCTTCGCGCGAATTATGAACACAGGATCTGTATGTGTACTGTACACGCAATTGGGAGTCTATTTCCGGAGTTAACCACGACGATCCCTCGACTTGTAGTTTCAGCCTCGTTGTTTTGGGCTCGTGTGAATCCTTGTTGCGGTGTGAATCCTTGTTGCGGTTAGTGAGTTGTGGTTTCGTTAACTTACAGTTTCGCTAACTTGAAATTTTTAAACCATAAGTCCGGTATGAACATAGCTTTGGTGATATGTTTTCACTGCAAATCTCTGACAAAACAGCTATGTATCAATTTCATCAACAGGTATAAAAGTGTGCGTTGAATTTTTACCCACCCTTTTGGATTCCATTTTGGAAAGGGCAGTTGCATTAGATTTCACAGAATTTTATCCGCAGTGTAAATATTGCTGAATATTGCTGAAAAGAAAATATTGAACCATATGTGCAACCTAGATATAATCATTGCACATATGTTTTTACACAAAACCTGTATGAAACAAATGTATTCCTTCTTCAACAACTAAGAAAATGAAAATTTATGACATTTTCTGTACAGACCAAATAGGAGAGGAGTTCGCAAGATACGTCAAGGAGGTGCCAGTTTGTGTTTGATTGATCACAACTTCAAAACTTCATATCTTTCTTATTTCTTGTGTGATTTTCCTCAAACTTTCACTAATCTGTTTCTCTCATTTTTCTGCTTTTGTTCAAATCAACTGAAAACAATGGTGGAATTCCCCTTTAATGGCGTCAGGGAAATCTGGATAGCATCTTAGCACACTATTCTGGTACTTACTATTTATTGACCAATAACTGTAAATAATTGACAGTCTAAATATTGCAGGGGCTCCATGTAAATTTCCCCCAACTACATAGTCAAAATGTCCCCATAAATTTCAGGCGTAGTAGTAGTACAGCATGTATGGGGCTACAGCATGTCTGGTGATTTTTTCAGACTCGTTGTGTAAAACCAAACGATATCCCTGAGTGGATAGATTTGGGTCCTTTCACAAACATTAACATTTTCTCTCCATGCTTGTCCATTTCAAAATTTTGGAGATGGTTTTTTAGAAAGGGCCTTTAGTCCTAGACTAGTGACTGGACCCCATGAAGAGAACTAATTGGTTGAACTTGGCAGACCTCTGCATTGGGCCAGGACCTTTGACAATGGACCTGAGACTGACTGGTCCCAGGCAGGTGGTCAGATTGAGGTCAAGGTCTAAGGGTGAAGGGTCACACAGTTGTTTTGGGGTAATATGTACAGTTCTATTTGCAATCAGTATACTGTATATGAAGATGGAGTTCATAGCTCTGTGGTATAATGAAAGGGGATCATTTAAACCCATGATAGGTTTGGGCTTACAAGCCCCCTCAAATTATTCACCATTTTGCAGGGGGGGGGGGTGGTTACAGATAGATAGCAAGATATTAAAACAGTATGCATTTCGAAAATGGCTTATTTGGCCTGGATTTGGCATTCCATTCACTTAAACTTCATAGGAAATCATTGACGGAAGAGTTTCATATCTGCTCTTTGTTTCTTCTTACACAAGTTGAACAAAGTACCATACATGGACCTGTCTGTATGATTGATAGGTGTACCCTTATAGGTTGAATTAGGTTATGTGCAACTATTTTTTTTAAAATTTCAATCATTAATAACTAATTTTTAATGATTATTTCATAAAACCTGGAAAATTTGTATAGTAGTACATTTCATATTACAAAAACAACAGTCACAAATCCAGACATTTTTAAAAATTAGATTACAAGTAATGTTACCTGATGGCTTTAAGACAAGTATACATACATACAGCCTAAAGAAGTCTACTCATTATAATGCATTGCCTACGTGTACAGTCCCAGTAGCTGTCTGTTTTGGTGTGTGAACCCCATATAGCCTACGCATTTCTTGTTTTTGAGGATTTCAATTTGTATCATCCAAGCATGTATCCTGTTCAGACGCAGTTGTTTTTCTTTGCAAGCGAATATATGCTATCCGACCAACCACCACTGTACAATCATCCTGATTACGATCTGGCTTTCCCCCCTCGAGCGTGAAAATGAATTTCATCGAAGATTGATGGCTTGTTGTTTCCTCTCATGAACTTTCATTGAAGCCATGTACAAGAATTCTAATCTCTCATTATTCCCCAAAACACTTTCTTTTTTAACAGAAAATGCAAAGCAAAGTTGGCAGCATGTTATAGCAGGGCAATCCAAGCTCTTTTTTCCCCATATGTTACCAACCACATCTAAGATTTTAGTATATCTGGGCCCTGTTTCATAAAACTTGTCATCAATGACAAGTTGCAACAACTGTTATAAGCTACTGAAATCCTTGCGTCTGATTGGCTGAGAGCAAATTTGTTGGTAAAAACCACTCACAAGACACGCCCCCCAGATGACAGTATCAAGCTAAAGCCCGATTAGAGCTTCGATCATACAAAATATCTAGCGAAATGATATTTTTATTCACTTTATGTTCACAATTCAATAATACAATTCCATAATACATGGTAACGCATGGGATATACCCTAGACTTGCCCAGCAGTAGACATTATTTATAGCATGGTATTCTGATTTTAACCCATTAGCTACGTTCATACGGGACTTGTGGTTTTGAAACTTTAAGTTAGTGAAACTTTAAGATAATGAAACCACGACTCCCTAACCACAGCGAGGGTTCACATGAGCCTTAAACAACAAGCTGAAACTACAAGCCGAGCGATCTTTGTGGTTAACCCCGGAAGTAAATACTAACGATTGTGTGTACAGTACACATACAGATCCTGTGTTCATAATTCACGTGAAGGGTATGACCCGTAAATTTAACATGAACAGCAAGGTCATCCTAAACCACAAGCCTTCGAAACTTCAAGTTTATTCCGTTCTCATGGTGCGAAACTCCGACGGAGGACCACCCACTGCTCGTGGTTTCAACCTTAACCACAAGCTCGCTTGTGTTTTGAGAACTGCAAGTAAACTTAAAGTTTCGAAACCACAAGTCTGTTCATACGGGCTGAAACTGCAAGATAACTACAAGTTAACTTAAAGTTTTGAAACTACAAGCGAAACTTAAAGTTTAGCTCCCATCTTGTGAACGTAACTATTGCCTACGGAACCGAATGGTCACTGTATTAACCCTATGGGAATTTGAGAATTCAGTAGTCAACGGGTTAACTATGAGAAAAGCAATGATTGTCGAATGGAATTACTTTTACCAGCTTATTTTGTTCATAAAATTACCAAATATGTGTAAGGGCGAAAAAGGAACACGTATATATTTCTTTTATTATTACATTTTTCTGAAAAACACTCATGTATGTGAAAAGACTATACATGGACAGAAACTACATGTATGTTTAATCGGAGTTGCCACTTTGATGAAAAAAATAGTGACTGAATTTCTCTACATGTTGTCAATTTTAATGGTTCTAATGCTTTCATTTTGAAAAATTCCTGGCTTACACACCATATGGTGGCACAAAGAAAATAGACATGAAATGTGAAAAAATATTTGCTCTTTCAGCTTCATCTGGTAGGTCTTTATATACAGGGTGGCCCAGAAAGAATGTAACACCTGAGATCTGCAATTTTAACGACATCGTTGTATATCAGTAGTTCTTATTTTATTGGGTAGGAAATTCTTCTCCGAGTAAAATGACACCAAGATCATCAATTTAGGGTAGGGCGTTTTGTTTCTACGGCTATTTTTGTGTAGTAGTCATGCTTGAAGCAGCGATAATTATATAGATATGAAGGCTTTTCAAAGAGTCACCTTTGTTGACAAATGCATGACTGCTCTCGCTTTAAAAACAACAACAAGATGAATGAAACAGATTATATGGAAAGCAGTCATGCATGCATTTCTCACTGCTTCAAGCATGACTACAGTTGCAAAAGTAGCAAATATTGAAAATGACATTGCCTCACGAAAATAGCCCTAGAATCAAAACGCCTTACCCAAAATTCATGATTTCGGTGTCATTTTACTCGGTAAGAATTTTCTACCCAATTAAATAAGAGCTAATGATATTGTGTCAATGATGTCATTGAAATTGCAGATCTCGGTCTTGCGTTTTTTTCTGGGCCACCCTGTATAAGTTTATAGGGTTCAGAATAAAAGGTTCTTGATCAATCTGCCTGCAAAACATGGGCAGTTGTCCCAAATGGGTTAATGCCTTCACAGAGCTTGTATTGCTGGAGATGGGGGAGTGCATGGAATAATGAAACTTTGCTTGGCCTCTCGTGTGTAATTTGGGTGCAAAGAATCAGTGGCGTTCTGCAAGGAGATTGATTGTTGGGTTTAATAGAATTATAGTTGCTTCAAGTTGAGGGAGAGAGAGAGGTATATGAGAGGAGAGACGAAAGGAGAGATAAGGAGAGAAACAGATGGAGAGAGAAGAGAAGGGAGAAGATAAACAGATGGAAACAGAGAGGGATGGAGAGAGTACATAGGAAGAGATATGTAAATAGAAGGGGACAGGAGATGTAAGGGGGACAGACAAATAATTCAAAGAGGGAAAGATCATACAGAGAAAAGAAAAGGAGAGAGAGAGAGGGGAGAGAGAGAGAGAAGAGAGAAAGAGAGAGCGAGAGAGGAGAGAGGGAGAGAGAAGAGCTACATGTATATGTAGGTCATGGAAAGGGGAGAAAGTAATGAGATGCTCAAATACAAATAAACGGAAAAGATAGATGAGAGAGGTGGCAGAGAAAATGGGAGATATTATACATCTAGGGAGAAAGGGAGTAAGAGAGAGAGAGAGAGAGAAAGAAAAATATATATAGAGATAGAGAAAGAGAGATGTAGAAACTGCCTCATAAATAAGAAAGGGGGCAGAGAAATTGGGATAGATATATAGAGAGATAGAAGGAGACAATATGGTTGCCGTGATAGAGATAGAGATAAAAATAGGGAAATGAAGAGAATGGGCACCATACTCATCAATATCCCAACCACGTTTTATGTTATCAGGAGCTCCTATCGCTAATCAATCCATGCCAAACTTTTCGCGCCTGTGTTGCGATCGATAGCGTGACTTCTCTCACCATGAGAAGAGATCCTTCTCTGCAAGCTGCCTCATTTTTTTTCACCTGTCCTAGCTGGTTTTACTCCTGAAGAAAAGACGAAGAAGTGAAGAAAAAGGGGTTCCCTACACCACAAGTGTGAATAATATGGTTATGTAGGGTTTAACTTGATTAAAGCGTGCCTTGTTATTAAGTTTCTGACGCGTGCCGTGGAGGAACGTCACTCCCCGCGACGAAGGGCTGGAAAGCGGGGCGTGCGAGAACCTTGATTCAAGAAAATGCCAATTATGAATTTTTTCTCTTCCATCTTTTTAAAATTAAGGTGCAGGAAGTTGTGGAAGTAAAGTATCTATTCTTTCTAAATGTTTGGAGTTCCAGGTTGGCATTTTGAATCACGGGCATCTGTTCTAATGTCTTTTATCCATTACTCTAACTTCTTGCACTTTGTGGATGTGAAATCATGTGATGCCCATCCTGGCCAGTAACATTACAGAAGTTGCAATAATAAAATGAAATATTGAAATATTGAAGAGTTTGAATTATTGATTTTATTGCCTATATGATGAATATGACTTTTGCATTCTGATACTAGGCATATCATTTGCTTTGTTATTCTGCATCCATGCAGGGCCTGATTTATGAAATATTCATAACAAAATAGGATGGGGGTCAGAATGTAAAGGGCCATTACAATTTAGAATGCCCCTCTCCCTCCCCCCCCCCCCCAAAAAAAAAAAGAAAGAAAGAAGAAATGACTGCTTTAAAAGTTCAAGGGAATTAAAGTTGGCTTGAGTAGAAGCGAAAAAGTCAGGATAGTGAAGTTGAGAAAAAACAGAAACAGCATGTATTGTTTTATCTGACTGTTTGTATAATGTAATTGATGGTTTTGACTTGAACTGGGAACTAAAGAAATATGTTTTGGACTGCTTTATAATGTAAAATACACTCAGAGAAAAGAAAAAGGGACACCATCGTTCTAAATTTTCATATAAACCGTCAATAAAATATGATAAATTATATATCAAATTAAACACAATCAATACTCCACCAACATCAATTAAGATCAAGTTCTGAACTTTTACGCTTGTATCGGTACATTCATTTAACTGTTAAAAGGTCTGATTTTGAAAATTGCGAAAATAGAGCAAGGAGCCATTCAAATGTTGTTGAGCATTTCCATCTTGTAGAGTCAAATTAAAACAATGAAAAGAAAAATCATGAGGAACACTTGAATTTAAGGTTGTGCTTGTCAAACCATGCAGTCGTGAGACCACACGTGACATCCAGAGCTCAATCTTCCTCAGTTTTTCTTTTTTTTTTTGGACCAAGGATATCCTACAGATGCACATGTTCATTAACATTTCAATGGCCACTTGCACTTTTTTTGGTCAATTTTCTTAATCAGACCTTCTAACGGTTAAATGAATGTGCCCATCCAAGCATGAAAGTTCAAAACTTGATCTTAATTAATGTTGGTAGAGTATTAATTTTTCTTTAATTTGATATATATTTCATAATATTTCATTGGAGGTTAATATGAATACTTTGAACAATAAAGAGTGTCCACTTTCTTTTTTTGCTGAGTGCGCTTTTTCATCACGATGTTATCCTTCCCTTCGTTTATTGATGAATAATCAGAGGATACCATTGTGGTTGTCATCTGATATGAAATTTCCCAGGATGTTTTTCATTTCTGTTTTCTGTGGCATTACTGCAATGAAATGCAAATTATCCCTAGGGGAAAAGAGTAATTGTATTTCATTCTTCAGTTTTGCATGGTTTCCCCTTCTTTTGAGCAATCATTTATCTAAACTGAAAGTTACAGCACTTCAAAGTTTTGTTCCTCCTTTCGAAAGAAAAATCATGAAATGAAATGGAAGATTCATTTTGATGTGAATTAACAGGGTTACATATTTCTTTATTACCCAAATTAACAATTTGTAAAATTTGATTAGGATTATCTGTTATCACTTATCAGTTGTGAAATATCAATCTTTCTTTTTTTAAATTTTTGTCTGAACTCGTCGCATGCTTGAGGTCATTTGTTGATTTTTCTTCTATATGAATGGGTTTTATAGTCAATTAAATTGTATCTATTAGGGTAATATGGATTCATTTGAAAGTTAAGCAGTAAAATTTTCACCTGTCTGAACTGCGGTTCAGTTGGTTGGATGAAGATTATTTCTTCTATGAAAGGATTTTACATTGTATGGATTATGGTAACATTTCATTGATGTGAAAGCAAAGCAGTCACCTTTAACACTAGTCTGAATTCATTTCTTGCTCGAGATAATTTCTTCTGCACAAATTGGTTTAAGACCTTCTTCCATTGTGTGATTTGGGGTACATGTATATTTGAGTGTGAAATAAAGCACCCTTCCTTGTAAACTTGTGTAACCACGCATCAAATTTCATGCTTGAAATAATTTCTTATACTGTGAATGGGTTTTAAACCTTCTTCATTTGTATCTGTGAGAATTATAATGATTGATGTGAAAGGGAAGAAATAATTTTTATCACCTGTTTGAACTGTAGTTTTCTTGGTTTGCTTCAGATCTTTTCTTCTGTGTTAATGGATGTTACACCTTTCTTGCATTGTTGGTACGAGCAATTTACTCCTTTTTATCGCCCATCCAAACAGCAGTTCACTTGATCTCATCCAGATCAATTCATCTGTGGGAAAAGTTCCAAACTTTCTTGAATTTATATTGATTGCGGTAATACTTGATTGGTGTGAAAGTGAAGCATTAATCTCCATCATTTGATCGCACAGCAGTTTGTGTGGTGGATAGTGCGTTTAATTTGGTGATTATAAGGTGCTGAGTTATGCTTCAGATCCGTTGGGTTCAGAGATGAGTAATTTGCGACTTATCAGAACATTCAAATCTTCTCTCTCTCTTCCTCCCCATCTCTCTCTCTCTCTCTCTCTCTCTCTCTCTCTCTCTCTCATGCTTTTCCGTAAAGAAATGATTTTCGTTTGTGAAGATCTAATGTTGGATTGGTAGACTGTGTGAAAGAGGTACCCCCATACATACTCAAGTTGTATGGTGTTGTGTGGGCCCAGCTGCTGAGGGGGCACTGGCATCATGTTCAGACTGCCACTCACGGGGGGGGGGGGGGGGGAGGGGCACTGTTCTTATTAGATTAATGAAAATGTATTAGGTCATTGATTCTTGTGATGGTGTGGGAGGGGACCTATGATCCTATCATTTAATGGTGGGGGGGGGGGAATGTGTCTCCATGCCTTCCATATCTATGCCAATACACACAGCAGTTCAGGGCTATTTTAGTGCACAAATCTCTGAGTTACCTCCTAAGAAACTCTGACAAATACCATCTTTTATTTTTACCCTTCCTAACATCGAGGAAATACAAAGGAAAATACGAAAAGACAAATAAAAATGGGAAAACCCAAAGCAAAAGATGATATGTAGGGCTGCACATTTCCCGCAATTTGTCTTATTTTCAAAGATAATGTGTCTCACCGCAACTTATTGCATATACCTTAAACAGTCACCACAGCAATCAGCAATGATACTCTAGATGAAACTTAGCTTGTCTTGTCATCATGAGATTTCTATCAGATAAAGGTCTCATCTCGCCACAAATTACTGTAAAGGAGAAGGCTCAGTGCTTGGTATGGTAGCTCGTTGCTAATTGCAATTTTGGTCATTTTCACCAGGTCAGGGCTGGTAAATGAATCGGATTACATTTAGGGCCGCTAATAATCTGCAGAGAATATATGCGTTATTAGAGGTCTCATCATAGTGTTGGGGGGGGGGGGGGGAACAGTGCGAGGGCAAGAGGGCATTTTACATGTAACTGAAATGAGGCAGTGTTTACCTGCCAATTTAAAAGTGATTAGTGATTGCGCTTTTTTAATTTAATCAGAGAAAACCAGAGAGAGAGAGAGAGAGAGAGAGAGAGAGAGAGAGAGAGGAGAGTGATAGGGGGAGAGAGAAAGAGATACATGTACATGTAGCAACTAATCAGTAAATGAATGGTATATAGACATATATTTCTTTGTTTCTTTTTCTCTTTCTCTCTTTCTCTAACACTCTTGCTCTATGTATTTATTTGCAGTGTAGAATGAAATGAGCAAGAGAGAGAGAGAGAAAGAGAGAGAGAGACAGACAGAGGCAGAGACAGACAGAGGGGAATAATCTGAAAGAAGGAAAGTAGAAAATGGGTGTATATGTAAGATAATGATAATTTTGTAGAGAGAAAGGGAGAGGAAAAATACCCTAAGCAAAAATGAAATAATTGTAGAGAGAGAGAGAGAGAGAGAGAAAGTGAAAGCTTCAGGGATAAATTACTATAGAGCGACTGGCAAAGCCATTAATTAGATTGAGTAACTTGATTAGGTGTAGTGTCACGATTAATTAGGGATTTAACTCAAGGATATCGTTACTTGTATTCTGGCAATGTAATACACACTTGTTAGTAGAAATTCATAAGGGAATTTCATCTTTCCCAGCCAAGGGATGATGAGTTTAATCTTTTTATAAAGTATTTAGTTGTAATTGATGCATGATGTATACATTAATGATGCAACGCTTTGTATTTGAGATGCAGTTCTGGAATGGTATGCAGTTGTATTTAGAATTGTGTCATCTGCAAGAGCCCAAATAATGTTAAAGGGAAGCTTGAGTTCTGGGAAAGGTAAAAAATAATTTGTGAGCTTTCTCATTATTATTATGTTAGCTTGGAAGATTATCGTAGTAGATATGTCCCCTGAAAAGGATTGCTTTTCAAATGCCCTCACTTTCAAAATATGACAAGAAACAGCTGAAATGTTCGGGCCGAACATTTGTGTCTAGTCCCATATACATATTTCTGTGTGCAGTGCAAGTGAATCTCAGCAGGATTGAGTCAATTTCTTATCATTTTGGTGATTCCAAAACCTTACAGCATACACCGATTCTTATGTGCTATATAATCACCCTTTCCCAATTGCTTTGAGAGAGTTTCTTTCACAATTCGGTATCATGACCAGAACTCAACTTTTATCTTTAACTCATATCTTATTTTAGCATTACCCTTGACCTCTTTGCAGATGATGATATTGTCCTGCTCTCAACTGTAAAACCAGAAATGTTTGTGACATGAAACTTGTGAATTGTATATTACAGTCATTTTCACAGCAAGAAACTTTCACGAATTAAAAAATTCAGTGTTGTGTCAGTTATAATTCAATAACTGCGCGGCCTAAACTTCTGCGAGTCTGAAGCAATTGCGAAATTTGGAAACGTTTCTGGTTTTACATTAATCCTCAGGAAGGAAAGTCCTTCTGAATTATTTTTTGTTGTAACGGTCTTAACTCTTAAGACCACAAAACTTTAGCCTTTAAGAAACTTAAGCTAATTTCATGCTTGGTCAAGATTCATGAAGTTTCATGTTGCAAAAGACATCAGTGCCAACATCAAATTTGTGCAATTCATGAAGGTTTCTTGCTGCCAAACAGTCAATGTTTACAATTTGCGAAAATTCATAGTTCTGCATTTGATTCAAAATGGTTGAAATAGATGTACACATTGTAGCAGGTCATAAGTGAGATAGAAAATGTGAGAAACTCTGTGTTTTTTCTTTCTTGAAAGATCATTCATGTCATTAAATCTTTGAATGGGCAGCACATTGAATTTGTGTTTCTCATAATAAGAATTTAAACTTATGTTTTCTTAAAAACACAGAACACCAAACTTATTACATGCAAATTTTTACTATCGTTTCTTTCTTCAAAAAAGTGAAATTTTGGTTTTCAATATTAAGTAGAAGATTTGGTATGTCAAGCCAATTGATCATGTTGGGGTTGCCATCATTTTTGTATTTCTTATCTGTATTTTATATGTTTAAGTCATATAATTTACTTCTAAGATTGAATAATTACGGTGATGAATGTGATAATGCTTTTCAGAGATCTGCCTTCTGCTAGATACTTCTGTGAATTTTCAACTGAGATGAAAATTTGTGTTCTTTTCTTCTCTTTTCATATGCTGTTTCACCTGCATCTGCCAATAATTTGGATCTTTTCAATAGGTAAGTGAAAATTGTCCCCCAAAATTCTTCCTTTCTCCCCTCTAACAAAATAACAAATCCATGGCAGTAGATAATTTCAATTTATTTATGCGTTCTGTTTTCAAGACTGGGTTTGGAGAAGGAGGGGGAGGGGGGGGGGGGGGGGGGGGGTGCTTGTATAGGGGTAATTGTCTTAGGGGGTAGTTGCCTGGAATCTAAATTTGAGTACATTCTGGTGTATTGGGCATGGGTGCTATTAAAGATAAAGTTGGAGTTCTGGTCCTGCAATTACATTGTGAAAGAAACTGTCTCAAAACAATTTGGGAAGGTTGATAATGACTATGTAAGAATTTGTGTATACTGTGAGGTTTTGGAATCATCAAAATGATAAGAAATTGACCCAATCTTGCTGAAAAGCACATGCACTGCACACAGAAATGGGTATATGGGACTGCACACACTTGTGGCAAGAATGTTCAGCCCGAACATTTCAGCTATTTCTTGTCATATTTTGAATATGAGGACATTTCTACGATGATTTTTTTTCCAAACTAACATAAAAGGAATGAGAAAGCTCACAAATTATGTTTTTTTCCCCTTTCCCAGAACTCACCCTTCTCTTTACGTTGCTTGCCCTTCTGCATGTTTGTCCAGGGGCAAGTGTAGTGGTGTCATCATGCAATCATTGAATCAGCCAGGGTCTGGTTATGTGAGACTTGTTCTCTAAGCCAGACTCCATTAAAGGGAAATCCAACCTTTATAGCAAGTTGCTTTGAAAGAAATAGGAAAAATCAATGAAGCAGATTGGTGAAAGTTTGAACGAAATCGGACAAGCAATAAGAAAGTTATGAATTTTTGAAAGTTGTAATCACTATGCATATGGGAATTTCAAATTGGCCGAATAGGTAATGTCACTGTGATGTAGCTGTGGACAACTCCCCCATTCGCTCTAACACACAAAATGACTAAAATGTCACTTTTTTTCAAAATGCATTACTCAGTAGGATCTTTTCGTTCATGAGGACCAATAACAATATGCTATCTCCAATATATTTTGAGTACTGCCCCGAGGGTAAAGGCACCTCGAAGAAAACCGCAAATTAATGATATTTTTGTGTACGACAAATGGGAGAGTTGTCCACAAAAATGTCACAATTGACTCACCAAATTGCCAATTTGAGATTCGCATAGATGTAGTGATCTCATTTTTCAAACATCCATAACTTTCTTAGTCCTTGTCCGATTTCTTTCAAACTTTCACGACCCTGTTTTTCTTATTTTTCTGCTTTCATACAAATCATCTTATTACCAAGGTTGGATTGCCCTTTAAGAAGATTGAGATGAAAGAAACGGGTGATTTGTAGACCAACATCAAAGTCGTCTGTGGTGTTCGGCATCATCATTAAGTGATTAATATGGTAGAAAAACTGCTTGAAGTTTAGGGGAGAGAGGAATACCTCTGTAACACCGCCAAATCAACTCCAAACAGACCCCAAACTGACCAATTCTTTGCCATTTGGGGGTAATGTAATTGGTCTGTTGTCATTCTGGTATGGTCTTGACTGTGAGTGTGTGATCAGTGTATCAATGTCTCTCTGAGGGTATTCATGAGAGGAGAAATTTGTTTGAAATTCATGCGAAGAAAGATTGTATAAAGAAAAAATCATATAACGAAAGGGGCATACATACACAAAGGATAAGAATATTATTTCAAGAGACTAGATTGGGGGTACATCAGCTTATGCAATGGGCATTGCTCGAGCAGCCAAAATTACAACAGGCCGGTCATATCAGTGCATGCTCAAAATAAGCCCTGCCCAGTTATACAGTTTTTGATATCCACACTTTGAAATGGGTGATAGACCCTGATTCTTTATAGAACTTTTGTTAAATTTTTTATCAAAAGGACGCCCAAACCTGCTTCATATACCATATTCAGACTAGACAAAAAAAATCATTTACATATTGTATAGCTATGTGGTTTTTCTGATAGCTACCAATAAGATTTTTTTGTCTGAAAGGGACTCTGTCTTTTCCATTTCGATTAACATCCAGTGACTCTTGATAATTGTTGATATGGTGTAACAAATAACCAGGGATGATGACCAGCATGTTATATCAATTTTTGTTTTAGGATGTTGAAATCAAATACTATACATTTACCATGAAAATTTAAGAAAAAAATTACTTTGTTAACCCACCTTCAGACTAGACAAAAAAAAATTATTTACATATTGTATAGCTATGTGGTTTTTCTGATAGCTACACAATAAGATTTGTTCGTCTGAAAGGGACTCTGTCTTTTCCATTTCGATTAACATCCAGTGACTCTTGATAATTGTTGATATGGTGTAACAAATAACCAGGGATGATGACCAGCATGTTACATTAATTTTTGTTTTAGGATGTTGAAATCAAATACTATACATTTACCATGAAAATTTAAGAAAAAAATTACTTTGTTAACCCCTACCGTGCCTTGGGCGGATATCCTTGCCTGGGCGTTATCCTTGCAACTGGCCGTGGGCGACATTTGCTGCCTAAAGAGTTTTCACCTTAAGGAGAAAGTCTTATTTTTTGTATATTTAAGGTGGAAAATAAATTACATATGATGAATTCATTAGAATTATTATGAGAGCATAAATTTCATTTATGAATTAATTATGTAGGATAAAAGTAATGTAGAATAAAGTAGGGTGCAAAATGTGTCAGATTTTAAGTGTTATTATGCAGTTTATGGGTTTCCAGCCAAGGGGGAAAGGTACAGAATAGGTGGTGTGGTAGGGGTTAACGTAGAAACTCTTTGTTTCACTTATCAGTATTTTGTAACCAAGCAAGCAACTAAGTGTGCATTATTCCTATAAACATTTTTTTTCTTCACTTGTTAACTTTTCTAAGCCAGTAACCCAGCGTGATCTATAATGTAGCATGAAATCCTCATTTTCCCTTGTTCACTTCAAATGCTAAGCAGCCAGTTAAAGTTATTTCATTATCACAGACTTATTTTTCACCAGACAATTTTTATAAGGCAGTAGAAACAAAATGTGCCACATTTCCATTGAAAGTTTTTGCTTACTCATTCTTTTTTGTAGAAAGTAATACAAACATTTCCAAGTAATAATGAAAATGGTGCCTTAATCTGCAATTTTTGAAAATTATTAAAAAGTTTCAGTCAAAGTGATTATCTGAAATGTTTTGTTGAAAAGAGGAAAATTTCATTTGGGAAGGGATTGTTTTATCCTCTTTTTCATTGCTATTGCATATAACCAGAAATGGGCATTTTCATTTACTAATTTTATTTTTGAGCTTTCACTTAAAGCATATATTTTTCTTGCCTTTCTCATTCTCTTCATTAATATGGATTAGTTTATTGTCATAATGCCATAATTTTTTCAATTATTTAAATTTTTGCCAGCTTATGAAATGTATAGCCACCATGCATTATAAATATGTTTATTTGCAATTTAGATTTTAAAAAATTCAGAGCAGATGAGATGAATCAGATCAGTGCAGTGGAGAACAAATGCACAAATTGCTCCACAATTTTCACGTCCCATTTAAAAGCATCAAGGAAAATGGATAACAGACTCTTCAAATATTGTAACAAGAGTTGGAGAGAGCGAAACATTTACAGATCGTGTCTCAAGTTAATGTCAAAGAAGCTCCCACTTGAAGCGATGGTCAGTCGTTGAACGGCAGATGAATACATTATTTAATCTTTAAGACTAGTCATAGTAGAGGATCCTACAGCAGTTGGATGGATGGGAGAGGGGGACAAATACTGGAGACTTTATGCAAATAAGGCGAGATCGGGTAAATTGGATGACAAGACTTCAGATAATTGTTAAAAGGTTGCAATGAATAGTGCCTGATCTTTGGCACGCAGGATGATGTGTGTATTCTCCAAACAGAAACCAATTAAAGGCTGTGCTTTGTTTGAATGATAGTCCACTTAGACACAACTCCACCCACTGTTTTCTTGTCACTATGTGGCTTGGATCTCAGGATGAATACATTTTCTACCCTTCTAATTGAAACTGTCTTCTGCTGGGAGTCAGAAAGGCATTAAAACATATAAATTACATCCAGTTAACATCCTTTTGTATTTCAGCAGATGTGTAACCTGTCCCCTCTAACATACTAACATTGATTTTTATTTCTTTTAATGTAATATTCTTCAGATAGACTGTCATTTATCTGTTCCAATGAAACTATAAATTAATGAATATTACATGTATATAAAGCAGCAAAAAAAAATAAGATATAAAGATATAAAACAAAATTTCAAGATGAATTTCAAGATGAAGTTCAAGATCATTCTATTTCACATCCATTAAAAAAAAATACAAAACTTGGCAACAATTATTATAAATCAACATACTTGAAATTCAATACCAACAGTAATAAACAAAAAATCAAATATATCACACAGCGGATGGAAGGATCAGAAAGGCCAATGGCCCATCAAAGCTGATCACTTGCTTTATCCCTTTCATGACAAGAATTATTTAAGGGCTAAATTGATCACATTTTGTTCTTCTAATTGGCAACCATAATATTTTCTTTTAGTGCTACATGGTTCTAATAAGATGTAGTCTTTGAAAACAATGTACATCGTTAAGAACTTTGTTGAAAAGTTGAAAATATTGCCAATTTTTATTAAAAACAATGATCTTGAACCTCTCAGTGTGTTGCCAATTAAAGGATTTTAAAGCTTATTCTCCTTTTAAGAATTTATGGCTTCAAAGGCAATAAAGTCATGCCACAAAAATGGACCCTGTGTTTGCTCTTTCTACTCCTGCATCTGGTATATGTTTTAGAGCTCTGAATCAAAAGTTAATTGAGCCAAACCACAAAATGTGTTCAAATTGTCTTGAAAGGGTTATCAAAGCATAGGCACACACATTAAGAAAAAAAGCACCAACAAAAACCAGCATGTCATGATAATACAAACTCATTTCCCTTGTTTTCTTCTAAATTCATTTCCAAAGGTAGTGAATTCATATATTTCTGGAATGAATTGGTGGCTCGAAAAAATATAGATTTTCTCCCCATTTTTCTTTTCCCCCATCCGTAGCCTGTTTGATTTTCAGGTCACTTGGTTTAACTTTACTTTCTCCGTCGTGAAATTGAGCGTGAAATCCTCAGTGGAATATTTTGTTTTTGCTTGGTTGCGTCCAGCGTCTGAAATGGCCTGAAAAACGTCTTTCTGATGAGTAACATGAAGAATGGGGGAATGTTTCCATGGACAAGAGGCATGGTGGTTTGCAGGCTGCAAGGAATAGGACTGTCTTAACTGCTTATAAGGTGTGATGTTGGAACTATACTTGGATAGTATATGTTGGAATTATGATAAAGATACTTTTTATTATCCGGGGGGGGGGGGGGGGGGGGATGTGGTAAAATATTCATCCACAGTGTTTAGAACATCAAGATGGCCAGTTAAGATGAACATCAGGTGAAATAATTGTTCTCTAGGAAAGAGATAACGACCATGTCATTCTGTCATTTTTCAGTTCTATATAAATGGTCTTTATGGTGGAGAAGGAAAAAGTACAATTTTCACAGAATTTAGTGAACTGATAATTGAATCTTAAATGCCATCTGTTTCTTATCAGTCACATTAATTTGACAGATAAGTTACTTTCACAATAATAAAGAAAGACATTGGCTGCACTACATAATTGTCTGCTGAAAGTCAGAGGGTCATAACTCATGTCATTTTACATAAGGATTAACCTCCTTCTAGCTCTCAGTAAACAATTTGTCTGTTTGGAACCAGAAGGGCATTAACTCTGTGTTAAAGTATACGAGTCAATGCCCTTCTGGCTCCAACAGGTGAATATGTTATCTCGTGCATTTCCATCACAGCGCTCTGAAATGAATGTGGTTTTGGGCACATATACCAAGCTTCATGTTCAATTTACAGACTAAAAAAATGATTAACAATGCAAGGATGGATTTGAGACAACTTTCTTCTCAAAATACAGTTTTGTTCCTGAAAACTCATCATTACTGTCAATGCATGAATGAAAAACAAACAAAACATACAAATGACTGACAGAATAGAAGCTTGATGTGAAACAGTGGGGACAGTACTATTTCCTAAACTATCTTCTATTCTAAACTTGTTTTTACCGCCTTAAGGGGAATCTAAAGATGTCCGTTTATTGATTTCAAGCACAAATGAGGATGACAATTTGAGAATAAAAGCTTCAGAAAGATGGTCTTTCATTTGAGAAATCCTTGAAATAATGGCTAAATTTTGCTAATGCAGCTGCCTCATTCCTATCTATTGATTGTACTTTACTTCCTGTCTAAGAAAATTGTTGTTTACTGTTGAGGAAGATTGTTATTATTACCTTATTCTAGATCTAGCCAATGTTTGTGAAGTATACGGAACTTACTTTATATCATTATTTTGGTGCCACAAAGTTTCCAAATGTTCAAAACAAGTAAGATTTCATGAGAGCAGTTTTAGATTGTTTTTCCTTTTTTATAGTTATTCCCATACCAAACCACAATAAGTTTGAGTATCTTTCTTTCGGAATGCAATCACTTAAGTATAGTATAGTCAGACTCAACCTTACTTTATAACCTCTAATCATCACACGTACATGCGCAGCTGCCCTTCTAAATTGTTTTGCAAAGGAACTTTTTGATTTTGCCATAATTCTCCAGGTCTTTCTATACAATTCATCTGGGCCCTGTTTCATAAGACTTCTTATCAGTGACAACTGCCACATTTCTATGACGACTTTGCTCACAGCCAATCAAATGCAATGATTTCAGTAGCTTATAACAGTTATTGTAACTTGTTATTGATAACAAGTTTTATGAAACAGGGCCCTGATTTGGGGAAAGCATAAGTTAGTATTACATTGCACCATGTCAGATTTGTCAAATCTTCAATCCTAACTGCTGGCACAATTTGACTTCAGAAGGTTGTGTCATCAGGCTACACAAGTATCAAATGTATTTACTCAGTCATCAACAGCCAAATAGCATTTATAGAACGTGTGTCAACTGCCTCAGATCATATACACGACGGCCAATTTGAGCACATCATTCACTGCTCCTATCATAAACTGATTACTCTACGAATTAAGTACCGAACGTCAGCTTGGAATCTTAATTGTTTTTGATGCGGTGTGCCCACCATCACTGAAATCGAGGAGAGGGCATTCGTCATTGGCACGCAGGTGAAATCAGTCCCGCATAATTCCTTGCGCTCGTGTTCATCTTCCCACTCGAAATGTAAACGATATGTCGTCGCGTATTATCTCCCAGCTCGGGAGTTGAATAGCGTTTTGTATACGGTGTGGCACAGAAGGCAGAGACATTGATTTCTAAGTGGGCGTTTGTGCAGTGACTGTGTCTGGAATTCATGCCATATTATGCAGCACAAATCTAATGTCAGTTTCAGGGAAATGTTTGTGCCATCACAAACTGGAATTGTAGAGAGCCAGTGTTTTTAAACAGATTAATTGGGTGTAATTGCCTTTCACAACAGGATAAGGTTTACATGCTGAAGGGAAGGGAATGAAAACAGATGGGGACGTTCATATAGTATTGTTAAGATGATTATATTGCTTTCCTTGAAATACAGATTTTGTTGTCTGCGATATATGCCTTATATGTCATTGTTGTTTTGATTACACCTTGTTTACACATTTTCAATGAGAATCAAGAGGATAACATGTCCTGTAAAACCAGAAGCTTTTGTGACATGAAACTTTTGCGAATTGTTAATGACAGCCAATACTGCAGCAAGAAACTTTTGCGAAATGCAGTAATTTGATGTTGTTTCAATTGTGATTTTATTATATCGCGGCATGAAACTTTCGCGATTCTCGACCCCTCGCGAAATTCCCAATAGGTCAGTATGATTAAAATATGAAAATACATCATAAATTAATGATCCATATTCTTTATTTAATATCAAAAAATTGAGTAAATTGAGTTTCCCATATTTTAACAGTATTTTCTTTATATTTTTATCATGTATATTTTTATCATGGATTGATGTAATAGATGTTGAATCAGTGATTGTATTGTCTTGTGACTACTGAATTTGCATGATCAATTACAAAAATATGGACCACATACTGTATATGGAACATGTTCTCCTCTCTTTAGTTTGATTTTCTACATGAGGAGGAAACATACCTAACAACAAGAATTAGAATGGTTGGTGTTGTGTTATTTATCAAATAAAATCAAATCTCTGGAAAAGTTTGGAAGGTCTTACCCAAATTGTACATGGTTTTAAAAATACAAATACCCCTTCTGAAAACATTATTCAAGCTCTTCGGCCATGAGAATTAGAATTATCAGAAGTAAAAAGATCACTGACCTGCACTCTGTCCAGTTTATTACAGACATGTACCTCTAAAACACAAAAGATGTAGTGAATTATTTTATTGCTTTCAGCATTGTAACCAAGGTCTGATTTATTATGCCCATATTTCCTGCGCTTATTAGATTTTCTGCATCAGACAACATCATCATGCATTGAAAGGTCGCCATCATATCAGAGAAAGTGCTCAATATTTTGAAATACTCAATCCTTGGGTTAAAAATGGTTGTTGACCTAGTCAGAAAGAGCAAACTTGGGGTTCAAACCAATTGAAAATGATCATTATCCTCTTCTGTGCCTCTAGACTTTCTAATAATTATCATTTACTTTCAGTAGTAAAAACAAACAGAGTTTGAATTATTTATATCATTGTCAGAATGGTTACAAAATATTGTCCATGTGAGTAAACTTCACAGTAGGTGTGGCATAACGGAAATGACATTTGTGCACTATTTTTTCCAGGAGAAGATTCTCTTGTCTTTTTCTCTTTAAACTGTAAGGCCTAGTGATCTGACATTCGTGTCCTCCTTGCAGGCATACTGTGGTTTCATGTGGTGTGAAAAACGTGAAGCTGACTTGTCGTCTACCTAAGATATGAACCTATTAACATTTCGTTTCCGGCCTCCATAATTTTCAAACTTTGATATTCAAATGACAAAATGATATGGTATAGATATGTATTTATGAAATCAGGCAGCATATATACACTGCAATGTAAAGTATGACTTGCTTGTCACAATAACCACTTGTCTATTATGACCTACTTTTTGAACAATATTTTCACCGTGGAATCTTAATAGAAAGACCCCCTTCATGCAAAAAAAACTTATTTCTTTCTCCATTCAAACTATATTTATGTAGACCTACAAGTTTACATGTATATCCGTTGGGGATGATGACGGATTGGGGAGAACTAAGGAAGGAATGGTGGAAGAATAGTGGAAGAACCAATCAGAAAATGGAGAGATGATCAACATGTGAAGCCGTGCAAACATTAAACTGACAATGCGGAAATTCAGCGTGGAGAAATGTTTCGGGAAGAAAGCTAGCTGCTGATCTGGTGTAATTTTCTTTGGTCAAGGACCTGTGTACATATGCAAAGTGCATGTCGTTGTCATAGACAACAGGAAATAATGGACCTGTTTTTCCGACTGCGGTTGTGGCAGCTGAAAATTATGCATACATATCAGTTTGAATAAAACGTTTATATGAAATATCTAACTCCTGTTCCTTCTGAGAAAGAGAGAGAGAGACACACACACATACACAGAGAGAGACACACACACATACATAGAGAGAGAGAGAGTGAAAGCGAGGGATTGAGAGAAAGTGATAGAACATAATCGAGACTGGGAGAATGAGAAATAAAGAGAGACTCGTGAGAGGAAAAGATATTTGTACAGAGTGACCGATCAATGAGAAAAATTGCATTATAAGAAAAACTCATCTATAAGGATGTTCCAAAATATGAAAAGAATCAATAACCATGAAATTTTAAGTTCATATGTGTGTTTGTGAGAGAGAGAGAGAGAGAGAGGGGGGGGGGGGCAGAGAGAAAGAGTCTGAAAAATAGATTTTTAGAAGAGAACTGTAGAGAAAATTGATGATGGAAGAGAGTATTGGAGGTTTTGAATGATAAGATAATAGCTCTCTATGAGTTATTGTGATCCTCAGTTAATGCCCTGGGGATCTGATGTGGTGAAGATGGAGAGATATTGACAGACAGACAGACAGTTAGAGAGAGAGAGAGAGAGAGAGAGAGAGAGAGAGAGAGAGAGAGAGAGAGAGGGGAAGAGACAGACTGAGGTCTGAGATGCCTGAGAAAGAAACAGAGATAGAGAGACACATTAAAAAGGATAACAAGTGTGTGTGTGTGTGTGAGAGAGTGAGAGAGAGAAAAAAACATTTCTTTGAGACAAGAGCCTTTAAAAAACAAAGCTGAAAGACACAAATATACAGAGAGGGAGAGAGAGATATATATTTGAAATAGACAAGAGATAAGAAGGAATGGAAAGTGAGAATAATAAGACACAATCATATATAAAATAGAGAGAGAAAGAGAGAGATGGGGAGATTGGAAGAGAGAGAGAGAGTGAGTAAGAGACTGTGCAGACAGCAGACAAGAAGCAGAAATAGAGAGAATGAGATAGAATTAGATGAATAAAATGTCGCAGGGACATTGCTAATGGATCCACAATGATCTGCAATTCAGGATGTCTATCTTCTAGATTTTATCGCAAATGTCATCCCAGCTGCCCACACAATATAGAATTAAAGATGCCATGATGCTGATAAAACGTATCAACTGCACTTCCAGTATGCATTTCAGTGATTTAAGCCATATCTGTTCATGAGAGGTAACATTTTTTCGGTGGCTGTTGCCAATTTACATGTTAAAGGAGGTATCACTGATCTTTGTAGTATGATTACTTAAATTTGAGACACATGTGAAATTTAGTGATGCCAGTATATTGATGAAACATTTCTCTTTCAGGATTTATTTTCATTATTTAAGCAACATCTGTCTATAACAAGTGATTTGTTTGATGACTTGCTAATTTTACGTGCACTACCATTGATTACCTTAATTTGAGACACATGTAAGAATTAATAATGCCAAGAAACTCATAAAACCCATCAACTTCCCTTTGAAGATTCATCTCTGTTATTTAAGCCATGTTCTGTGTAAAGTAATTACTTGTTTGATGACTATTGCTAATATTACAGGAGATATCACTGATTTTTACGGGTACAATTACCTTAATTTGAGACCAAGTAAAAATGAATGATGCCAGAGGCCGATAAAACATATATGTATGAACTGCTCTTCCGTGGTGCATTTTTACATCATTTTGAATTCCTTAGAGAACAGTATCAGAATTTTGATAAAAATATGTTACTGATATGTAATTGGGGAGTGAAACTTTGAATATGATGCACTCATCAAGATGATTTTGGGATAGCATTGTAAAATAGATTATCACTTCATTTAAGATTGTTAGAGCAGTCAATTACAGTTTAGATGAAACAGGAACTATTTAGATAAATTCCAATAGAAATTTTAACTAAATTTTCCTTGTTTTAGTAAACAAATTACTTTATAGTAGGCCAGTTCATAGGACCGAAAAGAATATAATTTTTCCGTCCTTGCGCAAATTTGAAGTTGCCATGTCGCCAGCCCTCGACAACACTCCTTTACTGTACTTGTCGATGATTATTCAATAATTGTTTGTGGACCTTCGTCTTTTGTTTCCATCCAAACCCTCTACACCTCAAGTTGTCTTGATAGAGAGGAAGTTCGAGTCATCGATTTAGCCCTTCAAGTATCGACTTGAGAGGAGTCGCTTTTACACTATCTCGATACGGCACATTGGCCTACGTTGTTTCGAAATTGGTGCATCCGAACATCGTGCAGAGTATACAGAGAATTTCTCTTCATTATAATGCATTACATACTCATGTAGGACAGTGATCTCTAAAATTTCATTACTTATTTAATATTCCTGTTTTAGATATGCTAATAAAAGATCATTTTATAAGATTAGATTTTATATTACTATACCTTCATTATTGCAATTGATCTACCTCTGTTTTCTGAATTTGTAACTAAACGTGTAGCGAAGTGTAGCAGTAAATTGTATTATGTCATAGCTAAATGCATCTGAAATGATCAGATGATGATATTGCCATTTCCTTTCATCTTCATCTTCAATTTTGTCTTTAGTTTTATAATGTACTTTTTAAGAAATAATTCAAAAATATTTCCTTTCACAATACCTTGAGATTGCAAACTGATATCTGTTCCTTTCCTACAGCTTAGAATGAAGCATAGTACAGGAAAATGTTGATTCCACAAACCTTGAAATAAACATTGCAATTATCGAAGATATAAAGGTTTCGATAGTTCCGAAAACTTGATGAGAACAACAAGAGAGAAATATTTGCAGAGTAGTAGATGGTTTGCGGGGGCAAACCAGAAAAGGCCTGAAGGCTTGCAGGCAAGACATTGGTGTAAAAATAGACGCTAGCCTAAAAAGGAATCAATTAGAATTGGGGCGTTTAAATAAAGAAGGCGAGAAAAGGAACGGAGGAAATAAAAGAGGCAGAAGAGAGAGAGGGGGTGTGGGGAGGGAGAGATAAAATAAGTGAGATATAGAGGAGCACCAAGGAAAGATAGAATATAAGAAAAAGGAAATAGCTGCGATGACCAAAATGTAATGTTTCTTTATTGTTTCTACATTGCTAAAGACTGCATGATCCCAATACAAAATTCCATGGTAAAAAAGCACAAATTCTATTCATGGACAATCTGCTCTGGTTTGTATGTAATTAGTGTTCATTTTTGAAAGTCTTACTTAATGCAAATTTGAAATCTTAAATGTTTAATCATGAATATTGTCTTGTGTGAATAGCTTAGTTGTAAAAATTCAAAACTTGCGAACAACCCTATTTTCACTAACTTTTTTTTTTTGGGGGGGGGGTGGGTATGTTGCGACTCGCTTTACATCTTATAAACGTCGAGGCAAATGAAAAAGACAAGCATTCAGTGTGCGTAAGGAGAAAAAACTCGAGTGTCTACTGAAGCTAGTGGCTCTTAATACTGATGCGTTGTAAACGTGACAAAGCATTTTAGATTTGAGCATGATGGCAAAGTTGTTGAATTTTTATCATTCCACAAATCAAAGTGAGTAGTATAATTGAAAGTAATGCCAACATTGCCTTTCGGTTTACACATCGGGTTAAAGGAATTTTTGGGGATGACATGAAAATTGATTATTCTTTAGAGAAGGATTAGGTGTTCAAGAAAGTCTGCTTAAGTGGAACTGGACAAATCCAAGAAGAAAAAGCAATGAAAGTTGGAGACAACTACAGTAGAACAAAGAATAAGGAAGTTACGAAATTTGAGAGCTTAGATCTAACCATATTGAGGATCTTGGATTGATACATGATGTCATTGATGGATTACTTATCCATTCATTGTGCATTAACAATTTCTTATGATGGAATAAATGTAAATTTTCCTGATACAGTTTGTGTTGGGCCTACATAATGTAAAACAAAAAAGTGTTTCACATTTTTTGAAAGTGGTCAAGATGAGCAAAATTTTCATGCAAATTGATTGATTGAATTACAACATTTAGCACTATTCTCAGCAAATAACTTTGTAAAACGAAGTTCCTTGCTGCGAGAACGGCCATCATGAGGGATTCGTGGAAATATCATGTCCTGAAAGTTGCTGGTTTGACACTATTTTGTACCCTGCGGCACATACTCTTTATCGAGTCTCTCTTTTAAGTTCATGTGAGGATGTTCACCTCAAAATCAAACTTTCAAAATGAGTGAAAAGGTAAGATGAGAGATTCGATGTTTGCGCAAGAAAGATCTTGTGAAAGGAAAGATGCATGACGAGTGTTGCAAATGCAAATCAGGAAAGCAATATTGGTGAGAAGCCACTCAAATAGTAACATAATTTGTTGGTATGTATTGAAGTCTATATTTTGGTTCTTGTGACGGTATCATGCATCTGAACTTTTTTGGTATCATGTATTTTTAAATGCGAAGAAGATAATATGGGTACACCCCCTCCCTCCTAAAAAGAAGGAAAGGAGAGAAGCAAGCAATATTGGTTAAAAGCAGCCCGGAAATTAGTTCTCACTCCCGCTATTGAGTCACTTTTCTTGTTCCTTAGGACATATTACCCATCTGAAATCAAACATCAAAGTGACATGAAATATACACCTGAAGAAGAAAGTAATCATATGTGAAAGGAAAGAAGAAAGGCGCATACTTTAAAATGCCAATCAGAAGGACAATATTGGTTTGAAAGCACCAAGCAATAACTGACAATTGGTTAGCAGGAGAAGTTTTGCCTGAAGGCAGCATCTAACCTGGAACATGCTCGTAAGTCATCGCTGTTTTGTTCGAATGATCGAGGGGAAATTAGAATGTCTAAGAAATCTGATGTTTTAGATGGTTAGGTATTTTTTTGTATGGGAAAGCTATTTGTGGAGTCTGCTCTGTTCGTCTCTGTAAGATGTGAACTCGTTGTGAGGAATTGGTTTGTTGAGTTTCCATGTTTACAGCCAGATGGGTGTTAACATGTATTATTATCCGTATCAGACATCTGAACTGTGGTTTTACAAAATTGTATTCCCCTCATCTTTGGTGCAAACCGTGCCAGAGGGTAAGATTCCTTGTATCACCCGCTTTCACAAAAGCCTATGGACTTTACGTGTTATAAAACTGGGTAATATAGCCTTGTATTTTCCCTCTAACGTCTAACATCCAGGAACTTGGAGATCAGCTAAAGTCATACGGGCCGAAGCAGTAGAGCTGCTCACAAGCAAATTATATAAGCACGCATTATTATGCGATGCATTTATTGCGCATTATTTTGGGCTAGATATGTGACAATGGCTTTTCGTAAGAAGACGTATTATAAATAGTCTTGCTCTAGATGTATGATAATAATAACAATATTGACTGGCCCTTCTTTCCGGAGATACGACATATATCGCCCTCACTAGATCTATATTACCCTAGTCTTTGACTCGGGTAATATGAATCTAATTCAGGGAATATGATGTCATATCCCCCTCAATATTATATAAATATTCCATCAAATTAATGCCCTTCTGGATCTCAGTAGTGGATATCGTCTGTTGAGAGACAAAAGGGCAGTAATTCATATACATGTACTTCAAGACAGAGTTAACATCCTCTTAATCCCCTACTTTACCAGCTTATGAAAGATTTTTTTTTTAAATTTAAAATGATGGAAAGAGAGAGGGAGAGAGAAAGAGGGTGAGGGAGAAAGAAAGAAAGAAAGAAAGAGAATAACTAGAACAATGCATTAGTTGAGAGTAAAGTAAAGACTGACAGAGAGAGGGGGGGATGCAGGGACAGATGTACATGTACATACAGTGAAATAAAGAGAGAAAGAAAGAGAAAGAAATAGAAAGAAAGAAAGAGAATAACTAGAACAATGCATTAGTTGAGAGTAATGTAAAGACAGACTGACAGAGAGGGGGGGGGGGGGGAATGCGGGCAGAAAGATGTACATGTATATACATTGAAATAAAGAGAGAAAGAAAGAGAAAGAGATAGAAATAAAGAAAGAGAATAACTAGAACAATGCATTAGTTGAGAGTAAAGTAAAGACTGACAGAGAGAGAGGGGGGATGCAGGGACAGATGTACATGTACATACAGTGAAATAAAGAGAGAAAGAAAGAGAAAGAAATAGAAAGAAAGAGAATAACTAGAACAATGCATTAGTTGAGAGTAATGTAAAGACAGACTGACAGAGAGGGGGGGGGGGGGAATGCGGGCAGAAAGATGTACATGTATATACAGTGAAATAAAGAGAGAAAGAAAGAGAAAGAGATAGAAATAAAGAAAGAGAATAACTAGAACAATGCATTAGTTGAGAGTAAAGTAAAGACTGACAGAGAGAGAGGGGGGATGCAGGGACAGATGTACATGTACATACAGTGAAATAAAGAGAGAAAGAAAGAGAAAGAGATAGAAAGAAAGAAAGAGAATAACTAGAACAATGCATTAGTTGAGAGTAAAGTAAAGACTGACAGAGAGAGAGGGGGGGGGGGATGCAGGGACAGATGTACATGTACATACAGTGAAATAAAGAGAGAAAGAAAGAGAAAGAGATAGAAATAAAGAAAGAGAATAACTAGAACAATGCATTAGTTGAGAGTAAAGTAAATACAGAGACAGAGAGAGAGAGGGGGGATGCAAGGACAGATGTACATGTACATACAGTGAAATAAAGAGAGAAAGAAAGAGAAAGAGAGATATAAAGAAAGAGAAAGAGAGAGATGAAAAGAAAGAAAGAAAGAGAATAACTAGAGCAATGCATTAGTTGAGAGTAAAGTAAAGACTTGATTTAGAAATTGATCAGGTATTGAATACCTACTGGAAGTGGGTCGAAAATGAGCAAATAGGCAGGGGATCGTCATACTCTCCGTTACCATGGTAATGACATGATTATGCTACCCGTCTGTAACTCAATGTCGGCTCGTAGGAGATGCAAAGGAAGATTTTTCTGAGTATTTTTTTTCTCCAGTATGTGGGATACATGAAATTATCTAACAATGAAAAGGGGAACTGTAATTGAGTCAAGTAAAAGGACAAAAGGAGAGTAAGAAGAGCAACTGGGGTAAATTTATGGAGAAAGAATAAAGGAAAGCAGTGAAAAGCAGAATAGGGTTTGATGATTATCTAGGTAAATTTACTACCAGTACTACTACTTCTACAATTATAATTTTTTCCATCTACTACTTCTACATCTACTACTTCTACATCTACTACTGATTATTCTTTGTCTACCTCATTTTTTTTCTAGCACTACTCAGCTGTGAAAATTTCATGAACAATTTTTTACATATATCTTAAAGTTTAGTGGAGATGCTCAGTCCACCATGTAATTTTCTATTACTATCTTTCTTTTTTTGGAGGGGGAGAGGAGACATTTACTTACAAGTTGGAGATTAATCTCTGTAGCATCATCATCATCATCATCATCGTAATGCAGTATAGGTCTTCGCCCAATGAATCAGACAAAGAGCGGCTTGCTCTGTTGACTCTGTGAACTTGCCGCGACCCGTCACATCTGGGTAAAACAAAAGTGTCGTCTATTTTACGATGCATTCCGTTTCTCTCTAAAGCAATCTTTCCTGAGAGGACGGGGGAGCTCCAAAGTCATCACCTTTCCAAGAAGGTATCATTATTTACCATTTGACCCACTAAGATCAATTTTCTTTCTAATGGAGGGAAACGTTATCCCTCGTTGGGTGAAATAGAGAAATCTGAGTCGTATGTCGATTCTGGGTGTAAGAGCAATCGGTTGTAGCTAGCATCCTTGTCTCTCTCTATCTCTCTCTCTCTCTCTCTCTCTTGCTCTCTCTCACACCTCTTTATCTCTGTTTTTTGTCCCCGCCGAACGAAGTTCGCGAGGGGACTATGAAACGGGCTCCGTACGTGTGTGTGTGTGTGTGTGTGTGTGTGTGTCCGTCCGTCCGTCCGTCTGTCCGTGTGTGCTCAAATGTTAGAAAATGCTACTTCTCCGTCATTTCTTGGCCGATTTTGATTCCGATTGTTTTATCTGATAGGGCTGGGTGGGGGCTTCCAAACTTATACACAGAATTTTGAAATTCATTAATTATGCAAATTTATGCAAGTTTATTCAAAATCGACGAAAAATGCTACTTCTCCTCTATTTCACATCGGATTTTGATTCCGATTGTTTTATCTGATAGGGCTGGGTAGGGGCTTCCAAACTTCTACACAGAATTTTGAAATTCATTAATTATGCAAATTTATGCAAATTTATTCAAAATCGATGAAAAATGCTACTTCTCCTCTATTTCACATCGGATTTTGATTCCGATTGTTTTATCTGATAGGGCTGGGTGGGGGCTTCCAAACTTCTACACAGAATTTTGAAATTCATTAATTATGCAAATTTATGCAAATTTATTCAAAATTGACGAAAAATGCTACTTCTCCTCTATTTCACATCGGATTTTGATTCCGATTGTTTTATCTGATAGGGCTGGGTGGGGGCTTCCAAACTTCTACACAGAATTTTGAAATTCATTATTCATGCAAATTTTTGCAAATTTATTCAAAATGGCTGAAGGTTCATAATGTTTTCATGTTTTATATTTCAGTTGTATACGTGCATTGTTGGTATTCTTTTCTTTTGCATGCAGTAACATTATTATTTTATTCACTAAAGTTTTTCACTGAAGTTTTAAGGTTCAGGCTAGTTAATTTCCACAGATCTGCACTTCTGGCGGGGACATTTATTACGCATTGCGTAATTTACTCATTCACTTGTTTTTTTTTGGTCTCCCAGTCGTTTTCTCTGTCTCCCTCTTTTTTCCCTTTTCTCCCCATCTACCTCATCCTCCGTATCTTTTTCTCTATCCCTCTCATCTTTCATCCGCTCCCTCCTTCTCTCCCCTCTCCTCTTTCTCTCTCCATCTCTCTCTCTCTCCATCTTTCTTTCTCTCTCCATCTCTCTCTCTCTCTCTCCATCTCTCTTTCTCTCTCCATCTCTCTCTCTCTCTCTCCATCTCTCTCTCTCTCTCCATCTCTCTCTCTCTCTCTCTCTTGCTGCCCCATCTCTCTCACCCTTTCTCATACACCTCCGTGTCTACCTGTCTTTCTTATTAAATCAGGCCAGTGTTGTGTAATAATGAAATATTAGGGTTATTTATTCTTGTTTTTAAAGTTTCTTCTAATATCACATTGTATGCTGTTTGTATGCTAATGCTTTAGTGAGTACTGTCAAACCCAAAATTTTCGCGAAAAAAGAGCAACTCGCGTGCATGAAACTTTCGTGAATAGTCAAGGTTCGCAAAAGTTTCATGCCGCGAAATTATCAAATCACAGTTGGAACAACATAAAATTATTGTTAAAGTTTGTTGCTGCCAAATTGGCTTTCATAAACAATTCTCAAAAGTTTTATGTCACACAAGTTTCTGGGTTCACAATGATTTTATGCCTGATATGTGCCATGGGACCTCTTGCATAAAAAAGTTGTTTTCACTAAACTCAAAAAATTAAATGCATCCTGATTTTCAACCAAGAACGTGTGTCTGGGACTCGTGATTAATTTTTTGAGTTGCATTTAAAATGCAACTTTGCAAGAAGGCTCTGGAATAGCGAAAGGGGTTTGGGGAAACTGGTCCATCAAAATAACAATTGGATGTGAGCGGTAAAAGGGCATTATCTGTAGCCAGGGATCTGTTGTATACAATTCCCAGGTACATGTACCTGCATAATCAATAGGAAATGGAGGAGCCTGAAATGACATGTAGTGGATGTTAGTGTTATTGTTGGTTCAGATAAGTTTATACTTCAAATGGTTTTACATTTGAGATGGTGATATTGATTTGATCATCCACAGTAATTCAACGTGATAAGGTAATTGATAAATGAATTCACCTTCTCTAATCACAGCCCCAAAACTTTAGTATAAAAGGGAAATGTTGGTAGTGATGTCATGATCTAATGTTTGCCCATGCAGGGTGATAACCCTTATATGAAAAAGGCTCACTACCCACTCCTCCCCCTCTCCCCTTTCTGGGAAAACTTTTTAAAAAGTAGCTAATTTTAGTAAAGAAATGGTATTTAATGTTTAATAGCTTTGGGGAAAATTTCAGTCATAGCTGTACCGCCCTTTTTTATTTCATCGCCATTGTTGATGTTAAAGTTGATCTTAGTTCTGATAATGGAATTCTACTTCTGCAGAAACTGCTTACTTGTTCACCTTATCTGTGTGTTCTTTTTTTTAGAATAGCAAAATATTACCACATGCACACACATACACACACACAAAAAAAACAACAACAACATACTCTTCATTTTTTCTGCTGCTTATTGCTCACCCAGTATATAGATTCTACCTAAATAATTTTGCAGATATCATTCACCTGTAGCTTCCACCTTCTGAATACACTTTGATTCTGTGGAGATTTATTTTCCTTCCTCACGACTCAAGATTACCGTATAAAGCGGTAGGCTGGAAGAAGATGCAAGTACAAGGTCTGGTATGAAGACTAGGAGGGAAGCTATTAAGAAATGTGTCAACTGTTGAGCCCCACAGACCCCTTTAGATTCCCAGTCTGTTGAATAGTTTATGAGGTGAGATTTCATAAAGGGGTGAGGGAAGGTTAACCCCTGGTATTTATAGGCACGTTCTGAGAGACGTTTCTCTGTTCTTCCTCTAGGTATCTGTAAGCAATGGAGGCGTTCACACTCTGTGGTGGGTAGTGGTTCCATGGATTATGGTTTTGGTTCTTCATGAAGGATGAGACAAGGTTAACTTCTGGGGAGCATTTCATCAAGCGTTTTGTCAGTGATTTTTACGGACAACTGTTATAAGCTACTGAAATCCTTGCATCTGATTGGCTGAGAGCAAATTTGTCAGTAAATATGGATTATGGTTTGTTTTGTTTTTTTAGGATGGGACAAGGTTAGCCTCTGGTATTTATGAACATTTTTCTTGGTGTTAGAATGCTGAGTGACAATAGGGATGAGATTTTGACAGAGGTTGAATTTAGGAAAGGGGTTATCATTCTTCCTTTTTTCCTTCTTCCTCCTCTTCTCTTCTTCTTTCTCTTCTCTTCTTTCTCTTCTTCCTCTTTATCTTCTCTTTGTTCCTCCTCATGTTACTCTTCCTCTCCATCTTCCTCCTTTTCCTCCTCTTCTCTTCTTCTTTCCCTTCTGTTCTTCTTTCTCTTATCTTCTTTCTCCTCTGTTCTTCTTTCTCTTCTCTTCTTCTTTCTCTTCTTCTTTCTCTTCTCTTCTTTCTCTTCTTCCTCTTTCTCTTCTTCTCTTTGTTCCTCCTTGTGTTCCTCTTCTTCTCCATCTTCCTCCTTTCCCTCTTAATTTTGTTTCTTCCTTGTTCCTTTTCAGTTTTCTACTTTTGATTCCTCTGTATAGTTGTCTTAACTAACTTTTTCTTTCTCCTTGTCTTCTTCCCCTTGTTTTATTAACTCTGGATTGCTAGTCCCTTAGGACAACCACCCTTCCCTCCTCTCTCTCTTTCCATCCTGTAGTTATCCTTCATTGTTAGTTGTGGGGGAGGGGGAGTTGTATTCTTTTCTGATTAACTCTCTTTCTCTTTCTTTCTCCCAGTGTCTCTCTCTTGCTAGCTCTCTCTCTCTCTCTCTCTTTCTCTTTCTCTCTTTCTGTCTCTTTCTGTCTGTCTCTATATGTCTGTTGTGCTTTCTAGAAAAAGATTTCTTTTTGTGTAATATCAGTGTGCTTGTTTAAATTGGGACGAGTGCCAATATTTTGGTCCCCATTTGAGGTGTTTCCATTTTCATGAAGCAAAATTTTTGAAAACAGATTTTTGGTTTGATACCAGGAAGAGCCTCAAGTACATGTGTATTCCATAGTATATATTGTTTAATTTCTGTTTCTAACTTTACAAAATGGTGTTTACGCTGTCAGTACTACAAACCTCTAATATCTGACCTTTTTTTTTATTAAGAAAAGTTTGTTTTCCTTCTTTATATAAATGCCAAGTTAAATTGATTCCCTTTCTCATGTCCAGATATATATTAAAAAAATGAATTTTAAAAACAAATATTTGATATTTTCTCTCTTTTTAGTTAGTCAATTTAAATACAATTTTAAAATGTAATTTATTTTCATCAACCATAGAGGCTCAAAAAAAGGTAAAATTCATAATTCATATATTATGGCTTAGTAATGATTTTTGTTACTTCATTTTTAAGATGTCCTCAGGTTTTTCAAAATTTCATTTCAAAGCAAAATTATTAAAAAAAAAAAAAAAATGAGGCAGGCTAAAAAGAGGAAGGAGGAGGGGACGAGAAAATAAGAATTAATTTTACCGGATAAATTAAAGACGGGTTCGTTAATTCTCTAGTTTGATATCATGGAATTTAGTTTTCATGAAGACAGGTAAAGAAATAAATAGGGAACAGAATTATAAACCTATTTCATGAAAGCATACAGTACATGTATTCGTGAATTGTGAAATTTAGTGGCAAGTTAAGGCTTAAATTTCTGCCATCGGTAGAGTTAAAATGCCAGTCATGTTGCTGAGGCTTCAGCTTAATTCTGGATAATGGAAGCACAGCTCCTCAATGTTTATGTTTCTCTCTATTTTTGTCATGTAGAGGCCATAGCTCTTAAAGATAAGTGACCTACTTCAAAGCTGCATCTACTTTTTCAGCTTCTAGAAGTTTACTATCTATTTTTGTTTTCCTCCATCTTCCCTTCGAGTCATCTCCTGCTTAAGTTCGAGGGTGATCTGATTTTGAATGATGCAGTAACTGGAAACTGACTCCGCTTCATCTGAATTTAAATGTAGACTAATGAAATAATAAATGAAAGAAGAATACAGTGGCCATATCCCCTGCTTTGTTGACATCTCTTCCTCATAAATAGTTCCCAGTTGCTGCTTCTAGCAAAGTTCTGAGTGGAAAAAATAAATGTGCCTTAACGCAGAGTTGTTGCTTTTGATGTTGCCATGAAAATATGGGAAACGTTTTCAGACATGGCCACTCATTGCAATTCCTCAAAAATCCCAAAGTATTGCTGATTGAAATTTGCAAATATTACAGTAGCTTCTTACCTAATCTGAACATGCTTTCAACAAGCAGGACAATATGGTGTAGTGATTTCCCTCACCCTTGAGAACAGTTTTGAAAGTGTTTATGACCTTGTTTATTCATTGTTTTTACATCAATTCACACAAAGTTTGCTTAAAGGTAATGGCACAGTTTTGGTCAAGTTAAATTCATTTATTCAAATTTCTTTTTCTTGATGCATCTATTTCGGTCAGAACAATGATAAACTTCTTTCAAATAACCTCTGAAACTACTAGAGGACAAACGAATCAGAGTAAAAAGGTGTCTAATGGACAGACTTGTTTTACCCTTTAAGTACATTGTTCTCATTTGGAAATTTCTCTATTTATGATGTTAATATTCATCAATGTAAGTTTAACTTTATATATGTGAATTGTAAACTTAGACTTTTTTATATCAGTTGCCTGTATGATTGTGTGCCTGAGCTCAGAGAACATTCTGAAGGACTGTTTCTAGTTTCACACTAGCATTTATTTCTTCAAAATCTGTGCAAATCTTTTGACTTTGTCGATGATGTTTAAGTGGTGCTCTGACATCTGAACTGGTGGCGATTGCTTTGGGCTTTATTTGCTCGTAGACGGAGGATTAGGTTTAGGGTTGCCGTTGCATAACTTTAGGTTTAGGGTTAGGTTTGATCCAGTGTTTGGTGAAGTTAGGAATTCAGTTAGTGTAGGATTTCGACTCCGGAGTATTTGTTGTCAGAGCACGTGTCGCAGACATTGTCTGTGATGCAGAAGTAATTTTGCAACAGTAATCTAAGGTAGATATTGACTTAGATGTGATAATGTTGCCTTTGACTCTCCATGGTTCTTTGAACATCTCGTGAAAAACAGCCGAACTTAGAGAGCCGGAGAAAACGCTTGATTTGTCTGCGTGCTCAAGAGAGCACATAACCCTGAGGCATAACATATGGTTTCTTCCACATGTTGCACATAGAATAAACATGGCAGAAATAAAATTTGCACTCAGTCGTGTTTCTTACGCTCTGACATTTCAAGAAGGGATGGATGCTTCTCAGAAGGAGTATCCAAATAAAGCAGCATCAGATTACCCGGGAGGCGTCAAATTGGCAATCATGATGCCGTATGTTCTATGATGGCAGAGTGGGCAGCGGCATTCGATTCAGAATGGGGCAGAATTACGAATAACGACTCGGATCGCTATGCACCCATTTTCGTCCAGTTTCCCTCCTTTTCTATCTTAAGGTCTCATGGGAATTGCAAATTTTCGGTTTGGCGAAAGATGACCCTCTGAGAAATGTGCCAAGCACTGACTGATGTCGCTCAGCAGGCGAACAATGCCCTCGGTCCGAAACAACAAATCTGCCATCATGTTGAGTCTGAGCCATACTTGTGAATATTGATGAAGAGGAGAGAGGACGTGTTAGAAGAGAATGGGAAGGTGTTTGAAAGCAAGAAATACTCGCTGTAGTCTGAGGCAAGAAGCTTTGCCTCCCAGTGCTTTTGAAGATATTGTTATATTTTTGAAAGGAAATAGAAAGGATAGAAAGATGAAAAAGACACTATGAGTTAGAAGTATCTCTTGCAGTCTTGGCTGCAAGTACATACAAGTGTTTTAAAGAGGTATTTTCTCTGAGATTAAAAAAAGTGTTAAAAAGCATGCTGTAAGAATGGAGGAACATGAAAATACATAAACTGCTGCTAGTTTCACTCAATACATAATCTGTAGCATAACAACATACAGTGCCTATATGTAAGCCTTTTTTTTCGGGTGGAAGGGGGCAGGGTGTTGCCAACTTTTTTTTTCAAGCCAAGATATCAACTTACATGTACCTTACCCTTAAATCAGCTGATATTATATCATCTATTTTCTCTTTCATTTTCATAGGATTGCTGCTTTGGGTTTTCAATAAATAGTTGTACATAATGGCCCTGCACTGGATTGGAATTGTTTTAGTAGCACACTTCACTATCAAACTCTTGTTTAAACTTACTCCACATTTGTTTTTTTCTTCACCTTTTATATGTACAGAGAGATCTGGGTATAATTTTACTTTGAGCCCCTCAGATTCAATTCAGACTCAGTGTAATAAAGCTTTTAATTATAGTCTCAAAATTAAAAGCATATCGAGATCTACAGACATCCAGAAGGCTCCAGGGCTTGTTATCAATAACAAGTTACAATAATTGTTATAAGCTACTGAAATCCTTTAATGTGATTGGCTAAGAGCGAATTTGTCATAGATATGAGGCAGTTGTTATTGATAACAAGTTTTATGAAACAGGGTTCAGATCTAATTGCTGTATAATGGAAGAGAAACATGAAAAATGCGTTTAGATGTAGATGTTATTATTGTAGTGTATGCTGTTGTGTCTTTCGGCATGCAGAATGTAACAAAATATCTTACGAAATAGATATCGAGAATTAACTTTGTCAAGAGCATTATATGCTTTTCACACTCGCAATAATCTGCTTAGATAGATGGGGCTAAATGGGGTCTTAGCTTACTTCATTTTCAAACTCGATTTTACCAAGGTGGGCTAGCCCCATCAATAGTACAGGACTACTGCCTTGGCCCTTGAAAGAAGCAGGGTTAGCACCAACTGTGGTGGGGCTAGGCCTCAATTTGTGGCAAATAGTACAGGACTACAAAATGCAAGTGAGAAAAGGAAAAAAAGATAAACAGGGCTAAGGATAGTACAAGGCTAAGTATAGTACGGGCTAAAAAAAATTGAGTGTTAAAAGGGGTATTAACTAAACTTCTAGATGAATACCTGCAAAACTTGAAATAGAATACTTGAGCAGAAAAAATGTGAGACAATTTATGTGTTCTTGACGACCGATTCGCCGACGTTTGGAAATAAATGCCTGCAAAACCTGTAATACAAACACAGATGAGACAGAGCTCAAGTCAGATGCACCTTACAAACTACACACAAAAGAGCCAAAAGCTTGTCCCAGATAAGCTAATGTTTCACTCTCTCTCATCCCCCCCCCCCTCCTCCTCTCCCCCTCCACCATTCATCGCTTATCCCTCTTAAGGCAGTCTTTGAAGATGTCCCATCTTAGGCTCTTGAGAAGGAAATTGATTTCTCATCCGCTTGTTCTACTTTAGCTGGGTGTTGTCTGCCTGCTCCTGGCGACATTCTAACCTAACTGAACGCTCTCACTCTGTTTGCAAGGAGGAAGATCGTGCGAGCTGAAATACAGGGAAAATTAGACCAACCTTAGCATTATGTAGGACAGGGTGCTGTACAGTCCCCTTGCATGCATTAGGGCAATCAGAATATGTGAATGGACCTGAAAATTAGAACTGGCACTGCTTCTTGCAGAAAGGCATTAAATTTTTTTTGAGTAATCGATCCACGTGAATTCAGTGTTTTAGTATATGGAATAACTGTCAATATTCATTATTTTTGAATTGGAAGATGTGCATCCTGTAAAATACATCCTTGCAGTGCATACCCATGTGGAAAATTGGAAGTTAATGATATCTCATGTACAACGGAAATGGAGACTTGTCCTCCCAGAGATCACAGTCACATGACTGAGTTGCCAATTTGAGATCTTTATGTGGGTAAATGAATGAATGAATGAAAGAACTTTATGATCAAAATTTGGTACAGTACAGTACATACGGAAATGCCTTTTTGCGGTAACAAGGCGAAATTAGATAGCAATACTATACTGCTGGTAGATTGCAATACCTTGATGTTGCTTTATGGTATTTGCTATGAACTTAATTTTTCCTTTGATATTTGGAATGATGTTCATAATGAGAACAGCATTGAATAATGTCAGCTGTTAATATTTTGTCTGCTGTATGAACCCAAAGGGTGTTACCTAACAAAGTGAGAGATGTGATTTCTGCCACTTTGTTTCTCAGCGGACAATGTGCAGTATAACAAGTAATGCACATTGTCCGCTGAGAAACAAAGTGGCAGAAAATGTGCAGTATAACAAGTAATGCAGTCTGGATATGAAATGTTTTGTCAGCTTGTGTTAAACCCACACAGTCATAAGCTGGTCTAGGCATCTAAGGGGTTAACGCTCATCTAGCTCATGATACAATATCTACACTGCATTATCAGCATGACCTCAGGCACTCCAATATGAAGTACACGAGCATTATAACCTCTGCTAGCACCAGGGATGCGTGCGAATGATGAATATGAAATTCACCTGCGCAAAATCAACTCGCGATCACACTATCACCCTTCTATTCCTGTGGCGTACCTTACCCTCATAAACCCCCCTGTACTTTATAGGCTCTGTAATTGAGCATCCATTAACGCTTTACAAGGTAAAAAATTTCAGCTGCCCTATCATCCTGTCATATTTTTTCCCTCTTCTCCTGAGGTCTTTTACCCAAGCATACTTCTATTGGGGAAAGAATATTAAAGGCATGCTATGAAGCTGTCCAAAGCTTGAGATGTCAGGATTTATACTGCACAAATACATTAAATACAATGCAACCATGGAGTGGATTTTGAGCACTTGTACAGCGATGACTGTGTGAAGTTGTGAGCACACTTTGTGGACACTGCTTTTTTGCTGTGTTAGAAGACAGACTGACACACTGTGGCTAGAGATATAGGCCCATATTCTTGAAAGTGGCCTAAGTTAAACCTGGCTTAAGTTCGGCCACTGATTTATGGAAGGCCATTTATCAACCCAGAAATCCCGTAAGAATTACTAAATTTATGTGTGAAAATAAAGAAACAAAATTATTTTGGGCATGAATTGAGTACTTGAAATCAATTCCATACGGACAAGTTTTTGTATCTTGCATTTAGTCACAAAACTATGATGAGTACAGGATTAAAATAGGTCAACATTTAGCACTCCATAATTTGGTGGCTTAAACCTGTGTATGTATAGGCAGGGTTTAAAAGCCTGGCTTAAAGTTAGCCGGCTTTTAAGAATAATGAAAGTTAGTTTGTGCTAAAGTGTGATTACAAAGTGAGTTTAGGATATGATCGATATGTAGATTGTGTGTGAGCACTTTCCCATTGGGATATAGTGTGACACACAATGGCCACAGAGAGAACACAGTTCATATCCACCACAGTGTGATCACAGAGTGCATTTTGGATACTATGAATGTAGATGGTGTGTTAACACTGCTCACACTGATATATAGTGTGGCACACTACGACCACAGAGAGAATTAAGAGTACATTCACCACAGTGTGAATTTGGAAAAAAAATTTTAAGTGTTGACTGCTTTAACACACTTTCTTCTCACAGTGTAACATACTGTGGCCACAGGGTAAAGCGTATAGTGAATGTGCCACAGTGTGGCCACAAAGCACTTTCATGTTTATCACTGAAAAAAACTGTGGCTACATAGAGAATCACAGTTTGCATACACCACATTGTGAACACACCACAGTTTGACTGTATAGATGATTTGGAACACTCTCATAGCGCTTGACTGTGTTAAAATACTATTTTCAATTTTTTTTTATTAGGCATTAAGGCAATAATACAGGTTTGATATACACTATCTACGGATTAAATCATAGTGTGTCCACCCTAGACCAGAACACCTCTTCCTACGTGTTTATGATGTTGTGTACGTTGAGATATAGATGAGATCTCAAGCATCGTCATGACCATGTCCATTTGTAATTTCTAGTGGTAACTTTTACTTTTCTTAGCTGCTTGAAAATACCCTCAGCTTTTTATAGATGGTATTTATATGTACTCATATCTATAAACAGTGGAATACCTATAAAGACTGCCATGTCACAGCTCAACAATGACAGATCTCAAGGTCAAATGACCCTCTGTTATTTTGAAAGGCCCCTATATTTCAATAATTACCCCAATGATAGTAAACATCCCTCATTTATAACAATACCCTTACAATGACCCCCGTAAAAGTCAGAGTGGAACCCTGGCTCTTTGTACATAAAATCAATTTCAATCTTGCAATCATTGTATGAGTGTATCTTTAAGGGTATGTAAGTAAACGAGTGCGGTTTACAAACTCCAGAGCCCAGCTATCTCCAGCTTTTCCTCCGCAAGATGAAACAAAATACGAGGGGGATAAAATACGAAGGCTGTTGTTGTTGTCCAGGCGGGATATTTTAGGAAGTGTATGGTTGATAAATCAGCAAGCATTCTGGGCTCTCTTCCTCTTCAGCTTGAAGTCTGCCACTCTTTCTATCTCTGTCTGTGAAACTAATATTATAAGGTGAGAAGAGGTCTGGTCTCCTAAAATTATGAAACCCTGGGGCAATGTTGCAGGATCATGAACACTTAGTATTTCGATAACATACATGTTACATGTTTGACATTTACATGCATTTTTGTTCTATTCTTCTTTTTTTTTTTTTTTTTTTTTTTTTTTTTTTGGGGGGGGGGGGTCATGTAAAGGAAATATATATAGATTCCAGATGATTATATCCTAGTATTGCTTCCATAATGAGCTGCTGAAGGGATTATTTGTACAAGGACTAAAGGTACCAGGGGAAAAAAAAAGTTAAATTCTTTCAAAAGTCTGAAATGCTTGAGAAATGGTTGAAATTTTCAATTAGACATCCATTTTTAATTCAAAGAGGAGATTTACATTTCTTTCTCATTCTTTGGTTTGTACAATTGTTTTAGTCATCCTAGAGGTGCTATGATACCTGTCATGATTATCAGAAAATGAATATGTTATCACTTTTAGGGATAAGGGGGGGGGGGGGGGGAGGCTGGTCAGAGGTGAGGGAGGGGCACCAAATCCTAAAATCCTTTATATTAATGATTTAAATCTGGGTTTTATGACATTGGTAAGATAAACAAGCAGGTAACTGTAACTACATTACTCCCTTAAGCTCAAGAAAGTTGGCAAGCCCCATCTATAGTGATTAGTGTATCCATTGATGGACTACCAGACTGTGGCGTGATCAGTCCCAAATACTTATTTCATGTCGTCAATTACTCCCAGTAGCCCCTCGAGAGCATAAATGGAAACAAATTGATGGAAAGGGAATATTGATTTTGCGAGATGAATTGCGTCTTGTCTTCCTCAATTAGGATGAAGGAATTTCGCACTGCTCAGAAAGAGACAGAGTTTACTATCTCCTCGGGACAGTGTTTTGTAACTCACTCTTGTGCTATGCTTGCAGCTTGAAGCAGAGGCATCATTATTACTATTGAAAAATAGTTTTAATCTGTATGCACAAAGGTATATGATGCAAGGTATGTGATCCAAGTCTTGCCAATGGCTGTGGCCATGTGAATAGAGCTATGGCTTGTGCATACCTCAGTGCTGCTGTTTGTACTTTTCACAAAGGGACTGTTTCCATGGCTATTTTTTTGTTTGTTTACATGTATGAATAATGAACAGATGAATGTATTTTGTGCATCATACATGTTTAGCGAGTATCACATCTATTATTTACACTCAATATTGTTATGAATGAGGAATAATGCACAACCCTTAAAAAAATGTTAATTCAATTTTTTTTAGCTTGATCAAACTTGAAAACATATTGGTTTGATGGTTTATTTTACCGGACTGCTATGAAAGCTATTGTATGCTTGTAAGCAACCAGGGGGACCTACCGCTGTACGTCCCATCCTTTGGACTTCTCATATAAGGATTAATGCCTTACCAATGGGCAATATCACATAGACTCAGTTTTTAACCCCAGGATATCCAGGTTACATGACCACTGCTCTACTACTGAGCCATCGCACCTCCAGTTTTTAATTCATCGACTCTGTGTAGTCTCCCCATCTAAAACTTGACCCATTTCACTTACAGGTTATTTGATACTGTTGGAATAATGGGGACATGAAGTACATGTATAGTCAGGTTCACACGGAGGGAGCTAAACTTTAAGTTTTGTGTGTAGTTTCAAAACTTTAAGTTATCTTGTAGTTTCAGACCATATAAACGGACTCGTAGTTTTGAAACTTTACATTTACTTGTATTTCCAGAACCACAAGCGAGCTTGTAGCTAACCCTGAAACAACGAGCAGTGGGGTCCTCCCTAGTAGTTATGAATACGAACCATGTGGACAGAATACACTTTAAGTTTCGCACATTCGTTTTTAATGATGACCTCTCTTTTCATGTTAAACTATTATCGCTCAACTTGTAATCTCAGAACACTGAATGTCGTTGTTTCGGGCCCTTGTGAACCCTCTTCGTTGTTAGTGAGTTGTTGTTTCGTTAACTTAAAGTTTTGAAACCACAATTACCTTATGAACGTACATGTAGCTAATATCTTTCTGCCAAACATAATACATGTCAATCTCTCCATGATGATTTTCAGTGTCCTTGACTTATACTGTTAAGTGTTATTACATCTGAGAGCTCCCAGGAAATATTTGAGCCTTGACCAAAGTATGTTCCGGCTACATGTGACATCTTGTGAAAGTCCCTGGTATGCTTTGTGTACGAGGGGCCTGGATTTCTCTTCCACTTCTCTGTTATTATTTTCTTTCTTTTTCCCTTTTGTTTCATGTTTGAGCTATTGTTACTATTACTACCACCACTAAATTAGTTCCTCTACTTCTGCTGCTATTACCATTACTGCTACATCTACTACTACTACTACTACTACTACTACTACTACTACTACTACTACTACTACTACTACTACTACTACTACTACTACTACTACTACTACTACTACTACTACTACTACTACTACTACTACTACTACTACTACTACTACTACTTCTACTACTACATGTACTACTACCACCACCACTACTACTAATTATAGTAATGATATGAACCCCTCAGAAAAAGGTTTGCAATTTATGTTTGAGCATTGATATCTCTCTTGTTAATATATCATCATACCTGAATTTAGTATCATTGATATGCCTGTTTATTCCCCTATACAATTATGTCCCAGTTTTACCGATTATATATTTATGAAATGTGCAGTACACCTGAATATGGGGCCAGGTCAAAAGTAAAATATTGCAAAATTCACTGGCATTGTCAACCGTAAATTCTCCTTTCTCTGGAGGATGGATTGTGTTTTGGTAATGTTGAGGTGATCATTCATGAAGGCAATAATGTTTTCTTTTGTTTGGCAGATGAAATGTGTTTTGAGTCTGTATGAAACTCAAACACAGTGATAATCCCACAATTATTTGATTAAAACACATTTTATCTTCCACAAACAAAAGGGGAAAACAACATTGCACTTCAGGAATAACCACCTCAACATCACTCAAAACACAAATTCATCCTCCAAACATCACAAAAGAAAGGAGAAACCACTGTTGACAATAACAATGCTTTTTGCAACATTTCACTTTTGACTGGCCCCGTATTCAGGAGTACTGCACATTCCATGATTAAATAATTGGTACAAATGGGGCATCATTGTAAAGGAAAATAAACAGGCGTTTCAATGATACATAATGCAAGTATGATACTATAGTAACAATAGAAATATCAATGCTCAAACTTGACTTGCAGAACTTTTTTTGAGGGGTTTAGTAATACTATTCCGTGTCTCTATATGTTCAGTAATATATTCATATCTTTCCCTGCTAGCTAGAGAGACATCATTCCATCAAGGTCTTATCAACAAAAGGCAACAATTGTACCCAGGCTTGATTGTCATGGCAATATGTGAATAAGTCGTTGCTTATTTTTCATTTTTTCCCAAATAGGCATTGTGTGTGTCACAGATACCTGTGGAACCCTGCGATTCTCTCTCTTTTTCATCGATGAGACGAGGCAACGCGACTACTCTGAATACCTTTCCCAGGTGCCCGTACCTGAATGCATCAAAGATGTGTGTTCTATTACAGTCAAGGTCAAGGATATACATGTATATACTCTTTGAGGCTAGTAGAGTATTTATGATTGATGACAAACAAGAGAGGTTTTGAAATATATAGGAGCACCATCTTCATATCTTATGCTGCTAGTCAATTAGGAACCCTGCTTCTATTCAGTGGATTATCATGGCGATACTGCTAGGAAGTGAAGATGTCTGTGATGGTGATGATAGTGATGGAGGTGGTGATTGTGGTGGTGATGGTGATGGGATGATGATTGGTGGTTATGATGCAGAAGATGAAGAGGAGGAGGAGGAGGAGAATAAGAAGGAGAAGGAGAAGAAGGAAAAGAAGGAGGAGAAGAAGAAGAAGAAGAGGAGGAGGAGGAGGAGGAGGAGGAGGAGGAGGAGGAAGAAGAAGAAGAAGAAGAAGAAGAAGAGGAGGAAGAGGAGGGGGGTGGAGGAGGGAGGAGGAGTTTTTTTATACCCATAATGGCAAGGAAATGTTATACAAGCAACATCTTAATATCTGATGCTGGTAGTCAATTAGCAACCCTTTTTAGCAATGGATCATACAGGGATACAGGAAATGAAGATGTTTGTGATGGCGATGTTGATGATGACTATGATGATAATTATGATGATGGAGATGAAGATGATGGTGATTATGATGGTGATGGTGACCGTTTTTTGGTATCCAAGGTGGCAAGAAAATAGACTCTTAATTACAAGCAACATGTTCATATCTTATGCTGCTCATAAAGAGCTACATTCTTCTTTTTTTTTTGCTTACAATTTGTGTTTGGAGTAAAATATTTTGTGATGATGATGGTGTTGGAGAGTTTGTTGTTAACAAAGTATACATGTTTACATCTCACTTCCAAGTTGATGAATACCCCTCTTTTACTTCCTAATATTGCAAATGTAGTTTTGAATGTTTATTTTACCTGTCCACATATAAGAAAGCTTGTGTATGCTTGTAAGTAAGCAACTAGGGGACCAACGGCTTTAAGTCCTCTCTGAGGAACTTGGTAATGAGTATTAATGCCTTACCAAAGGGCACTAGTGCATCCACTTGGTTTCGAACCTGGTTCCTCCCAGTTACAAGACCACTGCTCTACCACTTAGCCATCTCTTAGGTTCTGAGAGTAAGAGGAGACGGAGATCACATTCATTTGTAATGAAGAGGATGATGATAATTTTGAAATCAATGATGATGTTGATGATGGTGATGATGATGATGATGATGATGATGCTACTTGCTGACTGTCTTTATGAGGTTTCATAATGGTGATCAATGTGAGATCATCACCTGGTGCAACATGTTCACATCTAATACTGATAGCTAATTAGTATCCAATTTCTTTCAGTGCATAAATGGCTACAACGCATTTGATGTGTTTGGAGCAAGAAGGACATTAACTCATATACTTTTAACACATAGCTAATGCCCTTCTGGCTCTCAACAGACTATATAATCTGTAGATTCTAATGGGAGCCAGAAGGGGCATTAAACTTGTCTTTGATGATATGAGTTAAAGTGAGTCTTTATTTCCTTATGGCTCTGAGGAGACAGAATAATGCTTTGTACAGTAGGACTATCGTAAGAATTCCATTTAAAAAACCCCAAACTATTGGGCCTTTAAATTATTTAAAGATGGATTAACAAAAGAGAAGTGACAATGGAGGAAATGAGGCAGGAGATTCAGAGAGTAAGAAGCAGAAGATGAGGATGTGTCAAGCATTGAGCAGTGTTGGCAAGGCCAGTAATTAGTGCAACCAATTTGAGACTGTCTCACTGATGAATGCATGACAGGTGGAGACCTTTGTAATGGTAATTGACTTGAAGGAGCTGTTGTGACTTCTTCAAGAAAATGTCATTGGTGTCTAAACATCCAGGTCTGTTTTCCCTGGAAGGCCATCAGTTCTACTACTACTAGCTGCCACTGTTACCAGTATCTACCATTATTATCACCACGATTATCAAGATCAATATTGTAATCGTTATCATCACTGTCATCATCACTGTCATCATCATTGTCATCATCATCACCATCATCACCTTCGTAAATATCAGTATCACCATTATCTTCATCATTACCAAAATTGTCATCATCATCATAATCATCAACATCATTATCATCACCGTTATAAACATCACCATTATCATTATCATCATCATCATCACCATCATCATCATTGTCATCATTACCATCATCATCATCATCATCATCATAACCATGATTATCATAATGATGACATTCATAGTATTATAATCATTATTATAAAAATCAACATAATCTTGATCACCATTAACAAACAAAAAAAAAATAAATAAAAGGATTGTTTGGTGAAACATGCTATTTTATAAAGAAACTCTTCATATAATAGGAGTTTCATGAACATGATGAGAAGTATGATAATGAAATAACAATGGTTCTGCTCTGCCATGTAAAAATAGGACACAGTTGCATCATCTTGAGTATCCTAATGTACATAGATGGATGGTTGGTATTCTAGAAAACCTTTTTTTAAAAAAAAAACTCCTGTAAAGGTTATACTGGAGAAAGGGTTGAGTTCTGGTAAGGGTGATGATAAATTTGTGAGCTTTCTTATTTCTTGTATTCCTGTATGAAAGAATATCATAATAGCAATATAGCATGAAAAGGATTACCCTCAAATTCTCTCATATTCCAAATATGTCTGTTAATAGTCTTAAAATTCAGATCAAATTTTGATGCCACATGTGTTTTTAATCCCATATAACCATATCAGTACACTGAGATATTTTTTTCAGTTTGAGACATTTTTTTTTTGTGGGGGAGTATTATTTTGATGGTTAGAAATTCTAATATTAAAAAAATGTTTTTTATTTTCTACTTAGTATAAAACTTTATGAATAACTACTGGACACTTTCTTTATCTTTAAAAGATATGTATCAAGTCCATTAAGGGATCAGTATCTTATACTTTTATCTGTAAACCTCGGTCCTGGGTACTTCTTTATTTGAGTGTTAATTGTTTTTTATAATAAAGATGAATTAATGAAATTGCAATGTCTTTTACTGATAGAAGGAAGTGTTCATTTTATTAATATCTCAAAGGGAATCTTAGCTATATATCATGAAATACATAAGTATCCATAAGTATCCACTTATTAGCATATTGTCTGTTTGGAGCCAGAAGGGTGTTAACTCCTGTACTTTAACACAGAGTTAACGCCCTTTTGGCTCTCAACAGACGATATGCACACTTTCTGTTCTCACGAAATATAAAGAGTTTGTTTACCCAATGATGCTCTGTTTAGCAGAATGAATGAGTGTTTTCATATTTCATGATAAATCCAAAATTTCTTCCATATCATTTTGTAGAACGTTTCAAAAGATTTGTTGTTTTTTTCAGAGTGGTGTACTTTTTTGAAATGAGTTTGCCTTGCTAAGACTATTTAGTGCATGATGAAGGAATCACATGTGCAACAATGTTAATTGACTAATCATGTCTACACACTGATGGAATTTATGATGGATGATGGGCAAATAGGCACTACAGACATGTGTCATGATACGAAAGTGGAAGTGACGTATCCTAGGAGCTGTCACCCCCCCCCCCCCTTTCGTTTTCTTTCTCTGTCCTTTTCTTTCTCTGTCTAACTTTCTATTTCTCTCTTTCTCAATTTCTGTCTGTCTGTCCCTCTCTTTCTTTCCCTCTTTCCCCCTCTCTCTCTTTCCCTCTTTCCCCCTCTCTCTCTTTCCCTCTTTCCCCCTCTCTCTCTCTCTATTTCTCAATCTTTCTCACCCACTCATTCATTTTCTTGGTTTTCATTGTTTGTAGAATTATTTCTGTAGCAAGGCAGAAATTCAAAGGTCATCTTGTATAGGAATTTCATGGCAAAACTTTGAAAAGCCCAGTTCTATCCCCTGTTAATTGATACTGTTAAATTAAAGGGAAGGGTTGAGTTCTGGGAAAGGTACAAAAATTATTTGTGAGCTTTCTCATTCTTTTTATGTTAGTTTGGAAGATTATCATAGTAGATATGTCCTCCGAAACGGATTGCTCTTCAAATGCTCTCACATTCAAAATATGACAAGAAACAGCTGAAATGTTTGGGTCGAACATTTGTGTGTAGTCCCATATACACATTTCTGTGTGCAGTGCATGTGACTCTCAGCAGGATTTAGTCATTTTTTTTTATCACTTTGGTGATTCCAAAACCTTACAGCGTACACCAATTCTTATGCACTGTACAATCAACCTTTTCCAATTGCTTTGAGACAGTTTCTTTTACAATTTAGTCTAATGACCAGAGCTCAACTTTATCTTTAAGGTTTCATTTGGAGCGACCTTTTGTTCTGTAATGTACCTTACAAGAATACTTTCAAGAAACCTTATAAGGAAAACTTAACTTGCTTTCAATTAGGAATGGATGTGAAACCTTCCAAGATGCCAGTCATGGATGATGATGATGCTTAATTGACTAATTGATTTAATTTACCACCACCTTGAGCTTTTACTTGCATGTTTCCATCTTCTAACAACATACACAGGTTGTGTATTGATTCACAATAAAGATTGATAGCACAGAAGCATGCATATTTTCTCTTTTAAAACCCGGAAACTGAATATTATATTCCTGGAGAGGAATTGAAATTACCTATTTATTTTCAGAAATGGACATTTGATATTCAGTTGATTACCTTTTGATTTGCTTTTCTTCCTTATGTAGGGATTTTAAAAATTTGATATCTATTGTGCACTTTTTGTTTTGTTTTGTTTATGTTTTTTAATTTTTATTTGCTCTGTTTGGAACTTTTTTGTCATCATTTTCCCCCTTTTTTGTAACATATTGAAAACAGCCAAACAAAGAAAGTTGAAATTTACTTGAATTCCATCCATTCTAAGATAAGATTTTATTCACTCTATTGACCCCCTCTTGGGGTATGAGAGCACAACACATTTACAATAATATAAATGGTATATTGAATACATGTACATGGGTACATAGTTTACATATTAAACAACATTTCTCAACAAAACATTCAACAAAAAACTGTAAATAAATATATATATACAGTGTAAATACAACTAAAGTACTAAACGTATAGGATTTTTAACTATTCTAACACTACGTGTAACTACCTGACTTTGATCATCACCTACAACATCAACAACTTCATCCTCTTTGGATTTATATCTAAATTGCTGCATAATAAGTTTTAAAAAATTAACACCTTTTTAAAGCTGGCAAGCATTTTTTGTAAGAAGAATTTCAGCCATTACTGTTGTATTTGGTCTATGTATATTAAAATCAGACAAGCACAGTTTAAGTACAGTTTTCTAGATGTAAATAAATAATTTTGTGCTTTTGTTTTTCTCTCATTCTCTTTCCACCGACGATCATTCATCCACCCATCATACCCTTTGTGATCGATTTCAACCTTCAGGTAAGTTTGATCTCCTTGCTTTTGCATTATTGAAGTGGTGACCCAACATTTGCTGTGCCGAAACTTGTTCCTAGCTTTATTTGGGCAAAAATACAGGGTTAAGTGAAAGGTTGCAATTAGGTTTAGGGCTAGGTATATTGTTTGGTTCAGGGTTGAAGTTAAGAATTTGATAAACGTAGGAGATTGTCCATAAAGCAATTGTCGTCGGAGCTTACAGTCATAGAACCCTAGCTGTTTGTCTTTAGAGCACCTAACGCACATCACTGTTGGTGCATTATTAGAAGCAGTGCTATGGATAAGATTGATTAACTATGGTGCAAAATGCATAAGGCAAAGCCAAGTGCATTATGCATGCATGCTTATCATATAAAATAGAGTGCACATATATTTTTAGCAGTTTACCGCCCTATGTGAGTGAGGCTTTATGTTTCAAGATGTATGTACCTGAAAAGTCATGCAATATTGAAGAATATCATATTATGCAAACACCCTCTGTGGGTGAAATTGATAATTATTGGAAAATGTTTTAACTGAAGATAAGCTGTATTGTCTACGATTTTTGTTGAGTTGAAAGGTCATATTTTGTTCTCCTGAGAGCTAGAAGTTTAAACTCTTTGTTGAGAATATGAGCCTTTCTGTCTCTTTAGCAGATGAAATAAAGATCAAATATTTTTGGATTCAGTGTTTACTAAAATCCTGAACCCAACTCTTTATTTGAGGTAGTTTGCTTTACATGTATTCTAAAACTATGACTATGTTAAAACCAAGAAGTCTGTCAACATTTTTTTCTAAAGAACTCTTCTTTGGAAACTGGAACCTATTGCAATGCATAGCCATGACTGGATTCTATCAAAGGTTGTATGATATTAATGTTCTCATGCTCTAATACATGTAGCTTCACTTATTGTGCTAGGTCACTGCCAATATTTTGGGGAAATGTTTGCACTCACGCTTCAGGTTTATTTTCAAAATCATATCGATTTTTTTTCCATCAACTTTTTCAGGTACATGTATGTAGGATGAGATGATACGTAGAAAGCTTATTCATTCAGGCCGAATTCAACTATTTTCAGTATATGAATCTATTGCGTTGAGGATTTAATCCAGGATCGTACGGAAAGGAGAAGATTGAAGTGGGAGAAGTGGGGGATGAGAGGAGAGAGAGCTGCGTGAGGAAGACGCAGCGATAATTGAACGGAAGATGTAAAGTAGATGAGTTTGAGAGGAAAACAGATTCCATGCACTTCCTTGAAGAAGCGCTAGAAAATGAGCAAGGGAGATGGCTTATAAAGGGCTTCTCATTGGCTATGCAGCGGCACGACACCCTATCATCCATTTCCATTTGTAATGAAGCCGAAAGTAGAATTTGGTGGCGTGAATCTGATCAGAATTTAGTTGGACACGCGAAAGTAATTTGTGGATGAGCTGATTGAGGTGGTAGGTGAGCAGTACGAAGCCAGACATCACTCCTTTGTAACACTGTTGCTCCCTTTTGTGTTGGGAATTATAGAATATGAATTTCTTCTCATTTTTTTGTCTCGCCTGCGTAAGCAAATGAACTTCACCATCCAATAAATCTTAGTTGAAGGGGATTTTAGCTATACAAATGGGGTTCTTGGCCCACACGGGGGGGGGGGGGGGGGGGGGGGACCCCTTAAGTTTCCCAACCTTTGATTTTTCACCAAGTAAAAATTTTGCCCTGAAAATTGTATGATGCAGGTGAGACTGCCTTGGGCATTTTCCTTGTTTGCAATTCAGTGACCATTTTTATAAAGCTATTATAGTGCTCCATACCAACTTTTTTTTTCAATGCGTCTGTTTGTCCGTCTGTCTCTGTCTTTCTCTGTCTGTCTGTCTCTCTCTCTGTCTGTCTGTATGTCTGTCTCTGTCTGTATATCTCTCTCTGTCTCTCTCTCTCTGTTTGTGTGTCTGTCTCTCTCTGTTTGTCTGTTTCTCTGTCTCTGTCTCTGTATGTCTGTCTGTCTCTCTCTCCATCTGTCTCCCTCTCTCCATCTATCTGTCTTCCTCAAGTTTTCATTCTCGTTTGTTTCTCCCATCTCTAAAGGAGGAAGAGAATGAGAAAGAAAAGACAGAGGAGGATAGAGGAAGTAGGGGGCTGAGGAACGAGAGAAATAATCGAAAGAGGAAGAAGGATGTAAAAACCAGACAAGAGAGTGACAGAAATTATTAAGTGCAACACTTGACAATGAATCTCAAGTACATTTCTCCACTAACGCTTGTATTGTTCAAGAGAATTACCCACATTTTCCCCTATTCTGTCACTGAAGTTCCTCTTTAACATGTCAATGCGCAATGCCTACAATGCGGAAGAAAACAGCTTCAAGGTAAACATACATTGATTATAATTCTCACAAAATATTACAAAAATATTAGATATTGCTAGATGATTTGATAGACAAGCAGTAATTGACGATGATATGCAGAGAAACAAAAAGACCCTATAGGCTAGTCGGCCAACGATTGAATTAAGAAATGGTTTCCTCATAGCAATACAATGAACTTTAATGGGTAGTCTGAATGGGGGGGGGGGGGGGAATTGTGTTTCTTTGTTTTCTTAGTATTTTTTAATGTAATCAGAAAAATACCCAAATTACCCGCAAAATAACTGTTTTGAAAGATTTAATTCTCTTTGAAGTTTTTGTTTTTCTCACTGCACTATTTCAGCACTCTGGTTTGGAAAATTTAGTGTTCCCCAGAATCACCATATTAAGCTGTATCTCTTAAACTTTATTATCGAGAAAGGTCCTGAACTTGTAATTCAAGTCTACCATTATACACATAGTAATAAGATCTTTATAGACAACATTTAAAAAGCCATATATTTGATTCAACTCTCTCAAAATGAGACAAGAGTTCTGAAAAATGAAGAAAAAACAAACTAATTTATGTTTTGTTTGGCAGCCATGTGGTATGATTTATTTTTCACTTTGTACTTAAGAAGCAAATTAACATTACATTTGAACAACAAAGAGCAAAATCTATTTTGAGCTACCTCATGGTTGTTAAGAAAAAAAATAATGTCAGGCAAAAGCTAAGTCCAAACTAGCATCTTAAAAAAAAAAGAAGGTGTTTGAAAGGTAATTCTTTTCAGATGTACCTTTCTTAGTAAACTGGAAATTGAATGATTATCATAGATTCATGAATAAAGGAGGAATTATGTTTTCTCTGCAGGTTTGTAACACCTTGACTGGAACTATGAGATGAAATAATGCCCATGTTCTTTTTTTGACAAGGGAATAAGTTTTCCAGTATAAGCCAATGAATTGCACAATTTTGATTTCAATTACATTTTACCCACCTAAATGATGCTATTAATTTGATTTGATTTGATTCAGTATGAATAACAACATTTTGTATTCACTGGATTATATCCTTTCCTCTTTGCCATTATGCATTTTCGGTAAAAGACTCAGTGTTTGGTAATGATTTTTTTATGTGTATTTTCCGGAATGGGATTGGGTAAATAAGTTTCTAGTTCTAAAAAATGTGAAAAAACTTATAGGAAATGAATAGTGCTCAGCATTTTGTACCATAATTTTGCATCCCTGTAAAGTATCTTTGATAAGAATAGTAGTAATAAAGTACACATGAAAGGCCCCATTTTATTAGGGAAATGGAGGGCTTAGAGAAGTTTTGGATTTTCTTTAGCTGTGTCATTGTCAAGGTGAATCATAAATCTACTGTTTTTGTTGGATTTAGAATATTGTTCTTTTATTTTTACCTTGGCAATGTCTGGTTTGATAATCTTGACAAGTAGTAAATGATCTCATTGTTATCCCATGATTTCTCAGGAAATGAAAGAGGCAGGGAATAAGGGAAAGAGAGAGAGGAATTAAGTGATAAAGAGAAAGAAGGGGGATAAATAGGAAGAGAGAGAGAGAGAGGAAAGAGAGGCACCTGTACAGAGAAAGAGCGAGAGAGAGAGGGGAAGAAAGGCACATGTACAGAGAGAGAGAGAGAGAAAGATGGGAGGAGGGAGAGAGAGGGAGCGAGAATGAGAGTTAGTGAGAAAAAGAGCGAGAGAGAGAGGGGAAGAGAGGCACATGTACAGAGAGAGAGAGAGAGATGGGAGGAGGGAGAGAGAGGGAGCGAGAATGAGAGTTAGTGAGAAAAAGAGAGTGAGAGAGAGAGGGGAAGAGAGGCACATGTACACAGAGAGAGAGAGAGAGATGGGAGGAGGGAGAGAGAGGGAGCGAGAATGAGTTAATGAGAAAAAGAGCGAGAGAGAGAGGGGAAGAGAGGCACATGTACAGAGAGAGAGAGAGAGAGAGAGAGAGATGGGAGGAGGGAGAGAGAGAGGGAGCGAGAATGAGAGTTAGTGAGAAAAAGAGAGCGAGAGAGAGAGGGGAAGAGAGGCACATGTACAGAGAGAGAGAGAGAGAGAGAGAGATGGGAGGAGGGAGAGAGAGGGAGCGAGAATGAGTTAATGAGAAAAAGAGCGAGAGAGAGAGGGGAAGAGAGGCACATGTACAGAGAGAGAGAGAGAGAGAGAGATGGGAGGAGGGAGAGATGGGAGGAGGGAGAGAGAGGGAGCGAGAATGAGAGTTAGTGAGAAAAAGAGAGCGAGAGAGAGAGGGGAAGAGAGGCACATGTACAGAGAGAGAGAGAGAGATGGGAGGAGGGAGAGAGAGGGAGCGAGAATGAGTTAGTGAGAAAAAGAGCGAGAGAGAGAGGGGAAGAGAGGCACATGTACAGAGAGAGAGAGAGAGAGATGGGAGGAGGGAGAGAGGGAGCGAGAATGAGAGTTAGTGAGAGAGGGGAAGAGAGGCACATGTACACAGAGAGAGAGAGAGAGAGAGAGAGATGGGAGGAGGAAGAGCAAGGGGGGGGGGATAGAAAGATTAACACAATTGGGTAAGTCCAATTTGTATGTCTGTTTTGAACAGGGGAATCATAATATTTTTATTTTTATTAATCAATATTGGCAGTATCCCTGAAGGGATGCCCTCTGATATATTCCCCATACTTTAAAAGTTCTCTCATGACTGATTTATCCGAGTATTATTAATTATACCTCACCTGCCCCTTTCAGATTACTTTTCTCCCAGTTATTAGCCATAGGATGCCTAAAAGGTAACCTATCACCCCAAAGTATTTTGCTCTGTATGTGAGGTCGCTATACTACATTCAAATGTGAGCTTCAAATGTTACTTCTATTCAGAGATGTTGCAATTTAAGTACAATCTTGGTAAACATGAAAGCGAATTGTGAGTAGACTAGTCGAGCCGCCCTCGCACACACATAGAATACGGAATCAACAGAACAAGTCGGACTTGTGTTCCGTATTTGGGGCTTTGTGTTAATATCTTTTTTTTTCTTTATACCCTTTAAACATTGACATATGTATAGAATGTCAGGTAAACTTTTTGTGAAGGTTGTTTTTATACATTCTAGCTTTAACCCTTTCGAGACGATTGACCACATTTTGTTGTTTGGCTCAATAACTTTTGATTCAGAGCTCTAAAAAATATACCAGATACGTGGGTAGAAAGAGCAAATATTTCTGCAAACACTATGTCCACTTTTGTTGCATAATCATATTGCGTTTGGCCAAGAATTTTGAACAAGAATAAGCTTTAAAATCCTTAAATTGGCAACACATTGAGAGGTTAAAAATAATTTTTAAATCAAAATTTGCATTTTTTTTTTCTACTTTTCGACAAAATTTCTAACCATTATTGTTTATTGTTTTCAAAGACATTAAAACTTGTTAGAACCATATAGCAATAAAAGAAAAATATTATTGTTGCCAATTTGAAGAACAAAGCATGATCAATTTAGCCCTTAAATAATTCCTGTCCTGAAAGGGTTAAATATTTTTTAGCGGTTTGGTAGTTGGTACCATATAAACTGAAGGAAGTGTATGAAGGAGGAAGGGGGGGGGGAAGGGTGGGGGATGTGGGGAGGGGTGGGGGATGTGGGGAGAGGGGAGAGCGACATGGTTAATCTACTTCCCTACCCAATGTAAAATGACTGACTGTGGCCTTCGATCTCGTGTGAGTGGCTTTCGACATTGACAATCAAATTTGAGGGGTCCAAAACAGCTGCCGTACCTTCATAGATTTGAAGAAGGTGTCATCATTTAATCATGTGCAGATGAGCTCCATGTAGACCCAATTGAGAGGCGCGAGTGTTTACAGAGCTCTGCTTCTATATATTCATCCCGACAAATGTCCTCAGGTATATTCTGTCTACATCCATTTTACAAAAGGGTACATAATAAACCTCCTAAATGCACCAAAAGCAGAAGCAGTGGGATAATAAACCAGTTTGAAATTTCAGTGTTCTTCTTTGTACTTTCTGAGTGTAAATTGCTTCTTCTTTTTTTTTTGGGGGGGGGGGGGGAGGGGGAGGGTAAAAACTTCATAAGAAGAGAAAAGAGGCCTTCACATGTACCTCATTCTGTAATCGGATGATGTATATCATACAACAGAAATGGGCATAATCACTTCACCATATACATATAGGCCTACTTGTATTCCTATGTAATGGAGCATTACAATTAACAGGTTGATATACAAGTTTTATGCAATTTGTACAATAAACATGACATGTTATAATGAATTTAATTTTCAGTTTCAAAATTTGATATTGATTTTAAGGAGAATGTAAAATTTCTGTATAAAGAACACTTCACAACCATATTTCATTGTGTTCTGCCGTTGAAATTTCAGACAATTGAAATTCAATCTCAGAAATTTATATATTGCTATAACTCTCAGTGAATGTTAAAGCGCTAGAAGGTTGAGTGCTGGGAAAGGTGAAAAATAATTTGTGAGCTTTCCCATTCTCTTTATGTCAGTTTCCAAGATTATCATAAAAGAAGTGTCTCCTGAAAAAGGATTGCTCTTCAGATGCCCTCATATTTGATATATGACAAGAAACAGCTGAAATGTTTGGGCCAAACGTTTGTGTGTAGTCCCATATACACATTTCTGTGTGCAGTGCATGTGACTCTCAGCAGGACTGAGTCAGTTTCTCCTCATTTTGGTGATTTCAAAACCTCAGAGTATGCACCAGTTCTTATGTGCTAAGTAATCCACCTTTCCCAATTGCTTTGAGACAGTTTCTTTCACAATGTAATTGCATTACCAGAACTCAATTTTACCTTTAATGCTTACAGTAGTCAGAAGGGATTGTCCCTTTGCAATCAGAGTTGTTCTAATTCTTCATAAAACCTAGTTATTGGAACTGAAGGGGAAATATGTATGTAAACCTAGATTTAAGTCTATCCTCATGGGGATATAATACTTCATGTACGATGAATAGCGTTGATCATGCACCATTAGGCTATTCATACGAGTGTAGAGTTGAAATGCATTTTTTTTTTTTTACATTTACCTCCCTCCCACCCGCATTCAGTCATGAAAACTTCTTGCTCTAAAACAGTGAATTTTCACTCAATTTTTACTCTCCTGGAAGTCACATCAGTGACCACTAATTAAGGAGTAAATTTATTTTAGTGCTCTCTAAAAACAACTGAGTGAATTTTCACTCTGTTTTTCACTATATTCTCACTCCCCTGGGGAGTCATGTCAGTGAACACTCGATCAAAAAACAAAAAAAAAGAGTAAAAGGCATTCTTTGTGTTGAAGATTTGAAATGAATTTTTTCATACATTTACCCCCTCCCCCTTCAGTTGTGGAAAACTTTTACTGTACATTTTGAGTGAAAAAATCTACATCTACGGCCACTCTACAGCTTTGCGATAAGTAATCAGAAATTTCTTGAGTGCTATCATAATCATAACCCACGCTACGTGGAAACGATGGAGATTAATATCATAGAGAAACACCATTTAATCAAGGTTTATTTCCCTGAATTATTGTGATGTCACCACTTTCGATCATGTCTCATTGAATGCACTTCTATCCTTTTGAAACTACATTACTGTACTCTTAGAAAAGGAAGCAAGTTGAAAGTGTCCATTTTATCATGCTTATCTCTTTGCTGTCCTTTTCTCTTTGAAACTAGAACTAGGAAATGAGAGTTGTTCAGATTTGTATAGAATGAATAGGCTGATGAGAGTTAATTAACCTGTTAGAGGTTTATGCTTTCATTTAACATGCATTTGCCATGAGTCTGATTATGAAGCTGCATCCTGAGTTCACTTGGGCTTGATATTCAAGATATTCAGAAACTTATTTTGCAGTCTGCACTTCATTTCAAAGACAAATGAATAGATTAAGACAGACATACCCCCATTCAGACTACCAAATTCATTGCACAGCTATACGAACGTTGTATAACAAAACATTGCATAGCGAAACATATACAATGGTTCTTGATACAAATTTTGTATAACTTTCCTATTGTCTGAACCGGCTAATAGAGACATAATAGAGAAAAGGAGATACAGGCAGATTCAGAGGCAGACAGAGAGACATAACTGGAGAGAGAGGGAGAGAGAGAGAGAGAGAGAAAGAAAGAGACTTTAACTGAAAGAGAGATATAAAAAGGGAGAGAATGAGAGAAGGTAGACAAGAAGTGGCTAAGAGGAAGTGAGTAAAATAAGAAGTAAGATAGAGATAGTGATTGAGAGAGGGAGATCACTGAAGAGACAAAGAGAGAGAGGAAAAACAGACCATAACGATCCTGTCCAAATTCATAAAAACGAGTGGTGCAGAGGGAATTCTGCAAGCGGAGAATTTAATTAGAATGAAAGGAGTGCTTACTCTGGCATATTTCCCAAACGGCCAAATTTCATCATTAGGAAGCTGAGAGAAAACGAATCCTCCTTCCATCCAGGACCCAGAATTTAACGTTGAACAGTTTTATTCCTACAAGAAAGAGAGTTTTTTCCTCTCCCAAAGGGAGTTGAACAAATATTTAAGGCCACCTCTAGCACATTATGCATTTAAATTCCAAACATATACAGATTTAAAGGGAAAGTTCACCCCGAAGATTACTTGAGTTTAAAAAATGCAGAAAAAATAAAGAAAAATATTGGCGAAAGTTTGGACAAAATCCGTTAAAGAATAACGGAGTTATGGACTTTTTAAGTTTTGATTTTGTGACGTCACATGCGAGCAGCTCCTCCATGATGTAATGTGATAAATATTCCATAAAATACAGTTTTCTCAGAAAATTTAGAATATTTTCGTCTGTGCATTTGATATATTGTCAGAAATGTTATTCAATACTAGATTCTGAAAAGAAACAATATCAATTTATCGTGGAACGTAAAAAAAAATGCGAATATATGGAATATTTATTACATGACCAATGGGCAGCTGCTCGCATGTGACGTCACGAATCCAAAACTTTAAATACTCATAACTCTTTTATTATTTGACCGATTTTCATCAAACCTTCGCCAATATTTTTCTTTATTTTTTCTGCATTTTTTAAACTCAAGTAATCTTCAGGGTGAACTTTCCCTTTAAGGAAAAAAATTGTATCATTTTAGGGGGGATTGTGACTAATGCTCTTGAATTTTGAAATATATTTTTATGATTTGATATTCCAAGAAGCGTGGACACCTATTAAATTCAACCTCTATATTTCCGTTGACATTTTGACTTGCTAGATATTTAAGAAACAACAGATCATGTGTATCTCACTAGTTAAAGACCAAGTCCACACTAATATCAAGTTGATTTGAATAAATAGAGTAAAATTAAACAAGCATAACGGTGAAAATTTTATTGAAATCGGATGTAAAATAAGAAAGTTACTGCATTTTGAAGTTTTGTATTATTTCTAGAAACAGTGATATGCATAACATGGGCGGTAGGCAAATGAGTGAACCGATGATGTCACACACTCACTTTTCCTTATGTATTTTATTATATGAAATATATATTTCAATTTTTTTGCTTCACTAATGTAAAACATGGTTTGACTCCTTATGGAACATGTAAAATCATCATTATTGTAACTTATTTTGATACGAGGGAGAGATTCTTTATCATCACATCCATAAAAATTGAAATATTTGAAATTTCATATAATAAAATACATAAGGAAAAGTGAGTGTGTGACATCATCGGTTCACTCATTTGCATACCACCATGTTATGCATATCACTGTTTCATGAAATAATGCAAAACTTCAAAATGCTGTAACTTTCTTATTTTACATCCGATTTCAGTGAAATTTTCACTGTTATGCTTGTTCAATTTTACTCTATTTATTCAAATCAACTTGATATTAGTGTGGACTTGGCCTTTAATCTTCTACCTGCATGGTTCATTTTTTTATCAGAGCAAATGAAGCACGTGACCGAATCATGTGATTTCGTTTTTCAGTCTAGAAGTGTGAATGTGAACTGTCCGTGATGGCCATTGAGACATTTTTGATAGCTTCACACCATGCGGATAAACGGTGTTGACATCAAGTTTTCAAGAGATTTCTTCTGCCATAAAAAACACTAAAAAATTTATCTTTTGTGCATGGGAGCATAGGGATTTGTGGCAATTTGCCTCAAAACTCTGCCAAATGCTCCATTAATTAATAGATTGCTCTTGGTGGAGTCACTGTTTGTGATGATAGTGTAGTTCAGTTTTTGCTAAACTTCAAGAAGCCGTGAGAAATAACATTGTATATTCCTTGTTATTCTAGCTGGAGTAGTGTTCTCAGTGCACTCTTTCTGTATATAGTTCCCACCTGGGAATCAGGACTCTTGTAAACAGGAACATCTCTTCCAAAAGACAAATCGTTCAGAAACGTTTCCTGTGCATGTTTTGGTTCCAGGGCAGGACTTGAACTGCATGATTGTTTTTTGGTAAACATTTTAAGGAGTGATCTCCACGTGATGCAGGGCTTTGACCCGTGAAAACTGTTTCATTTCTTGAAAAGTATATTAATTTGTTCATAACTTGTTGAGATGACTTTTCATATCAGGCCCGTCCTCATCAACCCAAGTTTTCAAAATAACCTGCTGATTCTGATCCGAGTCTTATGGCGGAAACCAACCAACTCGATCAGAGGAAGCTTGATCTTACAAACCCAAGCAACTCGGGTTTCTTTACGAAATAGTATGCTGTTGGGTGAATTAGCAGGTGAAGACGCACTTGGGTTTCAACTGGGGTTAATTTATTCATGATACTGTGTACTTGTATTTCCAAGCTCGAGCTAGAATCACCCCAATCAGGCTAATGGAAACAGGGTTTTTTCAAATTGTACATTTGCCCTGTACCCCAAAAATCATAATTTCCATTTTCTCTGAAGAAAATATTCAATCATACATGCACCTTTGGTATAATCATTGCTCATATGTAAAACCTGTATAAAACAAATCTATTCCTTCATCAAAATCTAAGAAAATTAACATTTATGAAATTTTCTCTACTGAGCAAATGAAATTTTCTCTACTGAGCAAATGGGAGAGGAACTCACAAGATACATCACAGATCAGAGTTGCCAATTTGTGTATGATTGATTACAACTTCAAAAATTCATAACTTTCTTATTTCTTATCGGATTTTGCTCAAATTTTCACTAATCTTTTTCTCTCATTTTTCTACTTTTATTCAAATCAACTAAATACCAGGTTGGACTTTCCCTTTAAAGATAAAATTGAGTTCTGGTCATGATATTGAATGGTGAAAGAAACTGTCTCAAAGCAGTTGGGAAAGGTTGATTATATAGCACATAAGAATTGGTGTATGCTGTAAAGTTTTGGAATGGCCAAAATGATAAGAAATTGATGCAATCCTGCTGAGATTCACATGCACTGCACACAGAAATATGTATATGGGACTACACACAAATGTTCGCCCGAAGATTTCAGCTGTTTCTTGTCATATTTTGAATGTGAGGGCATTTGAAGAGCAATCCTTTTCAGGGGACATATCTACTATGATAATCTTCCAAACTATAATAATAAGAATGAGAAAGCTCACAAATTATTTTTTACCTTTCCCAGAACTCAAGCTTTCCTTTAAGTGCATTTTGCTAATGTTGCTTCTTTATACCCAGGTGTGTATACATGGGTAACCAGTACGATGATTAGAATATGTGCACCTGTGAAATAGCACTAATGGGCTGAAGTGTTCCTTAGAGGATACAGAATAGGTGATGATCTGATGTTTGCTGCTATGACCTTTGCCGAAGGCTTAATTTCATCAAAGAATTGGTTAGGGCTTGGATGCGATTGTTGAAGATAAAGTTGAGTTCTGGTCATGCGATTACATTGTGAAAGAAACTACCTGGAAACTTATGGGAAAGGTTGATTATATACATGTAGTACATATAAATTGGTGTATGCTGTTAGGTTTTGGAATCACCAAAATGAGAAGAAAGTGACTCAATCATGCTGAGAGTCGTGGCACTTAACATAGAAATGTGTATATTGGACTACACACACGTGGCATGAAAGTTCGATGAAGCTGTTTCTTGTCATATTTTGAATATGAGGGCAGTTGAAAAGCAATATTTTCAGAGGACATTTATTCTGTGATAATCTTCCAAACTGACATAAAGAGAATCAGAATGCTCACAAATTATTTTCCACCTTCCTCAGAACTCAACCTTCTGTTTAAGGTTAGGATTAGGTTTACTGTTCGTTTCTGGGTAGAAGTCTGGCAGAAAGTCACCAGAACAAATATCATCAGAGTAAATGTTGGATCACCGTAAAACACAGTTATCTTTATTGTTATTATAGTAGTATGCCCCTGAAAGTTTGGCTAAAGTTCACGGCTAAAGTCAATACTGTAAGATCATGTGGTCAGTTGGGTTGTTGCAGGGGAAGTTGGTGCGGTGTCATACTCTAGAAAAACATTGGTCTCATATCCTGGGTTTGAGGATGAAGGATTGTCAAGGACATTCAAAGATTCTTCCCATGACAGTTCTTCCCATGACAGCATAGAAGTGCCACCTGGCTTTCTTTCTTTTCCTGGTCTCAATCATTTTTTGAATGGATAATCTGGTTGTGGTGAGTCAAAGTGAGAGAGGATTGTTGTCTGTGTTCTGATAATAATGATATGCAAATTGGCAACTGCCTGAAAGAAGCTACTTGTTACCATTTTTTGAAAAAAATTGACTATTTTTTGGTCTGTTTGATAACAATATCAAAGTCCTATGTAGGGATGTCTTTTGGCCTCCAATCAAATTATTCAAAAATTTGGAAATGTAGAAAATAATAAAGTGCCCTTAAGCCAAACTATTTCTTTCTTCCAAACATGAAAATGTTTTGTAGGTTTAGTTTTTCAGGGTTACACCATGTAATTCTTTCAAGGAATAAGAGCTCTTAGCGGAGCTCACCAGCCCTTTTCAGGGCTCTTATTCCTTGAAAGAATTACATGGTGTAACCCTGAAAAACTAAACCTACAAATCAGTTTCTCCACCATGAAAGTGTCGCTGATACTTCACTAAATTAAAATGTTTGTGATATGACTATTGACTAATGGTTCTCTCTGTTATCACTTCCATTAGTCAGTGATCATATCAACGTTGTTTTTTTCTTCATTTTTTAATAAAATCAATGGAGAAAAGAGTTGTGTTGTATGGAACACATTGCACAGAATCGCCCATCAAGACCACACACACCTATAATAACTTAAGTGAAAAGAGGGTTGATTCAAAATACATTTCCTTAAATTTGGGACACATTCTTGGAACAGTAATCAAAATTCTGATGTTGACAGGAGACTGACACTGTCTGTACACTAAGGTAGGACAAACAATAGAGACATGTAACAGAGATATCAATATGAGGCCAAAGGCATTCATATTTTGAGTCATTCACAATTGACCTTTTGTACAAAATGTGTGTCAGTTCTTAGGATATTTCCAAGATCTGCTACAGAGTGTCTTCATAGACATTTTGTGTGAAACCCATTGTTTCATTGGTCTTTGAGGACAGACGTGTTGGATATTTAGAAGACATCATGTATAGTAGAGGATGTTCAAAGATTGTTCATGACAAAAAAATGGAAGCTGATTTTTTTTCAAAATTGCAATAAAAGCTTAAATAAAGATATAATTTCAGATCATGATATCAATTAATAGATGTTGCAGCACCTTTGTGTGTTCATTATGTATACTCTGGCTCTGTGTACTCTGTTTTGTATCTGCTTGATCTGTATTATGACATTATGAACATGCATGAATAAATAAATGAATAAATAAATAAATGAATAAATTTAGGCTTTTGATGATTATTTGAGTAGTGGCAAGGGATTTTCACAAGAAGGAAATACAATAAAGGAAAAGAAAATCAAGGATATTGGTAGAAAATCAAGGATATTGGTAGAAAATCTTCAATGAATAGGAAGATGATTATTGGGGGGAAAATCCACATGGACTTTGTTTAGAAATCACAACTACCGTTGAGTTTTCCAGCACAAACTTCACAACCCCTGACCTACTTCTTGCTCATTTGATAAGGTGAAAGGGTTGACAAAATGTAGCCTGTAATCCAGGCTGAATTTGACCAAGTTTCAGAGAAAGAAGCCTGTTTGGGGAAGGCCAATGTTCCAGGCCAGCCCACCCCAGCAACTTTGTTTCTATTGTAGAATTATAATGATTAAAACAATATTCATACTTTTATATTTCTAGCAGATCTCTTTGCCCTGTACATCCACAATGCTATAGAAATAATCTCTATGCCTTTGTAGATTGGGAGATGTTACGAGTGCACAGTGCATAACAAGGAATACATCCTGCCATGTTTCCATTTCATACACCTGGGTGGAGATAGGCAAGTCATTTAAAAATGCTCTGTCTGAGGGCATACACACAGCTGACATTGGATAGTTGAACCATGACCTTCAGTGTTGTCCATGAGTCCAGCAAATAACCTGTTATAGAAGCCCATTTACTAAACATTAATATGGACAAATGTCCTGGCTGTAGAGAGTTAGCAGGGACTTGAACCACGTTCCATGTGATTCACTGTCCGCTGACTTATCCAGTAGACCACAAAACCTCTACCCCTCACCCACATTCATAAAAGGAAGCAGATAGACCAAGGAGTTATCACAGATAACTCCTTGGATAGACAGAGCCTGAAAATTCAGTCTATAAAGTTCCACTGAACTTTCAAGTAGTGACCTGCTATCATGTTTCTGATTAGATTTTGGGGTTCTAGTTTGTTGGGAGGGTAGTCATAAACTTGTGTCCCTCACTCACTCACAACCAGTCATACCAAGGAGTTATATAGGCAAGCTTGATCATACAATGTGTGATTGCAAATATTATTGTAGCCACTCTGTCAAAATGAGGAAATTATTTCAACATTTTCATTCATAAATGATAATACCAGCATTCAGCTTTGCCCTTTGAAAACCTTGCAATACTTGTCTATTTAGAATAAAGATGCTCAGATAAGGAGCCCTGTTATCTTTTTGAAATATGAGTGGTCTTTTTGTACAAGTGTACTCTTTGGACTTTGATGACGAAAATCTAAGAATTTAATCAGATTCATTAGTTGATATTTCTCTATCTTGCATGTACATGTAATTCTTTGCAGGCATCATGTATGTGTGATTTTTAAATGGTCAGTATTGACTCTGGTGAGAAGTTTTATTTCATCCTCAAGTATATAAATTAAAGAATACCCTTGAAGCTTTTTTTCAAAATGAAGAATTACATAAAATGCATAAGGGCAAAGGTGTTCCTTTACTTTGCATTTCATTTTTTCATTTCATACGATGCTAATCAATAAACCTTCCCAACCGGCGAAAGATCGCACATGAGAACGGCCCATTTGAAAATGCCAAGATCAATATGAATATATTGAATGTGGTAAATTAGCTGACGAGAATTTATCGGCCCGATATTGCTTGAAGGAACGTAGACCCTTGCACATCACTCTCCCCATCGTTCCCCGTTACGATATCGCATGTGACAGCGCTCATGAGACAAGACAATGGAACTGTCAGACCATGATGGACATGATGATCGATTGCGTCAAACTTATTTTATTTTTGACCTAGACCGACATTTACATCTAGCTTAAATAAGCAAGGACTCATGATCTTGTGACGTACACTAATCATGATCTTCTGTGGACGTATACCTTCACCTTGCGAACATGGCCAAGGTTACTCTGGTATTTTTAAATAGTACCTTGGTGGTGTGTTCATACTGTCTTTGGTTTAGGAAGTGCCGATTAAATCTTTCTCAATTTTTTTTCCCCCGTCAAATTTCTTTATGCTATAATAACAGATATTTTTTTCTCTAAGATGCACAGAGTCTATAGTGTTCTGTCAAATTTCTTGGGCTTTAGTGTAGTGACTGCCTGTATAGAAACACCACCTGTCCATAGTGACCATTTTATTGTTTCCCTTGAACTTAATTTCTCATAGAGCCACTGTGATGTAGTGGCGGACAACTCCCCTATTTATTCCAACACACAAAATTACTAAAATGTCATTTTTTCAAAATATGTTACTCAGTAGGATCATTTTCCTTTTTGAGGACCCTATAAAGATATGCTGTCTGCAATATATTTTGAGTAATGCTCCAAGGAAAAGGGTGCTTTGGAGAAACCCTCAAATTAATGATATTTTAGTGTAGGACAGATGGGAGAGTTGACCGCCAATATGTCACAATCGACTCACCAAATTGCCAATTTGAGATTCGCATATATAGTGATCTCATTTTTCAAACATCCATAACTTTCTTATTCTGTGCCTGATTTCTTTCAAACTTTCACCATCCTGTTTTTCTTATTTTTCTGCTTCCACACAAATCATTTTATTACCAAGGTTGGATTGCCCTTTAAAGGGAAAATCAACCCTGATTACAAATTGATTTTAAAAGTTCAAGCAGAAAAATCAAAGAAACAGATCAGTGAAGGTCTGAGGTAAATACGATAAGAAATAAGAATACGATAAGAAATATGAATATTTGAAGTTGTAATCAAACACAAATTGGCAACTCTGTGATGTATCTTGCAAGCTCCTCTCCCACGTGCCCTGTACCCACACAATCTTTAATTTCCATTTTCTCTAAAGAAAATATTTTATCATAAATGCACCTTAGAAATAATCTTTGCTCATATGTTTTTACACAAAACCTGTATGAAACAAATCTATTCCTTCATCAAAAACTTATGAGATTTTCTGTACTGAGGAAATGGGAGAGGAGCTCGCAAGATATGTCACAGAGTTGCCAATTTGTGTTTGATAGATTATAATTTTTTAAAAGTCATAACTTTCTTATTTCCTGTTGGATTTTGCCCAAACTTTCACTAATCTGTTTCTTTCATTTTTCTTCTTTTATTCAAATAAACTTAATACTAGGGTGGACTATCCCTTTAAGAGATTTCACCTAAATATTGCAAAGCTATAGGCCTCTCCAACAATGAATTTAGCCACTCCTCCCAGGAAGTTATATCAGTCTCACGTTTTGACCTAGACAGTGAGAATCAATGGTTTCCAAGGAAACGTCCATCAGAATTGTTCAACTTCTAAATTGAGAGGGGGAGAAGGAAGGCATGCGATGAGAGGAGCAGATATTGGCCATCCATCCAACAAGCAAACAAGAATCAATGATCAACAAAAATCCTGCTTTTAAAGCCCATGCGTGGATTTGGCCAGTCCCTTCTGAAAAAAACATTTCATCAGATATGTCTCCTTTTAGTCGATAAAGAGCAAAATAATGACTATTTCGCATCTGCAAACTCCCAATTATTTTTAGTTAAGATTAATCAATGCAAATTGAATGTCATCATGATATTGTCGGTTCAGAATTTGCAGTTTTTTGGTAAGATATTGTCTGCAGACAATATTTTCAATTGGGTGTATTAGCTTGAATTAGCAGGAACAGAAGATATATCTATCAGTGATGATTTTTTTCTCAGAAAAATTTAAACTAAAAATTAGGTCTGTGCCTAAAAAAATGCACGATCGAATGAAAGAATATTTGAGGGGTTATATTCTGCCCTCATCGGTGTGCATTCGTCTACATGTTTTAGCTAGGACAGAAATGTAGCTGTGTTATGCTTTCATCTTTAAATGTACCTTATAGATGAACTTTCTGATATGGATTTTTGTCACCCAGAGTATCTTCCTGGGTCTGCCATTTCTCCTGACCTTTTATACAAAGTACAAGGGACATTTATTTATTAGGGGGTATAAATCATTCCACTGGAGTCTGCTGAGAGAGATAGATGCTAGAATCACTCCCCTATCTCAGGGGCTTGTCTAATGTTTATTGCCTAATAGCTCAATGAGACACCCAATGATTACACACCAATAAATTCATACCAATAAATCTCTCCCTGTAGACATCTCAGTCCTAACCTCACTTCCAGGCTGAGTGGGTATTTTCTCCAATAATGTCTAACATGATAAAATATTGTTTTCTATACAAGCAACAACAACAACAAGAAAGTGATAGGCACCAATCAATGAATGTTGAGGAAACACAGTGGAAAAGAATGAGAGAGGAACACATTTTATAAAGTTGTATTAGGCCTACCTCAAACATAAATTGAATTTACTAGTTCTTTTAGGCTATCACCAGATATTGGATGGTGTGTCTTTCTCATTTTCTTTTGTACCCTACCATTCACACCTTATCTGAATTTGCATCTATATGTATTACCTCATTTCAATTTGTATGTAATGTTCCATGCCTTGGAATAGAATAGAATAGAAAAGAAAAAAGAAATTGATAGAATAGAATAGAATAGAATAGAATAGAATAGAATTAATGAATCAAAATGAAATGAAATGAAATGAAATGAAATGAATAAAAAGAATTAAGATAAAATGAAATAAAATATATTTGTACCTTTATGATTTTCCTTGCCTAGCAGCTCTCTAATTGGTTTGTTCTAAGAAATATCCAATATATTCCTATTCTTTGGTGTTGATAAGTGAAGTGGGGCCATGGCACATGTGGTGTAGCAAGATCAATCAGCTCCAATGACATTGTAAATCTAATGGGCAGTGTTCACTGATGAAAGTTACAAAGGTTTAAAAAGATATTTGATAATTTCAAACTTTATGGATATACATGTTTACATGTGGGAATCTAATGCTGAAAAATATCTACCTGTATTGTAAATTGCCCATAGTTGTGTGAGAAATCACAAATTTCATTTCTTAGTATTTATCAATCATCTCAAACTATAAACGTAGATTCAAGGAATATGGCTATTGAATCCTAGTGTTAAAAGTGCTTTGACTACATCAGAAGGATCAGTGCAGACATGTTTATATTTTATGTTAATATTCATAGCATTTTTTTTCTCACTGTCAGAAAATTATTTTAAAAAATTTTCATGGAAAATTGTCAGCATGAAATTAAGTGTACTGTGGTGCAGAAATTCATGGAGAGTTAAGAAAAAAAGTTTTTAAATCTTCAGTCATAAAAACAAATAAAGAATTCTGTGCAGGAGAGTCATATACTGTATTAAATAGATTTCTGCAGGTGAAATGTGAGTAGAGAGCTCTGAGGAAAATTTGAAATTGTTTAGTGCCGACGAAAGTGTGAATAGGATTGGAATTATTGATCCCTTTAATAATCCCATGCATATATTCACATGTAGGTCCATGTGCTTGAGGTGGTACCTATATAGGCTGTTCCATAGTGTCTGCGCATGTTGATGTCCTTGTGTTAATCACCAGATAGATTTTTGGTTAGACTCCTTTCAATGGGACAACCAATTAGTTTGATCAATTTCATTAGTTCGATTTTCAGCATTTGGGTTTTTTGTTCGTCTTTCAGTTCTTGTCATTCTTAATCTAATTTTATAAAGATCAGCACAAGTGTAAGAAATAAATGGGGAATTCTGAGATATACAATGTATGATCATGACAATTTTTTTCTTCTTAATTGTGTAAGGATATGATTTGAGGAGACACTGATGGTGCGGTCTGTCTGATGGACAAGATAAAAATCCAAACACCTTTTAAGAAGCCTATCTAGGATTAATGTTTTCTATGGAGCAATATCATCACAGACAAAGATAATTTGAAGTGTAAGTTACAGAATTATTCTCTGCAGAATTATACTGTACTCTGGTGGGTTGTAGAAGGCTGTTTGAATTTAAGTACCTCAACGAGATGACAAAAGACAGAACACAAATTTAATATTACCAGGATTGGAAAAGAATCAGTTGGTCTAGAGTCAGTGTAGAGTCGTTTTGGCAGTGTGACTTATGTACATGTATACATGCATGTTGCTGCCAGAAGATGGCACAACATTGTCAATCATTTGAGTCTTCAATAGCATCCTTTGAAGTGGATTTTATTAAACAGAATGGATGTCTTATGCTTTATAGAATTTTACAATTCTGTGATAGGGTAAGTCATAGGCCCATATTCTGAACTCCAGTTTAACTTAAACCGCGGTCTAAGTGTGGTTTAAACCCAGTCTAAACCTGCCCTTTAAACTGGATTTTAAGATAATCACAGTCTGAACTCCATTTTAACTTTAACTCCAGTCTAGTGTGGTTTAACTTTGTACAGAAAATTAAACTGGACTTGTGGTTTAAGTCAGTTTTAATTAAACTTTGGTTTATCTTAGTCTGTAGTTGAATTGTAACCGGAGTTCAGAATACTGGCCATAGTGTTTTTAATATTTATTTATTTGTGGTTTTATTCGAATTTGATTAGTCTTCGACTTACAAGTATCTCTTCCATTTGTTTTGTATTGGAATTTTCATATATCTTCATTTTAAATTTTTTTTAATGAAGGAAAAGATCTATTTCATAAATGGAATCTGTAAAAACATACTGTATGAATAATGAATAATAAATGTGAGAGGTACTTCAAGATAAAGCACAGAGTTGTCACTTTGTGATTAATGCATTTATCATACACCATTGCCACTAATTAAAGGAAAGAGTTCTGGGAAAGGTAAAAAAATAATTTGTGAGCTTTCTCATTCTTATTATGTTAGTTTGGAAGATTATCATAGTTGATATTTCCCCTTAAAACGATTCCTCTTGAAATGCCCTCACATTCAAAATATGACAAGAAACAGCTGAAATGTTCGGATAGAACATTTGTGTGTAGTCCCATATACACATTTCTGTGTGCAGTGCATGTGACTTTCGGCAGGATTGAGTGAATTTCTTATCAGTTTAGTGATTCCAAAACCTTACAGCATACACCGATTTTTATGTGCTATATAATCGACCTTTCCCAATTGCTTTTAGACAGTTTCTTTCACAATTCAATCTCATGACCACTCAGCTTTTATCTTTAAAGGCAAAAACTCTATTCCCGTAGCACCGTGAGCCTATCCTGATTTTGTCAGTCTTACAGTACATTAGACTGTAAGGCTAGTCTAGAGAAGAACTCGTTCAGACCCCATAGCGAATGTGACTAGTTTCTGCAGCAGGTTGCAAACTGGCTTGCAAATGTTACAATAGCTTTGAAGCGTTTGTGTATCCTAGGGCTATGTTGTAGTACTACCTGACCCAGAAGTTTGAGGAGCTTCGAGCACATACAATAGGGGACAAAACCTCCAGACCTTTGATCTACCTAGTCTATCAAAGCAGACCCATTTGGACTACTCTTTTTCAAAGGCAAATGTTGAAGAATATGGAAATATGTTCACTCCTTGAAGTTATTGTTGACTCTAGTTTGGTAAGAATGTTAGTTTTAGAGTTTGATATTCATGACTCATTTTCTACCTGTCTTGAAATGTTCTCTAATTTTGTGAGTGGTTTAGATGTCTTACTGCCAAATAATGCTAAATATATATGCAGTAGAACCTGTACATAGAGACCACTCAAGGGAGACAAGAAAAGCGGTCTTTATGAGCAGATTTTCGTTATGTACAGGGTTTTATGAGAAGCCCTGTTCAGGGGAAACAAAATTGTGGTCTTTTTAGACACAAATACATCTCTCTCTCTCCCTCTCTCTCTATTAACAAACCATGCGGACGTATAATAATGCAATTTATTTGGTAGGTTGAAAACAACCCAGTTACAGGGATGTTTGGATGATGTATGACAAAGGGAATGTCCCCTAACAACATATATACAAGTACATATCTATTTCCATAGAGGTGGTTGATGAATTAAGTAAGAATATATTTTAATTTTTCTTATTTTCTCTGCAAATTAAAATGCTTTGACTCAGGAACTTTTAAACTCACAAAATAAAAGTTTGAGCAAAACAGGATAAGAAATAAGAAAGTTATACATTTTTAAAATTTTAAACAATCAAACACAAATTGGCAACTCCATAACGTATCATGCAAGCTCCTCTCCCATTTGCCCTATACCCGAAAGTTCATTAATTTCTTTTTCTCTAAAGAAAATATTCAATCGCACATGCACCTGAGATACATTATAATCATTGTTAACATGTTTTTACACAAAACCTGTATGATAAAAGACCTATTCCTTCATCAAAAATTAAGAAAATGAAATTTATGAATTTTTTTTTTGTACTGAGGAGTGAGCAAATGGGAGAGGAACTCGCAAAATATGTCACAGAGTTGCCAATATGTGTTTGATTGATTACAACTTTAAAAATTAATAGCTTTCTTATTTCTTATCAGATTTTGTAGAAACTTTCACTGGTACGTTTCTTTCATTTTCTTTTCTTTTATTCAAATCAACTTAAAAGGGAAAGTCCACCTTGATATTGACCTGGTTTCAAAAGAAGCAGGAAAGAAACAGATCAGTGAAAGTTTGAGCTAAATCCGATAGGAAATTAGAAAGTTATGAAATTTTGAAGTTGTAATCAATCAAACACAAATTGCCAACTCTGTAATGTATCTTGCGAGCTCATCTTCCATTTGCCCTGTACTGAAAAAGTCATAAATTTTCATTTTTTCTCTGAAAAAATATTTTAACATACAAGTACCCTAGATATAGTCATTTTAGTTATGATTTTACTCAAAACTGTATGATACAATTCTATTCCCTCAACAAAAACAAAGAAAATGAAAATTTATGATTTTTTGTGTTCAAAGCAAATGGCAGAGGAGCTCACAAGCTACATCACAGAGTTGCCAATTTGTGTTTGATTGATTACTTCATAACTTTCTTATTTCTTATCAGATTTTGCTAAAAACTTCATCGATCTGTTTCTTTAATTTTTCCGCTTCTTTTATAACCAACTTAATATCGAGGTGGACGTAGTCTTTAATACCAGGGTAAACGTTCCCTTTAATTGTTGAGTGTCACTCAGCAAGAGAGACGGAGAAAGAAAGAGACAGAGAGACAGAGACAGAGTGAGAGATCCAGGAAGAAAGATAGCAAAGAGAGAAAGATAAAGTAAAATATACATGTACATGTACACATATGTATTTACATATGGACATATAGGTGATGAAGGAAAGAGAATATTAGAGACCTCAGAGAGAGAGAGAGAAAGAGAAATCAGAGAGAAATTGTTAATTGAATGAATGAGTGAAACATAAGAGAGAAAGAGAGAGAGAGAAAGAGAGATAGGGAAATATATGTGAGATGAACAGGAAAAAGATAGAAATATAAAATGGAAATACCTTTATGTACATGTAACCGGTGTAAAAGGTGGAGGAAACAAAATGAGAGAGAGTGAGAGCGATAGAATTAGGCTGTGTAGGGACATGGTCTGTTGAGCAGACAACATAACTGATATAACAATACTAGTCTCGGACAGAAGGGGGAAAAAAAGACAAGAGTATTGGTATCATAATGGGAAGCAGTGTGATTGTGACCTCGTGAAACAGTGCAGTGCGGCCAGCCAGCCAGCCAGCCAGCCAGCGAGCAACCTTCATTGTGTACTTCCTCTGCCTGTGTGAATGCATGTATTTCACTACCACCAATGTATTGGTAGTAGTGGTACTGGTATTGCTAGGAGATTAGTGCACTGGGTGCTCCGTGCACGATCTGTAAGCTATACTGTGTGTTTTCATGATCTACATTCATGATAGTCTAGTTGTGGAGCGGGAGACCATCGATACAACTGTACTCTCTGAAGTCATGCTGGTAGATCGTCCCACTGGGGTTGGTTACCTGTATGCTGGGGAAAGTCGTGGAGTAGTGGTATTGGTGTAGTCAACGCACATGGGCTATTACATGGACTGATGCGTCATGAATTGAACGCCGTCACCCACTTTGTATCACTTGTGGATTATGATACAATAACAGCGATTGTGGTTGTGGTTTTGCTCTTGTGAATGTTGTACTTTCGTTTGTACCGATGACGACTTTTTCATTACATTGGGGAGATAACCAGATAACTGCCTGTTGGGATTGACCTTCGAGTGGATGTAATCAAAGTCAAGGTTCGGGATTTATGGTGGGGGAGAAGCCGTGCGCGATACCAGCATGGAGGATTAATAGCCTGGGACAAATGAGGCGATAAATTGGAGTTCACACAGTTCATGGAGAGAAACAGACGGATGACATATTGACAAGATTTTTTGATGGGGGAGACATTTGTTTAAAAAGCGCTGGCAGTTTGTGTGTATGTGAAATAGAACATCAGCAAATGTAGACTTTGGTCTTTTCTTATTAGCGGTATAATCCAGCATTACTGTGCCTGGCCTTGAGTTGAACCTGGTTTGTGCAGGGATAGCATATGAGGTTAGGACAACACACAAGATTATTAAATAGACAATTGAGACAGAGGGGAGATAAGGTGGGATGAGATTGTGGGATTCGCAGTCTTATATCATTTATATATCTCTCTGAAACACTCTACATGACCTCTGAAACACTCTGCATAACCACTGGTGCCCCGTTCTTGTTCAAAAGAACTATGATATAGGCTTATGTGTCCAACCGGAATATCATCTTAGTTCTTAGTTTGGTTGTGGATACTGTTGTTAGTAACTGCTAATGAAGGTCATACCCCAAGGAACATTTTAGTTTTACAAAGGTTGGATATTTCTAAGTCATCAAGAAAATTGTCAATACGCCTTCATTGCAAGGACTTGTAGGTAGAGTCCAAGCTATTTTGCTCATGCTACTGCAGACTTTATAAGGCCACCATTTGCCATTGCCTAAGCATTTTGTTATGAGGGGAGGTGAACGAAGACAGGTTAATCCGCAACTTTGTGGCAGAGTTGGGACCCATCTTATCAACCCTCGGGTCATTAATTATCCTGAGTAAGCGTATGATTTGATTATGAGTGTTAGTTATCATACGCCACGCTGGAGTGCACCGATTAAGGATTTAACCCGACGATGCGTAGCGGATTCTGACTCCGCATCCAGCCGAGAGCTGTAATCTGTCGTAATATAGCCGCGTCCGTCAGCGGGGGACACAATCATCCGCCGACATCCCATAACTGTCCCATCAAGAGAGGCAGGAGGAGCCCTCTGTCCTCTCATCTTGACTTTTAATGACTGGGTGTTGGGAGGAATGTGCAAGCGACTCTTATTGTCTCATTCATCATTGGTGATATGGATACGCAAGGCCAGGCTCGGTGTTAATTGAGAAATGTTCTAGTGGAGTATCAGCGTGCAACACAGACTCGTGTCTAGCTATTTGATCAGTGGCATACATGTACATATAGGCTAGATTGCATCTCCAATTTTATAGATTTAAATTATGGCTGTCTCAGGTGGAAAGTATCTGATCTTTTAAGACTTTAGAATATTCATCTGTGGCAAAGAAAAGCATTCTGTAGTGGTGATTTTTCTAAATATTTCTTGGTGCTTCCAAAGAGGTCAGGGTTTTTTCAGACAAGCACCTTTAATTGTTCTCTCAGCATTACAGTTGTAAGAGCTGGGAAAAAGTTCACTAAAGGCACACTTTGGAGAAATCATTGCAGCTTTTGTTATTTTGATGTGAATAAAATAGTGCGAAAGGAGCCCTCATATTTCTCATGCTTTTCAGAAACAGCCAAGGATACCAAATGGATTATTAGAATTGTGATGCAGATATTATTAGGCTGGTATTTGTTGTCATTTTGTAGTGAGCTGTAATCTTGACCGAACAGAATGGTGATTAGCCAATCTTTGACATTTCTGAATTCACAGTTCTTCCTTTTTACACCTTAAAGGATAATTAATCAAAATTCTTGCATTGGATTTTTCTACAAGGGTTTGTGTAAAACATTGGATCAGGAAAGATGAATCAATCTTTCTGCTGCCTTGATTGGATATCTTAGATTCATTCATCTATCAAAAGTAAAACTGGATTGCCTTGATTATAAACCTTGTATTGATCACTTAATTAGGTTATAACTGCTCTTATGGAACAGAAAGAATTCCCTATCAGAGTCGACTCTGCGGACACCGCATTTTGCAACCCTCCATTTCCTCTTTCGCAACGCGATTGGTTTCTCCTCGTTTGGGCAGGCGGGTAAGAAGATTGAAAAGTGATTGAATAGACAGTGGATGTAGCCTTTATTCTGAGACTTGAAAGGATCTAAACTGAAAGTCTTGGTTGTGGACCAATTTGGATTTGGGGAGTTCCATAGCAGAGAGTACAGTGGATGGTGAAAGAGTAGCCAACCAGCTGTGGTAGTCAAGTTCTTCCAGGCGAGACTCCGAGACGCTCATGGGTACATGCATTATACCTGTAAGTATATGAAACTCTTTTTGAAGGCTTCTTTAAAATTACTTGGCTACCAGATAAATAAAGCACTCTGTCCTTAAAACACAATAAATCAAGAAGATAGTACTGTGATATTATAATATAATTTTTTGTGCACCTGACAATGGCATAATGTGTACTGAGAGCTAGATGGGCATGATTAATTAATTTCTTTATATCACTTTACATCAACATGTAGATATTTACTTTACTTACAGTCTCTTAAATGTTGCTTTCAAAATAGGGCAGTGTTATACAGAGCTGAAAAAAAAATGAACGCAGAACCTGGTGATAAATCATGTTATTTCTAATAAGGAGTTTTAGGTCTGACATTAATGTTTCCACAGAAAAATACAAATTCAAGTTACCAAAGAATGCTATTTGTAATGTGAGATGACAGCCTTCCCAACATGGTAACGAACTACATACATGTACATGTTGGTATGTACATTAGCATACATAAGATCGAGAATACAACAGCGCTGAGGGGATACTGCGAGTGCCATTCAATATTCCAGCTGCCTTGGAACCTGGATTCATATTTTTTTTCGGCTGGGGTCAAAGGTCGTGGGGGTAAAGAGTGTGAATTGGATGACATAGTTCTAGGTTCTGTCAACAAGACTTTGACTTCCGAGTTCTCTCTATCTTTGTTTGTTGATGAAATGATAGTCATAGCTCTAACCTCTGCAGTGAAATAGTAATATTATTGACTTCTTTTTAACCCTTTCAAGACAATTGACCACATTTTGTGGTTTGGCTCAATAACTTTTGATTCAGAGCTCTAAAAAATATACCAGATGCATGAGTAGAAAGAGCAAATTTTTCTGCACACTCCATGTCCATTTTTGTTGCATGATCAGATTGCGTTTGATGCCAGGAATTTAAAAAATGAGATTAAGCTTTAAAATCCTTAAATTGGCAACACATCGAGAAGTTCAAAATCATTGTTTTTAAACAAAATTGGCAATTTTTAAAACTTTTCAACAAAATTTGTGACCATGTATATTGTTTTCAAAGACATTACACCTTATTAGAACCATGTAGCACTAAAAGAAAAATATTATTGTTGCCAATTTGAAGAACAAAATGTGATCAATTTAGCCCTTAAATAATTCCTGTCCTGAAAGGGTTAAGTAAACTTTTCTGGCACTTGTTCTAGTGTGATGTAGAAAACAGGTATGGTTAGTATTCCAACTACTAATTCACTTATTCAGTTAAAACCGACTAGTCTAAAGTCTAAACTTAGACCTCACTTTAACTTCCTTTGTGAAAAATTGACTGTGACCTGGGGTTGGGTTTTAATTTTTGCAGAATATGGGCTTATGGGTCGTTCCTCAGTTGTTTTAGGACTTCAAACTCTTTTCAGAATTATATGATTTTATATGTTTGTCGGTGTATGGGTGTGAAAGATTTACCATTTCTTTGAAAAAGTGTAAAAGATATTCAAAATTTTGTAGCCTTTGTCATCTAGCTTCTCGCTCAACATCTCCTATGGCTTTCTAGACTGCTTTTAATAAAAATTATTACCCTGGCTTTACCTGTAGCTGGCATGACAAGGAACTCAAGCCTTCAATATATTCTTTTTATCAGATAGAGGTTTTTACTAAACCCGGGGTGAGAGAGGCAATTGTTGATAAAATACCTTGTCTACAGTGATACACCTCCGCCTCGAGCAAGAATTTGAATCCTCCAATTCTAGGTTTATATTCAAGTAATATGGACCACTGTAACTCAGCATTTCCTTCTTTTCCGATGGAGTATGCTGATGTGACGTATGGAGTGAGCCAGAAGGCCATAAGAAGACCATTAGTTCAGTGTCAGAAGGTCTGTTAAAACATGTCTTGACAATAACGGGCACCTGAGTCACATAGTGCCTAAAATATAAGTCCCCGTCCCCCAGACTTCAAAATTTTAACATGCCGACCCTAAAAATCTCAGTCTGTGCCCCTATGAAAAAGTTAGTATGGAGCCCTGGTTAAAGATAAACATGACTTCTGACCATGAGATTACATTGTGAAAGAAACTGTCTCAAACTAAGCAACTGGGAAAGGTTATTCATGTCAACATTAGAATTGGTGTATACTGTGAGGTTTTTGAATCATTAAAATTATAAGAAATTGACCCAATCTCACTGAAAAGCACATGCACTGCACACAGAAATGGGTATATGGGACTGCACACTCATGTGGTGCGATTGTTCGGGCCAAACACTTTAGCTCTTTCTCGTCATATTTCGAATATGGGGGAATCCTTTTCAGGGGTTATTCCTACTATGATGTTCTTCCAAAGTGACATAAAAGGAATGAGAAAGCTCACAAATTATTTTGCACTTTTCCCACAACTCAACCTTCGATCTCTTTAAAAGATACAAGTATATTGTATTTCTAGCTCGGAGGTGTCTGAGCAGATGACAAGTAGGCCTAAATGATTTTTGTTTGTTACAAGATGATTCATTGCACATTTGTCGCATCAAATGAAAAGGGGAAGTTATTTCTTATTTTTTGGAGTGTTTATACTTTTTATGCCAAATCACCTTAGCCATTAATTTTCATGGATTATTACAACCCATTCTCATTGACAGAAATCATTTTCATGCTTGGTTTCTGATACTCCCACACAAGTAGACATTTGTAAAAAAAAAAAATCCACCACAAAATGGATTGCCGTCATTGTGTGTGAGAAACTGAGAATAATGTAGACAATGTTTACTTTAATCGATGGGAAAAAGGAAAGGGAAAACCACCTTTCGAATACCACTTGAATGGGTGACTCATAGTAGTTGCGTGGTATGTGTGTACAATTGGGTCTGGTATGGGAAGTAGCATTGCATGTGCAGTAACATTCATTGATGTTGCTGTAGAATTTCAGGCCCATATCGAAAAAGATTTTAAAAGTATGATTCCTTGATAGATAGATTTTCTTTCTTGCATATTTTAACCTTTTTTCGTAGCTTGTTCGTGTAAAACATCTTAAATGATCAGCGTGTAGTTTGTTATACCTCCGCCCACCGAAGGTGGTACCGGAGGCATTATCTTTTCAGGTTGTCCGTCCGTCTGTTTGTCCCGCTTTCTTGTTCTAGTGATAACTCAAGAACCATTTGAGGTATGAACTTCAAACTTAGTGCTAGTATGTATCACCATAGGAAGACGATCTGGTTAGAGTTTAGGATACGTAGGTCAAAGGTCATAAAGGTCAATTTTGATATTGCAGGTTTTAGCCGTAACGTGATATCTCAAGAATCATTTGATCCATTAACTTCAAACTTGGAACTAGTATCATCACCATAATGAGACGAACTGATTAAATTTTTGTTCACGTAGGTCAAAGGTGACAGGTCATAGAGGTCATTATACAGGTGTATGTAAAATTAATGTTTTTTACCTTTGTTATCACCATATCTCAACTATTTTGTATTCATGACTAGGAGGAGATAAAGTGATCAGACATTTGGGTTATAAGGTGTAAGGTCAAATGTCAAAGAGGTCAATTACCATGTAATTAGAAGCTTTTTATTCTGGTTATCACAAGATTTCAAGAACAGTTTGAGCCATCAACTGAATTTAGGCAGAGGCATATAGGAGATGCAGTCGCATTCATCTTGTGTTTTTTTTTTTTTTTTTTTTTGTATTGTGTCCCTGCCCAGAATAGAAATATTTTTTGTTCTTTTTATGATTTTTTCAGATTTTCTAGAGAAAGAGTGAGGTTCTCTTTTGGGTTATATACATATTTTTAAAACTTTAATCAGTGCTTCTTTTTTTTTAAATTTATTTATTTATTTTTATTTTTATTATTTTATTGATTTGTTTAATTTATTTTACTTATTTGTTTCATTTATTTTATTATTTATTTATTTTTTTTGGGGGGGGGGGGGATATTGAGATTTCCAAGTTCCATTTTGTAGAGCTTAACCACTCTGTATATTTTTTCTTTGTAATTTATCTTTTCTTTGCTGACTCAGCATTGATAATAAACATTGGAAAATATCCAGAATATCAATTCTAATGAACAAAAGTTATCACAATGATAACAAAAAATATCAAGATTTTGTCATGATTCTAGACATCATTAAGGTATGCCTTTAATCACAATCTTATTTTACAACTGAAGAAAAAACAATTTCTTTGAATTCAACAATACCTAAACTTTAATCCCAAACCAATACAGGAAAAGAAAACACCTGTGTGTCATTTAAGTCAATATCAGAAAGGTAAAAGAATATTGATAATGATATAAAATGACTGTAATGTAATTATAGTGACTAATGCAATTGCAATGTACAAACAAACGCTTTATCAAAGTATTTCTAGATGGTACTACATGTAAATAGTGCATAGATATTCCTCTTTATACAAGATTTCTTAATGGGGGAGCCAAGGATGATGATTTTCTTTAATGAACAAACTCACAACAGTATTTTCAAATATAAGATAAGAAATTTATACATTTATATAAAGTGAAATAAAGGGTTATGATACTTGGATGATGGATAACACTATAACATAAAGAAATACTGAAAATTACACTATAAAACAATATTTCTAGAAAATAACAACCATTTTGGGTCCACATGGACATGCCAAAAGATATTGGAAGGGGGTACTCTTTGCACTGATCTGGTGTTTTATGAGATGTATTTTATGACATTGTCCTCCGGATGTCCTAGGATGCACATTAAAGAGATTTAAGATCAATCGACGGCTATAATTAAAAATGCTAGACAATTATAGGTATAAGATGTAAAACAAATTTATTGCTTGACCACTATTGTGTGCACCTTTAGAAAGGAGTATATATACAACCACAGCTGGAAGGTTGAGTTCTGGGAAGGGTGAAAAATAATTTGTGAGCTTTTCTCATTCCTTTCTTGTCAATTTGGAAGAACATTATAGTAGAAATGTCCCCTGAAAAAGATTGCTCCTCAAATTAATGCCCTCATATTAAAAATATGAGGGAAGGTAGCTGAAGTGTTCGGGCTGAACATTCATGCCACATGTGTGTGCTGTCCCATATACCCATTTCTGTGTGCAGTACATGTGCTTTTTAGTGAAATTGGGTCAATTTTTTATCATTTTGATGATTCCAAAACCTCACAGTATACACCAATTGTTATGTAGACATGATCAACCTTTCCCAATTCCTTTTAGATAGTTTCTTTCATAATTTAATCATTTGACCAGAACTCAACTTTAGCTACGTTCATACGGGACTTGTGGTTTCGAAACTGTAAGTTATCGAAACTTTCAGTTAACGAAAACAACGACTCACTAACCAAGATGAGGGTTCACACGGGCCCGAAACAATGATGCTCATTGTTCTGAAACTACAAGCCGAGCAATCGTTAATACCAGAAGTAGATACTACCGATTGTGTGTACAGTACACATACAAATCCTGTGTTCATAATTCACGCGAAGGCTATGGTCCGGAAGTTTAACATGAACAGGGAGGTCATTGTTAACTACGAGCTTGCGAATCTTTAAGTTTATTCTGTCTATACCGTCCAAAACTGCAACGGAGGACCACCCACTGCTCGTGGTTTCGGCGTTAACCACAAGCTCGCTAGTGATTCTAGAACTACAAGTAAACTTAAAGTTTCGAAACTACGAGTCCGTTCATACAGTCTTAAACTACAAGATAACTACAAGTTAACTTAAAGTTTTGAAACTACAAGTGAAACTTAAAGTTTAGCTCCCTTCGTGTGAACCTGACTGATGTCTTTAAAGATGGTGTGGCAAGGGTTCCAAACTTCCAGTTAACAACAGTTTGGATAGCAGGCTGGATTAGCAAGATATAGCAAGAGTTTTGATATCATCACCTCACTTCTAGCCTACACCAGACTGGAATTTCAATCATGACTTCTATGTAACAATTAAGAGACATCTCAAAATATTTTACATTGTAAAAGAATCATTTTCTTTTTCTTGAATTCTTGTCAATGCTAGAGGATCAGTTTCCTTCAGTGTTTATTTTTCTTATGTTCTAAGACAAATTGATAAACAAATCCGAATACAACTGTGTCAAATGTTAAACAGGAGACCTGCTTTTTAGCAGTGGCGGATTTAAGGAGGTGTAGCTGAGATGTGTCCCTCCTTTTGAAGGCAATTTGGCATACCCTAGGAACACACACAAAAAATGTGGCCCCCCCCCAAAAAAAATAATTGTGTTATGGTGCCCCCCCCTTTAGAATCCTGCCCTGCATGTGCCTCTACCTTTAAAAGAGTCCATTACCAGTGATCACATTAGTTACATTCACACAATGGAAGCTAAGCTTTAAGTTTCGCTTGTAGTTTCAAAACTTTAAGTTAACTTGTAGTTTCAGACCATATGAACAGACTCGTAGTTTCGAAACTTTAAGTTTACTTGTAGTTCTAGAACCACAAGCGAGCTTGTGGTTAAGGCCAAAACCACGAGCAGTGGGTTGGTCCTCCGTCGCAGTCTCGGTTAGCAATGACCTCGCTGTTATGTTAAACTTCCGGGTCATACCCTTCGCACGAATTATTAACACAGGATCTGTATGTGTACTGTACACACAATCGGTAGTATCTACTTCTGGGGTTAACCATGACGATCGCTCGGCTTGTAGTTTCAGCTCGTTGTTTAGTTCTCATGTGAACCCTCGTTGCAATTAGGGAGTCATGGTTTCGTTAACTTAAAATTTTGTTTTAAAAAAATAAATTTTCAAAACCACAAGTCCCGTATGAACGTAGCTATTGCTTGACCAATGAGCAGCAAGTGGTCACTTCTCAGTGGGCATTCTCAGTGGCAATTGAGCTGGTCATTAAAATGACCCCTATAGGGTAGACACAATAAAAAGAAAGTTTTCAGTCATGCAAGAAGTTATTGACAAATGATATTCATTGACTGTAAGAAAGGTCAACTGTATACAGTGCATGTATTGATTGATGCTGTTTTTAATCAGGCTGCACCATTTCAAACCAGACCTAAATAAAGGTCTAGCTATGTCGCCACATACAGTAAGATGTGCTCTCAAAGAATTTTTGTTAATTTTAAGTTTTGTAATGAAAGGATTAGGCCCTATGAAGAAATAATATAGAGAAGTTTCAACTTGTCACTGATGTTATGATGTTCCAACTAAAATTTGTTTTGTAGATACTTTAAAATGCCCGTTTCTAGAGATGCACATTCATGCCCACTCCTGGGTACATACGATATATTGATATATTCATATAATGGTGTTAGAAAAAGGGGAAAGAGAGTACCGTGAAACGGGGTTAATAGGAACACGGGTGATTAGAAACAAATAGCGGAAAAGTTTTTCTTGGTAATTTCATTTTCAAAGTAATAAAGCAAACTCATCTAATTTATTTTAGTTATGTACCACATACCGTCGCTGAATTCATGAAGTTGCACAACTTCCCGTGGATCTTTCAAAACGCATTCCAAGAAAAACACGATTCAAATTTTTGCATATTGAAAACAGCAAATTTGACTTGTTGATATGAGTTAAATTTGATAAATCATATATGTTAAGAACAAGAAGAATCTTGTCTACCCATTCATGTAGAAAAATAGAGTTGTTCATGTGAAATGTTAAGAGTGCAAGGCTGCAAACATTCGTGCCACTTTGTGTCACTTCGTGAAAAAAATCATACACGTAATCTGGTACGCACCATATGCACTTTTGTATTCGTGAAGTGACATGATTGTCCGTGCCGCTCACTACACATTAATTCGCTTTTCACTTTTTCGCGAACTGACACATTGGATGCGCACGTGTACCGTTCGTGCTATTTATTCATACGTGCGTTCCATTCACCATAACATAAACAAATTTCGCAAACGTTTGTGTCACTTCGTCAATTAAATGGTTGGCCTTTTTGAGGTTTGTGTCATTTTGCTCAAACTGTTTTTTTTTTGCAGAATAAATCAAAATTGATACTTGAAACTTCATTATGCGATAAATGATGGAAAATAGATGTTAACAATTTTTTTTAATGAAAATGGATATTTTACGCTATTTTTGGCGTTCGTGCCACTTCATGAATTCAACGACGATACGTCTAGCTTTTCAATCATGACAAACATGATGGGAAGCAATTAATATGTACCCTAGTGTTGAATATGATATGATGTCCTGAAATATGTTTAAAATTGAGATGTGGTCTAAACTTTCCTTCTATCTCCAGACCTACTGAAGAAATCATCAGATTTTGCATGAAGACCTCACAAATATGGTCTTGCATATAATTCCTGTGAAAGATTTGGTTTATAAATTTGTTCTTAATTTTTCTTATATATTTCAAATTTTTTCCTGAATAACCAGGGTAAATAGGAACAGACTACCAAGCAATTATGATTTATACTTCCTGATGCCAAAAAATACCTAAAGCACCTGAATACATATCACATGTACCACCGACACAGTAATAATGGTATTTTAGATGTAGATCGAGGTATGAATAACAGAAAATCCTGAAAACTCAACGTCGGCATTCGAAGAGCAACCATTTCCAGGCCCCTTGAGGAACCCGACACCCTGTCTGGTGTAGTTCAGCAAATATTATTTCATGCAATAAGTTATTAAATAAATCTAAAAACAATCTACACATTAAATACTCCTGGGGGCCATTATGTTAATTGAAAAATAAGGAAAATTAACATACCATTTCACTAATTCCCCTCACCCCTCCAATTACCCAACGGCTATTGTTTACTGCCAATAATATTATACATAATTATACAATGCCTGTTTTTCCCTATCATTTCTGTAATGAAGCAGCTCTAGATTCAAACCATATTAACACAAATTCCAATTTCACCAACACACGGTACTGTTTTGATGCCTGTAAAGATTTCAAAGATAGACCTTTGCCATTTAAATTTATGATAATATGTTCCGATGCTTCTGAAAGCATTGTCTTTCCAAATACCTATTTAACCCAAACCCCTTCCCCAATAAATTAAAGGGTTTTGCCCCTATATAAATTTTGGTTCGCTTATGGGCAAGTTCGTATCGTACGAAATATGTAAATTAGCTGCAAGCTTGTGGCACGCTTGATAAAAAGCTTGTGACTAGCTTACCGCAAGCTTGCCATCAAGTGTGTCGCAAGTTTGTAGCTCATTTACATATTTGGTCCAATATGTGCTTGCCGCTAGCTTGCAGATGAGCTTTATTAAGCATGCCACAAGCTTGCGACTAGCTTGCAATTAAGTGTTACTTTCTACATTGCACTTTTAGATTTGTGTATTATATATTGATGATCATTTACTAAGCTGCATTGGTTTTGTGGTTAGTGTTTTCATAATTGTAAATAATTGATTAATAATTGAAATAGAGTGTTTCCTTTTTTTCACAGATACTGTCTGAATTATATCCAATATTTTTTAAGCTTTAGAATGCTACTGCTTACTGCTACTGCTACTGCTACTGCTACTGCTACTGCTACTGCTACTGCTACTGCTACTGCTACTGCTATACTTCTACTGCTATACTGGTACTGCTACTGCTACTGCTGTTGCTATGGCTACTGCTACTGCTATACCGTTACTGTTCCTGCTACTACTACTTCTACTACTACTTTTACTTCTACTACTACTTTTATTTCTACTACTACATTACTCACATGTATTTTTATACATTCTTAATATGGGATGCGGGCTAACTCGGCACTAGGGCGAACTCGGCCTTGGCGGAAAATCGCCGCGGAGTGAGCCCAGAGAGTTAAAGTGATTGCAAACACTTGTGTTGAATTTCACATTTAATTACACATTTCAAAACACTTAAATTCAAATTATTTGATATCAATGTGTAAAATGATTATCAAAGAAGTAATGTTGACAATTTCAAGAAGTAAAATTATGCAAAACATGAAATTTAAGTCTAAAAAAGGGTACGGTGCGTAGCGTGGACTTCAACTCTTGAAACATAGTCACCGCGCAGTGCCGAGTTCGCCCTAGTGCCGAGTTAGCCCGACCCCTTAATATGTAGGCCAATATATTTCACTATACTATCTTTAAAGTTTATTATTTTAAAGTTAATTATCATAATCTGAGATAGTTTGTTACCAAACATGTCTTCTAAATCCATGGAAGAATAACAAAACAAACACCCATATTAGCTAGCTTTCACACCCTATTGACCACAGTTAGGTAGCAGAGTCCCTGTAGGATGTATTGGCATTGCTCTTGTGGCTTGACGCTAGGGATTTGTCCTGGAGAATAGAATGCAAAGCGTATCATTCAAAGCGGTCAATTGGATTTATTGATCACAGGCTATATACTCGCTAATCCTCGACCATCCCTATTATGCTAGATCAAGCGGATCGGAATAGTGAAGTGTTGTTTCTTATATCCATCCAGGGTTGGTCAGTGAGAGAAAAGACAGCTAAATCATTTTCAGTCACTGTTTTGAAATTCATTTTTAGCTGCATTTCATCTCATATAGGGCATGCTATTATATGAGATGAGGATTACTAATATTAAATGTTGTTAGATTTCACTTTTATTTTAACTTCTGAATTTTCAATTATTCCTCTCTTTCTTTAAAAGAAATTCAACATTATAAAGCAGAAATGTTAAATAGTTCCCCCCCCCCCCAATAAAGAAAGCTCATGTGTTATTAAAGAGAAAAAGTTAATTTTGTTTTTATTATTTTGTTGTCTGGATACTGCATTTTGTAAAAAAAAAAAAAAAAAAGACTGATTGTATATTGTTTTTCTTCTTTCCCTTGTAACAGTACAGGAAAGTATGGATTGATTTTGTATCAAAGCCCGAGCGAAACTGACCAGTGCCTTTAAATGCTCCCCAATTAGCCAGCAAATGACTTCTAGGATTTTTCCAGCCACTGCCTCTCTTTAAAGAAGTCCTCAGGAGTGGCTATTGTAATACTAATCCCCTATTGATGAGAGGGATAGAATAGGGATGTGTCTGGGGCTTTGAAATCTTTATAGATCATCTTCAAGTCGTGACCCCTTCCTACATGTAGACTGCTCCACCAAGCATAATCTTAACAGTGGAAGCTTTTACATCATAGATGTTGATCATTATAACAATAGAAGAAGTGACTTCTAGCGTAGCACTCATCCTCCAATGTTATTATACCTGTCTACAGCCCCGTGGTTAAATTTGTAATGTACAAGCATAGCTAGTAGTCACCCATATACACCGGGGTAAAGAGTGGCATATGTAGATTCCTAGTAATGTCTTGGGTATGGACATTCATAACTGACTAAGATTTGAACCTTCTCAGCTCTTAATTGGAAACAGGAGTTGGTCTAGCGGTAATGTCCACAGTCAGTTCTCTGTCTTTGCCTACAAACAGACTCTGATCAGACCCTGGGGGGTGTTTCATAAAGCTGTTCGTAAAGTCACGTATGACTTTACGAATGACTTGAATATGACAAGCCAAATGGGATGCTCAATCATTTTTAAGTGCATCAACTAAAGTTGAACTGTGCAGATGTAGATTAACATTCTTATTTTGACAAACATTTTTAATGCAAAGTATATTTTTTGCCATGATTTAATTGAGGTTATTGGTAGTACAGTCACACTTTGTTAAAACATTAGGAAAAACTTTGGGCATTCTATCTGGCACTTCATATTCAAGTGGTTCGTAAAATCATCCGTAACTTTACGAACAGCTTTATGAAACACCCCCCAGGTTTGAAACTGAGTCATATCTTTTGAATGGTGACGTTGAAGGTCAGTCCTAGACTTAAATAATCATATTTGATTGAGGGGGGTCCATAGTCAATTTAATCTTGTTTCTTACCACAAAGTTCCTGTTTTTCTTCAAACTGCAAATGAAATCTTTGTGAACCTATTAGAGTAATAGTATCTGATTAATATGAACTTTATTGTGATACGATGTTGATTGAAAGCTCAAAGTTTATTCTTATGAATAAATTATTATCAAGTTTGCAGTGGCAGTGTGGACCCCTGGATTTAGACATGAATCAATGTATGCAATTAAATAAAACTTAATGAAACTTGTGTGGAACTTGCCTGACCTGGCAACATGTAATATACAAGGTTCGTTTTAAACATAGCTATTTTTAGCATAAATCTTTTACAAATTTATAGACTGTAGAAATGTTATTACAACAACAACAACAAATTTTTTTTTAAATGACAGAAAGGAAAAGTGGGAGGGATGATAAAATCAGAACATGACATACTTTGTATGTTTGAGGTGTCCACCCAAAATGGGTTAGAAAATGTTTGAAATCTTTGAGAACTCGAGATTGTCTTTCAAAACAAGATGATATGGGATAGCCCATTGGGCTAGAGAAGAGGTGTTATGAAATGAAGAGAAAGCAGTAAATTGCTTGGAACCTGGAGGATAGCTTTCTGTTTTCTTCGAGGGCTTAGAGAAGATTTGGTTGTTGCCAATATTACCTCATGATCCTGTCTGCATCACCTTCGAGCTAGAGCAGGGATGAAGTACGGTTATTGTCTATGGTGGTTATAGGGCATTTACGTCATCCTCTAAGATGCAAAGTAGTAGGGTAATTTTTAGAAAAGTTTTAACTTTCTCGATATCACAAGGCCAGTATTGATGACTTTATGCATTATATTTTGCATGTAACATGTTAATAGACAATGTTATAAGGTTATTTTTCTTATACACAACTGTTCTGTAAGGGGGAAAGAACCTTATAGTTATTTAAAGGGAAGGTTGAGTTCTGGAAAAGGTAAAAAATAATTTTTGAGCTTTCTCATTTCTTTTTGTCAGTTTTGAAGAACATCATAGTAGAAATGTCCCTGAAAAGGATTGCTCTTCAAATGCCCTAATATTCGAATTGAGAAGAGAAACAGCTGAAATGTTCGGGCCGAAAATGTGTTCTGTATTTGATTTGACTACAATGTTTGCATCTTTTTCTGTCATACCTATGATTTTCACTCATAGTGTGTGCGGTGCATGTATGTGACTCTCAGCAGGATTGAGTCAATTTCTTCTCATTTTGGTGATTCTGAAACCTTACAGCATACACTAATTATTATGTACTATATAATCAACCTTTCCCAATTGATTTGAGACAGTTTCTTTCGCAGTGTAATTGCAAGACCAGAACTTAACTTATCTTTAATCCAACTGTTTATACAAAATACACTAAACATAATTTACATGTACTTATATTTTGATCAAAAGAAAATATGTGAGAGAGATCAGAGATATATAGGCAGACAGAGAGGGAGAAAGATAGACTCCATTCTCATTACAAGGGATAGCGCGCTCTAACGCGCACTAGATCGCGCACTAAATCGCGCACTAGATCGCGCCACCTCTTAGGTGAGAACGCGGCGACGTCCATGGCGATGCCAAACTAGACCACTTCTTGGGGGGTGGATGGAAGGCTGGCTACACAGGGGCTTTTTCTTATTTCTCTAGTTCATGCTGGGGGGAGGGGGTGTCACCCTAGCTCCCTGGGGGTTGTTGAAAAGTTATATACTTGTTACATAAGCTTCAAGGTTACAAACCTACCACCAATACTAGAAGAAAAGTTGCAGGAGCAAAAACAAACATTATGGAAAAATGGTCAGTTAAACATGGCTGGGTGAATGGGATGCAGTACAAAAGAGTTAGACCCTGTTCTCATTACGAGATTGGAAAGTGGATCGCGCTATCGTGGGGCTTGCCAGGGAGGTCCACTGGCACACCGCAGGTTCACACCTGCAGAGGGTAGTGTGATCACTCTTAGCACTCTCTGCACAGTAAACTGCAGATAGGTGCGCTCTAGATCACGCTATCTCTTGTGGACCACCCCCCAGAGGTGGTCCAGTTTGGGATCGCCGTGGACCGTCATGGAGCACGCTATCCCTTTTAAGGAGAACGGGGTCATAGAAGCAATTCGCATGCTTTCAAGGTCTCTGTGTAAGATGTAATAGGATTAATTGATCTTTAAACCCCTCTTGAAAAATGTCCTTGTTTAATTATTTAAAATGAGGAGGAGGAGGGGTTACACAGGTTTCTTTTCACATTTCTTTTTTCTCACCATAGTAAGTCCTTCCTTCAAGCAGCATTAGGAGATTGTATTTTGTCTGAGAAATTAGTGCGAGGACATACATGCATCCTTTTTATGTGAATAAATCTGAATGGGTGAGTTGTTAAATAGATTAAACTAATGCTCTTTTGGAAGCTCATCCTCAGCATTTGGAATCTAGGTAAATATTGTGAGAATAAGAAAATCATTTTTGTTGTTGTTTTGTTTGATTTGTAATGTAAAGGCTGAAAAAATTTTTGATTGTCAACATTTTAGATGTTAATTTTTCTAGCAGTGTATCCATATAGTTCGGGTGTTTTCCATAGTTTTTCCATTGTTTTTTCTAAACTGGAAAAATTCTTATTTTTTGCTTTTGTACAGGAATGACCCTATGGTATCTTTGAGATGTATGATCGAAATGAAATGTTTAATTTGACCTCCTTTTGAAATTATCTTAATCAAAGCTTATCAAGGTTAAGAGGTAATAATTGTGTAATGGAACAATTGTTATAGCATGGAAGCCTCTGTATTTTAGAGCATCATTTGCCTGAGACACTTGTTCCCCTTGGCAGATATTTTTCTTAGAATTTCAGGCACCTCCTGGCAAGGTTTGTTGAGGAAATGTCAAGTAATTAGTATCAAATCTTCTCCAGGGCTCTGCGAATAGAGCTCTCCTGTTCATACTATTAATGGAGATTAGTCAGGGCTTGATATTATTACATCATTATCTGTTATTATAGTAGATTTGTGAAATGACACTAGGGTTATATAATCAGGACACAGACAAGTTATGGAACCAATCATATTCTAGTCATAAGGGAGATTTCTGTGTAGGCTGTCTTTTAAAGCACTTAATAATTAGGGTAAGCTTATAAAGAAATACAAAACTGAAATTTCATCTTCTTTTCCCTCTCTTTTTTCATTTTTCTTTTTCCTTTTGATTTGGGGGCACATTACCCCCATCCCCCAGCTACGTCACTATTTATTATGTTGAATATTTCATGCATTAATCTGAAGGTTTGTTATTCTGAAAACACTTCCTGATAGATGATGTCTATTTAACAAAAACCTTCAAAATAATGAAAATGTGGACTAATGAACCATTACCAAATGAGGACAGTCTTGGCTAAAGTTTTCTTCTGCAAAGAATTACTAGGTGGATAAGAAATGTACTTGGAATGCAGTCATATAATGAGCAAACAAATGAAAATCCTCTCCAAGAGAGCTCTTCTTGTTCAAAGGTGGTTGTTAAGGAGATGCTTTTCCCATAGCAACCAGTAGTCCACTTGACCATCCTTTGTTGCCTGTTATGTGTATAGCATTCATGCACACTACTTGTGAGTCTTCATGGTTTGTAAAAATCAAAATCTGAAATTTAAGACCATGGCTTAATAGCAAAGACAAAAGATTTTCCTTGCAAAGTGTAGGACTTACAATACTTGTTTTAACATTTTTAATTAATCATTAGAAAATTACTGGAATTTAGTATGCTTCAGATTGTGAAAATGTCTTACAGATAATCCATGCTCTTTTTTGTACAACAAATTTTTTGCTGATTTAATATAACTCATATGCTATAACAGAGAGTTAACACCCTTCTGGTTCTCAACAGATGATACAGTCTGTCAAGAGCCAAAAGGGCTCTATTATAACTGTATAAAAGTATGAGTTAACATCCTTCCAGCTCCAAACAGATGATGTTGTCTGTTGAGATGCATAAGGGCATAAATTCTGTGTAAGAGTATAGGAGTTAACGCCCTTCTGGCTCTGAACAGATGGTATCATCTGTTAAGAGCCAAAAGGGCTCTAATTCTGTATAAAAGTATATGAGTTAACATCTTTCTGGCTCCAAAACAGACGATATGCTGATACTTGATTTATCAAAAATATAAATATAAATGATTCTATGAAGCATATGCTTAAGTTTCTTTGCCTTTTCATTGCCATGCCCTCCTGTTCCCCTCCGCACAAGAATCTTGTGTCAGCACCTTAATTAGAGGAAAGGTTTTTATTACTTAATTGGATTTCATTTTATAGGCATCATGTGAATGTGGTTTGGGTGATAAAAATATCCAGAGATTCACTAGCACTTAATTGATACTGGGTGACATTTGATTCTAGATCATTTTCCTGTTAGTTGTATGAATTTCAGCAACAATAATGAAATGTATTCTCTATTCGAATTGCCCTAGATATTTTCATTTTTTCAAAATTGTTTTAATCATAGTTTTATTGATTTCAGCAACAATAATGAAATGTATTCTGTATTTGATTTGCCTACAATGTTTGCATCTTTTTCTGTCATGCCTATGATTTTCAATCAGTATTCTTTTTAACAGTATTGAAAAAAATGACAAAAAGTATGTAATATATATCCCAACATATAATGTAGGCAACACTATGGTGGAAATGACTTTAATGAGTAGAATATTTTACCACCAATCATAGTATTTCTGAGAGTGGAAACTTGAGAACATGAAAACATAAAAACTGCAAATTTTGTAAGACTTGAAGAGAAACAAAACTGCCACAATATACTGAAGATCCGTGACTGTATAGTAGTAGTGTATCAAAAAATTCATTATGGATCTACATGTACATTGTAGAAAGATCATATTTATTATGCATGTTGTGGATTTGATAGAGTGAATTGATTATTCTTCCTCTGTTGTTGTTCGTGCAATGAATATGAACAGATGCTGGTACCGGCATGTAGCTCACACACATTTACATCGTCTAAACGTTATGGACTTTGAACTGGTGCACTACTGAATAGGTCGTACAACACATGCTGTGGCAACAATTCCTCTGCCATCAATATCCTACATTAAAGGGAAAGTCCACCCTGGTATTTATTTAGTTTGAATAAAAGCAGAAAAAAAGAAACAAAGCAGTGAAAGTTTAAGCAAAATCAGTTCAGAAATAAGAAAGTTATGAATTTTTTAAGTTGTAACCAATCAAACCCAAATTGGCAATTCCCTGATGAGCTCTTTTCCCATTTGCTTTGTAGGAAAAATTTCAGAGATTTTTATTTTCTCAGTTATTGATAAAGAAATAGATTTGTTTCATATAGGTTGTGTGTAAAAACATATTTGCAATGAATATATATGTTTTCTTTAGAGAAAATGAAATTATGATTTTTTTTAGTACAGGGTAAATGGGAGAGGAGCTCGCAAGATACGTCACGGAGTTGCCAATTTGTGGTTGATAACAACTTCAAAACTTCATAACTTTCTTATTTCTTATCGGATTTTGCTCAAACCTCTGTTGATCTGTTCCTTTAATTTTTCTGCTTCTTTTAAAACCAACTTGATATGAGGGTGGTCTTCCCCTTTAAAATGTAAGCCTAGACCAAACACTACACCTAACCCTTACCCTGAACCTAAAATCTGACCTCAAACCCAATCGCAACTGTAACCGTAACCCTAGCCCTTTATCTTTGACCAAATAAAACCTAGAGCAGTTGTCCCCGTAGCATATGCACCCCTGAATCGTTTGGAAGAAGTGGGTTCTTAGATTTGTTTAGCAGGACTCCGTGATATGCTATCTTTGTTGGAATGGTTTATTCTCATTGTTCATATCATTAGCAAGGATAAACCTCTAAAATTTGCCTTTATTCAAGCATATATTCATTAAAATAGAATCAGAAGGAGGAGGGGGGAATGACTCTCTTTAATAGCCAACCTGTAAAGCATTCTTCTCTGGTGGCTTTTTTCAAATTTTATTTTTAACCAGCCAATAATTACAAGTATCTCAGAGTGAAAGAGGTACAATGCTGAACCATTTTAAGGCCTTTTGTGGCAGTTTCAGTAGCTCTAGGGGGCTGAAATGCCTCAGCTGACAAGTGAACTTTCAGCATTTTCTCTCTGTGAAGGAGTCAGGCTACCCACTCACCCATCCACCCGCCTCCAACTACCGGTCTATCCCATGTGAAGACCTTCAGCGATTGCTGCGTTGACTCAGTGATGTTACTGAGGTTTATGCACACTACGCATTACTGGTGGGATACGCTACCTGACCCTGAGTAATCATCCCTCTAGTAGTGCATGACCATTAAGATCTCAACACAACCTTTGATCTGTGACGTCTCACGTGGATGGCTTTAGGACAGGGGACCATCTGGACAAGACTCGTTAAGGCCATGCTCTGCTCAGTAATAATGAGAGCGACAAAAAGGAAATAACATTGCGACTATGTTTGATGTTAAAGATAATTTGAAAAACGGAAATATTTCCTTGAAATCTGTGACTTCACAGAATTTTACCGGAAAAACAATGGAAACTGAAAAGTTATTTACATCATGAGTAGGGATGTATTTCATTTTCATTCTTTCTTTTTGTTATGACACCACTTGCTTAGAAAAGCGTCTATCTGCTCATCAATTAAAATCAAAGGAATCCTACTCTAATGAATGTACAAGATGTAAGAACTGATTAAGCAGTGTCTGAAAAATGAAAATGTTTCCTTGAAATATGTGACTTTCACAAAGTTTTACCGGGGAAAACGAAAGCAAAGGAAACCAGTGACAATTGCTGACAGCTTTATTTCATCAAAGAAATGGGGTTAGGATAGAATTGCAATCGGTTTTTATGTAAGGCTAAAGGGCTGTTCACATTTGTCCGATAAAATTCACAAAATTTTCATGGTGAGTAGATGTGAGTATGCCTGTGTCTGTTAAAGATAAAGTTGAGTTTTGGTCATAAGATTGAAACTATCTCAAAGCAATTGGGAAAGGTTGATTATATAGCACATGATAATTGTTGCATGCTGTAGGGTCTTGGAATCACCAAAAGAAGAAATTGACTTAGTCCTGCTGAGAGTCATATGCACTGCACACATAAATGTGTATATGGGACTATACACACAAATGTTCGGCCCAAACATTTCAGCTCTTTCTTGTCATATTTTTAATGTGAGGGCATTTAAAGAGCAATCCTTTTCAGGGGATATTTCTACTATGATAATCTTCCAAACTAACAAAAAAAGAATGAGAAAACTCACAAATTATTCTTTACCTTTCCCAGAACTCAACCTTCCCTTTAATCGTAGGGCAGCTCTAGGGTGTACCAGTGTAAAAATTAAAAATTTCTTTTGCGCGGGCTACTTCGAAGTCCACTTCCTGTGTTCAGAGATTTTAATGCACTATGACCCATGGGCAGAAATATTATTTGACGGTGGCTCTTTTTTCATTTACGGTGGCTTTTTCAAGAGTTTCGGGGGCTAATCGCTCTTAGCCCCCGCTTATTTTTTTCACTGGGGTGTACCTTGAAAGAAAAATGTCATTATTGCTATCTGACCCATGTGACCAGACCTTTAGGGTTAGGGGTAGGTATAGGGTTTGGTCTAGGGTTGAAGTTAGGACTTTATGGTTTATTAAGGCATTGAAGGTAGAGCATGTGTCGTAGAATCCATCAAACAGTGACAACAAGGCTGTAATTTCATGAAGGTGAAATGAGGGAATCTTTGAAATTGTATCAAGGGCTCTATAACCGACTTGTCTTCTACTTAACTCTTTCAGTGCCGATGGCACGTATATGTGACAGATAGACTTGTCATTTTCATTCACCAATTGCTCAACCACAGGAAAGGTATGTGGTGGTCAATGTATATCAAAATTTTGAGTATAAATCAAGCATTCCAAAAATATGATTATAATTATTTGCTACCATAGAAAATTTCAGAGAAAATTGCAAATTTCTAAAAAGATATTATCTTATTTCAACATTAAACAATAATAAATGAATGAGAAACCAAAATAAAATGGACAAAAAAGAAACTCAAATGTAATTTTCAATAATTCTTATGCACAAAGTTGGGTAAAGCAATAATGTTTGGTATCATAAGAAATGGTAATAAATTTCCTACAAGTTTTGTACACAATATTTTGTGAAATGATAGATGGTTAATGAAGTGCAGACATTTGAAAAGTAAGTCCCATATACCAATCTCTGTGTGCAGTGCATGTGCTTTCCAGCGAGATTGGTCAATTTCTTATCAATTTGATGATTCCAAAACCTGACAGTACACACCATTCTTGTGTAGGCATGATCTACCTTTCCCAATTGCTTTGAGATGGGTTCTTTCAAAATGTAATCACATGACCATAACTCAACTTTATCTTAAAGTGGAACCTGTATATGAAGACCACCCAGAGGAAAGAAGAAAGGTAATCTTTACAGACAACATAATGGTCTTTATTTAGAGGTTCCTTCCATATATGTTTCAATGAGAAACATTCTTCTAGGGAAACAAAGAAATGTCTGAAAAAAACAGTAGTCTTTCTATACATGTGGTCTTGAAACCAGGGCCCTGTTTCATAAAACTTGTTATCATTAACAAGTTGCAGTAACTGTTACAAGCTACTGAAATCCTTGCATCTGATTGGTTGAGACGAAATTTGTGATAGATATGAAGCAGTTGTTACTGATAACAAGTTTTATGAAACGGGGCCCAGGTTGGAATAGGGTGTATATACATGTATATATCTCTGTTCACTCAAACATATTTATCAGAGACGGTCAAACAGAGATATAAAGAAAGGGTAAGAACTTTTTGTGATATAACTGATAAATGTGATATTAAATAAAGGGTCTTAGAGCAAGGGTAAGGCCTTTTTTTTATATCACATTCATCTGTGATATTAAAAAAAGGCCTTACCCTCTCTGTATATATCTGTTTTAGTATCAAAGTAAAATAACATTCCATAAATTTTCATTTTCATATACACTTATTTGTATAATCAAACATTTGCAACATTAATTTTAACATGTGATTAATTATAACAATTTATAGCAATTTCTTTTTGAAATTTTAATTGGTTTAACTGTATCAGTAACTGTATCAGTAACTGTTTTTTTATCTGCACCAGTAAGTTTCAAATCATGTGACATATTTTGATGGCAAGTAAAAATATATGGACGTCAAAATGCTGCTTTTAACATGTTATAAGTTTCTGCACCATTTATTTTGAAATGAGATGAGAGAAACATGTTGTTTTGATTATTATATCTGTGTTGATATTGCCAAGTCTGTACCAGTAATTTTTAAATCGTGTACTGGAAATGCCCATTCAGAATCATAGCTACAGAAGGTTTTAGACTACTTGCAAGAGAGACTGCTTGAGGGGGTTTTCTTCTCAAATCTGTCGTGCCCAGTCTTTGAATTTTTGATTGCTTATCACCATATTATTTCATGTAATGATGATGGAGGTTATTCATATTCCTGTCATTTTGAAAAACATCTCTCTGGGGAGGGTAAGTTGGAATTTTGTTTTGTTTTATAAAGAGAATGAAAGGTCCACATGAAGTTCGCTGTACTGTATAGTGGAGGCATAAGAATCGCTTTGACACTTCATTTTTTTAAAAATACATCACAGCTTCAACAAGTAAAGCCTAATACCTCTGTCTCACCAGCGAGACCGACCCTAGATGGATAACAGACCAAACAATAAATTGCATCATTCTGAATGACCAGGAATTGGTTGTTTTGGAGTCTGTGTGGAGTGGGTTTGGCTATGCGACTGAGGTGTAAACCAGAGTTTGTGTCAAATAGCAGAAGCTGTCTCACAGTGCCCATGTAAGTTGTAGTCCAAGCCCTTGATAATTCAGACCCTACATTGTGACGAATGACAAGGTTTTAGGTCTACAACTTGAAGTATGCCTACGTATACTCACACAGGTAGAAGGATCATTATCTATGAACTCCAGACTCGTGTTTGATATGTTTTCATTGTTAAGTATTAAAGGAGAAAAACATAGTCAGTCTGCTAACTTGGCTATCCCCCCCCCCCTCCTGAATCCCACATTTTATCTGAAGTTGAATGGAAGATCAAGATATTGTATTGGCTTATCTTGCAGTTTATTGCTAATGAATTACTGAATAAGACGTTGAAATCAGACCTTTGACTCGTATCCTTCTGGGGTATATCTTCAAGGTATATAGTCCAAGGCATAGCAAATAGCGTTATCTTGAAAGCATTGACGCACTTTAATAGTTAATCAATCATGCCAATGACGCATGCTTATAAAACAAGGAGTCATTGATACTGGCAAATAGGGTGAAAATTGTTACTATTCTGTGGTGTCACACTGTTAAGTAGCAGTCTAACCTTGGTTTGAGTAGGCAGTTAAGACAAAAAAACAATTTAATGATATCTTCCCCTTTTTTGTTGTTGCTTTGATGAACTTTCTGCAACTTGAGTTTAGAAATGTCATCTTGAAACATGACAGAAGAAAGAGCAGGAGAGCGAAATCGGTAGACCTTGCCGTCAAGTGTGTTGATGTTCGCTGACGACATCCCAGAGAGTATCATCTGGTCGTAGCCAGTCTTTTCCTGATCATTTATAACGATGTTGTCGCTTATGAGCTCATTAGCACCCGACCTGTTCCGCCGTTGAGTTTGCGTCATTACTGATAGTGAGGGTGGATGCGATAGAAGTGTTTCAGACCGAAATCAGTGGGGAGCATCATTGTATCTCTTTTTTTGGTATCAGTGTATGTATCCATGATTGACCACATCAGTAGCAATTTGATTATTTTTTTTCTGTCGAGCTTGTAGTATTGTTACTGAGGATGTGATTTCATTTGAACAATCTTCTCTGTGCATTCCATTTATTTTAATAACAAGTTGAATATATCTGGTACTATTATATCGCCAAGAATAAAGTCTCTAATTCTGTCCATGTCTTGAAAGCGGAGGACCTCATTTTTCATGTGCAAACCGATTGTCTGAAGCTTTTTGATCCAAGCAAGGAACTTGAAAGAAACATAGAATTCAAAAACAGTTGAAGCCGATACATTTTGAGCTTGCTTTCATTGTTTTATGAGAGAGAAGAGGCAGTGAAGACGGTAGAGTTAAGCAAAGCTAGGGAGAGAGGATACGCACAATTAAACTGAGGAACGTGAGGCAGTTCTCGTGATAGTCACATTTGACTGAGATTTGTCGTGGACTGGAGCATTATCTGTCTGGGATGAAGGGCTGCTCCCTCCTCATTTTGGGGAGAAAACAGTGAAAACTATATTGTTCAAACAAGTACATGCAGCTGTGCAAGCTTTTTGACTGGATGCTTTGTTCCCTTTATATTGAATTTGCCTCGCAAGCTTTCTAGTTTTATAACTACTTGTACTGCTGGGAATTTGTTAGCTGGAACATCATTTTCTTGTTTTACTCTGAACTGGCCAGGGTTTTTTTTTTTATGAGGTCACAGCTCAGAGAAGGGAATCCACAACAGTGGGCTGACTCAAGCTTCGACTCAACTTCCCTTTCTTTTTCTCCCTCCTTCTCCCCTTTCTAGAGACCCCTGCAAACATACAACCTTGCCAGAGCTTACAATTCCTGTACACTTCCCCCTGTCCCCCTTCCCTCGTAGCCTCGTGCCAGACCCCCCTCCCCCCTCCTGCCCGACAATCATCTCTAGGCTGACAGTGACGATTGAAACGACTCGTTGCTGAGTAAGCCGACCGACCGCTCTCTTTTTCTCTCTGTCGTTGCAGAGCTGATTGTCTGTAGTGCTGGCTTGCTCAGTAGTCTGGTGCAAGCTGCCGGGCATACTCTGCAATCCAGCGAGCTCTCCAAGCTGGAACTCTGTTTGGGGTGCTGTCAGGCTTGGCAGAGGGCTGGAGAAACAAAGACATTTCTCTTTGAAAGACAACCCTTATTTGCCCTTTTGGGGGTTTATCGAGCTGTATTCGATGCTTCCTTCATGCTGCTCTTTCTTGATATGCTGCCTGCGAATGGTACTTATCTTTGTACTGTTTTGAAGTTGAACTACACACGACCAAGATTTGTACCCAACTATTTGTCACTGTTGAAATAAGCACTTATTATTGCTCTCCTCTTCAGATAACTAGACAGTCTGTAAGATACCACTGTTATTTAAACATTTTGCAAGGTTTAAGAGATTTAACTTTGATGGGATCTAAAGGAGTTCAGATGCAACAGAAAATGTCTTGCCGATTCACCTTTTTCTAAGAAAGCCTGTTGTGACGAACTCCAACACTGCTTTACCCTGTGGCATAACTTGACACAAGATTGGAAATTTAAAAAACAACCAATGACAGCCGTTACCAATCCACGCTTCCCCACTAAATTGGGATCGTCCGATTCTGGGCGCTATATGTCGGGTATGAACAGCATCAACTATCCTAGCTATAACAACTGGTGCGCTCTCGCTGGCTTTGGAAAAGGACACAAGGCCAAAATGTATGACAAGTTTATGCATGAGAGGATCCTGAACTTACTTCTGGAGGTAAGTCCTTTATGCGTTCAGAAAGCTGAACAGCTGTGTTTGCAGTCTATATCCTCTGTTTATCTAGTGCACAAATATCTGATGTGCCTTGTAAAGCAAAAAAAGAAATCTATTGAGGATCTTAAAAGGCACGTATGAAGTATGTTTTGGAACAGTCAGACCAATATCATTGATCTACTTGAGGTGCTAACCAGTTAACAAATCTATTCAGATGGTATAGTGGCTTTTAGATATGAGCATCTGCCATTTTTATATGAAATAGAAATCTGGTGAAAAGTGAAGAAGGCAAGTATGGAAGGCAATGTAAGAGAGGTGATATACATGTACTATTCAACTAGGGATTGTCAAAATTGATGTTATCATCTGTGTCTGACAGTGTTTTCATCATCAAGTTCTAATGTCATACATGCGTATGTACAGTAGATAATTAGCTTCAGAATTAGTCCTACCGCTACCACAAGAAAAAAAAACCCTACAAAATCTGTTCTTATCAAAACAGTACTGAAAGAATGAAAGCAGAGAAGCTGTACATAAAACTTGTTCATCCCTAGAGTATATAATCAAGTTTTATTGACTAGGGTTTAGCTATATAGGATTACAATTTATATAAGAGGCATTACATGTACTTGAGTATATATTAAACTTATCTTATGTCTCAGTTTGCTGATTGCATCGTGAAAATTTGATTGTTGTCATGGTTTTTAGAGTTGATTCTTGTTTGGTTTCTCTATGATGTTGATACCTGCTGCACCTAATCTCTATTGGGTTAGGGATAATTGGTAATTAAATGGTGACAAGGAAGAAGAAGGAGAAGAAGAAAAAAGATTGTTTGTGATGCAGAGTTGTTTGCTTGGTTTTATGGTCTGAGGAGACAGACATGTCCGTGCACTTCCTTTTCTGTTTCCTTGGACGATTTCTTAATTACGATGATTATCGCTTCAATAACAATGAGGGTGAGAAATGAAGTAAACAAACAGTGATTTGATCTGTCGTAATAGTTTTCATTGCTGAAATGAAGATAAATGCTGGTGTGTTATGATACAGCCATAAAACTTCACAACAATGTCCATGGAATTTGAAAATTACCCCATAAAAGTTTTATGAATATCTGAAGGAAAAACAAGTTGCTAGTTAGGAAATTGATTAACTTGGAGAAAATGTTCTGATCAAATAGAGGAATCGATGATAAACAAATCATTTTATATCTGTTTACTATTTACCATTTTTGAAGAGCTCACTTTCACAATAGCTGACGGGGCTTCCGTGGCAAGCTAGACATGTAACAAAATCATTTTATGCAGTAAAAATGCATTTAAAACTCCTTTCTGTAAAGATTTCATATTTGTTTTCCTGCATCATGAACAGTGTTCCCTATAAATTGAAACCTTATAGGAAGCCTGCATCTAAAGACCACATATCTATATCAATGATGCATTTCTTCTTTCCTTCCAGCAGTCTTAAAGGGAAATCCAACCTTAATAGCAAGTTGCTTTGAAAGAAAGAGAAAAAATCAGAGAAGCAGATTGGTGAAAGTTTGAACGAAATCGGACAAGCAATAAGAAAGTTATGAATTTTTGAAAGTTGTAATCACTATACATATGGGAATTTCAAATTGGCCGAATAGGTAATGTCACTGTGATGTAGCTGTGGACAACTCCCCCATTCGCTCTAACACACAAAATGACTAAAATGTCACTTTTTTCAAAATGTATTACTCAGTAGGATCTTTTTCTTTCATGAGGACCTATAAAAATATGTTATCTCCAATATATTTTGAGTACTGCCCCGAGGGTAAAAGCGCCTTGAAGAAAACCGCAAATTAATGATAATTTTGTGTACGACAAATGGGAGAGTTGTCCACAAAAATGTCACAATCGAATCACCAAATTGCCCATTTGAGATTCGCATAGATGTAGTGATCTCATTTTTCAAATATCCATAACTTTCTTATTCCTTGTCCGATTTCTTTCAAACTTTCACCATCCTGTTTTTCTTATTTTTCTGCTTTCACACAAATCATCTCATTACCAAGGTTGGATTGCCCTTTAATGTACAAGCTCCATGATTGTACAAAGACCCAGGAAGTTGGTTACCGACGTGACTTGAGACACTGATAATGTCGGCAGGCAATAGGGATAAAAAGAAATGAAATATGACCGAGGCAGGGTGAGCGTATCAACGTGCATGCATGACCTTGAAGTCTAAGTGGCCGTGACTTCGAATTTCCACTTCTGACACTCTGACACTTGTGAGGAGTTGTTATCTTTGATGAAGAAAGTGTAGAAATAAATGTGATAGTCATGACTTCTTGGGTTGGGAATGTTTCATGATACACTCTTGGGATTCATCCGTTAACCCTTCCCTTACAGCATGAACAAGAAGTGGGTCCTATTTTCATTTGAAACATGCATGTATACTTGTATACTTGCTACGGTGTCCTGTGTTGTTCTCCAATAGGTACTATAAAACAATTTCAAGTACAGCTGAAAGTAATTGGATTGTTTATCAATTTGGTTTATTTCCGAATGACTCTAAAGAGACAGAAAATGGACTGAGCAAAAATGACCAGATTTTTTGGCCATTTTTGTTCACACAAAAAGTGCATTTTTTCTTGGGGAGTTGTTTAACCTGTCTGTTTCCTATCTGTCTGTTAGGCTGGTATCACATACTTTTTAGACTATGATTTCTAGCAATTTTTTCATTATTTTTTTTCTTTATTAGTTACTGGTCCAAACAACCAATATTCTGCAATTCAGAATCAATTTAAGCCAAATCTGCTTGGAATGAATTTCTAGAAAACTCATTATTGATGTAGATCTCTTCTGTGAAGTTGAGGTGAACCTTTAATATCAAGTATCGGTAGATGTATAGGGAACTAGAGGGCAATTGAAGCTAACTGAACGACCTGTAGATTGATAGTCGCGGAAAGTGCTACGAGTGTATCATCTAATTCCAATTAACCACCCCTCATCAGAAAGAAGTGTTTCACAGCGCGAATCCCAACCGGCATAGAAGTTCCAAGAATGAAAAGGGGTGCATGAGACATGTTACAGTTGCGCATCCAATGTCGTTTGAGCCGCGTAAAAGAGTACTTAATCTCCCCGACTTAAGCCGGGGGAATCCGGCAGAGCCTGGATGCAAGTAATACATACCGATGGAGGACTACGCGGAGTCTGTCAACTGAGATCACGACGAGGGCAGCAAGCCGAACGTGGCTTCTGTGTTCTCCGTGCAGGAGTTGTTCGAGGGCAGTCGCAGGTTTGCCTCTGTCGTTGTACTTCTCGAATTCAATCTGGGGCGATTAGGAGCAATTGAGAGCTGATGTGTGAAGACTTCTGAAGTGCAGGGAATCTTTCTTTCTCTCTCTCTCTCTCTCTCTCTCTGCCTCTGTCTCTTTCTCTAGTTCTACTTGATGTATATATCTCTTTTCTCTCCCTTTTTCCTATCTTTTTCTCTTTCTCTTTCTCTGCATTTCTCCTGCTTAGATTTCCAACTCTGTCTTTCTGTATCTTTTTTGAGGATATATGAGACATCCACCTGCCTTTCCTCCTTGTCTTGCTTCTCTCCCATATATTGTTTAATGTGAGCTGATATATCCTGATTAGTCATTGTTCACTGTCCCTCCACCCCTTTCCCTTTATTTATTTATCAATATTTGTCATCTTGACATGCTCCTTAGTATGCTACTTTAATTTCATTTATTAAGTTGGTTTATGTTTTCCCTTTTTTGTTTCTTTTCTTTTCATTCCTCCCTTCCATCAATCCTCTCTTTATACACCCATCCCCTTTTCTGTTCAATTAACCTTCAAAACTGAAACCACTGTCTGCATAAACTCAAAGCCTGTAATACACGATGACGACGCTCTCTCCCGTAGGAGGCGTGTTTCGCTGTCACGTTCTGTAACATGCAGTATGTTCTGATGAAGTTCTTTCATTAGTGGTGTCCCAGGCTTAATCCATGCTGCTCAAATGACTGACTTTTTATGCAATTACGTAGCAGAATTTGTACATACATGGGTGGCAGACAGATGGAGAGAGTGAAAGAGAAGGAAGGATAAGACAGTGAGATAAAGAGAAAGAGAGAGATAGAGAGAGAAATAGAGGGAGAGAGACTAGGTCCATGGTCAGACAGATACAGAAATGATAAAGTCAGAGAAAAAAATGGCAGAAAGGAAGAGAGAAAGGAGGGGAGGGGGAGGAAAAAAGAAAAGACTTTACATATTTATTGTTATTTTCATAATGATTACATTATAAAGACTAGTAATTACTAGTTGTCTCTTTTTAATTCTTTGCACATGTATATATGTGTAGAGCAGAAAAAAGTGTAAAAGAGGGAACATTATAGCATAAAAAGTAAAAGCTTATGAATCAATAATTAAATCTGAATTATAGTGGTTAATGAATTTACAGAGGGGGGGGGGGCAATTACAGGAAAGAGTGTTAAAGGGAGAGAATTTTTTACATGAAAATTGATAAGTGACTTTACATTGTTAATCAGTAATTGCATCTAAATAGCAATGGTAAATAAGAATAATATGGAGATGACTGCCTCATCCATGCATATGAACTGTCTTGTGATGGCGGCAAGGAAATTCTCATTAAACTCCAAACCGCTTTATCACATGTAGTTCCTTTTCCTGCCTTGAATACATGAACACCATTATTCATGTCATGTAGGATGCCTAGGGGAAAAGGTGAACTACTTTTCTGACCCCCCTTATGAATGTATTAATCTCTAAACATTCATGCGGGTGCATCTCACACCATGTACCGCAATAATGAAGGTACCGTAAAATAGGATGAAAAAGAACAGATTTGACTTGCGTTACAACCACTCCATCCAACAGATTGGACATTTAGGACCATAAGGGTGTTAATGCTGTGTAAAAGGATGTGAGTTAATGCCCTTTTGGCTCTCAACAGACGAGATGATATTTATCAAGCCACTGTAATGAAAATAATCTTCGAGAGTTTTGGTAATATAACTACAAACAAAAAAGGGCTTTAGTATGCATTTGCTGTTATTTAAATAATCATCACACACTGACACTGGAAAGCAATAATGCACCTATGCACATTTGAGTATATGGGAGTAGACATCTTTTTAATACAGACCAACAGCTTAATTTTCATTTCTTTATTTGTCATTTCTCATCTTTAATTTTTTTAAAAATATAATTTGTATTCATTGAACATTCAGTTTGGATTGCTTGATTTTCTGAGAATGTTATTTTTTTGTTATGACAAAACTCCAGACTATCAAAAGCTGTATTTTGATAGGTTCGATCAGTTTGCTGGGGAGAGAACTGCCTCGCTTCGTTTATTTGTCATAATCTACCCGCTCCCCGCAGAATAGATCCTTGGATCTGTCAGCATTAAAAGCGCCGTAATCCGTAAACTTTTAACCTCTGGGGAAAAGTACAGGAGAGAGCGTGCTATCGTCGCCGGCTCATTCCCTTCATCAAACCACATGTTTAGCATAGTGGAAGTGCCTCTTGCTCAAAAACAATGCTCTGTCTTCCGTTTTCATGAGGTTTTAATGTGTTGTTTCTTGGTTGTGTGTAACTTAGGCTTCCCTTCAGGTGTAGAAAGAGTTTTTTTTTTCTTACTTAATATGTAATTTCATTTCAAAATTGATATTAAGCAAAATTACGTTATTTTTATTTTATCATATAATCTTTGGAGGGAGATATTATAAATGATTTGAATATTTATATTTAAGTCAAGTCTAAAGTCATACATGTTCTCATCATATTTTAATTAAGTATTTGTTAACTCTATGAATGCATTTTTCCCCTTCTGTCATTCACTTATATATGTAAATTATTCCTATTGATATCCCTCTGCGCCTCAGAATAGTGTACTAGATCGATGGCGCATTACAAATGCTGTATTTATATATTAAATGATATTTCAAAAAAGTGAAGAGGGAAAATTTATGAGTTGGTTTTTTAAATCAAGTTACAGTTGATGTTAGAATTTCCAAAAATGCTGACAAACTCTTTTTTTGTTGTTTTTTTTTGTTGAAGTATCAGTGTATGAAAGGCTTAAAAAGGAATTATATATTTTGATGTGAGGTTACTTCACTGCACTGAAAAACACCAAACAGGAGATGTTATTGCAAACTTGTGAAAAAATTGAAGTGGAAGCTGACATCCAAAACAATAGGAAGTTAATTTTTAAAGTTCTTGTGATTGGTTGATATCCGAAAGCGTCACATAGAACCCGAGATCTAGATATTTGTTTGATTTTTGGACACAGGAAAGCCATCATTAGCTAGTATTACAGTATTCAGAAAGAAAAGAGTTTCTGCCATCAGTTAAGGTATAGATGTAGAAGAGAATGCTAATATTTTATGACTTTTATTTATGCTTTTATATGTGTTTTTTTCTTCAGACACATGTATATTTGTACATATTCCTCAATTCCAGCAATGTTAATTTGATTACAACTTGCCTGTATATAGAGAAAGTGTTTCTAACTCCCCTGGCACCCATAGGCAGTATTGTACTGTATGGTAAGAAAAGTTGCAGTTGTATGATTCAAGTTATAATAATTCCTTTAAATAATAAGATTTTTATCTATTCTACGGATACATCACAAAACTCTCTGCAAACTCCCACACAAAACTCAACCCTGTTAAAGTGAATTATCTAGAGAAATATCGTCACTCATTGATAAACATCCAAATTTGATGACTCCGTCTGTAGACGACACCTCCATCCTCGATTCCTGGCATCTCTCGCCAACTTTTTTTTGTTTGATTTTCTGTTTTACATAGTATGGGAATGATCATTTCGGAGAAGTAAAGTTCAATTAATTGTCTCCATGTCCGTTTGACTGTCCCTGAATTGAAGGTTTGCCAACTACGAAACATTTACTTTACAACTCTGTTTGAGTGTTTAAAGTCCAAATCTCATCAGAGATCAAGATCATGATAATATTTGTTTTGAAACAGATGTGAATGATTTTGCAAGAATCTCCCTGAATTCATGCAGGAATGCTGCAAGATCATAAGATGATGTAGGCATTTCAGTTCATTTGTTCGCTAGCTCTGTGCAATGAAGTGTTCTAGTGAACAAGCACATGCAAATTTACTTGTCCTTTTTGGGCAAGCTTCTTTTTTGTAATGCATACCTGACACAAGTCAGATATAAAATGAATAGACCACTATACTGGTCTATTGGTGGTTGTTAAATGTTCTAAAAGCTTGAAAAAAGTTTGTCTGACATAACATCAATTTCAACCAATAAAGCCATGTGTTCAATCCAGAGAACTACAATCAATACATAACAGTTTGTGAAATAGTTTATCATGAAAGGGTTGGGGAAGATACATCCATTTTTAAAAATATAAACTAGTCTTTTTTAATGAATACTGTATATCCTATAGACAGATCGAAAAAGGTCCTTGAAAGCATCTGCTCAGAGCCAAAAGGGTGTTAAAGCACAGAAAGCACAGAAGTTAACAGAGAGTTAAAGCCCTTCTGTCTCTCAACTGACAAAACAAGATTTTTAAAGCAATACAAGTGAATGAACTTTGTCCATACTGGACATGACTGAAAACCACACCATGGTAGGTATGACGTATGTTCACGTCCATACTCCGAAAGCCTTCCTTGGCGTCGTGGCAGCATTCCCCGTAAGGCGTTGCCAACCAGTTATGTGATAGGGAGGATGTGGATAAATGGTTGCTAAATTAATTGAGACATTTTCTGTAATTATATTACCCTTGTCGCTTCGGGGAAGCCCTAAATGTTTATGATTGTTTTTTGTGACATCATTGCTTGCGCTGTGAAGGATAATAGATGAAAAATGTCTAGACTTTCATAATTATCTTTTCATGTAGAGTCAGAACAAAATTCTGTTTGCTGTTTTGATGTAGAGGGTTCAGTAATAGAGCCTTGTCAATCAATCTTCATTTGATAGGTAGCCTTTTAAACATGTCCTAATTTTAAGCCTGTCTATAGTGGTTACACTTAACCATAAATTTTTTCCAAGTTTTCCTGATACAGCAACAAATTATGTATGCATAGCAACAAATGATGTACACAATATGCGTAATATAGTTCTTGATGTCTAATAAATTAATGAATGCAAGAGTTGATCACTGGCCATTTTGAGAAAGAAGTATCCATGAATTGAAAAAAAATATGCCTTTGTGAATTGGTCTTTTGTCTTGTTTTTAGCACAGTTTAACTCTTACTGTGCCAAGGGGTTTAGCTCTCTTCAGAATTTTACCAAAACGTGATCAATGCTTACTTTTCAAATGTCTGCACTTCATTAACCATCTATCATTTCACAAAATATTGTGTACGAAACTTGTATGAAATTTATTACCATTTCTTATGATACCAAACATTATTACTTTACCCAACTTCATGCATATGAATCATTGAAAATTATATTTCACTTTCTTTTTTGTCCATTATTTTGTGGTTTCTCATTTGTTTACTGTTGTTTACGGTTGAAATAAGGTAATATCTTTTTTAAAATTAGCAATTTTCTCTGAAAATTTCTATGGTAGCATATAATTACAATCATATATTTAGAATGCTTGATTTACGCTCAAAATTTTGATATACATTGACCACCATATACCTTTCCTGTGGTCGAGCAATTGCTGAATAAAAATGACAAGTCTATCTGTCACATATACGTGACATCGGCACTGAAAGAGTTAAGTGAAGTTGAAAACAATTCTTGAATGATTTTGTATTTCTTTCTTTGTTCTTTCAGAGGCGAGGTGGAATATCATTTGACCGTGCAGATAAGACAGCTCTTTATGTTCGAATGCTTGGTAAGTAGAGATGATGCTCATCTTATTAGAACTTGCACCCTTTAATTTTCCACATACAGTACTCATTTCCCCCCACTTTGTCCTCTTTTCCTTATTTCACTAATTTTTCTTTCTTTTTGCTTTCTCTTTCTCTCTCTTTCTCTCTAACCGTCTCTTGCCCTCTTTCTCACTCTCTAATTACACACACACACACTTTCTCCCCATTTCTCTCTCTCTCTCTCTCTCTCTCTCTCTCTCTCTATATATATATATATCTCCATCTCTTTCTCCCCCTGTATGGGCCATCACTAAACCATAAAACACATTCTCATTCTCTCTCTCGATCTCTCTCTCTCCATATCTCTCTTTCCCTTTCTTTCACTATTTCACTTCGCCAAATGAACTGCGTTAGTTTATAAAAATTCGATCTAATTTTGCAAAACTGCTATGTATGAACTGTGAAATACATTACAGGACACTGTATTTATAGCAGTGAAATTCTTGTTTAAGCTTTATCTTTGTGTAACATTTGAATCGGGAAGCATAATATGTATATGGGGGGGGGGGGCATAGTTTCTGTGGAAAAAAAAATTGTTGTATAAGAAGAAAATTCTAAAAGTAGTAGGCCCTGTAGAAACTTTGACAACCTGTTATATACTGTGTGGCTTATTTCTTGTCTGACATATCTATGCTTGTAACAATGGCAGTACAGCTAAGAATGACATACTTGACCTGAGGGGCAAGCAAATTGATATTAATTACCTCAAGGATTTACCTCTTCCTTCTACTGACCAACTGTCTACTGACCCAGTTACAATGACCCCTGTTGTGTGCCCTCATTATTCCTTCTTCATCTGGGACACCTTGCCCCTTCCCCATCCTCAAATAGTTACACATGCTTGCACTTGAAAGGAACACTTACATGAATGTCAAGGTTATAGTTGAAAGTTATACTGCATTTAGCTGTACAGATGTTTAATTATGCCCCTAAAAAGAACATTTCCAATTCCATGTATGTGATAAGTGAACTTTCCTTATATTTATGATTTTTCAATATTTCTCTTTTATTTAAAAAACTGTATATTTTGTTATTTATTTATTTATTTATTTATTTTATTTTATTTTTATTTATTTCATTTTATTTTTGATTGATTGATTTTTGTCCCCGCCGAACGAAGTTCGCGAGGGGACTATGAAACGGGCTCCGTACGTGTGTGCGTGTGTGTGTGTGTGTCCGTCCGTCCGTCCGTCCGTCCGTCTGTCCATGTGTGCTCAAATGTTAGAAAATGCTACTTCTCCGTCATTTCTTGGCCGATTTTGATTCCGATTGTTTTATCTGATAGGGCTGGGTGGGGGCTTCCAAACTTCTACACAGAATTTTGAAATTCATTAATTATGCAAATTTATGCAAATTTATTCAAAATTGACGAAAAATGCTACTTCTCTATTTCACATCGGATTTTGATTCCGTTTGTTTTATCTGATAGGGCTGGGTGGGGGCTTCCAAACTTCTACACAGAATTTGAAATTCATTAATTATGCAAATTTATGCAAATTTATTCAAAATTGACGAAAAATGCTACTTCTCCTCTATTTCACATCGGATTTTGATTCTGATTGTTTTATCTGATAGGGCTGGGTGGGGGCTTCCAAACTTCTACACAGAATTTTGAAATTCATTAATTATGCAAATTTATGCAAATTTATTCAAAATTGACGAAAAATGCTACTTCTCTATTTCACATCGGATTTTGATTCCGATTGTTTTATCTGATAGGGCTGGGTGGGGGCTTCCAAACTTCTACACAAAATTTTGAAATTCATTAATTATGCAAATTTATGCAAATTTATTCAAAATTGACGAAAAATGCTACTTCTCTATTTCACATCGGATTTTGATTCCGATTGTTTTATCTGATAGGGCTGGGTGGGGGCTTCCAAACTTCTACACAGAATTTTGAAATTCATTATTCATGCAAATTTATGCAAATTTATTCAAAATGGCTGAAGGTTCATAATGTTTTCATGTTTTATATTTCAGTTGTATACATGCATTGTTGGTATTCTCTTCTTTTGCATGCAGTAACATTATTATTTTATTCACTTAAGTTTTTCACTGAAGTTTTAAGGTTCAGGCTAGTTAATTTCCACAGATCTGCACTTCCGGCGGGGACATTTATTACGCATTGCGTAATTTACTCATTCACTTGTTTTTTTCATTTTCATTTTTTTTAAATTTATTTATTTATTTTTATTTATTTTATTTATCTATTTATTTTTTTTTTTTTGGGGGGGGCAGTTACTTTTTAAGTTAAGCTTAAAGCATTCAAATGCTGCTAATGATATTGTCAATTCGTTCAACTGGTTCAAGTATATAGTAACATATGCTTCCATTAGCATTACACAGACAATGCTATAGAAGCACAATAGAACAAAAAATATTTGGGAGAAATAACTTTGGATCTAATCCAAAATTATCTTTGGCATGAATTTGTTTTGTTCTGTTTTGTTTTGTTTGTTTGGGTTTATTTGTTGTTATGTAAAGGGCAACTATCACACCTGCTTATGTCGTGCTTAATCAAACTTATAAATCTTATTCATTCAGGACTGGCCCCTGTTCATTGTATAACCCAGTTTCCACAAGGAAATCAAAGTTTATTTTTGTAATTTGAGAGGCCAGATTTTATATATCGTCTTGCTTAGAAAGTTGGAAACAGGAGGACGTTACACTAAACTGTCTCAAAGATTTAACACCCTTTTAGCTCCAATCAGCTAGCAGATGATATGATGTCAGTATTCTCAGCCAGCGAATCTGGAAAGTGCCAAGTCCATAGCATTTCTGTAAGGTCTAGCAGCCTTTTGGTTCCAACTCCCCCCCCCCCCCTCCACAATCACCTTCTGGCATATATAGGATCGTGTCAGTCATACACATGTTGTCTAGGGGCTTACTTCGAACCATCGCGTGATCATGTCCACGTCAAGTCGTCACGTTACACGACCTGTGGTGAATACTAAGCCCTAAATTCATGAAGGGTAGGGTGTAACATTTATGAAATTCCCCCTCTTATTGGCGAAGTGTCGGGTCCAGTTTACCCGACACTTTATTAAAAAGTATTGCAAATCTACGAATACTCAGGTCTCGAACCCGACACTTCGTCAATAAGAGGGGGGTATTTCACAAATGTTACAGCCTACCCTTCGTGAATTTAGGGCTTAGTATTCACGAAAGGTGGTGTAACGTGACGATGTGACATGAACGTGATCACCCAATGGTTCGAAGTAAACCTTGTCTAGGAACATATTAATTAGTATTCCACTTCACACAATGCCAACTTAAACAAACGAATGAATCATTTAGCGTGACCCACAAACAGGCTGCCCATGTGAAACGTGACCCAGAATCTCTCAGAGAAGAATGAGACAAAATTGGCAGCTTTTTCTCTGCATGCTTTGAAGGTACTGTAAAACCAGACAATTTTGTGACATGCAACTTTCATGAATTATTACACCAGGGGAGCATTTCATCAAGTGTCTTGTCAGTGATTTTTACTGACAAATTTGCTCTCAGCCAATCAGATGCAAGGATTTCAGTAGCTTATAACAGTTTTTGTAACTTGTCATTGATGACAAGTTATATGAAACAGGGCCTTGATTCATTTATAATATAATAAACTGCATCAAAAATACCACAATGGGAATGTAAAACTATTTAATCTGTAATATATGCCAAGTGGGGGTGAAAATAAAGTAGCTGCAGGGACCCCTTAAAAGCATAATTACTAAAATATATACAGTATATACACATGTGTATTTTGCTGGAAATTTTCCAATTTTTTTCAAGCATTATAGGGTGTGTATATTCACCACTCTTACACTTGAATTTCCATTAAAAATGTGCAAAGGTCCCTTTCATGTGAGAACTAGCTTGGGGAATCTTTGAATGAACTCTTCACTTGCTTCTAGAGACAAATATTTGTCCCCAATAAGCTGCTTTAAAATGAGAAGCATAGAGGACAGAGAGACAGACAATAATATTTTTCAGTGCTAATCCCTTGATGACAAATCGACAATATAATATGCTCCAATATTTGTCATGTAATAGTGCGCTGTAAAGAGGGGGATGACAAAGTGAAAGGTTTGGTTTTTATTTTCGCATTATTCAGCACATGGTAATGGCTGTTGAGCTTAAAGGGATCTTCTCTCCATTATAGATACATATTTTTAAAATCCTAGCATGATCTTTCCCTTTCAAAAATTGTGTATATACCATTTGCAGGCCAGGGCCCTGTCACAGAGGTTTGCAATCGATTGCAAATTTGAAACAATGATTCTGATTGGTAAATGGCCAGCCTTTGGAGCAGTATGTGCTTGCAAAGATGATCTTGATTGGCTATTGCCATTATTGCAATTGATTGCAAACATTTGGGCTCTGAAATGTAAGTTTTTTAATGACAGCTTAATGCATAATAAAGAAAATACCATTTATGCACACCTTGTGTAATGTACAAACTGGAACTAGACTTGTTCAGGAATTGTAGCAACAACATATTGAAATAGTAGTGGGAAGTCATAATGACTACTGGGGCAAAACTACCAGATTCATTAACCCTTTCAGGACAGGAATTATTTAAGGGCTAAATTGATCACATTTTGATATTCAAATTGGCAACAATAATATTTTTCTTTTAGTGCTACATGATTCTAATAAGGTGTAATGTCTTTGAAAATAATACACATGGTTAGGAATTTTGTCGAAAAGTTGAAAAAATTGCCAATTTTGATAAAAAATAAGGATTTAGAATCTCTCAATGTGTTGCCAATTTAAGGATTTTATTTTATTTTATTTTAAAACTTATTCTCCTATTCAAAATTCCTGGCATCAAACGCAATATGGTAATGCAACCAAAATGGACATAGTGTGTGCAGAAATTTTTGCTCTTTCTACTCATGTATCTGGTATATTTTTTAGAGCTCTGAATCAAAAGTTATTGAGCCAAACCACAAAATGTGGTCAATTGTCTTGAAAGGATTAAGGAAACAATCTGACCCATAGATTGTGTCTACAGACTTGATTATTCAGATATATTTGTTACAGAAGGATTATGTTTAACAATCTCAAGCATTACTTTCAAGGGTACCAATCTCCAAAAAATGATTTTGCTACATATGTTAGAGGTTCCATGCCGTTATACAATATTAAAAATATGGGCTTCAAATATTACTTCAATAAAGAGATATTGCAAGTTTGATTACACTCTCTATAAGCATAAAAGCGACTTGTGAGTAGACTACTTGGCTCACCCGTGTATGCACGTGCACCTTCATATTATCCTTTATTTCCTTCCTACTCCTTAGCTGTTGACCGAAAATACCAGATAAAAGGTTGATAGAGGTTGATTTTATACTTTCTAGCTGTACACAAATTATTTTTTCAGGTGATTGGTACTCTTTAATATTAATACTAAAGTTATATTGTATTATCTTTTTCAATTTATTAATTGCAGAACTTGTGTTATTTGGGTGCACAGATGATGCATGGCAAAATTCATTATGTTAGAACAAATTTGTAAAATGAATGTGGTACCTTTAATCTTGTAAACCTGTTGAGTTAGGGGAATACAAAACTAACTTGCACAATGCATTTTTTCAAATCTTTGTGTAGACTCTGTGAAAGAGTTTCGCTTATGACATAATAGAACTGATATTTTGGAACAGAAACTAAAATGACGCAAAAATCTAAAGATCTTTTCCTATTTTGAGCTGGCTTGCTGCAATAGTTGTTTTGCATCGAGGTATTGGGATACTGAATATTAAGAGTTTAAAGGTAATGTTTAGTCTTGGTACTCCCTCAAAAACTTTTCATCAGATTTCTTGGATTTTTGTTGATAAATAGCAAGATAGTAGCAATACTAAGATGCTGTGAAGATTTCACCCCCTAAAGTGAAATATTTTACAAATGAGTAAAAAAGTAAAAATTAATTTATATACCGGGCCAGGGATATAAACTCCCAACAATGACAGTGTGCACTATACACTATAACGCATGCAAAAACCTACGAGGATTATTTGTATTCCACACACAGTGACACACATGGTACCTCCTCGCGAAGCCCGAGACTGTTGCGTGGGGAGCCATCAGGATGGAAAGGTCCTAGCGTAGGGCAGTATGTTGCTGTGATCTAGCGTTTCTTGTTATATTTACACTAAAATTCACCGGAAATCACTGATGGAATACCACATGATCTCGTACAAACCTTTTTTGATACAAGGAAAAAAAACTTGAGACTATGCTGAACACATTTCTTGCCAATTTCCTTTTTGCTACCAAAACTATCCATGAGCTTTAACAGAGAAGGGGAAAGGAAGACATTAATTTTACCGATGTGTAGGACAAGTTTCACCATCTAACACTTTTGGTTTAAGTAGTTTGGATCTAGGTGCTTCAGAAGTCCTTTCGTCAAAGAAATTGTGTTGGTCGTTGAGAATTTGATATTGAACATGTGAAGGATTTGAAGAGAAGATAAAAGAAGGGGGGAATTTGCTTGTGTGTTTGAGGGAGGGGGGATTAAGTTATACATTAATTTTGGTTGAAGTAGTTTGGATTGTACATGTGAATTTACTTTTATGCAGTTAAAAAATGAAGTTGAATGTTCAATGTCTGGAAGGGAAGAAAAGTAATTTTACTTTTGTGTGGGATGAGTTTCACATTGTATTCATTGAATTAGTTTAGGTCGAAATGCTTGTATTCCCTTTGGCCCTGTTCAGACGCTCTTTTAAAGCGTACTGTACCCGTGCCAAACCTTACCGTACCGTTCCAGAGGAGGTGCCTGAATGGACTAAAGTGAACCATACCCATACCGTGCCGCTCCAGAAGCATGCCACAGCAGACCACCTCTCGAGGTGGTCCATAGCGTGCCAGAGCATGCCAAAGCGAACCGTACTGTGCCTCGACGAGCATGTGAACGCAAACCGTACCGTAATGGAAGTGGTAATTCAACGAGTGCGCTAAATTGCTTATTTATTCATTGTCTCCTTGCCTGCTCATGATGTAAATACTTCTGGAAATGATCACGATCCATCTCCGGTTTAATATGGTCTAACTACGCAGAATATCATTAAACTGCATGCGAGAATACCAATAAATCGTACAATGGAGAATGTGAATGATTTTATTAGCAATACAGTGTAGTGCAGTGATCGAGAGCTCGATTGAGCATGATGATATCAGCCAAGCCCAGGGTGTGATAGTTGTGTTGAATAGCGCGCCAAATTCCTCACCTTTGACCTCGGTTGCTAAACAACCTATCATTCCCCCGGATTCGAGCGCGAAGCGTACCGAATACGTACCTCCGAGGTACGCTTCCCAATAAGTGCCTTAATGCTCGCTTTCTAACCATCCTGGCACGGTACACTTTGGCGCGGCACGGGTCGGCATGGTACGCTACGGTACAGTTCGCTTCCAAAAAGTGCTTGAACGGGGCCTTTGTTTGCTGATAAACTAATGATACATGTAGGTGCCTTTCTGTAGTTGAGTATTCAATGTTAAACTTGCAAAGGAATTGATTGGAAAGATGTAATGAAGAAGCGAGGGAAGTAGAAACATTGCACTTTTGTGGGGGATTAGTTTCACCATGTGAGGTAGTTTTGTTGAAATAGTTTGGATAGATGCTTATAAATTCCCTTCTTGGTAAATATCTGCATTGGTCATCATCATAATTTAAACAATAGCTTCTTGCACATGACTTTTGGTAAGATCAGCATTAAGTCATCTCCCTAATTCTTCATAATTCATCTTTTTAGAAACATAAGGTCATTTTAATTTTACACACATTTAAATGCCCTTCTGGCTTTTCAACAGATGATTTACATTTACAAAATAGTGTAATTCACAGATCGAATTATTATTTTAAAAAAAATTTCAAACAAACAAAATGTTGGTAATCCATAGCATGTAACAAATTGAACACAGGTTGTCATGGTTACTCATCATTTCTCTAAGTTCAAATACCAGACTATAATGTGGTTTATGAAAGTTGTTATTGCTGTCACTCGAGTATGACTGTCTTAAGGTTGTTTCCTATAGAGGGAACTTAATTATGCCTTTGAGCTTAGTGGGGGATTATCTCAGGCCTGTTTGGGTTCTAGTCGTGACAGACGCTGGATTCAGATAGGTTGTCAGGTCTCTGTCAGGCAGGGGTACAAGGTCAAAAACAAGGTCAGCAGCAGAAAGGCTTTGGAGGGAAGAAGGAAGGGAAGGTATAAGGTGATTTGTGCTTGTTGGTTTTCGTGTGATTAAGAGCCAGAAGGGTGCTAACTTGATATAACATAATATAATTTTACCTAATGCCTTTCTAGCTTCTAGCAGACTAGTTCATATGTAGTTGCCTATTATGTAGGGGGATGTGTGATCTGTTTTTGCAGGGTTTCATATTTTGCGAGGTTCAGTTTAGGCCTACATGGCATTTCTGCTACTATGTTTGTACTATAAACTGTTCCTAATGTTACTTCTACTAATATGACTAGCACTTACACTACCACTGCTCCTGCCATTAGCTGCACATGTACTAATACTGCTACCACTATCACTACCACTACTACTTCCACTACCACTCCCATTACCACTGCTACTACCACTCCCTCTACTGTTGCTACTACAATTCCCCCTACCACTGCTACTAACACTCCCTCTACCACTGCTACTACTATTCCCTCTACCACTTCCACTACTAGTCCTTCTACCACTTCCACTACTAGTCCTTCTACCACTACCACTAGCTACCATTCCTTCTACCACTGCTACTACTATTTCCTCTATCACTGCTACTAACACTCCCTCTACCACTGCTACTACTATTCCCTCTACCACTACCACTACTATTCCTTCTACCACTACCACTAGCTACCATTCCTTCTACCACTGCTACTACTATTTCCTCTATCACTGCTACTCACACTCCCTCTACCACTGCTATTGACATTCTCACTACCACTACTACTACCACCTTCACTACCACTGCTACTACCACCACCACCACTACCACCCCACTACCACTGCTACTACCATTCCCTCTTCCCCTCCCACTACCACTGCTACTACCATTTAATCCTCTACTACCCTTACCAATACCTCTTTCACTTCCACTTCCATCAGTACCAATATCAATGTTTCGATTTCTTTTAACTTCTATTCAAATAGTCCCTAATATTATTACTAATAATCTACTATTGCTTCTAATGCCACTTTTCTTTCTGCTTCTTGTCTGTCATAATTACATTGTACCTCCTTTTATGTTCCATGTGCTTGTAACTCCCACTCCACCATGTGATGAGACTCAAAACTGACAGTAATGACTCACAAGTACCACGTGAAGAGCAATACTCGACATTAATGCACCGAACTGAATAGTATGCTCTAGTTATGCTTTAAATTAGTCTGAAGAGTAATGAAGTATTAATTGGAGAGTGCAGCGTACACTATGATCATTATCATTTGGATGTTACGTCTTCTCTTTTCAGGTGATGTGATAGTTCACGGCAAGCTGGTGACGACGGATCCTATACCGATTCGCCGAGGCTCTGTCCCCGAAAATGAATATAAGGCACCAGAGAGTAAGTAGCCATAAAACTTCAAGAAGTTTTCATTTGTTTTTAAAGTAAAGCCCGGCTCATACTGCATGTCATTTTCCTATGTTAGGACTGCATCAGTGACTTGTACAGTCTTTTGCATGTCATGAAAGAGTAATATCGTTTTAAAAAGTGATTGTAAAATGAACAGTACAAACGATACTTTTAGTAAATATTGTATGGGTGAATTTCCTTCACAGGCTTGATAAGCACAGTCACATGTACTTAAGCACTTGAAATGATGCCTGGTGTGACCCAGGTTTAACCATATTTTGGAAGTTTTTTCTCTTCTTCTTTATATATTTCAAGGTTGCAATTCCTGTCAAGAAATCTTCTGTGGGGTAATTTCAGTACCACATGGGACTGTAAAGACAATTTCCCATCATTTTCTTTATTAATTCCCTATAGGCTATTCTGCAATTTTTTTGTTTTCATATTGTTAATCGGGAAGTTTTTCTCTTGTCAAGTACATTTTAGTTCATCCCCCCCCCGGCAAAAAATACAAGGCTTTCATGTATACACTGTTTTTATGCATAAAGACCTCAATTAAAGTCAACTCGGTACATGTACATGTTCCCTTGCCTGTTGCACAGCCATTCTCCACTCCCCCTCCTCCACAATATTTTTGCAGCAGTTTTCTGGCCATGCCCTTCTATCTGGATGAGCCCCCATGATGCCCCTTGTCGGGATTTATAAGCACCGATGCGGCAGAGGTTCATGCAAGGCTTAAACTAGCATCCCTTTGCCGTCTTTTTTTGCTTTCATAACGAGTTGATTTTGTGCTTCATTGAATAGGTGTAATCGGTCATAGCTTCTTATTTAGTACAGCATAACTTGAGGCACTGTCCTGCCTTTTAGTGGTAAAAGGATGCTAGTCTCAAATTTCATGACTTTCTCTCATTTGCTGTTAAAAAAATCACAGAAGAATTTCAAACATTGGATGCATTCTTACATCTTCAGAAGTGGACATATCCTCTTCAATTACTCCAAAACGTAACATACCCTCTCATCATCGTCTACATGTAAATCATCTGTTTTTAGCCATTTCCACTGGATTTTTACCAATTTCAGATGTTAGTTGTTACCTTTTTGTTGCGGTATGGTAATATGTGTTGGTGGATTGATGGCAAGGAGGGGTGAGGAGAGGAGTCTTAACCCTTTGCCTGCAGGAACCACGTCATCCCTGTATTAACCCTATGGGAATGAGAGAATTTAGTAGTCAGTGGATTAAGGAGAGTGGTAAATGTTGTGGGTTTTAGGGGAAGGGGGGTTGTTGGAGTAGAATGAAACTGGAGGAAACAGAAGCACATTGTGTGATTAGAAAAAGAACAAGGTCAAGTTTTAGAAGCTTTGTTTTTGTATATCACCTTCATCTTTTTATTTTTTATTCTGTCTGACTTCTTTTCACTTTTGACTATTTTTCATCTTTTTGCTTGTTAATTTTTTCCCTCTGTATTTCTCCTTCATTTCTATACCATGTGACTCTTTTTTTTTTGATGTGGAGGGGTCCTTTCATCATCTTTTTACATCAATTTTCCTCCTCCTCCTTTTTTCTCTCTTTTCTCTCTCTCTCTCTCTCTCTTTTAATGCATATTTTGCCATGTGCTTGCACCCCCCCCCCCCCCTCAGCTTTGCCACAGATATGTACTTCTGCATGTTCAAGTTATCAATAAAGATATCTGTTAAGATTAGATAGGGGCCTGAAAGATACACTTGTATCAAGTTCCTTAATCGTCACTCTGAGAAAGGAAACAAACTGCTTGCTGTTTTGATTAAAAAACAAACAAACAGTAGATAGCCATCTCAAATAGTCATGTGTTTAAATATTTTCATTATGAATTAGCAAAAATTGTTTTGTCATTGACAGAGATCAATATCTGACCACATCCAGATCCTGTTGTAAATATGAATTATATAGTTATTAGTTTTAGCTGTATCATCGATACGTATTATATCAACATGATTGTATGCTGTACATACAGACAATTTAGCCAGGGGTTAAGGGTGATGCACATGGTTGATGAAAGTTGGAAGGAGGTTTGAAAATATTATTTTGCTATAAAGCTTTTACAGATTTACACCTAATGCTCTGAAAATGCTTATCAGATACCTGTATTGTATCTTTGTATTAATACACATACTAATTATTATCAATCCATTACACTGACAATCTGCCAAGTTTGTAATTAAAGTTTATTCCAAGAAATTTATTAGATGTAGGTCTTAGTTGATTCCACAGTTTCTCACCTTTACTATTGGATAATTTCTTCCCCTGGAAATCATTGTATATAGCTGGAAAACAAAACCAATATTAGATAGTCTATATCTGAAAATTCATATTTTTATGCATTGAGTGCAATAGTGTGTCATATTTCTCTTGCATGATGTGAAAGCCTCTTTTATTGAATTCAAATATTTAAGTTATATAATCTCCTTTAACAAACAAGCAAAACCACTGCTTTTAGGGCATTACGTAGAATAATCTTACTGTATTTGGTGGAATGTGTGTATTTTTCCCATTCGCAGAGCCCAAGAATTGTGCCCCCCTGCAAAACCATCGAAACCGAATCCGAGTCGGGTTACCCTGTATACTCGTCGCATTACTAAGTTTCCAGAAATTCAAGATCGGGAGGAAATCCACTGCTATCTTTCCTGATCCCCGATTCCCCATCTTGTCCTCAAAGCTTTTTTTTTTCTCCTTCTCTAATGCCCTTCACCCAGACCATGTTTCAAGAGTGCATATTTGCTCTTGACTCAGAGACATCACGCAGAATCAAATGACAGGGACTACAGCTAAGTAATTGGGCTCTGAGCAATAATTTATGTGAGAAATGTCATTTAAACTACCGGTAATTGTAAATGATGATCAGCGTTTAATCCTTTCATGACAGGAATTATCTAAGGGCTAAATTGATCACATTTTGTTCTTCAAATTGGCAAAAATATTTTTCTTTTAATGCTACATGGTTCTAATAAAATGTCATATCTTTAAAAGCAACATACACGGTTACAAACTTTGTAGAAAAGTTGAAAGAAATGCCAATTTTGACCAAAAAATGATGATTTTGAACCTCTCAATATAATGCCAATTTAAGGATTTTTAAGCTTATTCTCGTTTTTAAAATGCCTGTCTTCAAACACAATATGGTCATGCAACGAAAATGGACACAATGTGTGCAGAAATTTTTGCTCTTTCTACTCATGCATCTGGTATATTTTTTTAGGGCTGTGAATCAAAAAGTTATTGATCCAAACCACAGAATGTGGTCAATTGTCTGAAAGGGTTAACATTTGTGGAGCTGTGAAAGTGAAAATATGGAAAAGTTAGAAGAAAATGATATGAATTAAAAGATGATCAAAGAAAGCTTTAGTAAGATGAATAACCTCAACTCGAATGACTGAAATTTGAGTTGTCATTTGAACTGATTGTTAATGACCATCAGTGTTGAACAATCATGGCGTTGTGAAAGTGAAAAATATAGAAAAGTTAGAAGAAAATAATATGAAGTAAAATATGAACAAAGAAAGATATGATAAGATGAATAACCTGATGGAGAATTATTGGAAGGAAACTGAAGACTAGGTGGACTGGAGGAGGATGAAAAGGAAGTAAAAGGCAAGATTGAAGTATAAAGGGATAAATGCAATGGAAAAGAAGATAAAGATGATAGAATTGAAGGAAAAAGGGTGGAGAGGAGTACAAAGAGGAGCAGGAAGAATATAAGTATGGAGGATATGAACAAAATAAAAAGGGGAAATAGATCATGAAGAAACAGAGAAAAGTAAAGACTGACCTGGAAGGATTATAAATAATAATAATAAATGAATATGGAAAGAAGGGAAAGGGGATGAAGTAGGCTAGTAATTCACGTCATAAAATAATAAGGAGAAAGAGAATGATCTACTGCAACAGATATATAGAAATTACGGTAACACATCATATGACACACATTCCTCCTTCCAATTATGACATCATAATAATACGTCATTTTTGCCTTGCTATTCTCCCATATTCTTTATCTTTTGGTAACCATGGTAACGTGTCTGTAAAGTCCGCTGTGGATGACCTGAATTAGGAGAATTTATCATGGTTAGCAATGACGATGTTTCAAATCCCTTTAAGCATGTTTTCGTCAAACTCAGGCTGTGGGGGTTGAGTGTAATTTGTGTTTGTACAACTCAGGTTCATATTTCGGTCAGTTTAGGCATAATTTTCTTCATGGTCATTGATATTTTTCTTCTTCCTTTCTTTGTTTAACTGTGTTTTTCATTTATTATTTATTTGTTAGATTTATTTGGGGAGGGGGTCTCTTTATTGTATTATCATCTTCCTTGTACGTGTATTTGCTATGCAGGAATTCATGTATTGATTAGGTTATTTAGGGACAGAGTCTACTCCTGTATATTTCTGATTTTCAATCCAAGCATACAATGAAATTCATTAATTTGATATTGATATGATTACTGAAAATAACTGATCAAAGATTGAGCGAGTATCCAATGCAAATGCATCTTTGATGTGAAAATATTGATTGTATACTCATGATTTAAATTTCTTCTTGATTATGCATTTGCCAGTTTAACAAAAATTGATACAAAAACAATTAATCAATAATTTTGCTACGGGCCAGAATTTTTCTGTGTAGCTAAGATGTCTAGTACAGGTAACATACTTTGTATTTCTTTTGTATTTGTATTTCTTTCTGTCGTATAATTCACAGTTTTGCCCAGCTACAAAATTCGGCGGACCAGCCTACAGACACCCACGGTGGCGGCCATCGAACCCTCCTCGACGTCGACGTCAGCTTCGCAGGCGAAGCAGACGAAGAACGATGACGGTAGCGACGACCAGGCGAAGTCGTCTACTGCCCAGCAACGCACACACCCTACAGTACTCCTTGATGCTACCTATCACGGAAACACTCATGTAAGAGACATAGTCATTTCAATATAATTTATTCAAATTTATGCCACATTCGGTAAAACTACATTATTAAAATAAAGTAAAGCTTTGGTAGCAAAAAGTGACTAAGAAAGAAAGGTGTTAAATATAGTCTCATGTTGTTCTCCTGGTATCAAAAGATGTTTGTAGGAGATAATTTGGTATTCCATCCATGATTTCTGGTGAATTTTAGTGTACAAGGAACTCTAGATCATGGCAATATACTGCCCTGCACTAGAACTTTTCAACCCCAACTGCACAACAATTTTGGGGCTTTGCATGGAGATAGCATGTGCGTCACTATGTGAAGACGTATATACACACAATCCTCATAGATATTGAACATGTATAGTTTATACTGCACACTGCCATTGTTAGGAGTTTACATCCCTGGCCCGGTATCTAAATTATTTTTGCCTCTCATTTGTTTAATAAATAGGCGAAATCTTCACAGCATCTTAGTATTGCTAGTCTCTTGCTATTTATCAACAATAATTCAAGAAATCTGATGAAAAGTTTTTGAGGGCTTACCAAAACTGGACATTACCTTTAACATTGCCCTTTGATACAGAGGTTGGAAGTCATAGTCATAGACATCATGGACCAAGTTAAACCTGACTTTAAAATGTTCACTGATTTATGGAGTGCTAAGTGTCAACATCTCTCTTCTCTACAAATTACAAAATGAATATCCAACAAAATGGATCAAGTCTTAAAAGAAATATGTGCAATTTATTTCTCAGTTACATGATTTTCATTTCTTCATTAGGTTCTACATAAATCATTGGACTCAGTTTACTATTTTATTGGGTGTTTTATCATGGACTAAAGTCTGTACTCTTTTATGAATACCAATTAATGGTAGTGACATACAGTGGACAGCTATGGAACTCAAGAAATAGCTAGCTATCTTTGTAACCTTTCCGTGTAAGGAGAGAAATAAGGAAGAGCTTTTGGGTAGCACTTTGAGATATAGATTTGGACAGTTCTGCTTATCAGTTCTATTACGTTTCAGCGACTTCTAAAACACAGAAGCTGAAATGTTTGCTTCACCACTTGTATAAAAAAATCATTAGATCTTTTAGAAGGGGATTTTTTTGGTGTGTTTTGGTAATGTTTCTCTTAGTTCCTAAAAATGACGGGCTTGTTTTTATCAATTACAAAATGTAAACAAAATATTTTTACTTGCTGGTAATGACATTCAAAAGCATTGATCAAGCCAGATATATGCACATGTAGGATCATGTATTGTATTATATCCAACAAATCCAATGTCCTCATCTTTTCTAGCATATTACTTAATTAACTTTTTTGTATTGCATTCTTTTGGGGAAAACTATGCCTTTGTTCATAAGTAGTGTTTTTTAAAATTATTATCATTGTATGTCTCTTCGAAAACGCCAGATTACCTTTTACGTATAGTTTGCTGAAGGATTTGGAATGGAGGGCATCTCATCTAGTTCAGTAGTCCCTTCAAATAGCCAATATTGACATATACTCTTATGTGTTTTCTGATGGCTATCTCTGGAATTTGTGCAGGTGGGTAATGGAGGCTTGTTGTTGACGTCAATACAGGCTTTACCCAAGATATGTGCAACAATGTGAGGATTTGTCACTCAGCTCCATTTTCTGTTTGATTGTACGATTAGAAGTGGCCCTTCTGTTTTGCTTGTTTTTGTGTCCTTTTTAATCAGAAATGCTTTGTCTGGTTACTGTCTTTCCAATTAATTCTCCCTACGCACATCAGAAAATATGTAATTGAACAAGTGTAATACGATATCTAATGAATATCTATGGAATTAGAAGAAGAAAACAATATTTCTTTCCTGAATATCCAAATTTTCATCGAATTGGCAAATAGCAAAATTAATTGTCCAGGATCTTGCCTTGAGGTTAATGATTGTATTACATTCCACTTGCAGTTAAGCATTCCAACCAGGTGCCATCTTACAGATGTGCACAATGTATGCAGATCAACTCACTTTGACATTTGCATCCCACCAGATACTCATTTGACACCTGTGTGGAGAGAAGTAATGCCGATGAATTGCCTTGCTTAAGGATATAATTGTAGTGCCGGGGATTGAACCCATGACCTTTACATCTCCAGTCAAGTGTAGAAATATTTCAAAGATATTGTGAGAACTTGAACGAAGTTGAATACAGGGCATTAGACTACTGTCACTCTTTTCTGGTTATCGCTCATGAAGTTTGTTTTACCTTGTGATCGAGATATGTGGTCCTTCATCCTTGGGGGAGAAGGAAATTCAGTCTGACTCACAACACTGTCACTCCCATGTTGATGAAAAGTGAACCGCAGTGGTTTAATAAACTACACATGTAACAAACTAACAGCATTCACAGACCAATGTAACCTACAAGTGATTGCTTTGAACCCTTTCACATGAGACAATAACAATATTTATACAAAATTCATGCAAAAATTAAAAGAAAAGAAGTTATTGACTGTATAGTGAGGTACAGTTGTTTGGGAGAGAGTGCACATTTTGTGTACTATATTCATATTGCAATCCCATGTATGAGACATTGAACTGTTGAAAGTGTTGCAACATAAATAGTATGAGAAACATACCAACGATTTAGGAGCCTGAAATGAAGTGTTTCCTAGCATTATTTATTGGTTTCCAAGCATTTTTTATTATGTAATATGCTTGGACTGTTGTACAATATTATGGTACAATAATGTCTTGGAGAATATCAGCAAGAGACAATTAACTACTTGCATTACCTAGTACATTCTCTCTCTTCAAAATAACCCGTGCAATTTGCATGCTGCCAAGATATTCATCAAGTTGTTAGTATTGTTTCCATGTTAGCAAACAGTTTGGAACTAAAAATAAGGGCTAAAACAGACACATGGAATGTATGTACAAAAATTGAACCCAAAATAGAGTATTGGATCTGAAGTATAAACGAGAAACAAGGGTGTTTGGTATTCAAGTTTTTCTCTGAAACAAAGGGCCTTGATTGCTTTAAGAACAATGGCATATGGCCTTATACTGCTGTGACGTTAAAATGTCAAATGCAACATGATTAAAGGGTAAGATAGATAGAAGTTAGACAGTGCTGAACCAGTTGAACTTCAACTGCATACAATTATTTCCTTGGATTTTTTTCATACTTGTGGCATATATCGCCATTAGAAGTCCAGAATTAGCCTTGGGCTTGATACCTGTATGAGGTTGAAGGATATCTCAAATTTAGAGAGACTCAACCATTTTATTAATTAAAAAAAAAAAATCATTAAGGGTATTCATTTGGCAATTTCACAAAGTTCAGATGTATGAACCTTAATTGAACCTTGAAGTGATAAACCCTTACAGCAACTCCTTGAAGCTATCCTGGGATGATTTAAATGCTGTGTGTCGGTGAGAGGTGCCATGGTGAAGCAAGTAAATGCATTTTACAAAAGTAACAAAAAAAATGACCCCCCCCCCCCCTCGTGTAAATAGAATATCTTTAAAATGAAGCCTAAATGTTTTGACAAGCTCTCGTTAACACAAAGTGATCCAAGCCTAGATTCACTAACATGTAATCGTAATAAAAATGCACTTTGGCATATGAAATCATGTCTGATGGGCCAAGTGAAAATAAGTTGGCTACAGAGTTTCTAAAAAGTACTTTGCACCAATTTATCTCACTCTGGAAGTGTGGTATGACAGTTAACCTGGATCCTAAGTGGGTTAACTGAACCGGAAATAGTTCCAATGCATCCTGTTCACAAGACCCAGGCTCTAAAGGCCTTGTTGTTACACAGAAGACCAGTTACAGAAGGTTTTTAGCCATCCCTGTTAAGCTTAGAAGTTGTTCAGATTAGGATGTACCTTTTTGAAAGGTTTTCTCGATGTTTTCCAGAGGGGAGGTGAAGAGACTTTATAATAGTCCGGTTCACACAGTGGGAGCTAAACTTCAAGTTTTGCTTGTAGTTTCAAAACTTTAAGTTAACTTGTAGTTATCTTGTAGTTTCAGACCATATGAACAGACTCGTAGTTTCAAAACTTTAAGTTTACTTGTAGTTCTAGAAGCACAAGCGAGCTTGTGGTTAACGCCAAAACTACAAGCAGTGGGTGGTTCTCCGTCGCAGTTTCGAACCATGTGAACGGAATAAACGTTAAGTTTCGCAGGCTTGTAGTTATTGATGACCTCTCAGTTCATGTTAAACTTCCAGGTCATACCCTTCGCATGAATTATGAACATAGGAACTGTATGTGTACTGTACACACAATCGGTATCTACTTCCGGTGTTAACAATGACGATCACTCGGTTTGTAGTTTCAGAACATCGAGCATCGTTGTTTTGGGCCCATGTGAACCCGTGTCATGTTTAGTGAGTCATTGTTTCGTTAACTTAAAGTTTCGCTAACTTAAAGTTTCAAAACCTCAAGTCCCGTATGAACGTAGCTAATATTTCAAAGATCTGTATCAACAATGCATCAAGAGTATATTATGGATCTCTAAGTGTATCTATGTCAACTGTGTATTTTTGTGCACAAAGTAAAATATATTTACAATGTTTTAAATTGGTAGAACACAAAAGTTAGTTTCAAGGGCCACTTTTAACTTGTGAGTTACCGAATGCAAGATAACTTTGGTGTGAAACACGTCTTAAAGGCATTGATTAACTTTGCCCAGGATTGAAAAAAAAAATCACTGTTCCAGCTAATGCTGTAATCATAATTGCAAACCTTTAGCTCAATCAGGAATCGCCTGAGTTTTATAAGCTGATCGGTCGTTTATATATCAAGATATTTACGATTGAACATTGATGTCGGGATAGAGTACCACCGAACCCTAAAGAACTCTTACGGTTGGCATACCTCGCTCTATCACAGAATACCGTACGGGCTGGAAACCCGCTCTGAAATCGCCAAGCGCTGGTGCTTGGTTGTTGTGACTGCAGCGCAGCGAAGAAGCCGAGCGACTTGCGCTAGCGATTGATCGCGATTTTCTCTTTTTTAGGATAGTAAACGGGTTCCATTTTCTCTCATACTTTCACATATCCTTAATTATATATGTAGTTAGAGGACTGCACACAATTCACTGGCATTTGAGCTGATTTTACAATTTTTCACAAAGTTAATCAATCACTTTAATTGAAAATGAAATATCTCCATTATGAAGTGATGCTTTTTCAAGTTTTGGGTCTGGTCCCCATCTGTTTTTCAGTATTTTTTTTTCCCCTTCAAAGCATATGATGATATAAAAAGATTAAACCAAAAGGAAGATTAGGAATTTGTCTATTGCATAGCAGGTTAAAACATATTTCATTCGGAAAGTGGGAGGGGGGGGGGGGAGTTGAAAAGTAAGATCTACTTTTCTTTCACTTCCTCTTCTTATGAAATAGCCAAGCAAACTAATGTATTGATGCAGATATTTCACATTGATTTGAAAACGGTCAAATCTTTGTATCTAATCTGTTTATTTATGTTAATGTATATAATGATGCAGATATTTCATCTTTGATGAAAATGAACGATCTATTTTTTATCATATCTATGTATTTCAGTCTACATCCTGTTTTGAGAATGATAAGAGGATCATCTTGTAGACAATGAGGGATTGATGATAAAAGCAAGAAGGATTGTCATAGCATATTGCTTTCATGACAACATATTTCATCCAGGTATTTAAGTTGAATGCCCCTACCTGTACTTTTCAAAGGCAACGCTACGTACTCAACTCACCTGCAATAGTTTGCTTTCGTTTCAACAGACCACAGGGAATTAAAGGTCAAAAGCAAGTGACCGATTAATAGGATGTTGAGCGGTCTGGATTGACCACGATATGGGTCAATTGAAGTCAGACCGCCTTCGTTATCAGTGTCTCCCTGAACTATCTCAGCAAACAATTGAAAATCAATCTGAGGATCTAGTTCTAAGTTATTGACCTCATTGGCACTGGATGTACATTATTGATCTTATTAAAGTTCCACCCCATAAGAGCAAAAATGTTTGACTACTATTGTAATGAAAATATACTGAAGATGCATCAGCATACATACAATAATTGACCCATGCAGAACTACCACACTACAATTTTTTGAGAAAAATAAACTTTTAGGCTTGTATTCGTTGCGAAATGTCCTTTGTTATTCATAAACCAGTGGAAAAAGAATGTTTGTTATAATGACAGGTGAATCAATTATTCAGTTCAGTTCAGATTCAGTAAAGATGGATTGATAAAGTTAAACCTGGTTCAACTTTAGTGGTTACAATATTTTTTGATTTATTTCATTTAGTTACTGAAATATGGTAATTTTTATGGGATGAGGAAGTTGACACTTCGCACTCCATAAATCTTCCCACTTAAACATGGACTCAATATAGTATGCTTTTATGAATATCAGCCGTAGAAGTTATTTTGCAATCTGCATGAATGTTTTCTAGGAAGTTTTAATACTGAATTACAAATAATTGTTGAAAAATATAAAGAGAAACGATTACAAATAGGTCAACAACACACTTGTGATGAATGCATATGGAATGGTAGCCATGTTGTTGCATATCCCTTTGAATGAGTTCATCTTTTCCACAAATTTTTTTTCCTTGCTTCATCGTGGATATAGAGCCTCAGTTCTAGTCCGGAAACTTCCTGAGCGATCATGAAATATTCATTTCTAGTCGACAGGTGGTTCAAAATGCCTGGAGCCCTCGCTTGATTTGAGACGGACATTTAAAGTCGAAATCTAGATACCATTGATTGTCTGGTGTGAATAAAGATGGTGTCATTGATTTTTAATTCTAGAAAGAAAAAGTGAAAATGGCATTATTTGAATCAAGAGGGGCACTTTCATCATCAGTTTTAAAGGGACAAAGCAATAAGTACTTCCTCTAAAAATGTAACCAAGTTTGATATGATGGATGGTATTAACATCATGGTTAATTTTGCAGGATGTACAGTTTGATCATTTTACAATTGTACTATGGGCAACAACCTGAGATTATTAACTTTAGAATCCTCCAATAGGCACATTTTGATAAATTTCAATCACTTTGTCATTTAAAAAAATGACAAATTTTGAAAATAATAGTTTGCTTGAACTATTTCAAAGTATATATGTATATTTGAATATGACTGTACTTAAGATGGTAATATGAATTTGTATATGTATATGAAAAATGATGTATTTCTTCATTATAGAACTGTAATTTTTTGTTTATATTGAGACAATATGAAGAGCTTTTTGATGATCTTTAGTTCTTTACTTTTAAAAGTTTCCTGTTGTGGTCAAGATTTTTTGTCAGTGTTTATCAGATTTTGTCTTTATATTAAAAAAAGAAATCATTGTAGTCCTGAATTTGACCAGCTGTTCTAGGACAGTACAATTACAAGCCTTACAATAGTACACAATGCACTATGCAAAATATTGATTTTAGAAATGAATTTTTGAAAAATTAGTTGAAAATAGTAAGTTTTGTAGTTTTGTTTAAGAAGTATACTCAGTTGAGGAATTTCATTTTTATTCTTGCTGTTACCCTTGATTAATGATAGCATTTCTTTTTCTTTTCTTTTTTCTTTCAGCACATGCTTCAGAACATAGGGCAATGGGACTTCAATATATTCAAGTTTGATGAAGTTTCAAACGGTAAGAGCATTCTCGTATTCTTGCGATAATTGAGAAGTTAATTGCATTTTTGAGTGATGGGGAGATGGAAAAAACAATTGACAGTTGGATTGGCATTTGAAGTGGAGGAGAAAGGAGAGAATAGATGTAATTAGGTGATAAGATGTGCGATTGAGAGATAGAGTGATGAAATTAGGTTTTGATTGAGTGATGGAATGATTTGTAGATGGCTGAAGCAAATGAAAGTTGAATTGGAAATGGTTAATAGCTTTATGAAGGAATGTATTTATGGTGGAAAATGTAAGTGAAGGAAAGAATGATTATTGAAGTGATTGATAGCTAGATCAAAATTAGTTTGATTGGGCAATCGGTTCACAGTTTGTGAGTGTGCAAATTAATGCATTTTGCATAATTTTTGATCAAAAGATAACATTCATTGAGTGCCCAAGCCAAGTATAGGTTTCTAAAATGAATCATTGAAATAAATAGATGGATGAAAGAAAATTTCGGATTAAAAAAGAAATGGTGATTTGTAAATGCATTGATGAGATATGGGTATAAATGGGAGAGAGAAGAGAAGCGATAGTTCTGTAGGGTTACATGTTGATATTCCGAAGGTTCATAATTCTGAAGGTTTGTTTTTGCGACGGTTCGTATTTCCGAAGGTTTGTTACTCTGACGGTTCATAATTCCAAAAATGAAATAGTGTTCATAATTACAAAAATGAAAAAGGGTTCATATTTCCGAAGGTTCGTAATTCCAAAAAGTGATGTAGGGCTCTGTTGCAATTTCGGAATCACGAACCTTCGGAATTATGAACCCTTTTTAATATTCGGAATTACGAACCCTATTTCATTTTCGGAATTACGAACCTTCGAGTAATTCATCAAATGTTCGGAATTATGAACCCTATTTCATTTTCGGAATTATGAACCCCCTGCTATGTGAAATTTGTGTTTCCGAATTACGAACCTTCAGAATTATGAACCTTCGGAAAGACGAACCTTTGGAAAAACGAGTACTGTTGTTGTGATCAATGTGAAGATTAATGAAGTATTAGTATAGAAAGAGAAGAGTCAGTAAAGAAAAGTAGATGAATGACATATCAATTGAAAAGTAAGTTCTGAAGTCATAAACATAAACAACTGAGGAACTCAGATATCCAACATGTCTGCAAAAATCTGCTGATCTTTACAGAATATAATGTTGAAACTTAGCGAATAAATAGCTGAATGTATGCAGTGATTGTCAAATGCATTTTCCTATGATAAGAAAAAGGCCTTGTCCTCGGTGAAAGCACAGGACAGAAATGTGTTCTAATCTTAATATCATCAAATGTTTGCGGAAGATGAAGTGTTGTAGATTCTCTTAGCAGATAGGGCCTGGGAAGTAGCATGGAGGATTCTTAATGTAAGAAGCGATCATTCTTGTAGATAATATGCGTGGCCCGAGAGGGAAAGTGACGCAGTGTTATCCGATTTGCATGTTCACAGCACGACGGCATACTTATAAAGAATTACTGACAATTTATTTGTTAGAACTGTCTCAGTTCCACATTAAAAAAAAAAAAATTTTTGATTACAATTTTTTTACACTGATATCTTCCTGCCCCCAAGTCTGGGATATTTATTAAAGTTAAGGCTCAGGTTGGGGTGACTGTAAACAAGTGTGGATCATGATTTTATTTATGTATGAATGCATTCATGATGTGACTTATACACTAAGTGAACCTGTCTACAAAGACCACCTGCATATAGAGAATGTCTTTCTGGTCTCCCTTGAGTGGTCTCTATGTACAGCTTGTAGTGCACAAGTGAATCTAACATCAGGGGAGTGTAGAGGCAGGGAGCTGGGAGTTTTCCCTGGTACAGGCAAGCACCTACTGTCGTCCGTTGGGAGCCAGAAGGGTGTTAACTCTGTGTTAAAGTATATGAGTTAACCCCCTTCTGTCTCTAAACAGACGATATGATGGATAATAAGCATAGCCAAGAGGGGAAAGATGGAGTGTTTTCTTGTGAGATGTTTTCAGCGCTTGAAAACCCCTCTTCTCCTCCTTACGAAGGGCTGATCCTCCAGTTTTGTAGAGGGGGTGGGGGGGGGGGGGTGGCTGAAGAGGTAGTCCCAAGGGCAAGGATGATGATGATGATGATGTGGACATGTTTATGAATAATGGAAAAGGGTGTTTCCCCCACACATCTTAGACTTGATTCCGATGAGATTAATTGTGCTACCAAATTAACTGTGTAAGTGGAATGAGTGAAGATTTGTAGCCAAACGTGAATATAGTGTACACTTTGTGCATATAGTATGGTTGGCCTGAAAACAACAGGCTTACAAATGAATTCAGAAAGAAAGAGTGAGAAAGGAAAGTGTGGGACATAGAGTGGGAGAGAGAGAGGAGAGAGAGAGAGAGAGTTAGAGTTAGAGAGAGTTGGAGAGAGAGAGGGTGGGGGGGGGGGGGGGGAGTGGAGGGAGAGGGAAGGAGAAGGCATAAGGCAAAACATCACTGCCTAATATCGAAATCAGATTACTTTGCATGATACACATGCAGTAAGTCAAAACTGTATTTTCACTCAGAGTAAAGAGATAAAAGGAAAAGTCATAAGTCTTATGAATAATTCAAAAAGGTTTATGGAAATTTTGCTTCCATATTAAATTAAGGGCTTAATCTTGTGCTGAAAGTTATAATATGCAAAGCATGTCTCAGACCATTTTTACATACAGAATCAGAGCACAATATCTTTGTTTTTTCAGATAGGATTTCAGTTCAAACCTCCTTCTTGATCTAGGATTTATCAGTTAACTTACGATTGATATCTAAAGAGAAATGCCATTGCTTTCCCAGACATAAAGAAAAGTTTACCAGTATATAAGATGAGGAAACAAATAATGCATTCATGGAGAAAGTTTGATCTTCATGCTTCTCGTCTCCTATTTCCTTGTTTAAGAGCTGAGGTGGAGGAGACTTCCTCTACAGTGGTGTATCAAGAGCGAGGGATGCAGGAAGAATTTTCCGACCTCCCTGCCTCCCCTACCATTGTGGGGCTTGCTCCCATAACATTCACACTGACCACACAAGATATAAACTTTAGCATGCCCCTCTGGACAGCCTCAGGGTGTTTTTTTCTTCTTTGCATAAGCTCCTTTTTTTTTTTCATTTAAGGTGTCTTTCTTAAGAATTCAAAGCAAATCACCTCAACTCCCAATCTTGTTTCTTTCACTGGTGCCCTTCTATTTCAGAATGCTGGATTTGCTACTGTGTGCATGTATCCCTCTACCTCAATGCCACATTGGACTCAGGTGGTCCTCGATTCATTTTCACCTCAGCACTGTAATAAAGGCTTTTTTGCGTGGAAGTTGGTTCCATCGGCATATCATCATCGTCAGTAACTTTTCACTTTCCCTTCAGCTCGCTGCAACAATCCCCACTTTTTTCCTTCGTCGTCTTCTTTCATTCGTTCGTTTTTTGGCCAGTTTGCCCCGGAGCAAGCGCTCTTCCCATCGAGCTCGTCAGACGGTGAAATGGATGAGGGGATAACAAGAATACGAGCAGGTTGCCAGTTGCCGTAGCAACCATGGTGATGAATTTTGCAACCGTCAATAACAAGCTCATTCTTGCAGGTGTTTTTTAGACTCCTGTTATCTCTTGATGAGTTTATTGTGTTTGTGTGTCCTGATCTTGCTCTCTCTCTCTCTCTCTCTCTCTCTCTCTCTAATTTGTTTTATAATGATGTGATGGCTCCATTTCATCCAGCTTGCTTTCTACACAAACTGAATCGAGATGCATCACCTTCATGCCGTCATCTTTTCATCTAGGAAACATTATTCTTTGATAATGTTAAACAAGTATATCATCTAATTGTTTTTGATTGTTATCAACTTTATTTTAGAAATAAAGATATACAATCAAGGAAAAGAAGATTTACATTACATGTGAAATTAATGAGAGTTTGAAGAGCATGATGTATGATGTGCTTATAGATTTTAAAATCCATAATTATATTCATCAAGAGTTTATAAGGAGGCATCATGTATATCAAGATTTCTGAGATACCTTTTATTGTGAACATGCCAATTGATGTATTTGGTCTGTTCTTTTGACAAAGGTAGGAAGGGGGAGACTTGAAAATTATTATGAGAATTTTACTATTACACACCAGATGAAGAGAAAAACATTTCTTTTTCTTACAGTATTTGGGTGAAATTTCTATCTAATTATTGAATTCCCCAGCTGAAAAATAGTGGTGCAGATTTTACATTCTTGAAAAATCCAGTCTGCAAGTACCAGTATTTCACTTGGGGCTGTATAGCTTGCAGTCCATGTAAATCTTTAAATTGTGATCTAAACAGCTGTTTGATGCTACTTTTGAGAAAGTCATAAAAATAAACTATAGGATAGGACATAATTTTGTAAAATGTCTACCAAGAGCAAACTGTAGATTATCCGATGCTGAATTTGCTTCAGACTCATTATGACACAGCTTTTATCAAATCTATTGGTTGCCAATTTGACCCATAAGTAGATTAACGGCAAACGGCGGTAATATGCATTCTTTTTGTTTTGCTCTGATGGATGGGTATTGCGTTTCCAATTTAGAACACCCTCCGGTCATTTTAGAGAACACTTGTTCAGAGTTTTCAGTCTGACCCATAATTCAGTTTGTTTTCTGATTTGTTTTCTCCTTTCTTTTGGGTTTCTGGATGATTCACTCTTCCTTAATCCTAATTTGGGTGTAGCAAATATCATCTCATCCTTGGCAATTTTTTTTTTTATTGCTATTTCATTATCATGCATAATTTAGGATTGTTTTTCAGTTATATATTAATAAAAGTTTTGACCCATGAGTAATGGTGAGGAATATTATAGACTAGTATAAAGTGATTCTTGATAGATGCATGAAATAGGTTTGAAACTCAGATTATGCAAGCAGGAGGTGTGGGAGTAGAATAGGATGAGAGAAAGAGAGAGAGAGAGAGAGAGAGAGAGAGAGAGAGAAGGAAACAGAGGACTGATATATGAGGGAAGATATTCAGAGAGAGAGAGAGAGAGAGATACACAGATGGAGAAAGAGGTAGAGACATAATGAGGAGGAGATACAGATAAGAAGAGAATTGGAGAGATGAACAGAGGTGAAAAAAAAATGGGAGAGAAATGAGGGACAAGAAACAAAGAGGGGATAAAGAAAGGAGATGAGAAGGACATTGGGAAAGTTATAAGGGAGAACATGGATAGAGGGAAATTAAAATGGCAGAGCAGGGGAAACTCAGAAAAAGAAAGAGAGAGTTTGACGGACAGAATGGGAGTGATATTTGTATAAGAACCGACACTATCCCCTATTCTGAACTTCAGTTTCAATGTCAACAACTTGTCACGCTGGATATGACCGCTCCGAAAATATTGAAGCCCGTGTAACGGTATACTGACTCAAAATCGATATCTTGTATCGTTGCGTTTAAACGTGACCACAGTTTAGAAAGCTGACGGCCTTTAAATATTCTGACTAGAAATCTGTGAGTTTGTAATTTCACGTGAATACTGTACCATCAAGTAGTTTCTACTTCATGCAGAACTGTCTGTAGACCCTTTGTATTTTTTTCTCTACTCAAGCAAGGTTGGTTTATGTTGATGTATAGTGTAGGAACTTTACAGTGTAGGAATATTACAAGAAATGTAAAATGTTTTTGTAAGTGATGTTTTTAGGCCCATTCACACGCTTGAAAAAAGTAAGATTTGCCCTGCGATTCAAATCTCATTATTTCTGTTACATTCACACTTTGGATATAAACTACAGTATAAACTACAGTGTAAGTATCCTCATCCCCATTCCATGTACAGACTGAAGAGCATGCATTTGAGGTTATGTAGTCAATAAAACATGTTCACTAATTATTTAGATTTTATACTTCATGTGAAAAATGTGAAATCTTGATAGCAGTTTAAAAATGAATATTTTAACAATCTTACTAGTTACTCTATGTGAGAATAGATCTTATGTGAGGCTGCGAACATGCAAACAAGAAAGTTATGTTGGAGGTCAATTTAAAAGATCCTCTTTCTCAACAATAGCAGTTCAAAAATCAATGTTTTAAAAATCTGACTAGTGCTGTGTGAGAATAGATCTTATGTGATGCTGTGAACATGCAAACAAGAAAGTCATGTTGAAGGTCAAAAAGAACCTCTTTCTCAATAATAGCTGTTCAGAAATCAATATCTAAAAAAAACCTTACTAGTTTCTTAGTGTGAGAATAGATCTTATGTGATGCTGTGAATGTGCAGACAAGAAAGTCATGTTGAAGGTCAGCTGAAAACATCCTCTTTCTCAATAATAGCAGTTCAAAATCGATATTTTAAAAAACCTTACCAGTTTCTCGGTGTGAGAATAGATCCCATGTGATGCTGTGAACATGCTTAGAAGAAAGTCATGTTGAAGGTCGTCTATATAGAGCTCCTTCTCAATGTCCTTGCCATTGTCTGTGCCAATTTCAGCATCTCAAACTTTCATTGGAGCACGCCATCCCCCTTGTGATCAATAGGGGTACATGCAGAGGGGCAGTGTTCGAAACCTGTCACCTCCCCCTGTAAAGAGGGGGAAATTAATTGTGAAGGCACGCCCCCTAGTGGAGCCCCTTACAATCAGGTGTGTTTTCAGAAAGGGGGCCTGGCTGCCCCCTCTTCTGTCTCCCTCCCCCCAATATTCATCATGAATAGTATGTAACCCTTGCCAATTTGGTGATTGCAGGGATTTGCTCCAAGGTTCATGTAAAAGTAGGTTTGTAGTTTGTTGTGAAAGTACAGAGGTACTTTAGGGATCGTTGAAAGGGAGTACAAGTCCATATGCATGGGGAAGCACATTTAGAAATTCATGAGAAGAAATGTTATAGATGAAAATATTATGCATACCTTAATATGAATATCGATAAATTGTGTCAAACAATTTGTATTGAAGAAGTCTTGCGGGAGAAAAGAGGAAATAACTCATAATTTGAAACAATCTTCTAATAGAGATTTTCTAAACATATCTGTTATGAAATTAATTATTATATGATTATATGTTTGAACAAGATGTGAAAACGTGATGCTATTCGACTTTTCCAATGACCCCATGCATACAGTGGTATGACATTCTCCCTTTCTTCAGAGCAATGTGCCTGTTGTGAGACACACAACACATGGAATCTACAGCATGCTGGTCCCTCAAGTCTCATTTTTATCAATCACTGAAAGGCGATTGGGCTAGAGTAGAAGGGAAAGAAAAGTTTACAGGGGGAAGGGTAGCAGATGTGGGTCACTTCGAGGGACCTGTCTGCCATTAAAAAAAATTGTGGAGTGAGTCAAGCATGCAGGGGGGCATCACCATCGCTGAGTCTCTCTCCAGGGGGAGAAACCCCAAGGGGGGAGGGGCATTATTCATCCACCTTCGATGGAATGTAGTCTAGGGTTGGTAGCACTCTTTACCCTCGGTTTAATTTCATCAAAGATAAGGGTTAGGGTTTTAGTTGTGATTGGGTTAAATGTTTATGGGTTAGGGTTAGGTATATTTACAGTGTTTGGTAGACGGATGAAGTTAGGAATTCAGTTCTTGTCAGAAATTGACCTGGAAGCAATTGTTTAGAGAGTATGTTATATAATCATACTAACAAAGAGAACAGAGATCTGGGATAAAGAAACCACCATCTCAGAGACTGCATTGTACATATGTACATGTGTTTAAACCACCTGGCTATAAAGACTTTTAATGGTCTGATGAGCAGTCTTTCTGTACAAGTTTGTTGGTGGTTGCAAATAGAAAAGAAAATTTTGTTTTGAGAGCTTTGATTTTTTTTTAATAAAAGGAACAGGAGAATGTTGAGAGAATGTAGGATGAGATTTTGAGAGTCAGATTGTGAGAGGAAGAGAAAGAACGGAAAGTGTAGAGATATTAGGAAAATCAATGGAGGAGTTTAGTGCTTGAAATGATATTGAAGGGAAGTTTGTTACACATTTTGAGATGAATGGTGTTAATATGAATGAAATGATTTACGATAAACTTTGCTTGTAGTTGGATTAAATAATTCAATATGGCTGACCCGCATAATTCAAACTTATGAGTTTGAAGGGTCTGGATAAATGAGACTAGATGGCAGTCTTGTGACATGGAGTGTACAGGAGGAAGCTAATCGTTCTGAATTTGTTTTGATCATCGTCATGGGGATAACTGTCATTTGGAAAAAGTATCCTCGCAAAAAGATGGGCTGTGACATATGGGTAGTGAAGTTTTGAGTCCTCATACTTCAATGAGACCCCCCCCCCCCCCCCCTTATCCTGTTCTTGCTTATTTTATAAGAGCTCATAAATTGTTTTGTATTAAGAGCTCAACAAGTGATATGCAGGCACAAGCTCTTTCCTCATAAGAAGATGATTGTATTAAGTGTAAAATTAATTTTAATTGTAAGCTTAGTGGTAAGAAGATCTAACAGCAAAGAATACATGGGACTAAAGTAGAAAAAATATTTTTTATTGAGATCCAGAAGGCATTAACTCATATACTCTCAGTAGATGATATTGGGTTCACTTGACTGTCAATTGTAATGTTGAGAATTTGTAATTCTTGCTTGCATCCTAAGGCAATGATTTCATCTACAATACTAGTAGTAGTATCATCTTTCTAGTCTTAAAGGGATTGATTACCTTTGTGAAAAATTGTAAAATCATCTCAAATGCCAGTGAATTGTGTGCAATCCTCTAACTACATATATGATTAAGGATATGTGAAAGTATGAGAGAAAATGGAACCCGTTTACTATCCTAAAAAAGAGAAAAAAACTAGCGATTGCTAGCACAAGTCGCTCGGCTTCTTTGCTGCGCTACAGTCACAAAAACCAAGCACCGGCGCTTGGCAATTTCAGAGCGGGTTTCCAGCCCGTACGGTATTCTGTGATAAAACGAGGTATGCCAACCGTAAAGAGTTCTTTAGGGTTCGGTGGTACTCTATCCCGACATCAATGTTCAATCGTAAATATCTTGATATATAAACGACCGATCAGCTTATAAAACTCAGGCGATTCTTGTCTGACCTAAAGGTTTGCAGTTATGATTACAGCATTAGCTGGAACAGTGATTTTTTTTTGCAATCCTGGGCAAAGTTAATCAATGCCTTAAATCTGGATGTATATAGTTAACCAGTTGAATACCGAATTCTTATTCCCATTGCCTGGATACAGGGACCATTCAGTTCCCATGGGCAATAGGTTAATGGGATATTGGGTGATATTAAAGTGATTTGATAACTTTGTAGAGGCTTGATAAATATGAGCTGCTTGGCCTTACATGCTATCAGTGTATGTAATATGGTGTAAAAATGAAGCCCAGGAAAGATAAATGCACTTCAAAATCATCATGTGCTTCACAAAAGTAAACATACAAGTAACCGGATATGCCAGACTCATTTCCCCATAGACTGCAGTGTTATACTAAAGTGTACCCCTGTACGGTTTTGTAAATGGCACTATTCAGTCATAGGTATCTTAGTAATAACATTGTATACTTGAAAACCTTTCTATGCCTGGCTATTTATTTATCCTTCTAAACATCAGTACAAGACAAATATCACAATTCAACAATTTATTAAATCATGCCTCCACAAAGTTGCAGATTTCCTTTAAGAAATTCTTTGAATTCAGTGAATGGTAACACAATTACTGCCTGATTATTTCTCTCATTGAAATGGATATTAATTTTCCGTCACTCACTTCGCCTCTTTTTTTTGAAGCAAGAAATGACTTTGTTTCCTTTCTTTCATAGCATGAGAATCAAGTTTCTTGCACTTTGAAAAGTTTTTGGTTTTTGAGTATTTGAATAAAAAAAAGTTTGGAAAGTAGAATTTTGACCTTCTCAGAATCAAACCTTCTCGAAGGAATAGTCACTGACAGTTGATGAGGTATACCTGGTGGAAGTAAGCTTGAGAGACGGCTGTCCAAAGATTCAATATTTACCATGATATCTCTGTCCAGGTTGGAGACATAAATAGCCATGGTGATGACAGGGAAACTACTGGAGAAAGAAGATGAGTATGAGTCAAGAGTTAGCCCTGGTTAGTCCCTGCCAAGACTTAATTCTATCTCTTTGTGTCCTTTTTAAAGTGACGGTAAACTGAAGCCCCTAATGGTGCCATCTTTTAACAGGATTTGAAAGTGTCTGTGCCTCTCATTTTCCCATCATGCCCCATTCTAGTTTGTAGAAGCTTAGAATGTACCTGTAGGCAATTTTCCGCATATGCAAAGTCAAAAATAATAGTATGAAATATAAAATGTGCCTATTTTCCATACAAGCTGTTTGTCAAAATTCCAAATAAAATGCAATTAATTTTCAAATTATAATCTTAATTTAGCAGTCACTGTAAGATGGCGCTGTTCAAGTTGTACCAGTTTCATATTACTTTAAGGGTAGCACTTTTTGGAAAAGAGCCTTGCTTTGTATAAAGAAAGGTTGATATTTCCCTTGTTTTGAACCAACTAGGCATCCATCGCATAGGTATTAATATATATAAAATTCTTTCGGGTTGCTGAGCAGTAGAAATTCTAATTGAAACCAGATGATATTATGATCTCATATACAGAACGACAAGATGAATGACAAGATTAATATTCAACAATTCTGATTGTATATGGAATAAGGCTACTGGCCATTTGTAATATTATTGATGTGAGTATTGATGATTTACCGATTATGGCTATATCTGTCCAATATATTGTAATTACCATTAAAATGATCTAAGTGGCCACCTCTCTGTAAAGGTATCTCATCTATGATGATCCCCTACATGTTTTATTCCTCTGGGAAGAAATGTATGTAAACATAACCATGAAAGCCATCTTTTCTGTATCCTTGGGTCGCCTTAGCTTGTTGGATACAATTTTGTTATGGTATACCATGCCTTTTCTATAGACTCCATTCTAAGTTATCCTAAGCTTGGTACTCAACAGGTTAAAAGACTGGTTTGACTCATATCAGGATTAGTCTTGGCTAGTGGGAACAGGGCATTGTGTTTCCAGTGCTGTATTGATGGCTTTGTTATGACGAGTCTAGCGACATTGCTCTAATAACCCTCTTGTGTATAAAAGAGGCAGATGATGATGTGAAGCCATTTCTGGACCTCTAGGAAGAACAGAGCCATGATGTTACTGGCTCTGAATAGAGCTTTCCAGCTTTCATTTTTGTTAATCCTTAATTTATATATTTGAAAATTTTGTATGTATTAGTATTTTATTTTTTTTTTTTGTATGGAAAGTAAAACGACCCAACCAACCAGCCCTGAAAATTGGAAAAAGTGCCTCTATCACGTGTTGGTCAATGCTGCCTTGATATGCCCTACTTGTGATTCATGTTTCCTGATGCAACTCTGACATCAAGGAAACATGGTGACACTTTCTCACAGCTAGGTCTGTCTTTAAGTGGCCAGGGGGGCAACTTGCTGGACTCTACCATTAAATCTGGCAAGATGAGCAAGTTGTATTATGTGTGTGTGTGTGTGTGTGGGGGGGGGGGGGGTGAAGGGACAACTTTCTGCTTTCAAGCATTTGCCCTTTGATCAGGCAAGTGGTTTAATGGGAAATGGTCATCATCACTGTACTGCCCAGACTGTTTTTACTGAATTTAATCTGTAGGCCCTTATGCCATAGTGTGAAGTTGTGAACAAGTATGGTAATTATTCTTTTATTTTTTTACTTAGAGTAAATCATCAAAATATACCTTTAGAACATCGACATGTGTATAACTTCAATATTCCTTTATTTGTATATTTCCACGTCAAATACACATACATACACAGTGTATTGATTTTTGAGATTTAGAAAATCAAATAGAATCATATTTTATTTCCTCATTACTGTTACACTTGCCTTTATAGTGAATGGACTTCAAATGTACTGTCAGTCCTTCATGGGGAGACACTTCACAACTTTCAAATGCCTATTGTCTCATTTAGCCTTGAAATTAGAGACAACATCCTCTTCCTGTATGCCTGTGTATACAATGTAGTCACTTACAAAAGATGCAATGTATGAAATGAAATTTTAAAATATCATGCTTTAACCATGACGTCATGAGATCAGCGATTTTCAACCTACAATCACAATCTACTATCTAAACTTTTACTTCCTTCCTTTAAAGGCCATTGCAAAAAAGATAGTAACTTTACATACAGAATTGATGTGTTGTGTATATTGTGTATACACTGTGTCGGCCCATACAAGTTTAAGTATCACATTATTAATGATATCATGCATTTAAGCAGTTATCATGTTTTTGTTGTTTTTTTAAAGGGCTCTTTTCCCCCTTTTTTTGTACAGTGGGGTTTTAAAGATTCAAGTGGTCAATTACCCATACCCCTGTTATTTTATTACTTTCTATACAGTTTTCCATCTAGTGTAAGGTGTTTTGCGAAGGAGTGGCTAAAGCCAGGGTAATAACATGATGCTTTGTAAAGTGCAGTATAGTAGAGCTTATTTTTGTAGTAGCTGTGCTATATAAATGGACATATTGTATTAGTATTATTAATATCGTACACTATTAGTGAGCAGACTTTGAATTGCAGTCCATACTGTATGTTAGCTGCATTGAAAATGATACGGAGTATTTTGTTTTGAAGGCACTTTCACTGAGAGGAGTCAAGGAGATACAAGACTCTCATTCTGTAGTTCAACAAGCGGAAGTAGATCAGACAGGTATCGAATGTGTATGGCGCCAATGAAGATGAAAATAATCTCCTTGGGGTTACATAATTATTACATAATTATTAGACGTGATTTGGAAATACAGGGCTCACCTTCCTGTGATTTGGATTGCACAGTATGTACAAAGACAGCACACTCAAACCAAGGAGTTATCACTACTCCTTGCTCAGACCTGTCGTAGTGGCCTCCTCTCTGGATCTGGAAAGGCCTCTCTCAAGAGTGGTCACCTATTGAGGGAGAAATGTTGATTGTGGAATCAGTGTAGAAAGGCCACCTGTCTCCCATGGCCATTTTTTATGTTCCTATTGGTGGCCTTTGTGTACCCCTTCATGAACTCTCAAGAGTACATCATAGGAGCAGAATATTGAGCATTATAGGACTTAATGAATTTATTCGTATAAAAATAATGTGCATTATTGGTATTTTTGGGCTGTATGTATTATGTGCATGTAATAGCCACATTTCCACCAAATGTTAGGTATAAGAATGCATTATTGCATTATCCCACCTCATATTGGTCTGAGGTCATTTGATTCACAGATCCCGCACGATGCGTTTTTCTGAATGGGTGCTCTTTAAGATAATGCCCTTTTCATGCAGATTTTGATACTTTACGAATACAATTTTAATTGCTTAATGCACATTATTTAGTGCGCATTATTAGAGCATGAGTTTCTGAATAGGCAGTTAAACAGCTTGACTTTTTTCTACCTCACCACTATAAAAGAGTATTCATTGTATTCCACCCTACGAACAATAGCATTGAGTAATTGTTGGTAATGATTTCGTCGTATGATTAATACTGCATCAGTGCATGTGTGCATTCCATGTGAATTATGCATGTCACCACCCTGGGCTGAGTTTTGTATTCCCGTCTGCAAAACGTAGGTGTTGTTTGAACGATTATTACATTATTGTATGACTCAGGTCTACACACCCATGCTGATTGACCTTCAAGAGCAAAATAATTTAATCTAAATGTACTTTTGTTCCCTTGAAGTATGATGTTGTTCCTATTGTTCTTGTCTGTACTCTACTGCACTGGGACAGGAAAAAAAACTTGTTTCGATATTGCAAATGTCTTTTTCATTATGAAGAAAGATTTCATTTTGTTTCGTGACACTACAAATACAGTGGCAGATCCGGGGGGGGGGGGGGGGGGGGTAGACCAACAGTCCATGAGACTGATCATATCAGTCTTGTGAACCCTGAGAAAAGTCATCAGAAGATCCCGTAAGACCAATATTGTCTGTCTCCTGGGCTGCAGCCTCAACAGGTAGGCCTCTATGTAGGTGTACAGAGTTTGTTCTCACAAGGTACATTTTTAAATCATTATCTGTCTGACAAGCTGGTTTATTGTTTCCTAGTCTTAATTGATGATCCAGGAATTTAGCCTCATTTGTACCTGTGTGTAATCACCAAAACAGTCCCTTTTGCTCCCAACTCGTAAAATCATGTTGACGGAGTGATGGAACACTACATAAATTTAAGGAGATGGGACTGAAGAAGAGTTCCCTCTTGAGTAGTGTCCAGTAATAAAACCTCAGGACCTGTAAATAAAGACCATCTGACCACTTTTCTTGTTTCTTTTGAGCACATCTTTATTTACAGATTTGACTTTAATAAGATTAACACAGATAATTCTAGTAATGCACTCTATAATGAATGTAGTGAGCATATAGTATCTTTTGTGCTTTCTAACTGTAATGAAAAAGTTTGTTGACTGTAAAGGTTGAATATCGTCTAGGATATGACATTTACTGCATATGAATCATGTATAGGACATTCAGATATCAAAGCTGGAATTGAAAAGCTGATAAAAGTCATCTGAAGCCATAATTCTACAGTGGAACTTAGCCAGATGGAACACAGAATATGTGGGAGGACGTGCCTTCCAAGGGTTTGCTCCCACCCACCCATCTCCCATCAATCTAGGGTCGTCCCATGACAGAGCAGTTCTAGATATCTGTAGCCAGTTGGAATACAGTATCACTATCACAGGCTATCATGATATTTGAAATTATAGGATGATTGAGTTTTGTACGCTGACTGTGCCGCTTAAAGAACAAAATCTGATAAACATGTTTCATATACATACATTGAACATACATGTAGCACAAAGTGCTTCCAAAAGAAATATATTTTTATGCTGTAAAATAAAATATTGTAGGAACTGAAAAAAAATTATTATTAAAAAAATTATTATTAAAAAAATTATTATTAAAGAAATTATTATTTTCTAATATTTGTGTTCCAACAAGAATAGCTAGCTACAAGTTTCATTCAACTTCAGAATTTTGGTCAGGATTTACTCACCACAACAAAATAACATACTTAACTTCATTACTATCAAAGAGTATATATCAAAAGTTTGAATCTTCAGGTATTGATAGTTTAGCTCAGAAGCTTTAATAAATGTCATGAAATTATATCAGTGAAAAGAGCATGCAAGATTTGTAACAGATATTTGGTATTGACCCATTGGACACCGCTCCACTGATGATTAGGGATGAAAACTGTTGTAAATGCATGTTACCGGGTGTAGGAAAAGTAAATTACAAAGGGTTAAAACTCTTTATATAAAGCAACAACATGTTTTCCTTTCAGGTCGAAATTGCCCAAATTATGATCATGTTCAGTATAAGGGGGCTGGACTGTAATTCCCAGGGACTAGACACTCATCCAGGGTAGTCAATAGAGTCAGACTGGGTAGAGAGGTAGAGTGACTGAGCAGCTAGTCAGCCGGAGGAGATTGAATCCAAAATCGGTAATCCAGGGTCGGGATTGAAATTATGCACGGGGGGCACCTGGTTTTTTTCACCTCCAATTATTCTCAGAAAATGGCAGATCATGCTTATAATTATCATCATAGAGGGTAAAGGCATTAGAAGCAATAAATGACTAACTGTTGCAGGTTTGCCATCCACAAATGTACACATAGGTGTTATTCTTCTCCGTGTACATTTGTCTCTGTGTGATGGTCATCACGATTTAAGTCCTTTTAACTAAATTAGTACATATATTTGATCTTTGATTGACAATGCAAATGTGTATGCGTATCTTTTGCATCTTCTTTAAATTTAATTTTAAGTAAAACTTTGGCAATTTCTTTTGGTAGAGAATTGTAGGCCCCTACATGGTAATAGTTTATGACTTCTAAAGTATAAAGTATGAAGTTATTACAATGTGACATACAACTTGAAAAACAATGAAATTTTGTCCTTGTATCTGTACTTTACTGTTAGGGTGTTCAACTCTTTCAGCCACTTTAATAGTCTGAAGTGGACTTGGATTCCCATGAATCTGTATTGAAAGGTTTCATAGGCAAGGAGAGTTTCATAGCTTTGGTTGGATTACCTGTGAAAGTGTTTTGAGGAAAGACAGAACTGAGTAAAGCAGATGTCAAAGGAAGTCACCCGCAGCAGAAGGAAATGACCCAGGGCTGGTACTGATCTTTGCCACTTCCTCCAACCGGCTGTGTGAGAGAGAGAGGGTTGTGGGAATGGTCAATGCAACAGCCATCTGTCAGATGAGCACTGGTCCCAACCCCAGAGGGGGTTGTTTCCTTGACTCCTCCTCCAAGGGACCAGATAGTTGAATGGCTGGATGATTGTTCTGAAGTTGAAGATGGTAGAAAGGAGGGATGGAGACAGAGGACGAGATGATGATGATGGTGGTGATGAGGATGATGATGATAATTGATCCTGGTGATCAGCATAAGAATGATAATGCGTATGAGAAGAATGATAGCACTGAGAAGGATGGAGATGAGTATAATGAGGATGAATATGGTGATGAAGTGAGATGCTGTGGAAGACAGAGTTTTAAGACAGTTGATAACTAGGCAGAGCAAGTAATTCAGCTCCAGAGCTCACTATGAATGACTGAGATTGTTGCAACAATAGCCCATACAAACAGACATCTGTCAGGTGAACCCTGGTCCTACTCTGGTAATGGTCATTTCCATAGCAACCTATAAAAAAAAGAGATAGTGGAGAGTTTCAGGAGTTTCCTGGAGAGAAAGAGTGTGAGGTGTTTGATCAGAGACAGAAGAGTAAAGATGTTGAGTGAAATGTTAGTGACGATATCATTGAATACAAAGAGGAAATTAGTCATGCTGAGTGTGAGCATTATGGACAAGGATGATGATATCGGTGACGTTGATGATGACAGTGATGATGATTACTAAGAGGATGTCAAAGGCATTGATGATGGTACATGTACATCTTGGTCATATTGATTCTGGCATTGCCACTCTCTAGGTTATGCTCTTTACAATGCTATAATGATGTCTAGATGACAGAAAAGCAGTTCAAATGATGTAAATCGATGACATCGAAGGTCATGATACTACGGCCATTTAGTACCCATGGCAACAACAGAATGGCCTCCTATCACCAAGATGAAAGTAATAATGTCATGAAACAAGTGATGAGGATAATAAAAACATGGTATAAAGGAACAAAATAAATCAAAAGATGTGAAGTCTGCTCTTTCATCAGGGACATTTGGAGTAGCAGTTTCTATTTTGAGTTCTATGTCACGATCAATTTTCAGTTGTCAATACAATTTTCTTGTTACAGATCAAAATCTTGTACCAATTGCACATTTTATTGAAGACCAAGCCTGATATAACTCTGAAACATTTGGAAATACTTTTTAACCCATAGATTACCAGGCCAGAGTAATGAAGTCATCTCTGATAGTTGAAGATGTAAAGACTAATCTTATCCTTACCTCTTTCATCTACAGGTCACTCTTTGAGGATGGTTCTCTTCCATCTGTTTGAGCAATACGGTCTGACCAGACACTTCAAGCTGGACGGCTGTAGGCTCATGAAGAGTTTTGGTAAGTGATCATTTCTCTTTTTTGCGTAAAACAAATCATAGTGGACCAATCACAATACCATCAGGCCATGTATGTTGGGGTTCCATTCTTGAATCCCAAAATTCAACATTGGTTTATGGTGAACAATTGCAATGTCTTAGATAGTTTGGGGATGAAGTTTATATGATTCTAACAGTATGCACTTTTATTCATGTTTTTGGAAATGGATGATTGTTGCCCTTTTGTGTATCTGCTTATAAACTGCGTCACACTATGAATACTACTGACAAACTTACAGTTATTTGCTCCATGTGTAAATCTTTTCCTGATTAACAGGTACAGATATTGTATTGGCCTAGAATATCTTAACAAATATCAAACTAGTGAGTTCTTTCTTGAAGTGATAATACACTGTGTAGATTCATGAAATAAACAGGAATGTATAGTTGAATAATTTTAGCCAAAATAGAAGCTTCTAGATGTCAAAGTGTGGTATACATACATGTGTAGATTGTTTTGACAATATCGCTTTGAAACTGTTGTTTCTTTTGAACAGAACTGATAGAGGAAGCGTACTACAATAAAAGCAAGAACCCATATCACAATTCTATGCATGCAGCAGATGTTTGCCAAGCTATGCACTGTTATCTACAGGAAGAGAAGGTGAGTATCCCACTCCTGACACCAGTTATCATGTTCATGATGATGATGGTGATGTTGTTGATGATGATGATGATGATGATGGGGATGATGATAGTGATGATGATCATAGTAAAGATGACTGTCTACTACAGGAGAAAGTGCTAATCCCACTCCTGACACCAATAATCATATTCAGAAAGTTTGGTTCCTACGTAACCACCATCTGTAATAGAAACAAGACCAGACACATATCATCATCATCATCATTATTATTAACATCTAAATCGTCAATATCATCATCATTATTATCAACATCAGTATCGTCAATGTCATCATCAACATCAATGCTATCACCATACTCAATGAATACAAAAGCATAGCCTACATTGTATCTCAGATTGAAAATTGTTCTATAGTGTATCAGAGTTGTTGATGGTCATATATGTAGGATGAATGGAAAGAGAAAAGTAAGCTTGAGTGTGCTCCAGGTGCAGAGAAAAATTACTCCAATAAGATGTGCGGTCACCCTTCGTTTCCTAATGAGTATATGGATCATTTGGAAACGGGAGATGGCTTTATCGTACATCAGAGCGGCTTTGATATTTTTCCTCTCCGTCTAATCCCGCCAAATCTGGAACATCCAATTTGCAAGTTTGCCTGGAGATATTTTTCTGTGATATCTCGATTATGTCTCCCCATTTTTCTTTCTCTCTCTTTCTCTGTCTTGTCAGTCTCTTTCTCTCTCTTTTTCTCTCTCTCTCTCTGGCTTTCCACCTGTATTTTGCCTGTCTCCTCGCAACTCTGAAGGCGTCTTGTTTTTGTAATGAGAATCTACCTGGTGATGGTGATTCATGGAAGGTGATTTTTAGGCACGTGGTTGGGAAGAAGCTCTTGAGTCACATCCCTTATTGTATTTAATCTGCGAGACTTGGCTGTCATCAAAGATCTCCTCTTGCCCAGTGATGAGATGGGCAAGGAGGTGGTGGGGTGGGCATGGGGGAAGGGAGGGGGTAAGGGTAAGGGAGGACCTCCCCCCCCCCCCCCCCCCCCGTTGATTGATCACACCTGTCAGCAAGTTCCTTTGTCATTTTTCATTGATGAGATGAGGAGGGGGTGGGTAGTGTAATTATCTCATGTCCAGTGATTAGATGGACAAGAAGGTGGAGGGGTGGGAATGGGGGCGGGCACAAGGGAGAGGGGTAAGGGCATACCCTTGATTGATGTTACTTTTCAGCAAGGCTTTGTTGTTGTTGTTGTTGTTGTTAGGATGGGGATGGGGTTGCAGTGTGTTGATATCTCCTCTTGCCCAGTCATTAATTATATAGGCAAGGAGGGGCAGGGGAGGGGCAGGGGTAAGAGGCGTCCCCTTGATGAGACTCAAACCAATCTCAAATCAGAAATGGGCAGTCTGCACATCAGATCCCTTCAGAGGCAATAAATACACGTAGCCTACACTGGGCAGTGTTCCAGCAAGGACGTACTAGGCAAGCCTCCTTGGTTCTAGAGCACACTGATCAAAATGTCCAGAACCAAATAAGCTCTAACAAAGGTTAGAGCTCTTAGCTGAGCTCACCTGCCCATTTTTATGGCTCTTTTAATGTTCCTTTGAAAGAATACATGATACCCTAAAAACTTTACCTACAATCTCAAATCCTCACGCAGTTGCGAGAAGCCCTGACACCGATCGAGATCATGGGGGCGCTGCTAGGGTCAGCCATGCATGATTTGGATCATCCTGGTGTCAATCAGAAGTACCTCATCAACTCAAAGCACCATCTCGCTGATCTCTACCAGGTAAGTTATTCACTTTACAGTCCTCCTCTGGTTGGACAACATACGCTCCTGCTACAATTACTCCACAGTCATGATCCTAAACTAGTCAAACTCCTGGACCCTGGACCAAACTCTATACCTAACCCTAACCATAAGTCGAAACCTAACCCGAAACCCTATGGCAACCCTATCCTTATGAAATAAAGCCTAAAGCAAATGTCTCGGCCCCTTGAGGGCTAGTCACATTTGTCCGATAACGATAACAAGATTTATCATTAAAGGTACACCCTAGAGCTGCCCTACTATTACCCGTCATTAGCATACTCACATATGCGTACCATATGGTAGGGTGTATTCCTTTAATTGAAAATCTTGTTATCTTTATTGTTAGCAGAAAAATGTGACCAGCCCTTTACGTATGAGCCTGATCAGTTAGTCACGGACAGACATTTGACAAATTTTGAAAGTTTGAAGGCCTGTAGAAAATAAGTATTTAATTGAAGAGAGTTAGATCATGTTTCATTGTGAAGGACATCACTGAAGGAGTTGAAATTTGATAAAATTTGGTTGCCATGGTTGCCTACTAAAGTTATAATCCATAAAATATTCAATGTCATGATAGACAAAATGCCCACTCTTAACCCATGAGGCTCATATACTCTCCTTTTTACCAATCAGGGCAAATAAGATCAGTCAGTCAATCTACTTGTCGTCAATGGGTTTGTTGATAAATTGGTTTTTACATGTAGATAAAGTTGTCATTATATTCCCTAGACAGATTTTATTTGCAGTCTGTCCATGGTAATCGTAGCAAACATGATGCAACTTCCCTTTATCATATTTTTGTCAAGGTGATGTAATGTTTGTTTATTCAGCATGAAGGAATGATATGGCACGATATTAGATTTGCAGTTTTATGGGTCTTGGCTTTGTGTATTGCGCTCATATCCAAAACATAGTGACTCTGCTGTAACATCAATAGATGCCCATAAACGATCCAGAGTTACTCCAAACTGAAGAAAGATCTAATGATCCAGTATTGTTCCTGAAGGCTAGCTAGGAGTGTATTCCTTTAAAGTTGGTTAGCTTCAAAATGTTTGCCGTGAAGAAAAATACTCCCCCCCCCCTAAAAAAAAAAATGGAGCAGAATCACATCACACAAATACATCACACATCACATCATATCAATGTTGACATTTCCTCCACCCTTTTTCTCTCTCCCTGCTCTTGTTTCAGAACTCCTCCATTCTAGAGAACCACCACTGGCGGGTAGGCATCTCAGTTCTAACAGAAACAGGCCTTCTAGACCATCTACCCCCTGAGCAATGGTAAGCCTTCTCTCATTGGCTGTTTCAGACTATGATCCAAACTTATAACCAATCATGAGCATTGTTAGATATAAGATATGTTTGCATTTAATTTTTTTTATTGGTGTTTTATTTTGTTTCTCTTTATCTTGGTTCGTTGTCATATATCCCCATATAATGGTAGGTCATTTTTGTAAAAAGAGGTGTAAAGTGGTCTGCATTACACTTATTATAGTACATAATTGTTCTTCCCTGAAATCATCAATTGCTTTGGTGTTACATGTATCTGAAATGCAAGTCACAACTGCATCATAATAGAACTTCTTCTCTTTCCGCACAGGAAAATGTTTGTGGATCATATACGATCGCTAATCCTGGCGACAGATATCGCCAGGCAACAGGAGTTCCTTTCTGAATTCCAGGTAAGTAGTTTTCAAATGATAAATTTTTAACTCAGAGTGTTCCCCTCGGTGAAGAGGCCATTTTTGTGATGCATTCAATGCATGTTTTATAGTCAAGTTAGTGGCAAATTATTTCCTTCACCTGTTACAGCTTATTGTACTTCAAAAGACAAACTGATCAGATTGAATATAACCTTCTTTTTTTTTACCTGGATAGCATGTTACACTCAACAATGTAGTTGAATGTTATTAACATTATTTGCAAGTTACAAAATAGATTTCCTAACTCCATGAAACCAAAGCCAAATTTCTCTACTCGGGTTCTTTCGTTTTCTGGATACATGTAGTTCAAACCAACTAAATGTTTGCTTTCAGAAAATAGTTCGTTATTCTGTTTATGAAATGGGGAAAAAAATATTTATGTTGATTTTGTTGTTGTTGTTGTTATCTCTGCAGGGGATGCTAGAAAGGAGTGACCTGTCTCTTAGGAGTCATGAAACTAGGAAATTTATCTTACAAGTAAGTTACCATGACGATCCTCTACCAAGGGACATGATGATGATGATGATGATGATGATGGTGGTGGTCGTGATGAATGGTGATGATGTTGATGATGATGATCATGATGATGATCATGATGATCATGATGATCATGATGATGATCATGATGGTTGTGATGAATGGTAATGATGATAATGATGATAATAATGATTTATATTATGATGAAGATTGATTGAGATGGTGACCAAGATGATAATGGTGGTAGTGATGATGTTCTTGATGTGGTGTTAATGGATATCATGATGTTAATTTTGACCTCCCAGGGCATTCAAAAGAAAGCTTTAATATTCACATCTAAAAAGTCATTTGAATCTTGATTGGTGGTAATACATATAAACTGATAAAAATTATCCGTCAACTTTCCACCAATTTTGTTCCTGGTGTAGATTGATTCTTCGTCACCATCACGTCTCCATCTTTTCTCTCAATCGTTTAGATTGCTCTGAAGTGTGCTGATATCTGTAATCCCTGCCGACCGTGGCAGATCACCGAAAAGTGGGGAAATGTTGTGTCCGAAGAGTTCTTCAGACAAGGTAAGAACATGTGCAGGGCCCTCTTTTTTGCTCCACTGCTCTTGAGACAGACAAGTGCATTGTCTCCAAAACACTGCAGTTTTAAATGCCCAAATTCTCTCCTATCTAATACTTGTTGACCAAGAATTCTTTTTTCTTGATATTCTAAATTGGCTTATGAAATGTGAATTTAATGTCATAACAATATTTTATCAAGATGAATGATTGAAAAATTGAACCTTGTTTAAAGACTTGTCTCTAGAACTTTTAGTTGGATACATGTTTGTAAACTTGGTGGTACTGTGATGGTTAAAATGCTTATATCTGATTCCATATGACATTTTTGAGAGCTGCTATAAACCAATTTACATGTACTATAAGAACACCTTAAAACACCTATCTGCCAGGACAAGGATTTTCCAAAACTTGATAAAAGTTGTGTTAGAAAAAGGAGAACATTGTCTTATCTTAATAAGACTAACAGCACCTTTAGCTGAGACAAATGCTCTGAAATGTCTTGTTTATTGCTCTTATTTTAGAAAAATGGTAAAATGAAATAACAGCTGATCTTCCTTTACCCCTTATAGGTGACAGAGAGAAGGCTGAAGACCTTCCTATCTCCATGAACTGCAATCGAAGCACAACAACAATTCCACAAATACAATGCGGTTGGTATATTCTTTGGTTCTCCCAAGGGCTGCATCTCTATGAAACCTGTCTCACAATTCCTCCTTACGATTTCAATGCCCTGTAACCAATCTATAATCTCTCAGATACTTAGCACTGTGAATTGTACATCATTTATTGTGTCAAGAGAATGGTTTTGTCCAATTCCAAGAAAGTTAATAGCAATGTTAAGTCAAAGTGACTGCATATAGCAAATAATGTAAAAGACATGGGAGATTAGTCTATGCCCTGCAGACTTAGAATAGCATACTTTCATTCAGAGCTGGGAATTAGATGTAGAAAGTTTTAAAGAGAAACCCACTCCACATGAAGATAACGTAGCTTAGAGCATCAGAACTTTTGACGGTATTAATTGTAGCGTATGAACATTCATTTCTCACCAGTATCTGTTAAGATATTAATTTCATAGATTTGTGAAATTATCAGTGGTAAATTACAGCATTGCTAACAATTAACATTTCTTAAATAAAACTACATGTATATAACTGTAATATTCATGTTTTCAGAGTGTAATGTACAGTGCATGTAATATATAATTTTATAGTTAGATTTAACTGGTTAGATTACATCTAACATTTGTAAAATTTCAGCATTGTCATTTCTTAGTTTCTAAGTGTATAACTTATTTTGATATCTTGATATGTACAATTGATATATACACGTACATGAAGTTATATTTATTCATGTCAGGAAATATAATGTTGAATATTTGAGGATTCCTGTTGGCAATAGTTTTAATTGTCTTTTTTTTTTTGTTCTTTGTTTGGCAGGGTTCATAGGCTTTGTGGTAGAGCCTCTCTTTAAGAATTGGGCTCGTTTCATGCCTTCTGCTCTCTCTCAGGGTATGCTTCATAACATGCGGGAGAATAAGAAGGTCTGGACAGAACGACGGGAGAAAGAACAGGCAGCCTCGGCCCAAGCCACAGCCAAACCAAACAGTGCAATTCAAAGTTCCTCTAGTGAGTCAAAAGACTGCAAAGCAGAAGAGAAGGCAAGAGTTCCAGCTAGTGGGCGCGATGCAAGCTCGCCCAAGAGCGCGGAACTTGCGGAACCCGAAACGAAGACGTTGAAGTTGAGCCCTGCTGAGGAGAAAGTGTCGAGTAAAGCAATGGAGAGCGGGAATCTATCCCTTGCTGGGAAACACAAACAAAGTGCAATCCGGGAACGTAGTCATGTGGTCCAGGTGCATGCGCACCAGGAGCAAGTGCGCCCACATTCTGCAGTGCTTTCACCTCAAACACATCGCGCTCTCCTGCACAGAGCGGTCGATGTAACTTTATCAGATTCCAACACGATGAGTGTTCACTCTCAGAGTGCTGACAACCTACGTAGTGCCAGCTCGACCAGCGCAGTCTCCATGCGGTCAGCAATGGAGGCCAAGCAGAGAGATGGCAGGTCGCCAAAGGTCAACAAACGTGTCAAAAGCGCAACAGAAAATATGCTGCAAGGGGGCTACATGGGCAGCAGACAATTGGAATCTTTTAATTTACGGCTGCCTCGCTCTCCAGCTACAGGAAGAAAGGAGCTGCGGTTTGATGACCCTTGGGAAAAAATTGAAAAATCACCAAGGAGTCCTGGAGACCTTCGCAGTCCTGTAGGAAGTCCGCCTCCGTGCATCGAATCGCCTTTACTCCAACGTGCCAGTCACCCCCTCAGAATTAGCCACACGTCACCAGGATTATCGGACAGTTCCATACGCAATGTAGACACTCACGGCAATAACGCAATAGCAAAGTTAGGACATGGCCTCAACAACAACCTGGATTTCAATATGCCTGTTGACCTTAGGTCCACATCATCGCTGCTCCATCAAAACATGTCGCACAATAAGCAGCACGATGGCTCCGAGCCGGTACACTGGCAGGAGCGAGGTCTGCATATGTACTCGGAGCAGAACAGCGTGCCTCAACGCAACTCCAAGCACTTCATGAAGGCTGCTCTGTCGCCGTCAAGCTCGCACCGTGACACGAGCAGTAGCATGTCAGAACATGTAAGAACTAAAGCCACTCCCACGAGTCTCTTGGTGAAACCCACAGAAGGGAGAGGGGCATCTTGGCTGTCCCCTTCCACTTCACAGCATGCTAGGACAGAAGGGTATTCATCAGCTCTCTTGGTGCCTGGAGATTCATCAGGAAAGGATAGGCCTAGGGAGAAAGGATCACCATTCATCAGGAAACGCATTGTGGAGAATAAAAGGAAGAAAGACTTGCAAGTGCCAGGTAGGTTCATAGGTTCTACAACACATGCTCTGGTGACAGTTGCTCCATCTTAATAATCCAGTTCGTAATATTAATTACAATAATTATGTCATCACAATTTACGCATTTGCAGATAAAGGTCATTTGTACGCAGTGCAGTTTACCTTTATAGTGTTAACAAGTAGTGCGTCCACCAAAATAAATGCCCTACACGTACAAAGTGGGGTCATTTCAGGGTCATTTGTACCATGAACTAATTACGAACTGGCTTATTTCAACCCTGGACTTGTCACTGTACTTTACTGTATCCTAAATGTAAATCCAACCTAACCTTACATCCAAATCACAAGCGTAACCATAACCCTAACCTTACGTGTATGTCTTTGACAAACTAAAGACCGGAGCAAATGTTGCGGGAGCAAACATCAGATCACCAGGTTCATGTTATGTACACGTAACTCTCAGGTTATGAAGTGAATTGTCAGTTTCAAAGAGGACCTTATTCTACTCATTTCAGGTATAATGACATGTCTGATTAAAAGAATACAAAGTGCATTTATCATACTACATGTACTTAAAATACAACAACACTCATGAGGGTAAAAACATAGAATTTATCATCCCCGATTGGCAAAGGTTAAGATTTTTCTTGTAGGGATGGTCAAAAAAGGGTGGGGGGGGGGGGGTGGTCTACCCTAACTATATGAAAATTAAGCTTAGTGGTTTGGATTGTGATATTCTGCTAAGACTTCATGCTGTATTTCATTTCAAAATGACCTGATTCCCTTCCCTGCCTAATATGTATACTGTGCATTATGATCCAAAGTAATTTTCATAGGATTATAATGATTCATGTCATGTTACTATTGTATTTAATTCACAGTAATCAGTTCCGGGAGTCTCTCACCTCGGGTGCCACCTAGGGGAATGCTGAACATCTATGCCCCCACCTCCCCGCCCTCGGATCACACCCCAACATCACCACCCTACTCTGTACCGGCTGCTCTGAGCCCCCTGCTCCAGGACTTCACCAGTAACCAGATAGCATCCATCGCCCGTCGCAGGCAACACATGCAGGAGGGGGACCAGCCTTCTCCCTCCTCCTCCACCGCCTCCATGGGGCACACCCCTCTAGGGGACCGCAGTCCACGGTTGCATCGTCACAGGGTAGTCAGGGAGATTGAGCCCAAATCAGGTCACAGCACAACCAGCACCCGCGATAGTACTGACCTGTCCAGGTGATCGTTGATGATCATTAGGAAACTCTTACCCCCTTCTCTTTTTTTGTGTCCTCGGAGGTTCTGAAGTTCCTTGTGCCAAAAATTAGTGTTGGATTAAGGAGGTTGGGAAAAGTTAAGGTATACAGCTCATTTTGTAAATGGCAGGAGATGCAGAAACCAACTCTGTTTATTAAGATGTGGCATGATATCTATGAGAAGTTTTAAAGGGAACGCTATGGATTGGAACATCGTTTTTTATCAGGTTCATATCATCAAAATTTGTTGAGTTTATTTGGAGATCTGTTCCTGTACAACCACAACCAACTATTGTATTGGGGAGGTTTATGATAAGAACATGCTTTTTGCTATAAGAGGTGGACAATATCTTTCATGTGGCAAGATGTTGTCTCCCATTATAAAGTCAAAACTTGTATTTAAAAACCATGCATGGTAAAAAAGAAAAGCATTGTGTGCAGACAGATGGTATTTATTACAATTACATGACTGTACCTATGGTTTTTATATACCAGCTCATTGTTAGACAGATTTTGATCGGAAACACTGCTCAATCGTAAGATAGGTACATTTACAGGTGGTATTTCAGTCTATGGTGACTGGGCAATGCATTTTTGTTTTGTCTTTGTGGCATGCGGGTCAGCTGCAAATCTGAAGGAAAAGTAAGGATCAGGTTCATTGACAGTTTTAATTTTTTTTTTTAAATCCATGAAATTTGTTTGATGTTAGCTAAAAAGCATAACTAAAGAAGAAAAAGAAAACATGTTAGTTTGGTCATTGAAATGACATATACATAAATGTGCCTGTTTTCTCTAGAGGTCTGTCTTTAAAATGTGATGTACATTTGTGTTGACTTTAATAAGCGACTAGTATTGTGCTGTGTTTTTTGTGTGACTGATTTTAATGTGTGAAATAGTTAGCAGAGATTGTAGATGGTTGAAGAGTGGTATCTTGTCAAAAAGGAAAGTAAGTTGTACAGCAGTTTGCACTTGCAGCCTAAAAGAAATGATAACATTCTGGCCCTTGCCAGCTGTTGGTCAAAGCAGTGCAAGAGATAGAAAAGATATGAACATTGCAATAACCATTGTTGAATTGAAGAAGGCTTTAGGGTAAGTTAATTTATTTATACTTGTAACACCACAAAGCATACATCCATCTATGTTGTTTTCATGTCTCCATGTCAGTTATTACTGGCTTATTTTATGCTCTCAGGAGCACGATTCTTCAGGGATACGTAAAAAGTTTTGTCGGAATCAACAAGTGCTAGAATTCCTGACCTGCTCTAATGTTCTCGCTGCAAGAGCATACAGCACAAAGCCCAATTTTTGCACATTGCAATCATTGGACTTTATATCTTTTAAAGATTGAAGTAAAAGTTTATGTACATGCTAAGCATGGGTATTGGAGAAGTTTAGTGTAAAAACAGTATGAATGTTTAATAGTTACAGGGCAATTTAATATGTTGTTAGTGTTACGTGTCCGTTAGGTTATTTCTAGTGTGAGCAAAATGGGGAATTTGTTTTCTCCTTTCATTTTATGAGGGATAAAAGATGATGTGTTGGTAGTCCACTTTTGTGGGAATAAGTTTTACCTCAGTGAAAGAACTAAAAATGTTTAGGATTGTGCTGTACTTGTGATGAAGAATGGAGGTTTTATAAGTTGTATGAGTGCAAGATGGGTAGCAAGTGTTAAATATACAGCTCGTGTCTGTTGCTTTGCGTTTTTCGTCTTCGTGAAAAGGCTTTTAGGTGTTAGTATACATGTAGTCCGAAGGTTAACGCTCCTGTGCAAATGCAAGCATGTAGTATCATAGTTGCTTCCAATAGGCTCTATAGATTTATTATTGCTCGTCTACCAGAATATTTTATGTAAGAAACCAGTGAAAATGTTTTTACTTTACATGTAACATTGAGGAAACAGTTTAAAAATGCTTGAAGTAGTTCCTTCTTTATGAAATGAAATTGCTCTGCTTTTTTCCTCTTTTCTTCCATTTGTATATTTTAAGTCTATGTACTCTGAGAAAAGTTATGCTTCCCCTTATTTATGTTGGTCTATTAGTGTGTGCAAATGTTTGTGTCTTAATCTATAAAACGCATCATATTCTTTCTTCCTATTATTTGTCTGTTTTTGTTTGCTTGTCCCCTCCCCACCCCCTCTTTCTCTTTTTCTCTCTCTCTCTCTCTTTCTCTCTCTTGCTCTCTCTCTTTTTCTCTATCTCTCTCCTTTACACATCTTTCATTCTCTCGTTTCTTCCTTCCCACTTTCTGAGCACTCTTCTAAAGTTGAAAGTGAATCCTAAATAATACTCTAAACACATTCAAACTTAGCTAATGGTTATCATAGTTTATATTGTCATAAGAAAGTATAATGTTCTTACCCTACATGCGGTAGAAATGAGTAAGAGTTCATTGTTTTTTTTTATCACTGTGATGAAATACAGTTTATAGAATAGTATCTAATGCAATTCATTTCAAATCTGAATTCTTTAATATGTTCTCTATAAGTACACATACATGTACCTTATTGCTGCTGGCCGGTCAAAATTACAATCAGTGCTAGTGTATTAGTATTATCGAGACAACTAGACTTTTTTTCCCCCTTTTTGTCTTTTTTTAAGAAACTTCAGGAAAGGTACAACTATATTACAAAAAGGCTGCATTCTATATAATTTATGTACAAACTTGTTACCAATGTGATTAATACAAGGGGAAACTCAAAAGGGCTGCTTTATCTGTATTTTCTGTACTAGATTTCTAAGCTTCTGGTCACAAATTCTAAATTAACATATCAGTAAACTGATAATGTTTTCATGTTTGAGTATTATTTTGTCTAAAATGCCAACAACTAATAATATGTGGTTATTATGTTAGTGGCAGGGAGGTATTTCACAATAGGCTTTAAAAACGCTGCAAAATTTTTCTACTAGCCCTAAATTATATGATATTACCAAAAATAGATTTAAAGTCATAATCGGAGGAGAAGAAAAGGAATGCATTTTAGAAGGTAGATGAATAAAGTACATGTACATTCAAAACTAAGATGAATGTGCAATTTTTTTTTGTTTATGCAAATGCTTTGAGATTGCCAGTGTTTTCCAGAGTGTTCTTGTGCTATTTCAGATATCATGTAACAGTCAGTAAACCCCATACAGTAGCTAGGATATCTGAAGAAAGCATTTTATCCACTCTCATACACAAACGAGTAAGTACTTTTAAAAGATTGAAGTAACACTTTTTTTTTAATTGACCCGACATGAGGGTCACAATGCATTTTTGCACATGCATGTATGAAGTATCATGCTTCTGCTTGCAATTTATAATAGAAATTAAAAATTAATTAAAACTGCTGCAACACTCAGAGAGTGAATACTCTTCTTGTACTCCCTAGTTTATGCTGGTCATGCCTCTGTTTTGTCTCATGTTCTTGTGATGATATCGAGCAGTATTTTTGGATGCCGTTTGTAGCGGTATCTCAAGGAATATTTGTGTGTGTGACAGACAATGATACATGTACATGTATGGCAAGATCTCTTTATGTTATAAGCCTGAAAATTATGTATCCCTTTTTATTTTTCTTCTTTTAGATGCTATGTGTGTGTCAATAGGTCGAAGAACATCATTTAATCATTTACTAGATATGTCAATTACAAGTATGCATGATTATTAAGGACAGTGCTCCTTGGAGGTTAAGAATGGATAAAGGTTGTTTTAAGGAATGTGGTCTTACTGAAGTTTTTGTTGAGTTTATTTTGAATGTTAGAAGACCCCAAATGTGGAATATTTATACAAGTATAATATCATTTCTGTGTTAGTGGACTGAGTGGTTACTTATGTCATCCTTTCTTTTTTTATTTGATTTTTGTGCCAAACTTCATAGCAGATAAAATACATAAATATTTTGATAATGAAAACAAAATAGCAGAATGCTACATGTAGTTGATGTTAGATTGGTTGAATATAAGGTTAATTTCAATTTCAAACAGGGGAAATGAAATTAGGAATGATCAAACACTGAATTTTTATTCCATTTTTTCCCCCATCTCTTCTTTTGCAGTATTTGTGCAAACTTTTTTGCACTAAATTTTAACTGGTAAAAGCAATATTTCTTTCGGTCTCATGATTACATTCAATTACAATAATAAAGTATGCTTTTTATTTGGTACTCAATTTTATTGTAAAATGTAAGTATGGAGTGCTAAATCCACATCAAGATTTTGTGGCAATGTTTGAATACAAAAGCACATTATTAAAGAACTTATAATTTTACATTTAGGTTATTGAATTTGATTTTTTTTTTTTTCACTGCATGTTTTCTTTTTCCTGGATGATGGTTAATGGTTTGTTAAAGTGTGCCTGATTGTGGGTTAAATTAGTTTACAAGAAATGACTAGTAATGCATAAAAAGTTACCAGTAGTAAATTTAACTGAAATTTCAATATTTCTGTTTTGAACAATGCATTTGTGTCTTGGTTATTTGTACATGTATTTTTTTTTTCGTTTATGTTGTTTCAATTTGCTATGTGAGGTAAAGAAAGAACTTTGAAAGTTCCTAATTCTACAACATGGCAAACAGCGTATTAGACATCAAGTCATATTTATATATTGTACCGTTGGATGGTAATGTATACCTTTTTCTTTATGGTTGTAATTTGATTGTTGATGCATTTATGACTTGTGAATTTATATATTGCTAGTTGAGTAAGAATAAGACATCTAATACATTCCAATGAATAAGGCTCCTGTATATATATTATTACTGTACATAATTATAGTATGTTTGTTTTACTGTTTGTAATATACTTAGGTAAGAATGATGACAAATATTGTACATACTTATTTAAAATTCTGTTTGTGTAGAAGAGAGTAAGAAATTTTTATCTCAACTTTTTCCATAGATGATTTTCCCTCATTGTCGGTCTGTTTTTCCCCTGTTCTGACTAATAAAAGATAGATGAAGAGTTGGACGGTTTGCATAAAAAATCTACATTTGCACTATTGTATTGACCTTTAAAAGGAAATAATAAATACTGTAAAAATAAGATGAGAATTCATTTGTTTTGTGTGCCTTATTTCATAAACTTAGTTGAATATTAAATATTAATATACAGGGGAACATCGTTGTAAAGAGCACCGTTATAACAAACTCTCATTATAACAAGGTAATTTTGATGGTCCCACTTCTTTGTAATCTATTGTTTTTTAGCCCTGATATAACAAGGTTTCGATATAAAGAGGTAATTTTCTTGGTCCCAAGGAGTTGGTTATAACGAGGTTCCACTGTATAACAAACTCCTTGGGACCAAGAAAATTTCCTTGTTATATTGAAACCTTGTTATACATATATCAGGGCTAAAAAAAAAAAAAAAAAAAAAAAAATATAAAGGAGTAGTGGGAGGAAAATTAGCATGTTATAATGAGTTTGTTTTAACCCTTTCAAGACAATTGACATTTTGTGGTTTGGCTCAATAACTTTTGATTCAGAGCTATGAAAAATATACCAGATGCATTAGTAGAAAGAGCAAAAAATTCTAACACACACACTATGTCCATTTTTGTTGCATGACCATATTGCGTTTGATGCCAGGAATTTTAAAAACGAGAATAAGCTTTGAAATCCTTAAATTGACAACACGTTGAGAGGTTCAAAGTCATTGTTTTTCATCAAAATTGGCAATTTTTTCAACTTTTCTAGAAAATTCCTTATGTATATTGTTCTCAAAGACATTACACCTTATTTGCACCATGTAGCACTAAAAGAAAAATATTGTTGCCAATTTGAAGAATGAAATGTGATCAGTTTAGCCCTTAAATATTTCCTGTCCTGCAAGGGTTACTAGTATTCTTTATAACGAGGATCCACCATGGAAGTAGAAGAGTTAGAGTAGTAGATTAACATTTCAGAAATGCAGTAGAACCTCTTTATTATAACATATTTGGGTCATTCCATGGGGTTGGGGCAATTTTTGTGACATGCCAGAAGTGAGGAACTATGTCTCCTATCAACCATAACGATGTTTGCCAAAATTGAGTTCAGCGTAAAAAGCATGGCCACTTATATTGAGAAGTAGCTTCATGGCGAATCAATATGGCAGACCAAAATTATACGTAATGTTATATAAATGTGATGTCCATGTAACAGTTGTTTAAACAAAAAAAATGCAATTTAAGCAAAGCTTTGAAAGAGTACCAACTGAAACAGGAATGATTCTGGCTGGGCACTACTATACATATTCACTGCATAAAAATCTTTAACAGGTGATTTCATCTTCGATATGTGTAATAGTCATGATCTCATACCAGCGTTACAGGGACATCATCATAATTTTTGCCCCAACCTCATGGAATGACCGTTTTATAACAAAGTCTTATTTTAAAAAGGCAATTATGCCCGGCCCAGTTCTTTATTGTACATTGTACATGTATTCTATTGTTTTTCAACCCTGCTATGACAAGATATCAACATAACAAGGTACAATGTAATTATTTCCACGGTCACAAAGAAGTTTGTGTAATGAGGTTCCACGTGTGTATAGAAAAACTCCTCTGTTCTCTTATTTTTCTGCCTTGCTCTCAAATCAATAATCTGATTGAATAATTACATGTACAGGTAACTCTGCCTAAGTCGAATCTCTTGGGACCACAGAAATCTGTTCAACTTAGGCGAAATTCGACTTAGAAGAGGTAAAAAACACATGTTTTGCTCATTCTGTTCTGAAAAATTGCTTCGACTAAGGCGATTATTCGACTTATGGAAGGTCGGCTTATGCAGAGTTAACTGTACTATATAACAAAACTAAATTCACACATACGATACCACCAAAATTACAAATATGGAGTACATTTACAATGATAAAAGTTGTTTATTAAAATCTCAGAAATATTTACATGTACAACATAGAGTGTGTTATTTTCAACAGTTATTTTGACTTGAGTATGTACAGATGAATATGTTCAAACAAGAAAACAATTACGTGAGAATGACTATTATGTCTCTGACAAGGACAGAACCTTTTTCCTTTTTAAAAAAACAAATACATGTAATATAATACAAAAGAATATAAGAACTCTTTCTGAAATCTGAGTAATTTTCATGTTGATGGTAAAATATGACTAGCAGAAATTTTGATAAGAAGCCTGCAACCTCCCCACCCCCCCCCCCCCCCTTTCTCAAGAGAAATTTGCAAACATCCCCCAACACAAGAACTACAAAAATAGAAGATGAAATTGTACAATCTGACAATAAATGTCAGACAAATAAACCTTCATTTACATCTATCCTTGTGTGACATGTATGCCTAGTTAAAAACCACAAATAGCAATGTATCGGCCAAATTAACTTGATGATTAGTACATGTAGTTAGCAGTCTTTTCTCATGAACTACATCGTATCCGGACAACTACCCCCTGGACAACCCCCCCCCCCCCCCGGAAAACCACCCCCTGGACGACTACCCCCCTAGGACAACTACCCCCTAGGACAACTACCCCCCAGGACAACTACCCCCCCCCCCCAGGACAATTACCCCCCCAGGACAACTACCCCCCAGGACAATTACCCCCCGGACAACTACCCCCCGAACAACTACCCCCGGAAAAATTGTCCTGGGGGGTAGTTGTCCTGGGGGGTAGTTGTCCTGGGGGGTAATTGTCCTGGGGGGTAGTTGTCCTGGGGGGTAGATGTCCTGGGGGGTAGTCGTCCAGGGGGTGGTTTTCCGGGGGGTAGTTGTCTGGGGGGTAGTTGTCTAGGGGGTAGTTGTCCTAGAATCGAACTACATGTATATGTGTTCTTGTCTATTCAGCGCATGAGGTTATCAGCAGCTTAATGTAATTATGCTCTTCCATAATCTGTTAATGAGGGTAATAGGTATTCTTGAATACAGTACTACTGTATCCAACTAAAATGAATTTAGAAAGAAATGTTTGAATCAGAATGAGTACATTTGAATTTTACAAATCTAATTTCTTCTTGATTGAGGTCCAAGATTTTCATATAAATAGTAACTGCCAAAACTACAAGTGTTCTGAGCCTTGAGTCAGAATGCACATGTATTAGAATGTGAATGATTCCTTTCTACAAGACAGAACATTTCTGCAAAGCCATCTTTGATGTGTGAATTGAAAAAAAAACAAAAAATGTTTTAAAATGATGAAACAAAAAAACGTGTAAACAGAACACAAAAAGTTAAAAAGAAACTGTGAACTTGAAGAAATTGCAGACAGTAAATGTATACCATAAAGAAATAAAAGTGTTATCAACTTTAATAATAACACTTATAAAATTTAATCATAACTGCTATCAAATCTCTTCTACACTGTTTCTATCTCTTTGTCGGCTGATTATACATTTTCTTCATCTCACTCTGTTCCTCATTCCCTTTTTCTGCATGAAATTTGTACACATTTTTCTTCCTTAAAGTGATTTGGTAACTTTGTAGAGGCTTGATAAAATCTGAGCTGCCTGGCCTTACATGCTATCAGTGTGTGTAATATGGTGTAAAAATGAAGCCCAGGAAAAAAAAAAAAGCACTTCAAAATCATCATGTGCTTCACAAGTGACCGGAAATGCCAGACTCATTTCACCCCCCATAGACTTAGTGTTAGACTAAAGCGTATGGCCATATGCTTTTGTAAATGGGCGTATTCAGTCATAGATATCTTAATACAGTGGAAACGCTGCATAAAGAGGTATGATATAACAATATTCCTGATATAACAAGGTAATTTTCTGGTTCCCAGCTCTTTATATTCTATTGTTTTTTTAAACCTGATATAACGAGATTCCTGCTATAATAAGGTAGTTTTGATGGTCCCAAGGACCTCGTTATACTGAGTTTCCACTGTAATAGCATTATATATTTCTATGCCTGGCTATTTATTTATCCTTCTGAACATCATTAAATACAAAAACAGATATCAAAATTCAACAATTTATTAAATCAAGCCTCCACAAAGTTACCGAATCCCTTTAACATGATATAATGACAGTCTCTTTCTACACATGTACATGAGTATGCATCTCTCTCTCTCTTTCTTCTTTAGCAATTACAGTTGACTCTCTCTCTCTCTCTCTCTCTCTCTATCTCATTCTATTCTCTGAAGAAAGCAGTTAAGATTCAGCTCTTTGAGCTCCACCGAGTAGCGTATACTGTGTAAACTTTATCTACTTTGTTTATTCTGGGTGTCTGTCACGCATTGATTTCTGCGAGAGGGCGGGGCTGCCTGATGTTGGGCTGGGCTCTGTTGGTAGGTTTCAGTAAATGCTGTCCAAACTGTGCAGAGGAGAAAGAGTGAGAGAGAGAATTAGAAGGAAGAGAGAGAGAGAGAGAGAGAGAGAGATTTAGAAGGAAGAAAATGAGATAAGTGAAAAAAAAAATTTATTTACTTCAATTTCAACTTTCAAAATACTGTATAGCATATGGGAATCGTCTATGTCTAATTGTGGAATTTTACTCTACATCTACTGAATTCAAGATGAGAGCTCTTTATCACAAATTAACAAGGATCCTTGTCACCATTTTTATAAAGATAAAGAATATTATATTGAGAGCTCTAGTAAGAATTATCTACACAAAATACTTTTGGAACAGTACGACACCCGAGGCAATATGTGATATGTGCTACATGTACACAAGAACATATTACAGTGGAACCTCGTTATAAAGAACACTGTTACAACAAACTCTCATTACATAACAAGGTCATTTTTCTGGGCTTATTCTTTGTATATTCTATTGTTCTTTTAGCCCTGATATAACAAGGTTTCGATATAAAGAGGTAATTTCCTTAGTCCCAAGGAGTTTCCACTGTATAGCATATGGGAATATCTATGTCAAATTGTGGAATTGACAGCTCTAGTAAGAATTATTCACACAAAATATTTTTGGAACAGTATGACACCAGGACCCAGTTGCATAAAACTTACCATTAATGGTAACTCTGTTATCAATGGTAACTACCATGGTAAATCACTCAACAGTTAATCAAAATCAAGGCTTCCATGGGAGTTACCATTGATGGCAAAGTTACGGTTAATGGTAAGTTTTATGCAATGGGGCCCTAAGGCAGTATGTAATATGTGCTACACAAAATCATTATCATTATTATTAATCATACCTTGGGGCTGGCATGCCTGGCAGGACTGCACTTTCCCACAGGTGATCCTGAGCTGTTGATATTCTCCTTGTTAGCTGCTGTGGGGCTACAGCTGAGCCTGGCATGGGCAAACTTCTTCTTCAGTGCACGGGCAATGATGGAGGCTGGATCCGTGGCATCAGAGGATTTGGGCGCTTTCCTGATGGGTGTTCCACCGGGTGACCTTATCAAGAGAAGATTTTCACCCTTATTAAGATATCTTGTGTTAACACCATCACTAATACTCATCTATAAATCACTTGTGCCAGCGGAATCGTTACAGTAATATTTCTGTGCTGGGACAACTTTTTTCCCCCCTCATTCTCAATCTCTATATATTTATTTGAATTCTTACTATTATAACTAGGCCATTTGATTATCATTATTATTATTATTCATGATTTGGCACCACCTGTGCCTGGGAGGGGAAAAGCAAACTGAATCACTCTGATACTCGCTCTGATATAACAAGATTCCTGATATAACAAGGTCATTTTGCTGGTCCCAGGTCTTTATGTTCTTTTGTTTATTTACCCTGATATAAGGAGATTCCGGATATAGCAAGGTAATTTTCATGGTCTCAAGGTCTTTGTTATAGTGAGTTTCCACTGTACATAAATGCATACTTTAAACATGCAAATATGCTTTGGTCCTGCCTGATCATTCCACATGGGATGCTGCAATCCCAGTTCACCAAATACACCTGTTTACTAATTCCATTCATACTTCTTGAGCAAAGTTTTCTCTTGACAACTCAAAAGCTTGCCAGAGGCTGGTCCGACATGGCAACAACTAATGTATGCAAAATGGATTCCATCTATAGAGATGCCATTATGCATAGTAGGTGCACTAATAGTTGGTAACTAAGGATTCTGGAGAGAAACATACATACATTGAAATACGTAAGTAAACAGGTCTATTTAGACTAAGGTAAAACAAATTCCTGCAGAGAATCTTGATCATGCAAATTCTTTACTTCTCAAGAATTGACTTACCTTGCTACTGATTTTAACTTGACTGTCCCAAGTCCCTTGAGAACATCAGCCATGTTTGGCATCATACCATCTGACCCTTGACCCTTAGGCTTGTTCTTATTCTTATTCCGGTTCTGAGATGGAGAAAAGAAACAAAAAACAAGGACACCTCACTTTTATGTCCATAACAAAATACTTTTCTATTCATCTATTTATTTCTTCTCTCTTTTTTTCAAATTTGAAACAAACTGACGACAATTAAAATTTAATCATGCATTTGATTTACTATTTTGCTATTTCAAGAAGAAGAAGTCCATTACAACACAAAATTTATTTTTAATATGAGAAAGTCTGATAATACTTACACTGAATGCACAAGAGAGAGAGAGTAGTGGAGGATCTTATGTGGGAGATCCCTACTACATGTAGCTGAACCTATTAGGGATTTCAGCCAACAACAAGAACTGTTTCACAAAACTCTTGGCAAATACATGTAACCTGTGCCACAATTCTGTAACAAATTTTCTGACATCTAATCAAATACAGAGTATCTTGTTAATAATAACAGGATTTCTGAAACAGCCTTGATGTAATACTCCACAGTGCAAACTTACAACTGACATGGCTCACAAAAAGATCATGTATCATTCACCAACTCATGCAGCAATTAGGAATTTTATGGCATCATTGATGAGCAAACAGGGTCACAGAAGCCAAAATTTCCAATGCCGGTAGTTTCTGGCCACATCAGAAAACTCTGGGACACAAGAACGCTGAAGAAACCTTGCCTTGCACAATAAATGTCTTTCAATTGAATTTAACTGGAAAAAAAAAAATCTGAGTGGAAAATATCACTTTTTTTGTACAAACTTTATGAGTAATGTACAGAACTTTACAGAGGTTTGCACTTTGAAATGATCTTTTCTAAGAATGACACAAAAATGAAATGCTTACCTGTTTGATGAGGTCAATTGCAGAGAGTTTAGGAACCGCGACTGGAGGGGGAGGGGGTGGGGGAGGTGGGGGTGCTCCACATAGGGGTGGAGGAGGGGGAGGGGCACCAAATGATGGGGGAGGTGGTGGTGGTTGAGGGGGTGTGGCCATCACAGGTGCTATGCTCATCCGACTTACAGGAGTACTTGGAGTTTGAGATGGGTCTGGAAGAAAAACAACAAATGAAATATGATTTTTTTTTAAATTCTCTTTCATCTGCTATGAGAGTACAGTGAATGTAAAAGCTTACTGCTTAAATATAAAATGTAGCATATTAAATAAATTCATATGTCCATCAATTAGTTACTGTTGATAACACCTTAGTTTGAAGTTAAAAATGGACTCTCAGTGAAATTGGCCTAATCACCATTTTCACTTTGTCTACTGGTAAGTTCATGTATTGTATGCACTATTATTGTTTGCACTGGAGCGCCAGGAGTGTCAAGTCTGACAGATATGTGTGCTATACAAGAACCTACTATTATTATTATCATTAATAAAAAGGAAACCATGATTCAACCTTGACACCTTGATCAATAAAATCCAACCATGGACAGCTGAACAGTAACATTTTTCCCAATTCATGTCAAATTTGCCTCTGCTCAAGTTTTTAAGGAAAGGGATGGTCAACCCAAGGTTGGTTGACTGGTCTCCATTCCAATTGAATGCACTCACAAATAATGAAAAGTAACTCCTGAACACCATCAACTTAAACTTGGGCAAAGATGGATTCGACACACTTTTTAAAAATGGCCAGTGCTCAGTCATCAACAATTGCATTTTGGTGAGCAGCTTATCAAACCAAAGGAGACATATCAACTATCATACCATTACAATGCATTTCAGTGATTTCATTTGGTTTGTAAGATATTTGGGATTGAATACAGGTTTCCTCTTTATTGTGTCACACTGTATATTTAGTCTTACCACCAGTACTTTGGTTTAATGCCTCTTCAGTCTTTTACCTATATGGTCTTATACCCATTTTATGTAACAAAAAAAAATCTCCTTACGAGGGCCACAGAGATCTTTGTCACAGGACCTAAATATTAGACCACATATGATCTGCAGAGATCTAGAAGAGCTGTAACTCAATGCAAAATGGTACACGTTAACACGCTCTGGGCTCTAAACAAACAATATGCAGTAGACAAAACAATTACAGGCCCAGCTCTTCATTATACCCAAAGATATTTGACAACATGACAACTGGACCAACTGATAATTAGACAAACTAAATATTTGACCTACAGAGAGTACATGTAGGAAAATAATAATACACTGGTTATACAGTGCGTCCCAGAAAAAACGAAACCCTAAAACAAAGGGTTATTGTGACCACGCTATGTGCTCTATGACAATAATTGTCTATTTTCCAAAAACTAGAAGTATTATGCTTTTAAATGATACCTTGATGGCATCCATCTGTACATGCTTTACCGAGCAGCAGCATTTTGAAAATGACAAGTAAAAACTCAGTTGTGCCAGATTTGGGTAAAACCGTGAAAACGTTAGGATCACATGCGAACATGACACAAGGGAAATACTAGCTTTAAGAGATATGTGACATGAAATTCCTTCGTGTGATGACATGTATTCAATCAGAAATTCATAAAACATGGGTCGATACCAATTTCCATTGGAGGCAGGGGTGTACGCCCCCAAAATTTCCTAAATCAGTAAATATCCTTCAAAAGATGAAAAAGTGTCCCTCCTGTGATAGAAAAGGTGCCCCTCCTGAGGTGGGAAATTGCCATAATCGTGATATTTTTTCTGCCTTATGTGCCCTTTCAACCTTGTATTTCCTTTTGATGACAATGAAAAGTGCCACTAGCTTTACTTATATGAAAAATATCACCTTTCTGTCCGCTTTGTTCTTAAAAGAAATTGCATTTCTTCAAAATTCAAAAAATTACTTTTCATTTCGATTGCAGGTACCATTTCAATACAAAACATGCCCTTTCTTTACCCCCAACATCAACAAAACATTGACCATCCTTTATTTCCTGAGGGCATTATCCTTACCATCGTTATTGAAAGAAACACATGAAAACAGTCTTCTCGCAGGGTTTTAAAAGTCCTGTTGCATTTGGGTTATGTTCGCATGTGATCCTAACGTTTTCACGGTTTTACCCAAATCTGGCACAACTGAGCTTTTACATGTCATTTTCAAAATGCCGCTGCTCGGTAAAGAATGTAGGGATGGATGCCATCAAGGTATCATTTAAAAGCATAATACTTTTATTTTATGGAAAATGAATAATCCTTGTCATACAGCACATAGTGTGGTCACAACAACCCATTTTTTTAGAGTTTCGTTTTTTCTGGGACGCACTGTATAGAAGACAAAAAGGATATACACATGTAGATTAAATTAGATTTAGATGAACAGGATCCAAGAGAAATTTGTACTGGACCAAATGGCAACAAACAATATTCACCTGCTTGTGGTACCTGTGACTGTATGGTGACAATCATAGCGATCTGTGCCCTCAGTTTTTCCAGCTCGTCTTCCAGGGCCGATATCTTCTTCTGAGCGACCGGGTCGTCGACCTTCCCATGGGTGTCAACGACCTCTGACCAGGGTGGAGTTGAAAAGCCCTGGGGAGGTGTCTGTGGGTCCGTAGTGAATGGGAGAGGGGATTGTCTGGTTGGGGTTTGTTGTGGGGAGGGACTGGTGGGATATTTGGGAGGGGTATGGTGGAGTGGGCGCACGGTCATGGTGATTCGTCGTTTCTTCTTGTTCTTGACTGGACGATATTCAGACCTGTTTGGAGATGGGGCAGAAATTTATTAATATTTGCAACATCTCACTTTGAAAAAAAAAGAAGATGTTTACCTTTCAATAAAATTGTGCCAGATTGTGTACAGAAAATAAGCTGGCAGGAGTCTTCTCTGAATGTGAAATTTTATTGTCTTTTTTTTTAAATAAAGCCAATGCTCAAGAGTACACTTGCTTATTGCTACATATAATAATAATCTAAAAATGTATATTTATGACCCAGTTGCATTAATCTCACATACATGTATCTCAGTTCTGGAAATGATTAAAGTGACCACAAGTTTGGTACAATCATAAACTGAAAAGAAAGTGAAGAGATCAGCATCTCTGTTTCTTACCTAGACCTTATCTCTTTGTCGGGTGTTGCCATGACGATCCAGGGTAGGTCTGAGAGAGAAGGGATAAAGGTTGGCTCGCAATCTTCCTCATAGAAGGCACGCTGCTGGTGAACCCATGGCGGGGGCTCAGATCGACGTAAAATCTGAGGCAAGATGAAAAGTAAGATCAGTGGTGAGTAAAAATATAATATGAATTGTGACACTTGGGTTATGACTGATGCAAATCAGCTGCAACTCGACTCCAGTTTGATATAAATCACAATGCAGCTATTGCTATTGCTTGGAGGATTAACAAGTGATTCCAATTGACCAAAATAATTTATAAGATGAGGCTCAGGTTTTACATACGATGTCAGAATGACTTTTGGGGAGGGGAGGGGAAGGTGGTTTCTGACCATTAAGACCTCTTTTTCTTGAGCATATTTTTGCATCTCTCTTTGCAATATGGCTGACACCACTCCCTGTGGCATCTTTACAAAGTATGTACGAATAAAAACTTCTTTAAATAGAATGGTTACTCATACCTGAAAGTGTACCCTCTGTATTGGAGCTAAAGGAAGGCTTGATCCTATCGCTCTGATCAGACTCCTGCGTCGTCTCTTCACAGGTCGTTGACCATGTGACCCAGTGACCTTGGGAACAAACAGAAAAAGTTGTTGAGGAAAACAGATAAAGGCTTGGTCACACTGGACTTCGGAAAATATCCAAGATCCACTAGGAATTTTCAGATGAAATACATGCCAGGGATGCAAATTTATCTTTAACTTTGGAGACAAGAAAATTTGAGGGGGGGGGGGGTGAGATTAGGCCTATCAAATTAAAAAGGAACTCCATTACAACTTATTTTGTGCTAAACCAAAGCCAAAGTGTCACAGTTTTGAATTGCTAGATAACTTACAATAATGCATCAGGTACGATGGTGATGGAGGAATAGAAACAAATACTGCATGAATTATTTCTCTTAATAGTTCTCTGGAAAGTGCAATTTGTAGAAAATTACAGTAATCATGCCTGTACTTTTCACAAACTCAATACAAAAAGAAAGAAAAGTAAATGAAGTACATTTTCCCTGAAAGATCTTCTGAAACTTTCTACAACTAAATGATTATCACCTCTTGCAATATTTTTTTGCTAATTTTTTTCTCACCTCCTGGTCATCTGAAGTTTTCCCAAGGATGTGTAGAACCATTCTGATGACGTGTAGGACAGCTGCGTCCAACATCAGGATCAAGCGATGTACAACAGCACGAGAGTTAAAGAAATGCTTTCACAATTCACACTGCTACACTGTATTGCAGCAATTTCGTCATTACCAAAAAAATGCTGCAAAAAAATGAAAACAGCAATAACATGCACTTATCAATCATTACCTTCTTCTATTTTCTTGAATCACCAAATCTAATTTAAAAGAAATAAAACATTAGGTATTTGGGGTAGAACTTCAGATTAGTTCTCGAGTATTTACTTGATTAAGTGCAATATAGACCTAGATCTAGTACATGTATATATGTTTCAATTTCAATGAATAATAAATCTTCCATTATGAAAAATTGTAATCATAATACATGTAAGGTACAAGTGGCTGTGTTTTTAGGGGCTTACTCTTTTTTTTTCATGAAAGGTTTTCTGGGTGGTAATTTTTTAAGGAGCAAGCTGGCCTCATTAGACTTAACTTCTTAAGAGTCCCGGTTAAATAAGAGTACATGTATTAACTATTAAGACCTTTCTTGAACATGTTGAAGTCACATTTAAGGCACTCACGGGACCATCACTATATGGGGCTGTGTCAATTTTGGCCTGTCACGACCTCTAAGTTGAAGAGGTAAAATCACCAATATAATCAGCAAAATTTTGAGAAAATACTTCCATCCACATTTCAGGATGATAGAATATCTAATTTCATGCCAGATCCTTTATCATCTTGATCAAGTGAAATTTTCAGGCTGTTTTTGGTCGGTGATCTTGTTCCTCTCCTGCACACATATGGGCAAGATATCACACACTTGCCAATGCATGGAGGCAATTGCTCACGTATTGAAGGTACAGAGTGCGAGGTTATCTCTAATAACCTCGCATAAGTGTGAGTGCATTTAAGGCAAAGTCCATCCTGATTACAAGTTGGTTTTGACCACAATATATTATAGCTAACTACTTTTTTACGAGAATGCTAAATTTTCTCATACCACAATCACACACAGGACCCCACTCACAAGTTATCATTATGCGAGGTTATTAGAGATAACCTCACACTCTGTACCTTCATAGTCATACCCACTTATACATGTACAAGCTTATCTAAAGATAACCTTGTACTTAGACTAGCTCTTTTATGGGTGAATAGGCTTCAATAGCTATTGTGTGTATCAGCAGGCCCTTTTCCAGGCTAGATCATTCATACAGGAGAGGAAAATAATTATTTAAAATTTCACTTTCAATTCTGAATCCCCTAATTTGTGGCACAGTAAGACTAAGAGTGGAAGAGTCCATGAATCAGGTAATCTAGCAAATTTAAGAAAATTAAATCTTGCTTAGAGCAATTTTGTTGTCTGTTTTTGACTGCTGCAACAGTGAATGTTGGACACAGTCCCACATACATGTAACTCCAGGGAGCTCGAACGCTACGCGTTCGAGCTCCCTGGAGTTAACATACATGTAGCCATAGGCAAGGGCCCATGAGTGAGTCATACCGTGAGCAATTGCCTCCCATAGCAAGTGTGTGATATCTTGCATGTGTGCGGCAGAGGAGCAAGATCACCGACCAAAAACAGCCTGAAAATTTCACTTGATCAAGATTAATTAAAGTCTCCTATTTTACATGTTTTATAAATTATGGATCTGGCATGAAATTAGATATTATAATTCTATCATTCTAAAATGTAGAAGGAAGTATTTTCTCAAAAATTTTGCTGATGTTTTCACCTCTTCAACTTTGAGGTCGTGATAGGCCAAAATTGACACAGCTCCATGTAGTGATGGTCCCGTGAGTGACAGGACCCAAAAGTTGTGGAAGAGTCGGGTGAAGCAGCCTCACACAATAATAAGCAAATAAACTAACACGAACATCAACACACGGGACTACAACGACTCACGCAACAGCCTTTTTTACCAAACTGCTGAAGCTTATTTCTGAAGTATTTTAACCACTATAGCCAATAGAAATTGAACAATTTATCAGTAAATTCATAAATATAATCATAGTTAGTATTGATATTTGTCTACTAACCTATCTCATCGTCTAAAACAGGAAATAATTCGTCATATAGATCTAGATCTACGTCCAGCGCTCTCTTGTTTGACAGTCCTCGCTAGCTGTTTAAACGCCCGCGGCTGAGTGAACCAATAAGAATGAGTATTCCGAAACTCTGACCAATCAGAGGCAAGTATGAGCCTCGGTCCTCCATTTTTAAATACCCGCTCTATTCACATTCCTAACTATGGCGTGCCAAATATTTGATTTGGTTTGATTTTATTTGCGTGAAGCTAAATATAAGACTTGTTAATTTTATAACAAATTGTCTTGTCTCTCCTTTGGTGCCCACAATCAAAGGAGTTTATTATTATTGAACATATTAAAAATTATAACACTTAGGAAACATGAAGGAATATAGATCTACATTTAGTCAATCAACGCTGCCTGAATATGTGGTGGTTGCCCGAATATCGGAATCCTCAGGGATCAGGGGGAGGGGGGAGGGGGGCCGGGGGGGCCGCAGCCCTATTTTGCTGAAGGGGGACTCCTTTTGCCCCAAAATCAACTTTTCAATTTCTAATATTTTGCGAGAGTGCGAAGCTAGCGAGCAAATTTTTAAAAACTTTTCTTATAAAACGTACGGAAGTTACATGAAGTTACATAATTATTTGGGCCCAAAATGTGGATATTCTGGCACCTCACTTCGCTGTCCGAATATTTAGTGGTGAATGTCCGAATATCGGAACTTTGAAAATCCTCAGGGAGGGGGGGGGGGGGGGGGGGGGAGGAGGATGCAGCCTATTGCCAAAGGGGGAGGCCCAATTGTCCGAATATTAACCCAAAGACTCCCGGCAAAGACTACGGGAACCGGGTGGCTCCTGTATTAAAGGGGCAGTCTAATGAGAACTCATGGGGAAATGAAATCGTGCGGAATTTGCAAAAGGCTCGTTTACTTGTACACATAGCACGCCCGCTGTGCGAGGCCGTCGGACTAAGGTCATAAATGATCGGACGGCACGAAGTTGACCGAACTGGAGCTCGGCGAATACTTCGGGTTTAACCAGTCCCGGGCTCTTAGTCTTGTAACTGGTTGTAATCTCGTTCCCCCAAACAAGTTTAGTGTAATGCTGAAATATTTCCAAATACAAAACACGGTTAACTTCTGGTTGATTAGTCTAGCCATCGCTTCTGCACTGCCCTGCCGCGACTCGTTGTCGCCACGATTACGTAACTAATCCCAGGCTCTACCAGAGAGCTGGCTCTGTAATTACTTTTCCATATGTTTGATTACTTTCCCACCGCGCGAAATTTAAAACACAAGCCAGTCTTATCTCAGAGGTGGTCCAATATGAATCACATGTTTTAGCACGTGCGATGGAAGTCCTTGTATCGAAGTGACACGAAGCTCCGAGTATATTTTCCTCTCTCATCGGAAATCGCCCATGCAGGCCTACCAAAGTATCCCTTTAAGCCTTTGAGAGTTAAAGAATTCAGTATAGTTAACGGGTTAACTTTCCGGTGTTTTTGAGAGCGATCGATTCAAGTGCATGAGCAAAAAAAAAATTGGCCAGCCTTCCTTCTTTTTCTTTCCTTCCCTTCTCCTTTTCTTCTTTTCTTTCTGTTTTTTTTCCCCTTTTCTTTCCCAGGTTTTCTTTTTTCTTTTCTTTTTTTCTTCTCCTTTCAGGCTCTTTTCTCCTTTCCCTCTTCCCTCTCCCTTCCCCCTTCTTTTATTTTTGGCCGACAGAGGTGGCGTATTTGCCGACAGCAATTTTGAGTGGGGTGTACGTGACACGCCCCCCCCCCCCTCCACTCCCCTCTAGCGACGCCACTGACTGCCAAAAGGCATCACGCTTTATGAGAAAGTCTGTGACTACTACTGCTTCTACTATTGCTAGACAGTATACTGGTACATATGCCGGGCGATGCCGTGAAGGGGAAGGGGGGTTACATAAACCATACCACTTGCTAACTTTTAAGTCGGTCAATCAACAGCTGGAGGAAAATAAGTTCTATCGTAAGAAAAATTTTACGGTTCTTTAACAAAAATCATATTCAAATCTATGTTGAAATTTGAAGTGCAGAAGTCATGTTCAAATCCATATAGGCCTATTGTGTTCTTTTCAGTTACAGAAACTTCTTTTTTTATCACACAAAGATATATAATTAATGATAAATTGTTATCCCATTGGGCTGGGAAAAAGAAGACTGGACAAAAGGGCTACTGAGATATACTTAAAGGTTCCCTTCTATGAAATTCTAATTCTTGTTATTTTGTACATGATACTCATCTAAATTGAAAAATGACATCCGTTTGCAATGAATACGTATCTGAATATTTTTAAAATAATATTTTCCCCACGTATTCAGGCCTAAACGAGTCTGCTAAGCTCCGCCCCCTTTTAAACCCCGCATTCTCGTTCTTCGAGCATGATTGACGTGTGACGTCACAAACCGACATCGCCGGTGCTTGTTTACAATATATTGCATATATCACGCGTGCAAACTAACTTGCAGTTATATACCACCTCGAAAACCACCTCTAAATCGAAGTATGCCGCAACGCTGTGTCTTTGCAGGTTGCAGCAACATCACAAAGGAGGGTGTAAGTCTACATTTATTCCTCAAAGACCCAAATATTAGAAGAAAATGGACCTCAAAACAAGGGCGTAGGCTGGGGGGGGGGGGGTGCACTGGGTGCACGTGCACCCCCCCCCCCCCCCCCGCGGAGGCATAGGAGTTCCGCCCCTGAAAAAAAAAAAAAAAACTTTTTCCCTCCTTTCAACAGCTTCAAAAACAAGGGGGCACATGACCCGAAACATTCTGTAAAACAATTATTAGTCTTGATTTCTGCCCCAAACCTTATACTAAAAGTCAGGCCATCCATAGAGGTCGGCCAAATCCATTCTTGTCTCATGACGACAGTACCGCGAGACTTATAGTTAATTAAAACCCTTTCGCACCTATAACACCCGAAACTGACGCCCGAAACAGAGATTACTTAAACGCCCCGGAACCTGGGGGAGGGGGGGGGGGGGGGTCACTCGCGGACTGAAGTGGTACTCATGCTCGTCTAAGCACCTCAAAACTGGACCCAAAAGGAAGTAATTCTTGGTGTCAAATTCTACCTCTAAAAGGATATTGTAAAATATACCCTTAAAAGGCATAAATGGCGTAGGAAAATGTACCAACAAATGTCGAAGAACGCTTATTTCTCAAAAAACGTCGAATGTTAGACTGTACAACACCCATTTTTCTAAAAAAAGAAAGAAAAAAGAAAAAAACGTCGAATGTAAGACTGAAAAACACCCCGTTTTCTCAAAACCGTCGAATGTCATCTGATCCTTTCATTCGACTTTTTTTTTTTGACAAGCATGGGTACCCGGCATGGGTACCACTTCACTCAGTCTCTGAGTGACCCCCCCCCCCCCCCCCCCGGGCCCAGAAAGCCCGCTTGACTTCAGTATCCTTTATATACTTCACTTTAAGAATCTTTCCTAATCCTATCATCTGATTGGTTGAAAGTGCAGTCATGGTTTTTATGATTGTAACATTTCAAGCACAGAGTTGCATGGTGATATATATGCAATGATAGGTTTTTGTAAAATTAAAGGCCAAGTCCACACCAATATCAAGTTGATTTCAATAAATAGAGTCAAATTAAACAAGCATAATGCTGAAAATTTCATCAAAATCGGATGTAAAATAAGAAAGGTTTGACATTTTAAAGTTTCGCCTATTTTCACAAAACAGTTATATGCATAACACGGTGGATATGCAAATGAGATAGCTGATGGTGTCACACACTCACTATTTCTTTTGTATTTTATTATATGAATTATAGAATATTTCAATTTTTGCAGATTTGACAATAAGGAAGCTCTTCCTTGAATCACAGTATGTTACAACAATGACAATTCCACAAGTTCATTGAGGAATCAATTTTTGTTTCACATCATAATGAGGAAAAAAATGAAATATTTCACATTTCATATGATAAAATACAAAAGAAATAGTGAGTGGATGACGTCACCGGTTCCCTCATTTGCATATAACTGTTTTGTGAAATTAAGCGAAACTTTAAAATTTCGTAACTTTCTTATTTTACATCCGATTTTGATGAAATTTTCAGCATTATGCTTGTTTAATTTTACTCTACTTTTTCAAATCAACTTGATATTAGTGTGGACTTGGCCTTTAACTCTGCAGGTTGAGGTGGTTTTTAACACTTTTTTGAAACAAGCCAAGAGTTTTCATGTTGACTATACTTTTAGGGAGTTTGTTCCAGTCGTTTGTAGTTTTCGGATAGAATGAGTTCATATAATAATAATCTGTTCTTGCTGTTCTGGGTACATGCATCTTTAAGTTATGATGATCTGTTCTTCCAATTCTGTTCGCAGGTTTGCACATGTTATTACGTCCTATATCTGTGATGTCATTAACAAGCTTATAACACTAAAAAAATAAGTTGGAGGTACTTTCGTCTACTCTCTAATGTATTCATACTACATGTATTCTTGTAACAAAGTGTTGTTCTACATGTACTACTCCAGTCTTTGTTCAACATTCTTACGTATAACGTTTTTTTAAATCTTTACAATCAGTTGGCTACCGCTTTGTTTCTGTATGGATCACATGCTGTGCAACAATAATCCAAACATGAGCGTACTAAAGATTCTGTAAAGGGTTTTTAAAACTGGTTTTGGTCAGTCAACGCAGTCCCTCCGTATTATGTACCAAAAAGGTCTATTGCACTTTACATGTAATTCGGTACAATGATCATTCAAATTTTAAGTGTTATTTATCACAAGACCCAAGTATTTCTCAGTTGATGTACTTTGTAACCCTTGACCATTATTAGTATATTTAAAACTAACATTATGAACCTTCCTAGGCATCATAATCTTGGATTTAGATATGTTGTAATCAAGGAGGCAATGTGGCCTGACAGAATTCAGCATAAGCTGAGATTAAATCGACATTTAAATTAAAATAAAACCAGCCATCTTCAAGAGTAAATGTTTTTACTGGAAATAGTTTTGACTTGTTGAATGATATTTTGCTGATTGAATGATTACTGACATCAGGTAAGCAATCATTTGATTAACAAAGCAGCTTATAGGCTAGGTACCAAATCACAAGCTTTATAATTTTCTGAACAATACTTAAACACCTACATAACCTACACTGTATCGTCCAGGAAAAGCTTGCTTGTGATGTGATATCTATTCTAATTTTCTAAACTTTAGTTCCACCTCCCCAAGATGTGCACCTCCCCATGCCCAAACCAGCCTACGCCCTTGCAAAAGTGAAACTAACTCGCGTCAATTGGAAGGGGCCGAGTGACCGCAGTGTCCGTGTGTTCCGAGCACATTTGTGCGGAGGACTTCCTCGATAGTACGGGGCTAGCTGCATGCGGCGTTTGGCATCAAGAAGAGGCCGTCCCTGAAGCAAGATGCCATCCCCAAAATCAAACTTGATCTACGGTATCTATTGATCATATATCTATTGATCAACTATCACTGTACCTACACTAACTTAGTCTACCGGTACTTATTATTCATAGCAGCACAATGAAAACATGCAAGGTAACAGGAGAGCTAAGGGTTTTCTGGATATCAATGTTAGAATTTATTATAAAACGGGTTCAAGAATGTAGCCATCCTGATTGGTCAAATAACATCACGTGACCGTGCAAAAAAAAAGTGATAACGCACGGCGAGGGGACTAACGCACGGCTAATCCGGATCAAACACTAAGATTGTAAGAAAACACTAAAATTGTAGACCCGTTTTATAAAACTATTAATACATGGTTGTGAGTTCGTGCGTTAGTGCGATCCAGCAACACGCAGGTTTTTATCGTGGTGTCTAACACACTCGGCTACGCCTCGTGTGTTAGTACACCACGATAAAAACCTTTGTGTTGCCAGATCGCACTAACGCACTCCCAACCATGTATTAAAGGGATACTTTGGTAGGCCTGCATGGGCGATTTCCGATGAGAGAGGAAAATATACTCGGAGCTTCGTGTCACTTCGATACAAGGACTTCCATCGCACGTGCTAAAACATGTGATTCATATTGGACCACCTCTGAGATAAGACTGGCTTGTGTTTTAAATTTCGCGCGGTGGGAAAGTAATCAAACATATGGAAAAGTAATTACAGAGCCAGCTCTCTGGTAGAGCCTGGGATTAGTTACGTAATCGTGGCGACAACGAGTCGCGGCAGGGCAGTGCAGAAGCGATGGCTAGACTAATCAACCAGAAGTTAACCGTGTTTTGTATTTGGAAATATTTCAGCATTACACTAAACTTGTTTGGGGGAACGAGATTACAACCAGTTACAAGACTAAGAGCCCGGGACTGGTTAAACCCGAAGTATTCGCCGAGCTCCAGTTCGGTCAACTTCGTGCCGTCCGATCATTTATGACCTTAGTCCGACGGCCTCGCACAGCGGGCGTGCTATGTGTACAAGTAAACGAGCCTTTTGCAAATTCCGCACGATTTCATTTCCCCATGAGTTCTCATTAGACTGCCCCTTTAATAGTATACTAGAAACAAAACGCTACCACCCCATGCACCAGTAAAACCCTACCCAAGCCCAGGCCAGGCAGGGTCAGCAGGCGAACGACCGAACGGCACGGCGTGTACACCTGCGCACGTCGAGCTCACTGCCTCGATCAGCTATCAGCTCAGCCTCATCAGGACTGGGGCATTTTGCAAGCGCAAACAAGATTCATAATTGGTGGATATGCGTAAATTAAAATTTAATCGGCAATCTAATTATCAAAAGGAATTACTAGTTATAATTCCCAAGTCTCCCGTCGAAATCTCCGTTATTGAAATCAGGGACGTCTCTGTCATATAATATAATCAGAATCCGACATGTCTGGTTCAAACAAATACGGCCGTGCCCCTAATTCCTCTTTTATTTCTTCTGTCTGAAGAAGATGTTATCGTTCGTTGATATAGGATTAAAAAAAAACTAAAATGAAGGGCTGTAATGGCACGAAGTCGAAGCTAGGTATAGGATCTACACGAAGTCGAAGCTAGGATCTACACGAAGTTCAATAGCCTACACACACACTTTCAGCTTGCGTGGAGTCAAGCATTCTGAGTGTGACGTCACATGACGTCATCGATCGCTGGACCGATTTTCCAAAATTTTTAGGGGCGTTCCCAATTAATTTTTTATTTTCTAGTTTACAGATTAATGAATGGAATTCAGGTAAAATGGTTGACAGATCTGGATTCACAGTAGAAAAGTCTACTACTTGAAGTTCCTTTGTAATTCCATAAAAGGGAAGTGTAGAAGGATTCATTAACAAAATTACAGGAAATAATAAAACAAAGGGTAAAAATAAAAGGGTACCGGTATACGGCTTTGGAGGGGATAGCCGTTCGGAGAAAATTGTCTGATTTTTGCAATATAATGTCATACAGGTCTTTCGTCGGTTTGGAAAAAAAATTCAGGAAATTTTGGTCAAAATTGCATGTATAAGGCAAAGAGATGACAGGAAAATGCCTCTCCAATTGAGAGAAATTTATAGTCGTCGTCGTCGTGGTCGTCGTAGCTGACCGGAGATATCGATATTCCGTCTCGTGATATGAATATTTTTTTATAGTCATTTGAAATAGATTAAAACACCTTGCGAGTTTAACTTTTTGATCAACCGGCCCTCGACCGTGACGTCAGAATAGCGAGCGGATCAAAAAGAAAAAAACTCAAACGCCCCATTGCCAGACTACCCCTGAAAATATGGTCCCGAGGATGGGAAGAAGGAGATGGAAAAAAGATTTCGAAGTAGAAGAAGGGGAAAGAGGAATGAAATAAAAAGAACAACGAAGATGTTGAAAGGACATTGTCGCTGGAAAAGAAGTCAGAACTTGGAATTAGGAGAAGATGAAAAGAAGTTGTCTGGGGAGAGAGAAGAAAATGGTGTCGGTAAGAGGAGAGGCCGGGAAAGAAGAATAATTAAGAGAAGGAGAAGTAAGTGGAAAGTGATGAGGAAGAATAAGTTGAAAAGAAAGAAGTGCCGACGGCTTAGGAAGATCGAGGAAAGGAAAATTCAGAAGAGACGTAAAAAGTTCGGAAAGGGGGAACTTCCCACTAATGATGAGCCTTAAAAAAAAAATCACACGACCTATTTTGCCATTAGCGGCAACTGAACATAATTATACATCCGGACTTCAGAATTCCTAATTTTGAATCAGAGTCCAACTTAATGGAACTACATTCGTATATTCATTGAACCTTATAGTCAAAGTGAAACAGTGAAATTGAGATAATAACAAAGTTTAAAAGGGAAAATTAAGTTTAAGTGCTTTGTATCTGTATCAAGAAAAGGCGCTATAGAAATGTTCCATATTATTATATTATGATAAATAACTATAAAGTTCATTAAAATTCAAATTAGATTAATACAGTGTAAAGATTAGTCTTGCACACGTATTTGCTACTAATTTGGTGACAAATCGCTTATTCAGTAGCTTTATGCAATGATGAAGAATTTCTTGCTTTTCTAAAAAGTAGCCAAACACTGAAGCCTGTATTTATCCTACTGGCGTCGATGCTTTATGAATAACCCACATTTCTAGGGGTCCGCTCGCTATTCATAAGAACCACTATTCATAGAAAATCGCTATTCATTTAACACGCGTTATGAATAGCGGTCCTTATGAGTAGTTATGAATAGTGGTCCTTACGAATGGATGTCCTTATGAATAGTGAGGAAATTTGTCTATGATTTCACTCGCTATTCAGAAGGACCGCTATTCATTTAGTCACACGTTATGGATAGCGGTCCTTATGAATAAGTGGTCCTTATGAATAGCAGTCCTTATGACTAGCGAGGTAACCCCAATTCTAGTAGACATGGCCTTGTTGAGACAGTTCCTATAAGAGATCAGTTCACAAAATAATGTACTCAAATATTAATGCTTCTACCTTAGACCCGTGAAACGAACTATTGCATTCTTAAATAACTGTAGGCTTATTTTGAGAGTCAGAACGCAGGTTGTATACTGTAGTTGTTGCTATGTCGGACAAACCTCTGTTAAAACGATGAAGTAGCCATGGTAGCCGGAGCACATGCCCCTAACAAATATTCAGTCTTTCAGGTGCCCCTCCCCCATGAAAAAAAAAATGAAAAGGACAGAAATATGTTGATGATCAAATGCTTGGTAACACATGGTAACACAGCTAGCTCTGTGCACGAGAATTTCAAGTTTGAATGTTCCTTTTTTCAATAATAATTTCTCTTTTGGTTTCTGTATGAATTTCGGCCACCCCCACCCTGTGTTTCTGTTCTTTTTACTATCCTCCCTCCATCTAGGCCTCGATTGGTAAATATTCTTTGCCTTTTCTCTATCATCTTCCTCCCCTCAACCCCCTTCTCTCTCTCTCTCTCTCTGTGCATCTTCTTAGTCTATCTCTCCTCTTACCCCATCTTTTCATGCACCTCCCCCTCTCTCAATCACTCCATTTCACCTTATTCTCTTTCTTTCTTTGCTTTCAGTTGATCCTTTCAGCATTTCAAAAAAATTTTAGTGCTCCATGTATATCATACATGATAGGTTGTAATCTGTGTTTACTCCAGGATCAGAATTTGTTAGCAGTTTCTCTCAAAATACAAATTTATCACCAAAACTCAATCATACATTATTTTACTTCTTTTGAATATGGTCAATGCACACATCAAAGTCATACAACACAAGAAACAAATTGTGAATTTTCATTTTTAATTTATTTTGGTAAATCATGTTGATCTACAGTTTAGCAATTCAAACAATAAAGATATTACACTATGAGTTACAACTTTTGTTTGTCTATTAGAAATAATAACCCACTTTTCCCATAATATATCAAATAAATGCACCTAATCAAAGTGTAATCTACATAACACATGTACATACATGTATACAAAGTGGATGAAGTTCATCCTGGTGTCAAGTTGGCTTAAATAAAAGCAGAAAAATTAGAAAAACAAATTTGGTGGAAAATCCCATAAAGATTAAACGAAGTTACTAAGTTTTGAGGTTGTAATCGATCAAACACACTGGCATCTCTGTGAGTTTCCTAGAGTAGCTCTCCATTTCTTTTGTACTAATTCTTTACATTTCCATTTCTCTCCAAAGAATTAGAAATTATACAGCCTTGGAAAAATTATTAGTCTAAGCTCCTCTTATAGCAATAAATAATATTATGATACTAAAAATGATTTTCCTTTGTAATTACTTGAATGAATACCATATTACAGCGATGATTGTACCTTGCCATTATGGTATTTTAGTTCCTTCTTACCATATAAACAGCATTACCACTAACCATTCTTGGTCTAATAATTTGTTCCATGGCTGTATAATCACACCTGTGCCATATCCATAGAAAAGAATTTATTCTTCATCACCACCAAGAAGAGAAATATTTTTGATAATTCTTCAGTACAAAACAAATGGGAAACACAAAACTTATAGAGTTGCCTTGCGTGTTTGATCAATTACAAGTTTGAAATTCAAAACTTAGTTACCCATTATCATATTTTCCTCAATATTTCAATGTTTACTATCTCCGATTTTTCCCCTGGTTTTAATAAAACTACTTTGTTTGTAGGGTAGACTTTCCCCTTGATAAAAAAAAATTGCTTATGGAAGACTTCTCACCTTGCTTATTATAACAGGTAACCTTTAAACAGAATGATAAATCATGCGAGTTAAATTAATATAAACATGTGTATTCCTCAGAATACATCTATATATATAGCACACTGAGATGTATTATATTGCTAATAAAACATCAACTGATCAGAACAGAATACACGATACCAATTTTTTTTTTTACTGTCCAAACGATTCTCCACCAACTATATACAAAGCATGAATCATAACTTCATCATTAATAAGACATGAGTATATAATATAAGTAACACATTGATAGTATCATGTTTTTAAAGATGGATTAAAAAATATACTACAGCTTTGAAGCAAGATTCTAAAGACAAGCTTGAGAATTTTCTACAAGGAACACAATTCCTTTCCATCGTAATGCCATTTTACAAACTCTTGCAGAGTCATAACAGAAGATGATAGTGAATTATCAAGATATACATAAATCTCTCAATGGTTAAAAAAAGTTTAATGCAAGTTTCATACTAGATGGTTAATATACCCAAGGAAAGTCTGGAAAATCAGAAAATATCAGTGGCCTTTTAACAGATCATGCCTAAGAACTTCACACAGAATTTCATTTCTGCTTCATGGAAATTCATCTTCTAAAAAGCAAATAAAATTATGTTGAGATAGTCAAACTGCCTTGATCAGTTTAGACACACACAAACAAGAAATATGTCAGAAGTAAAATAGGAATTAGAAAAACCATTTCTGAAAAAGAAAGTAAAATTGTCACATCGGCCAAATTACCATTTTGCAATATTTTCATTTGGTGCAAACAATCTAATTCATTTCATAAATCAGTGGAGACTTTTATGAAACACCATTCAAAATAAAAGGATTATAACCTTGCTAAGATGCATAGGACTAGTTTGCATACCATAATCTAAAATACATAAATAGGACTGTTGCTTTTTTTGCCTTAAAAATCAATTGTGAACTTACATTCACGGATAAAGTAAAATTCAATGGTGCCTTAGATCTATTTCTAAAAATTGTAAAAAAGTAAATGATTCATTAAAATATAGCAAAATGAAATGAGAATATATATATATATATATATATATATAAAACAAAAAACTGCAAGGCACAAGAATTTTTGAATACTGGTGTATGTCAAATAAGAAAGAATCCTTTAAAATATTTCATATTCTCATTTTCCCCTACCATCCTCTTGAAAATGGTTTAAGTCTCATCTTCCCTTTGGAATATTAAAAGAAGAGGGCATACATAAACAATGCAATTATAGATGCAATTATGTACTTTTGCACCACGTACATGTACCTTGTAACCTATTCATAGGTGCATGATTAATATTGCCCCAGCTTAGCTTTGCTGCCCCCGATGAGACTCCGAGACATTCAAGGAATTTCTTCCCGCTGGTATCCATTTACCTCATTTACTCAGATTGAGTGTAAAAGATGCAGAATGTAATTTCCAATTTTTTAGGGGTTTACTTGAACTTGTAAAGAAGAATTTGAAAATTAAAGAATGATTTTCAAATGCATGTCATCATATTAATCAAAGTCATGGATTTTGTGATAATAATTTCACATAACAGTACTCTTTAATATCTTTTAAAAAAATAAACAAAATGACTTTCAACTTAAAATGGCATTATTTCAAATATCAGTCAAGTTGGACAATAGGGTTATACCAACAATGGTTAACCTTTTAAAAAAAAGCTTATAAACTTCATTTTGAAGCAAGCTTTTTAGACAATAGTGAATCTAAGGCATTAAACATGGCTATAACATTACATTTTCTACAATCTTATCAGGAGGGCTTTCAGTACAGCCCTCAGATATTTCAAGGCATGTTCAAAGAATTTGATTGCTTCATAAGAAGAATTCAAATTGAAATAAAAGTTGTGCATTGCTGATCTCGGAGGCAATAGCACTTAAAATGATGACTTCTTGGGTTTCTGTCCAATAAACATGATTTTGTTATGTACAACAAATACACGTCCTTGTAATGAAAGAGTCGTAAGTTACATAATTAGCAGGCACAGAAATAACATCTATCGCACAAATTTCGTCATCATCATCAGGTATATACTGATGACATAACCTGCATACACGCAGATACTATTGCGATAACGACTGACCCAGTTATGAACGCTATCCTGTTAAATACATCCATGTAGGATATTTGCTGAACAAATACATGTATATAGCACGAATATGCTTTAAAACAGCATCATTATCAAATCACCATCATCACCATCACCATCATCATCATCAACATCTCATCATCTCATTATCATCATTATCACCCTCATTCATTCAGTTCGGTATATGCAAAATAGCAGTCAACATTATTGACTATATCACTGGCATCATCATAATCATCACCTGCACAAAAGTCAAAGTTTTACAAGAGTCTTTCTCGTAGACGACATTTCATACATGTACATATGGATTACATATTCAGAATGCTCAAGAATATATCTGTGAAGATATTCACAGCATAGGCTTGCAAAAGTCAATGTTGTCCATGAACCTCACAGAATTGTTCATAAACATTTGAAAAATACTCACTTGCAACTTATAGTACAACTTATACATTTCATTCAATTGCGAGCAGTTGCATAAATAAAGACACAGCTGAAAGCTATGCACTGTAAGGCACTGTACATCCATCAAAGACTTTATCTTCAAGAGACATCAAGTTGGTTTGGATGATGATGGTTTGTCGCCCTCTGTGTTGGGACTGGGTGATGTTTGGGTCTCGGGATCTGGAGACTTGGATGCTTCTTTTGCTTCTTGTGATTCTAGGGTGGGAAATAACATAGAATATGAAGACAGATATATCTAGGGAATAGGTATAATGAGAATATAAAAATTTCAATATCTGTTTCACTATCTGTTTCACTCCTTTGTATGCTTTTGTCTCTGATGCTGGACTAGACTTCCCTTTTTAACCCTTCAATATGATGCTACAAGCTCTAGCGTCGTACTCGCACTGGCTTTACAAGTCTTTTCCACTCGGTTCTATTCTCCCAGATCGTTGGGAGTTCCTGCCTTGCTAGACAAGAATCTTTCCGTACTGATCTATGTAAGTCATGTAAGTCACCTCTGTTTCGTTTGCCCCTAAAAGGGTCCCATAGGAGCAATTGTGAAATTATATTCTCTCAGTCTGCCTGTAACTGGTATAAGATCCTTATTATAACTGTGCATTTGTCATATGGTCCCTTCTTCAATATGACATGCTTTTATAAATGCACATCCCCAAATGTCTTTGTTATATAAACTGTAATGATAAAGAATACTTTGATTACAGATGCAGCTGAAAAAGGAACATGATTTTCTTACCAGGTGTATGATTGGCTGCTTGATCATCAGAGGGCTCTACTGGAGATGAAACAGGCTCAGTAATTGGTTCTTTAGGTTCTTCCTCTATGATGCTGGATGAGACGGACTCTGTGATTGGTTCTTTAGCCTCTTCCTCTATGACACTAGATGAAAGGGGCTCTGTGATTGGATCCTTTGGACTAACATCCATACCAGTAAGGTCAAAGGGGTCAGGGACTGGCGAAACAACTATACAATAGAACAAGCAAACAATGATGAGTGTACATGTACATATTCATTTAGAAATAGTTATGAGCATAAATATCTGCACTATTAAGAAATATTATATACCTCATACATAGATTCTTATTCACTGATTGGTCAAAACCATATCACATAACCCCTCAGCGACTTTTGCACGTGTACACGTACGTACACAAAATTTGGTTTTTCACGAGTTGCTAGCTATAGGCTACGACTACATTAATATAAGAATTCAACATGAATCAATGAATCAATGAAAAGGATGAGGTATATAAAACAAATATGGACTGCTCTGTAATCGGATGGTGGTGGAAATTATCACTCCCTCGGTGGTGTTCATACCGGCCCTTCTATCACCCCCCTCGGGTGATAGAAGGGCCGGTATGAACACCACCTTGGGAGTGATAATTTCTACCATCATCCTCATGAGCAGTCAATATTTGTAAATTGACTAACAGCTCAGACTGTACAAAATGTGTGCTTATTTTCAGTGCTTACTTCCTCAGTCAACTCATTAAAATTTTATACCCTTTGGTGCTTTACTTTACTTATAACCCAAGGAAAATGGACACAGTGTGCAGAAATGTTTCTACTCAAGCATCTGGTATATTTTTAATGGCTTTGAATTAAGAGTTATTGAAATGAAGCACAAAATGTTAGCAATTGTCATGTAAGGGTAGGTGAGACATGTACCTTCATTAAAGAGCACCTCATGTGCCTTGAAGTAGTACCCGTCTTCACTCTTTGGTTTGTTGATGGAGCAGAGCTGGAAACCGCTGACCGGTTGGTTCCCAAACAGGGTTGCGCTGTGGGCACGGTACAGCTCTGACTTGATGCGACGCACGCCCTTCTTGCGCAGGCTGGGGGCACGCGAGAGCTTCATGACGGTGAGATGGGGTTTGAACCCTCGCTCCCCAGTGGAGTGGATGCCGTAACGTCGGTAGCAGTTCTCAACAGTTTCTGGAAAGCAAAAAAAAAATTGGAAAACCGATTTGACTACCTTCATACCACAAGCTCAAATCACCTTTTTTTTCCCTTCTACAAAAACAGCAAAGAAGGCATTCAAAGCATTGTACATCACAGATGGTACACAACACTATCAACTCAATTTCTACTCAAATAGAGTGATTGAACGCTGGAGGACTAAACTCTTGAGAACTACATGTAATCTACTGGTACAAAAAGCAAAGTTCTTTCCCATGAAATCTCTCCTAGGAAGCTTCCTAACGCTATTACTCGGACCTTGAATATTAATAAGTTTGAATTAAGATGACCAAGATATTTCTTTCTAATTCATCATATCTATGCCGTGGCCCAGAGATGGCCTAGTGGTATAGTCATTGCCTAGATAGCAAAGACACGTGACAGGTTCAAATCCCTCCTACCCAGAAGATATTATTCTGACTTGTTTTTTATTCATGCATGTATGAAGGTCACGCAGGTGACTTCAAACACCTGGAGTTACAGCAAAGATCTTTCTTAAAGGGCAATCCAACCTTCGTAATAAGATGATTTGTGTGAAAGCAGAAAAATAAGAAAAACAGGATGGTGATAGTTTGAAAGAAATCGGACAAGGACTACGAAAGTTATGGATGTTTGAAAAATGAGATCACTACATCTATGCGAATCTTAAATTGGCAATTTGGTGAGTCAATTGTGACATTTTTGTAGACAACTCTCCCATTTGTCGTACACAAAAATATCATTAATTTGCGGTTTTCTTCGAGGCACTTTTACCCTCGGGGCTGTACTCAAAATATATTGGAGATAGCATATTATTATAGGTCCTCATGAACGAAAAGATTATACTGAGTAATGCATTTTGAAAAAAGGTGACATTTTAGTCATTTTGTGTGTTAGAGCGAATGGGGGAGTTGTCCACAGCTACATGTACATCACAGTGACATTACCTATTCGGCCAATTTAAAATTCCCTTAAGCATAGTGATTACAACTTTCAAAACTTCATAACTTTCTTATTGCTTGTCCGATTTCGTTCATACTTTCACCAATCTGCTTCTCTGGTTTTTCCTCCTTCTTTCAAAGCAACTTGCTATTAAGGTTGGATTTCCCTTTAAGGTATAAAAATTACCAAACATAAAATCTTATCTGCCACTAGTGACATACCTGCTACATTGTAGAGAGTGTCGAGGATACCATCGATGTCTTTGATCTTAGCAAACATGACCTGGTTGTTGAAATGTCCTAACCCGTGGAACCATATATTGAGTTTCTTGCGGGTGATCTCAGGACCTAGTAACCGATGGCATTCCATCAAGGCTAGCTTAGCTCTGAATTAGGGAGAAAAAAAAAGAAAACAAAATAGGTTTAAGTACCTACATGTACATGCATATTTCAAGGATACATGTACAGCCTGACAATAACATAATTATACCACTGGCTACATGCAAGTATGTATGTTAGCCTGTCTGAACATGAGGTTGTCATTCCTTAAATGACTGTTAACTGATTGAACTGGGTTTAAAAGTCTCAAGACAAAATTATACATAAATGTGCCCCATTCCATCCTTTCCAGGAAAACTGATGACTATTTTGGCAAAGGGAATAAAAGATCATCTAAATATGGCACTCCTGCAAGCTAGTCTGACTCCTGGATGAGGAAGAAAGACTTAAAGTGAGAGAACAGGGGAACTTGGTAGACAGAATAGGGGAAATGAAGAGTGGGCTAAGGGATAGGGATGTGGGGCGAATAGAAAATGGGAAGGTAGGCTGGAAAAAATTGTTTTTTCTTTGTAATTCTCTTCACATTTCAATCTGTTTCTTTGAAACTTTATTTGCCTTTCATTTTACAACATATTAATATGTACATGTATGTACATGTACATATAATAATTTTTTTAATGCCAGTAACATTGTTACCTACATGTAATTCCTTTAAAATTCTCTGTATCATACTGCATATTTTCCTCTGTACATACCCCATCACAGGCAAACTGATGACTTTTTTGAGAGGGGAAGGAAGACCTTCTAAACATGTCAGTCCTGGGCCCCGTTTCATAAAACTTGTTGTCAATAACAAGTTACAATAACTGTTATAAGCTACTGAAATCGTTGCATCTGATTTGGGGGGGGGGGGGGGTGGGGAAACAAGGAGAAATGGGAAAACAAAATAGGGGAAATGAAGGGGGCTACAATGTACAGGACGGGGGTGCAGGGAAATAAACAGAAAAATGGGAGGTATAGACAGCCAATGACATGAGAAGAAAGAAAGATAGAAAAACAGGTGCCTCTGAACAACATTAGGCAATCTGTAAAAATTCAATATGATTCTGGGTTACAGATGAAGCATGGCAGCTGCTTTTCAGCTCGTCATTTCATTTCTTTTGGGGGGTTACTTTTGAACACACATTCCGCTTGTTATTACTGCAACTTATATGATTTGCTGCAAGCACTATTTTCATATGAAATGTTTTATAATTAGCAATTTGAATGGTATATTTTACGACAGTGGTGAATGACGTTATATACCGTATCTGTCCAATTTCTGGGTGGGGGAGGGGAGGGGGGGGGGGGGGAGGGCACTGATGTACCACTTGAGAAGTAAAAGAAATGACTATACATGTAAGCTGATAAGTGTTACAGGTTTATGAGTGAGGGACAACCATTCCCCCCTCACATAACTGATGCCAGTAAAGAACATCAAAGATCATTACAGTAAGATGGTGCATTGTTGCAGAAACCACATGACATCCCTTTGACATATGCCCTGGTGAAAATTACTCTGGGCTTTATTTCGTCAAAGATACAGAGTTAGCATTAGGGTTCCAATTGGGTTTTAGGTTAGATTTAGGGTTAGGGTCAGGGTTAGATATAGTGCTTGGTCAATGGTTGAAGATTTGAATATGGTTAGTGTAGGATACTGACATGGAGCATGTGCCATACAACCATTTCATTTAACTTTAATATCAGTAGGTTCCCCTGAACTACAAGAACTTGCTCTCTTAATATTCAGCTATGATTAGGCCATCTCTGCGGTCTCACCTCCCATTGGTCTATGGATGTTTATATCCCATTACAGCAAGTGTCCTAGGACCACCAAGATGTGCTTGTTTTTAGTCCCATTGGTTCTAAATACATGTACCTTCCATTACAATAAGTGTTGGTACTACAATTAATATTAAGATAAGATTAACATGTAGCTTTCATCTAACAAGTGGGATGTTGGAGCAATGAGATGTAGGGCCCAATGGGACATAAGACCAAAGGGACGTAGGCCCAATGGCCTGTAGGACCAACTGGCCAAATGAGACATGGGTTTTCAAGCTAATGGAATGTAGGACTAACAGGCCTGGGGAACAATGGATCAAAGGACCAATGGGCCATAGGACCAATGGAGAGTAGGACCAATGGAGAGTAGGACCAATGGAGAGTAGGACCAACTGGTGATAGGATGACACCAGTGGGCTGTATAACCGTTGTATAACCTTTAGGCCCGAATTCACAAAGGAGGTTTAAACCATGGCTAAGGTTTAAACCTCCGTAAGTATAATCAAATAAGCGTAAATAAGCGCACAATATCCATGCGCACGCTCAAAGAAAATATATGATTGGATCGGATTCAGTGCGCACGTACGCTTAAAAAACCCAGAAGGGGATTTAACCCATGGTTTAAACCAAACCTCCTTTGTGAATTCGGGCCTTAGAGAACCAGCAAAATAAACAACCATTCTATCTTACCTCTCTACATCTTCATCAGTGGCTAGATGCATGACCATGATAGTAAGATGAAGCGTTGGTATAGGAACCATAGCATCCTTCAATTTCTCATCTCCAGCCATCACTGTCTGTTGGACATTGTGGAGGGCTTGGTGAATCTAGTTGTGACATGGGAGAAGAAATTGAATCTAGTCACAAAAATAATGTTCTTTACTTTGATTTTGTTTTTCTTCAATTTTTTTGTTTTGTTTTGTTTTGTTTGTTTTTTTGCTTATTTTTTGCAATTGAATGGGCACAGAGAAAAGGAGTATAACTGTGTTTTTGAACCTTGGTCTTGTGAGCAGCTCACCGTGGTAACCATTACACAAATGCGTATCTAATGGAAACTATGCTCATTTATTGGGTCCTTGTATTGCACATATATACATGTAAAAAGAGCTGTTGGCCAGGCCTTTTCTCTATTGCCCAGAAACTGAGACTTTATAGTGATCAATACCAATTTTTTACCCCGGAGTTTTGATTCTGATATGCAGTATCTAATACAAAATCTGACCTGACCATATGAACAAGTTGAACAAAAATTTGAGAGTACATTTAGATTCTCTAGCCTCTTTGATAAAACTGAAGATTGAAAAAAGAAACTAATATAAGTAATAAGTACTAAACTAACATCACTAACAGACTGTGCTAATTATATTTCCATGTTGTGAATTTCAGTCTCATACTTGGCTCATATTCAACCAGACTATCCGAGTGGGAACGATTTATCATAGGGGCATTTATTTGTCATGCTATTTTCAAAAGCACTTTACGAGACACAGCAGCTTATTAGATAAGGATCCACCAGTGAGCCTAACATTCGCTTGACCCTAAAGTGTGGAAAGTTTCACTATGCTAAACACGTATGCACTTTCCATCTCCATTTCCTGTAATTTGATGCAATCATGTAAATCGTGATTTATAAACGTGGGATACATGCATCGGAAAGCGAAAGGGTTCGCCGTCGGACGCTATTAGCCCATTAGCCTAATGCAAACAAATTACTGTCTTGAGTAGTAAGCACGCAGTTCATCTCCCTCAACGTAACCCTAAATCCCCCGTGTCATTTGATCTAGATCATCTAGGCTTAGTCACATCCAAATATAACACACCCCCATGCCAGTTTCCGTAGCAGTTACACAGCTCTGTCTGTACATGTAGGCCTACATATAGGTTGGGCCACCTTTCAGTAATAGTCTTTATTCGCACTTTTTTGTTTTTATTTTCAATTCAGTGTCAGTTAAGTTTGATCCTGTAAGAATTTTACTTCTCGTTATAACCAGTACTCAAGACCAACTTGAGCTGCCTCATTTGTACATATAATTGTACAACATTACGGCACATGCTTCAGCGACAATAACTCTGTGTCAATTTCATACACTAACCCCATCATAAACATCAACCCTTGACCAAGCACTATAATCCTAACCCTAACCCTAAACCTAACTTAAAAACCACATTCAAAACCTTACCCTAAATCTTTGATGAAATAAAGCCAAAGGTAACAGTCGACGGAGCATATGGTGAAGCACCATAACTACTGGTCTACATTGTATCATTGGTATAATACATGTAGCTAACGAGTCTGCCACTTTCAAAAACAATTACATCATATTGTAGGAGTAGGGAAAGAGAAGAACACTCTGGATGGACAGTCTGCAGAAATGGTTAGAGGAGGAAAAGACCACTAAGGAGTGGTGCTGATAGAGGAGGCTAGAAAAAGAGGGTTGTGAAAAAACATGATCACCAAAGTCAATAGATATGGCACCTAAAGAGAAAGAGAGAAAGAGAGAGAGAGAGAGAGAGAGAGGGAGATCCAATCCACAAGTGCCTCATAATGTGTGTACATCACATTTCCCACAAAAGCAAACAAACCGTGGTTGCCAATTGAGGGAATATGTACAGATTCTCCAATAATTGAAGGGTCGCTTGCCAGAAAGAGTAGCTTCATCACTCTGCGGTTGAGGGCCCAATGGCTTTGTCTCCTATTATCAGGAAATACCAGATTAGCGCTTCGAGATACGTTTCAAACCTATTGCTGCATGTTTGGGTAAAGGGGGCTCTGTTTGACCTGGCTCTGGTTAAATGGGAGCATTAATCCACCTGCTACTGGCTTGGCTTGCAAACAATCTGACAGGTCTTTGTTATACATAGGAGGATTATAGCCTTACGAAATCTAGGATTCTGATCAAATTCTTTATATCCTTCTTGCCAACCACCCCCCCCCCCCAAAAAAAAAAAAATAAAAAATAAAAAATAAGATGAATAAGATAAATCATTTAGCAATTCCTACGAGGGCGCTATCAAGATCATTAACAAATAATTTGTCCATAAGTAAACATATGTGCAATGCCTTTCGTAGGGATCTCAGTACTTCTGAGGACAAAAGGTGTATGCAAACAAAGTATTTCCATAAATTTTCCCCCACATTATCACCTCTATTCCACCTTCATCCAATTTAGTCAGGTTAAAGTAATTCTTAAACAAGGGCATTTATAAATGACTTTGTTATCTATTTTCGCAAGTGAGATATATTTTTTTCAATGCCAGTGAATGACATATTTTCCAAAATTAATTCATGTGTCGTTTTATATATTGAGGTCGACATGTTTATCTCAAGAATGAAAAGGATCCTACTGTACATGTACACGTACTTCCTACATGTATGTACATGGTCTTTAACGTTTGCAGAAAGAAATGTCATCCTGAATTTTAATTGGGAATTCCTTATGCTTCCTGCTACTTGAACACATGGAATGAATATCCAAGAGACAAACTAATTGAGATTTCATGATCAGAAAACCTAAACTGAGTTCATGCCCTTGTCTCTAGCACTAGAAATAGAGATGTTTATATGGATAAATAAACATGTTTGGCAGTTCAGTTCCGCACATGTTATAGGCTAAATTAAAAACAGCTAAATTTAGTCATAATGATATCAATGTCACTCGGGTCATGTGTTTGAATTGAAAATGATATGAAATGTGAGGTGTCAATTATAGCTTGAGGCAAAACATCCACTTCCTTTTTCAGAAAGAGGGAGTTAATTTCCTCGTTTAGACTTTGTCTCATTAAATCAAGTTAAATAAATCAAAGGGTAGGCACTTTGACTTTCTAGAATCAGATATTTTGTGAAACACCTGTTCTGAAATTGAGGCGTTTTCAAAAGACACCTTGGAAAATTCATCTACTGCCCTTGTGAACATTGTGAAACATTTTTGCAAAATGTATGTACTATTAATTTGGTTTCACTTGAGAAGAATTATTTTTTCTTTTTCCAAAGTTATAACATATGATTTAAAAATTTGGGCATATGACACTAAAAAGGTTAATATCTTCGTACAATGTACATGTATGTGAATATATGATTATTGAACATTTACAATAAAAATGCATTATCGTCTTGGTTATTATTATCATGATGATTACTATCAGTATCATCGTCATTGTCATCATCAGCACTATTCTTATTATCGTTATCATTATTATTATTTACAGACTCATGGTCTCTGAAGTAAACAATGCTCCTTTCTTACCTCTGGACTGCACACCTGGATGGCAACAAAGTAGTTTGGGGCGACTCTCTTTTGCTTCTTGTCATCCCCATCATCTAGCCCTCCGCTGATCACTGACCCATCACCAGACTTGTCTGAGGTTCGGCGTTTCCTCTTCTTTGCCTTGAGAGAGAGCTTCCTGGTTGCCTCCTTCAGAAGACTATCTCTTCCTGAAGTCATAGTTCAAGAGAGAAGAGATGTACTGAATAACATCACAAAGAGATATTGTTGAAAAACATTCATTCATTCTCTCTCATAATTACACACTACATATCTTTAAAAATAAATATCACATTTTTACCATATGTGGTAAACTTTTAATTTGGTTGGGGGGGGGGGGGGACAAGAGGTGCTCTTTTCACAACTGTGATGCTTCGGACTTGGCAGCAAGATTTTTAAAAAGCTATAAATGGACTCAATTGCCTAAGGCAAGAAAAACATGGTAACAGGCTAAAACATTTTTTGGCTATGATGCAAAATAAGTCCACAGTGATTTGGAAAGCAAAATAACCAAGAAACAAAAAGGGGGCAATTTTCTCTTTTAAAGTACTTACAGAAATAAAATAATAATGGAATAATTTTCTTATAATTTGTCACTATGTCTTTTAAAGAATTTCAACAATTGCCATCTAGATTTAAGCATAATTCAATCACTTTCATATTTCAATGGAAATGTTGAACAGTTTACATTTGTACATATAAGTAAAGACAGAGTCAAAGATAGTTCATCCACTATAGTTCCGACTTTAAAATATCAAATGTCACATGTATGTACCTTTAAAAACTGCACAACATACATGTACAACACTTCTAACAAAGTGCCACCCTTGAATGAACCTACTGGATATCAATTTCTATAACAAGCATTTTTCAAATTCAAAAGGTTAATCTACATTTCTATCAATTTTCCATGGTGAAGAAAACTAAAAGGGTAGGTCTGTAGAAGACTATATTTTGGAAGTGGTGAGCTGTTGGCTTTACTTGCTGCTTGCACCATGACTCATCTATGGAATGCTATCCAACTGTCACACACATTGAGTCTTCAAACACTGCTGAAGCACCAACAGAGATTACGAAACTAAAGCCCCCTCGACCATTCTATCCAATCCCTTTATAATACAGAGATCCCATATGGGGTCTAAAACGCCAGGAAATATTATTTTCAACAAAGTTGACATCACATAATCTGTTCAAAACAGTTCCTTTCAACAAATTATGATGGATAAGATTACTTAACACAAATTATGCAATAGCCAAGTTTGTTCAAAGGTAAAAATACCCCTGAAGATTGACTATTTTGGGAATCCTTTCTTTACCTGTGCAGCCTCTTTTTAGAGTTTGGGAAGGGGAGGGATAATGTCTAAAGCCCAATTAGCCAAGTTTGTTTAAAGTTAAAAATAGTCCTGGAGATTGACTACAATATATTTGGTTGTTGTAAGTTTTTATTTTTTTTCATCTGTTAGGGCTTTGATTAGAGACTGTAGAGGGATTACACATTGCATCAAGGTCTATTATATATATTTTTTCACTTTCCATGGCTGTTTAGCAGTCATCAAGGAGAAGTAAACTGTTATAAAAAGGATGTTGAAATATAGAATATCAGAGGCATTTGGTAATGTGTATGCCTTAAATTTTAAGTTTGACTGGTACAATGACTCATCTACCGTATGAAATGCCCCCTGTCACCCACATTGAGTCTTCAAACACCCTTGCAGCACCAAGAGAGATTACAAATGTAAAGCCCTCTCGACCATCCTATCCAATCCCTTAATACGCAGATCCAATATGGGGTCTAAAACGTCAGGAAATATACTTTTCAGGAAAGCTGACATTCCCGCAATCTGTTGCCATGGATCGGGTGTAAAAGCATGACATGCAAATGATCAATGTTCTATGCGATTTAAACTTTCATAATATCATGTTTCAAAAACTACTACAAAAATGAATTTTTGGGCAGAATTTATTCACACTACTGTGAATGAAATCAAACAGCATATTTTGTATACTTTCTAGAACGAGATCTTGACCTACGTGTATGATATATGACATATTCTGCTTACATACATGTAATTATGAAATATTTCAAGCGAAAAATTCATCTTGTTTTCATATTAGCCACATTACCTTTTCTTTGTTTTCTACATCCATTTCACAGATGCACAATAGTTGTAATAATCTACAAATTTCATCTCTACTTTGTTAATTAAAAAAAAAATTTTTTGATATCATGCTGGCTATACGACTATGGATTGATTAAGCCTGGAAGATAAGAAAAATGTAGTAAACATTAAATCAGCAAGATATATTTGGGAATGGATGTTCACAACATTAAGGTAATTTCATGGACTCACCTTCCTTATCAGCACCCAAGAGGGCTCTCCTCCGTCTGATGGTCTCGACACCAAACTCCTCATCTGTAGGGAAGAGATCAATAGCTGCTAGACCAGATTCTTGAAGATCAGAGTAAGACCCTGGTAACTCTGGCAATGGACCAGATGATGACCCTTCCCCATCCCTCTCCTCTTTCTGCTCCACTCTATCTTCTTTCCTTACTGAGCAGTCCATACTATCATGCTCAAGATGCACCTTACTTTCATCATCAATTTCCATTTCATCATCTTCTGATAAAATTAGTTCTGTCCTAACTGCCAATTCTTTGGAAGATGGACTTTCTGTCCCCTCAAAACTTTTCCTTTCCTCATCGACCCTTAATGCACTGTCCATAAGTTCCTCCCTTGCAGACTTGCTTGCTTGTCTTACTACTTTGCCACTAATTCCATCTTTACCTCTCTTATGGGAAGTACTTGAGGATTTGCCAACTTTCAAAAGAGGGTGCCTATGTTCCTTTTTGGAACTCTCTCTGGTTTTGGCCCTTCTTATCTGACTTGGACCAACATTTCCAACCTGTGCATGTAAAGCTACACTTCTTGGTACCATTTTCCCAAATGCTGACTTTCTTTTCAAAGTATCTTTAACAGGAGAATAGTCCATAGACCCTGGTACTTTTCCAGAAGTCTTTGCTTCTGAGACAGTCATTGTGCTGTCAACACTTTCATCAGGTTTAATGTCTCTGTCCTCAACACGTTCATAATTCATTTGTACCATTTTCTCACATGATGAACTTCCCTCTATATCTTTGATGGGAGAGCCGTCTTTCGAACCTACTGCTTCTGCAGAAGTCTTTGCTTTTTGGACAGTCATTGCGCTGTCATCGCTTTTACCAGGTTCTACATGTATGTCTTCTGCCTTAACATGCTCACAAGGATTCAATAAACCATCAGAGGATTTTTCTTTGTTGCTTTCTACAACTCTACATTTTTTCCTAGAATCAGATTGTTCTGCAAGACCTGTCTCATTATTTGAGGTCTTCATAGACTGCAAATCTTCACACTTCAATGCCTCTCTCATGGAATGCTTTGGCATTTCCCCTTCATCACATTTCCCTGATTGGTATACATGTACATCCATTGCTGAGTAATAATCATCAATGAATTGCAGTCCTTTATTATCTTCTATGGCATTTCCTTCATCACTACAAAACGGCTTCTTGTAATTTGATGAGCTTGACTGGGAAGTACTGTTACTAGGCGAGAGTAAGGTAGGATGACAGACTACATTTCGATGAGTACTTGGTGAGAGTATGTCTTGGCTAGATGAGCTAAGCGATTGTTTTAGTAAACCAGGCAAAGCAATCCCAACATGACTCTGCAAACGTGTTAGTTGATCGTCTGCAGGCGTTAGCATACTTGAAGTTGGTGTTAATGAAGGCAGTAATGATGCATTTGGGGCTTTCATAGGTGAAATAGTATCGTATGACTGGGATGTTAGTGGGGTTTGGCACTGCACTCTTTTAATACACGTATCAGTTGAAAGGTCAACTCCATGGAAACGAAGTTGTGCCTCATCGCTTAGAATGGCAGGCATGGTGGGTTTAATGATTATAGCATTTTCTGTCAAGGGTGTTGAGGATAATTTGTGGCGCTTTGCATGGAATGAAACACTCCCACTTTGAAAATCAAGTTCAACTGTTGCATCATCATCTGACCCTGATCTTTGAGGACTGGTTGCTATGGTGATATTCTCATCAGGTGATGAAGTTTGCTTAGATAGTGCTGGTGATGAAGAGGATGCAGAATCAAATTTACGCTTGCGGCCGAAGCCTTTGACATTTTGGACAAGCTTGTTAGACATGATGCAGCGTTTAAAAGCAGCTAATTTCAACTGAAAGTGGTTGCTAGGCAACAGATTATTAGTTAATTGGTGAAGAATAACTGAGGTATGATGAAGTGGTGATGGGGTGAATTCTTTACAAGCAAATGTTAGAATGGTTTTACATAGGATCCAGGAATCCCTCCTCAATGAATGCTGTATGAATGACTGGACTAACATAAGGCCCTTTTAGCACAATTCATGCAGTTATTTCAATGTCATAGAGTCATTCACTCCTCTCAAAAGAATGTATCATGTAATGGATTAGTTCTCTCTCTCATGCAGCCGGTGCAAAGCATTCCTTTACGTTCCAAAACTTACATAGGCTCAAGTCAGTCAGATCCGCAAGCGAACGGCTGAATATTGAATCTGGAGAGTCAAAATCATGGGGCGAGAGTGCGTACAGGTTAACATCGGCTAGACGATCGTGGCACGGAAGTTCATACTCATCGTCCAAGAAATCATTAGTGGTCTGGTCGTCCGAGTCTGTCAAGTCCTGGCTGCGATCGCGAATGCTGTCGCTGTCTGTCACAGACCCCTCAATGCGGCTTGGAATGTCCGATGTGGAGCCGCTGACGCTGCCTTTGTCACTGCTACTGTTGATCTTGCAGACCTCTGGGCCATTGTTATTCTGTGAGAGAAGGAACGCCTCACGCTCATCTACCAGAGCATCCTCTAAGAGTTCTTTGGTCTCGTTGGCATCTCCAAGACCCGGGAAGTCTGTCGTCAGGACGAGTAGGTCCTTGTTGAAGCCCAGAGTCTTGGCAGAGAGGAAAGTCCTGTGGGGTAGTCGTCGGACCTGGATAGCACTGATTGGTATTTGGCCCCTGGACAGTGTGGCCTTGTTGGAAGCTTTTAGCTGAAAGAATAAGAAGAAAGAACATACATTGTACAAACGTTCTAATGATCAATATTTTAAATGCATATATACATGTATGCCCATACATGTATAGGTATACTGGCATTACAAAGTACAAAAATGTAGACAATGTGTTGACTACCATTACATCTGCAATTTCAGTCAAATGTTGCTAAAAATATGTTACAATGACAAGAGGATGAGAGGCACAATCTCTAGTAATGCAATTTCTTGCAGTGCCAAGATCACATTTTTGCACAATTACACAGTCAAAGGGAAAGCCTAACAGGATACTAATCCAGACCCATAAATGTACCATTTTATTGTGTCAGTTTGGCACTCTCGATTACACGTCAAAACATTTCATGAATGAATGGAAAGTTCCCCATTGCTGTAAAGTACATGTACATGGAGGCCTACATGTACATGTAATTTTCCTTATGATAAACAAGCAAGAGCAGTTCTGCAGACTGTATTCAAGAAGTAACTTTTGACACCTGGCCACAGAGCATCAATCAGCAGGACTTGATCAGTTAATGAGGTCATTACTGGCTGGTATTTACTTGCCCATCGGTACAGGCAAGAAGACGAAAAGAGGGAGACAGGAGGGGAAGATGAAAAATACTCAATGGCAGGAGAGGATGAGCAAGAGAAAGAAAAGGAGAGATGAGAAGGGAGGAGAAGAGAGAGGAAAGAGGAAGAATGGACAGGCTTGTATTTAGTTGACTATGGTTCAGGCAAGAAGGCAAGGGAGACAGGAGGAGAAGATGAGAGAGACTTGATTCCAGGAGAGTGTGAGCAAGAGAAAGAAAAGGAGAGATGAGAAGGGAGGAGAAGAGAGAGGAAAGAGGAAGAATGGACAGGCTTGTATTTAGTTGACTATGGTTCAGGCAAGAAGGCAAGGGAGACAGGAGGGGAAGAAGAGAGAGACTTGATGGCAGGAGAGTGTGAGCAAGAGAAAGAAAAGGAGAGATGAGAAGGGAGGAGAAGAGAGAGGAAAGAGGAAGAATGGACAGGCTTGTATTTAGTTGACTATGGTTCAGGCAAGAAGGCAAGGGAGACAGGAGGAGAAGATGAGAGAGACTTGATTCCAGGAGAGTGTGAGCAAGAGAAAGAAAAGGAGAGATGAGAAGGGAGGAGAAGAGAGAGGAAAGAGGAAGAATGGACAGGCTGGTATTTAGTTAACTATGGTTCAGGCAAGAAGGCAAGGGAGACAGGAGGAGAAGATGAGAGAGACTTGATTCCAGGAGAGTGTGAGCAAGAGAAAGAAAAGGAGAGATGAGAAAGGAGGAGAAGAGAGAGGAAAGAGGAAGAAAGGACAGGCTTGTATTTAGTTGACTATGGTTCAGGCAAGAAGGCAAGGGAGACAGGAGGAGAAGATGAGAGAGACTTGATTCCAGGAGAGTGTGAGCAAGAGAAAGAAAAGGAGAGATGAGAAGGGAGGAGAAGAGAGAGGAAAGAGGAAGAATGGACAGGCTGGTATTTAGTTGACTATGGTTCAGGCAAGAACACAAGGAAGACAGGAGGGGAAGACGAGAGAGACTTGATTCCAGGAGAGTGTGAGCCAAGAGAAAGAAAAGGAGAGGGGGAAGGACAGGAAAGAGAAAGAAAGAAGAGAAAGACGAAATAAGATGCGACTTTATCAATTAATGAGGTTATTACAGGCTGGTGTTTAAAATATAGTTGTCTTTGGATCAGGGGAGAAGGCAATAGCGAGTTAGGGACAGGAAGAGAAAATGAGAGAGAGAGAGAGAGAGAGAGGCTGGATGAGAGCAATGAATGAATTGAAAAAAGAAAAAGAAAAGGAAAGATGGAGAGAGAAGGAGAACAGATAATATACATCTACAATAGACTGAAAATGATAGAAAGGAAAGTATGAGATAGGCACAATTGGAAATTAAAACAAGGAGGGTTGGGTATGAGGAAAAAAGAGACAAGGGGAGAGGACAAAAGATATGTAAGGGGAAAGAGCACAGAAGCAAGGATATGAAGAGTGGAAATAACAGGAGGGATAGGAGAGAGTAAGAAGAGGAAAGATGGTAGAAGTGAGGAGGAGAAGAGAAAAAGAGAAGAGGGAAGAAAAAGGAGAATAGGAAAGTACAGAATGGACAGGGAACAGATAAAAAAAAGAAGGGAAAAGGAAGGAATGGAGTCAGTGGAGAGGGCATAAAAAATATGGTAGACAATAAGAGAAGGATCCACAATAGGGAAAGAGAGAAGAAACTGGAGGGTTGATAGTAAGAAATGGAGGAAATACAGGTGCATATACACAGATACACGAAGGCATTGGAGCAATACAGTTACTGTATTGAGAATGCACAAAGAGAGACAGTACAGTACAGAGGGGCAAAGATGCAAAAAGAGGCTTGACAGACGGATAGAAAGCAGAGGGATGGAGAAGTGATGGAATGAGATGGAACATGATGACATTATCAATGTTTATTTACATGTATTCATCAGGAGGCCATCTTTGGTGTACTCTCCTTATCTTCAGAAAGGGCATCAAGCATAGATTGCATCTGTGTGCCAAGGCCACTACAATCAGACTTTTAGTTTCCTGTTCTAACTAATTATAACTTTATCTATACCCTGAACATCTTGTACAAGTACAATCTACGTGTACTAACAGACACAGAGAAGGCCAATACAAAATACATGTACAGTGACAATTCTATTCTTAATTACGTAAATGCTTAGTACACTATGCAAAATAAAAAAAAATATAAAAAGAGAAAATGAAACTAAAGCCAAAATGAATGCCAAAGATACTTTTTTATGATCATGATATCTACAACTGTCTTTTACCTCCTCAACATACATGTATATTATACAGAGCAAAACATCAAGATTCTTAATGGCAGAGAGCCAATTCAATTCTAAATTACCATTGAATTAAAAAAAAAAAATCCTATCATCCTTCTACATGTATTTTACAAAACATGTCCTTCAAATGATCCTGAAAAACTAATATCAATTTGCCATGCCTATGGTCAGAATACAAATAAGATAAGTAAGCAACATCACAAGCCATGTATCTTCACAAAGCCATTGTATCAGTGCTGGTCATACTTTATGATGTGTGAGTCACAGACTTCCGGATGGCAATATGAAGACCGGACAGAGACAAGGGAAGGGGGAAGAAAGGCCTCACTATTATACACAGTATACATACTATGAACATGTACATTAGGCTTGGGAGCGAGAGTCGAGTAATCGATTCTACTCGACTCCCGTTCCGAGAACCGAGGAGTCGACTCCATGTTGTACGGAGTCGAGTAATCGTGCTCGGCGGTTCCGCGGTTCCGAGAGTCGATTCTGATGTGTGATAATACATAAGAGCCTCGGAATCGGCCCCAGAATGAGTGAAATTCTGAACTTCCAGTCATACCAGCACCGCTACTCGGCTCCGCAAAACGAAGCCAGCATGCAGCAGTGGGAAATATGAATGCACTTCGTGGTGTATAACCAAGGAGCTTGGTATAACTATGGACCCATTATTAGTGTGCGTTATGTGTGTAGTGTGTGTATGGGTGACTGCTTGTGTGTGTACAACGCTGTTAGTAGCGCACACCTCGTTGTGATCAGCGAGGATCAACAGGAGAGCTTGGAAGAGAGAGAGCGAAAGAGAGATGGCAAGCCGCGAGAGAAATTTTCAGAGGGTAGGGACAGAAAATATATACAATTATGTTTTTGCTGGTTACTGCATATTTAAATCCAGTGTAATGATATAAAAATAATTAAAACAAATCAATGAAATTTACTCCAGAATGAAAACTCAGTGTTTGAAGAATTAACAAAAATAAAATCACGATAAAGGAAGTAAGTCTAAGAAAAAAAAAAAATAAATGAAAAGAGAGCTTACATGTCTAAAAAAAAATTCGCGGCACAAATATATTAATTGTGAAATTACTTCAGAAGTAAGAAATACATGTTGAGTCTTTTAAGAGAAGGAATAATAATGCTAACAATTTTTTAAAAAGATTACCGTAAGAGGGAAGAATGAAGAAAAATGTTGGTCACATATCAAAAGTAATGGTCAACCAGTCAAAAATCATCTCACTGAAAAAATATACAATATGGAAGAAACTTAAGTAAAAACCCCTCCAAAATTTGAGGAAACATATATTATTAATGCCACAGTGACACCACAAAATAATAATTTGAGCTAAGCTACCCATTATCAATCGGAAGAATGAGTTTCGTTCGTTTGGAACCACAGAAAAAACATGGCGCCTACAGGCCACATGTGAAAAATACAAAAAAAGGAACATGACGTATAGCGCCACCTCCTGGTTATACCATGCACAGTCATCCAGCAGCCAGCTCGCGCTAGCGCTCGCGAAAACTTGAAAAAGACGAACGGTTTTCCATCATTACAGCGCGAATTCAATATGGTTTTCGTCATTACAGTCATGAAATTGAAGCTTGTACTATGATTACCCTGGCCATGTATGTAGAATTTTGATAGTTATTTCATAAAGTGGAGTTTTTATATGAAAATTAGACATTTGTGAAAGCTGCACTATACTCGATAGACTCTACAGCTACAGTGCAGTGATGTATATAGAAGCCATGTACCGGTACGGTGCACGCTACCGAGCCGGGCCTGCCGGAGTCGACTCTGCATGGAATCGAAATCGAGCATCTGGCATCCACTACTATAGGCAACATATGGTATTGCGTGCGATGCGGCCTCGGAGTCGACTCCCTTTGGAACCGAGACCTTGCGTCGGAATCGGAATCGGTTCTCTCTAAAAGCAGAACCGCCCAAGCCTAATGTACATGTAGATACAATGTATACCTTTTCAAAACAATTCTACAGAGTTTATGGCCCGTATTCTCGAAAGTGGCCTAAGTTAAGCCGGGCTTAACTTAGGTCACTGATTTATGGAAGGCCATTCATCAACTCCTAAGTCCTGTATAAATTACTACATATACATGTATATTTATGTAACAAAATAAAGAAACTAAATTATTTTGTGGCATGAAATGAACATCAGAAATCATGTCGGTTTTTGTATTTGCATTTAGTCCCAGAACTATTGTGATTTTGTTAGATTGAAAGAGGGTGACATTTGGCTCTCCATAATTCGGTGGCCTAAATCTTCACACTTAGGCAGGGGCTTAAGTTAGGCGCCTTTCGAGAATACGGGCCTATGTCTTTGTTCTTAATCCACTGATTTTAGTACAATTCCACAAAAGATTACAAACTGCCTCCAACAGTGACGTGCATGTAGCATGAGTCCAGCCATTGAGGCAGAACTGGCATCATTTGGGGGCATCAGTCTTCCTGGGAAAATGAAAGGCACAATGCCACTGATTAGGGGATGGATGCGTGAGGGTATCCTATCATCTTCTTTTCTTGTCCATTTCCCCTTATCTCCTTCCTTTTCTCTCTTTTCCTCATTTTCTTTCTTCTTTCTTTCCCTTTCTTCCATTTTCATCCAACTGAGTGAAGGGGGGAGGAGGCCCCTAATCATCCCATGTAGAAACAAAAAAAGTAGTATTTGCAGTGAATACACAACCCAAATGATCTCCATTGAGTGGCTATGATATTTAGTGTATCACTACATGTTTAGACCCAAGGGGTGACCCATATCACCCCAGTTGGCAGGCAGGGGGTAGATGATTAAATGTCAGGTTAGATGGAAGAGTAATGACCTCATATACACTTACCTGTACTGCTAATTAAACTACATGTACACCTCATCCAGGAATTACGATCTACAATGCTATCAATACCATTTCAAGTTGGCTGAATGATTTCTGACGACAATATTTTTTTTTAAGAATTAAAGATTAAATGCAAGAATCAAAAAGCCATTTTTTTTCTAGTCCCAAGTCTAGTCCCCCAAATAAAAGTGTACATATACATGTACATACATGTACATGTATGCTTAAAAGCTTTAATTTGCCTGCATCACTCCTGGCAACTTGTCATTACATTTGACGGTTGAATTCGACCTGGCCTTCTGTTTTGTATTGTGTGTTCACCTATCAAGTATTTTTTATTTGTGAAATAAATTAAAAAGATGTTTTCTGTTGTTGTTGGAGAATGAATGCAATCAATCAATCAATCGTTCAAATCACAACTCACTAGCCTCATGGGGGCAAGAGTTTGGCCAAAGCTTATGAAGCATGACCACATGAGGCAACATATGTATGACAGGATATTGGGAAGTGAAGTGTGAAATCCACACAACATTCATTAAAACCAATCAAGACTTCCACCGATACATGATCAGTCCTGGGTTTTCTCCGAAAGGTTAAAAATAAATACCCAACTTGTTGCCTGGCAGTTGGTGCTGTGGACTCTCCCCGGCCACACATGTGTCGGGGCAGCCCACGGTCTCCAGTGTCAGAAGGGCTAATCTAATTAACGTAACCTTATCACAACACGCCCTGGGCAGACAGCCACAATCAAAAACAAGACAAGGCATTTCGGTAAGAAGGATGTGATCACTTAATTCGCAGGGAATTAGTCACAATAACAAGTGTTAAAAAGTGACAGCAATGTGGCATTTTACATGCCTAGAGGTATTTGTTTTGAATACACGTGACAGAAAAGGGGATGCTGTACATTTACAGAGTAAAAATTAATAATACAGTCCAACCTGCTTTAGCGACCAACCTGTCTATAAAGACCACAATTTTTGTTTCCCCTGGAAACTGTTTCTCATTGAAACATGTATTAAAGGAACCTGTACGTAAAGTCCACCTGCTCATAAAGAACGCTTTCCTTGTCTTCCTTGAGCGGTCTTTATAGACAGGTTTTACTGTACATAATAATGCCATGATACTCCTGTAGTTTCATTATTACCTCGCTCATAGCCAACAGCAACATTATAAAGCCCTCTAGCATATCACGTTTCCATTTACACCTGGGTGGACAGTGGCAAATGTGGAGTGATGTCTTGCCAGAGGACGTTAGAACCGGGCTAGCCTCCACAAGCTTTCAACCTCTAGACCGAAAGTCAAGTGAATGAACTACTTTACCACGACACCTCCACAAGCTCTTAACATTACTGTATAATCTGTCTATGATGCATAATGTCTCCTCCAAATCAATTTTTAATTTAAAGTATGTAGATTAGATTAAAAATGTATGAATAGACATACATTTACATACTTTCAATACCAGTATACATGTACTTCTCAAATACATGTATACTGATTTTAGGATCTGTTTTGGAGCTAAACTTAGAAAGCAACAATGGAAAAGAAAATATAACAAAAACATAAAATTTTGAGTACAAAACAAATGGAGAGCCTCTTAAAGGTAACAGAGAGTTTTGGGAAGCCCTCAAAAACTTTTCGTGAGATTTCTTTGATTTTACTTAATAAACAGCAAGGTACTAACATAACTAAGATGCTGTGAAGTTTTTTCCTCCTCAAGTGAAATATTTATCGAATGAGAGGTGAAAAGTAATAAAAAATCCCTGGCCCAAAAAAGAGGGGATGTAAATTCAAACAACGGCCACACACACACTACTTACATGAGGATTGCTGTGTGTGTAGAATACGCTACACATAATGCGAAGCGCTGGGTAAATTGTGCAGGGAACCTTCGGGTGGATATGGTCTTAGCGTGAGGCAGTGAAAAGCCATTACCAAGCGTTTTTTTATAGATATTTACACTAAAATTTGTTCGAAATCGGGAATGGAATGTTAAATAATCTCGTACATATGTCTTATGATAAAAGGAGACTGACTATTTCAGATAAGTTTCTTGCCAGTATGATTTTTGGTACCGAGACTGTCTATGAGCTTTAAGGGGAAACACAATTTGCAAATAAGATTAGTGTTTGACCGATCATAACCTTCAAACTTTTACTTTCTTGTCTTTACTCAGATTTACCTCACACTTTCACTGGTCTGTTTCTCTCATTTTTCTACTTTCATGAAGCCAACTTGATGCCAGGATGGAGTGCCCTTATTGGATGCACAGGCATAAATATACAAGAATTTCTTTTCAACTGAGGGATGACCATTCATGGAGAACAAAGCCATCCCCCTAGTGAAAAGAAGGAATGCACGTATCTATACCAATGATTAGATGATTTAGGTCCAGTGAGCTTTTCTAAAAGAGGTCACAGTGCTGTTTACTTTTTTGCTAAATGTTCTGCTAAACTTGGCTTCTTTAAACTCTGGGAATAAACCTCTGCTACTTACCAGTGGAAGATAATTTTCTGGTAAGACTAGCTCTACTCCATCATCCGTCTCCTCAATCTTGGGTCTGAGATCATAATCATCCCATTCCAGATCAAAGTCACTTCCCATCAATCCATTCCCCGATCGTCTCCATCCATCCTGTCGTTCATTCCTCTTCCGTTGCTGAGCCGCCTTCTTCTCCTTGTCTGATCCCAAATCGTAGTTATCCCACTCTAAATCGTCATAATAACCGGATCCACGTGACCCACGCTGAGGTTGGTTATAGCCGGTCTGGTTCTGATTCTTGGGGTAGTACGATGAGGGGGGGTTGCTAGAGTTGTGATGGTGGTGATGTTGCTGGGATTGTGGCGGCGGCGGTGGCGGAGACTGCCTCTGGGGATGATGGTGTGGTGGCTGTTGTTGATGTTGATGGTGATGGTGGGGGTGGTGGTAGGGTTGTTGCTGTTGATGGGGATGGTGGTAGGGCTGTTGCTGGGGAGGAGGAGAGTTGTAGTAGCTGTTGGGAGGGTAGCGGCCTCGCCGCCCCCGTTGGGTGTGGTGAGGGGGACTGGGCGGTGGACCACCCCCGTAACCCCCTCCGTTGTGGAAAGGACGATGATGTGGAGGACTTGTGTTCCTTGTTGTTACTGTGTAGACCTGAAAATAAGAACAAGACAATCAAATTAAAAGAACCTACATGTACATGTTCTTATGGAAAGAATCATTTCATCACGTACCTCAGGAATCTCAAGAAGTGAATGTATCTTCATGGCTGAACAAAGCTGCAATGCTCTGAACCAAAAGGTACATGTTTATGCAAAATAGGTACCATAAAACGGGGTAAATACAAACATCAGTGGGGAATGGGAATATACCATCTCCTTACCTGGACAGCATTGTTGTAATTATTGTGGTAGCGATGTGCGTTAGCTGGATGAATGTGTGGTATATCACCGGCACGACGCAAAGATGAAGAGGGATGGTACATCCGACCAACTGCCTGGGACATCTGCAAAGGAATCAAGATCAAGAAAAGATGAATGAATCCACTGGGAAAGGGTTTGATGATATTGGCAAGAATTTGATTGGGGGGGGGGGGGGGGGGGAGGTGCAAATATAATGGACATCTACCTTGTTTTGGATTTGGAAATTTAGAAGTTATTCCAGGTTCAAATTGGCATCCATTATCATTCGTTCATTCACTTTTTTTTCCCTCCTCTCTTTTCACTTCCAGAGCTAGAGAGAGAGAGAGAGAGAGGAAGTGAGTGAGTGAGACAGAAAAACAGAGACAGACAGATAGAGAGGTAGACAGAAAAACAGAGACAGAGAGAGAGACAGAGACACAGAGAAAAGGGGAAAGTACATGTCCATGTAGGAGAGAGGGGTGTGAGAGGAGACAGAAGGAGAAGTGAGAGATTTAGTAAGAAAGAGAGTGAGAGTGAGAGATAGAAGGAGAGAGAGAGAGAGAGAGAGATAGACTGTATTTTAAAAATATAATGATTTAATGGGCATGTCTTACCTGAGAGATGGAGGTCCAAGTGGAAGAGGAAAGAGGAGAAGAAAGGCAGCTGGTTGGGTGTGGTTTCACCTCTCCCACTCATTGCTTGATAAGCCCTTCAGGGAATGTTCCACACATTGAGATTTCTGTAAGAAATTACAACAAGATACATTGTAGACAATATTTAGGGATATAAGCACAGTGATCGGTTCAAAATAAGGGGATGGAAAACTGATGCTAAGCTTATAGTTAAGTAAAATCCAGTTGAACCTTTTCCTGCAGTTATGATAAAGGGCAAGAGATAATAATGATGACAAATGTCAATATGATTATGCCAAAAATACTGTACTGGAACTGTAAACCTGACTGGACTTCAGACAGTGCCCTCTCCCCTAACGCTTAGCCCCCTTCTCCCAGACTTGTTTTGAAAGCTCGCACTCATCCCTGATACAATCTTCACATCTCCTTGTACATCTAATATAATCACACCCAGATGTGATAGGATGGAGCAGAACGATTAAGACGAGGGAACCTGCGGGCCTCCCTCTATAGTAATGACGGAAGAGCGCAGACAGGCATGTGTAGAAAGGAATGCGGTAATCAAAGATGGCTCATCGAAGCATCACTTCATGTCTTTCAATGTTTATTTGTGAATCATGTGAAGGAGAGGGCTACATGTACATTAAATTTACCTGTATATGCACCTCTCAACAGGCATACACCATTGTAGTGCAAGCGCAAAAGTACAGATCAAGCCAATGTAAATTAATCCAAGTACATGTACTTGCTGTGTATTGATAAAATATAAATGTATAAGCTTGTACATTTACATGTAAAATCAAAACCAAGCTATAATTGTATTAAAAGCAATTACACCATTTGCACAGTATGTAGATAAAGTTGATGTATGTACATGTATTTGGAGTGTATTGATTTATAAAATAGACCCAGTATATCTAAATGTATTACTGCATTCCATTTATGATGTTTATTGGCTCACTGTCTAAAACACTACACTAAGTTCTCATTGAAATGCAATGTCCATGTATGTAGATCATTGATACTCACAGAATAAAACCAGAAAAATAAAATTACACAAATTTGCAAATCTCAATTCATTAGTTTCCCAAACAGCTTTGAGATACAGCATTACGTCATGATGGTCCCAAGAATTAAATCCACATTTCTATATATAAATACTGGTATGCCAACATTTATACATATCACACACATGCCGACACCGATCCTAAGCACTGGACTTGACCTGAAATACTTCAAAGAATCGAGAGGTCACAGAAAGCGAGAGGTCAGCTTAGATTATGGACTCAGGAATGCTATCCACTCAAATCAGACATTTTTTCGTTCCAGACGTGATGAACTTTACCCACTCCAGCATTACTAGTTTTCTCACAGAATGATTAGGAGGTACATATTCTATTGTATATATTTACATGCATACATGTATCTGATTGTAAACTGACCCCTTCAGCATTGCTGCTGGTCAATCAACATATACCAATAAATAAATAAATAAATAATATCCTAATGTTTAAAAATATTTCCTTTACATTCTCTCTCCTTCTTTTCCTATATTTTTTGAAATTTGATTTCCAGATAGTTGACCATGATAGGGCTTTTCAATTACATGTATGGCCCCTGAAACCTGGAACTCAATAACCCATCTTTTAAAGCAGTACCAAACTCTTTCCAATTTTTCTAATATTGTTGTGCCTTTGTAAATAATGAATTTCACGTACATGTACATGTACATGTATATGTTTATGTTACATGTATATATTATTTGTAATAATTTCACTTGTATGTATCTGATGAAAAGGCAATTTATACTTGAAAAGAATGTGGAGGCCTACAATTTATACATTTCCCTCTTTCAGCTTTTATTTCTCTATCATTGTTTATCTACAACCTCAAGATAATTAGAATTACTTTTTTTTCTGCTTCGTTTGTTTTTTTATTTGTTCATAATTTAACTCAAAAATAAACAATGAGAATAAATATAAACAAACATCAACTGATCAAAATCTAAACATGGCTGGATGAAGACTAAGGGCATCTTCTTGAACTATTCTCAAATCTAAGGAATTCACTTTCCCTACGGTAGACCTTTCTAGTCTTTTTCTTCAGACCTCATGTAGGCCATACATGCAGCATCAGAAACTTTCAAGACATGAATCTTTCATGTACTGTATTATGATTCATCTATTTTGCAGCATGAAACTTTTGTTAATCTGAACCACTAACAAACTTTGTGAAAGTTCAGTTTTTACACTTAACATGCTGTACAGTAAAGGCAAAAGTAAAATAGAGAAGGAAAAAGTAAAACAGAGAAGGAAAAAAAAATGATGATGCGCAGGCAAATTAAAGAAAGGTAATTTACATACTGAAAATCCACTGTGAAAGGATCAAAATGAGTTACATACGTAAACAAAGGAAGATAAAAAGTTAGTTTGATATCATATATGATGAAGGAATACAATATTGTGAGGTCAACAATATTGCCATACTTTAGTTCTGAAGATCTGGGGTGGGCCTGAAACATTTTTTCTTTGGTAGTATAAAGGACATTTACATGTATATGGATAAAAGGCTATCAGACAAGACAAAAACTATAAAGCCACTGTTTGTAACTCTTCACTACTACTACTAACTACAGGTTTGTAAAGGGAGACTAGTGGGTGAGGGGGCTCAGTCAGGCTGCCTGAATATGAAGGGAGTAAAATGACATTTACGTGAACTTCCCCCACTCTGTACCAATACAAATGTGAGCATTGTTCACATCTAAAGTTATAGTATAGATTCATATTAAAGGTTCATACACATGTAAACCTTACTAGTACTATTCAGTTCTTAATATGAGAAAATAATCATATATTTTCACAGAAATGATATCTGCCAAATCTTGGGCATATTCTAAAGGCTAAGTAAATTTGATTTCTACATGTAGCTTCATAAGTTCACATAACTTCATAAGCATTTTTTTTTTAATGATGAGAGGGTCCTGTGTCATTTGATATCTAGTATGTGGGCCAAAGCCTAATCAGATCTACATTGTAGATACAAGAAGGCCTACAATGTACATGTACATGTATGGACAAATGTATTTCACATTTTTATTCTAATTAAGTCACATCTAGTTCAAATATTGTATTCAAGCTACTGGAGATCCGGTTAGCATTTCCTCAAAATGTGGAAATGACATGGTGCAAAACAAGCTGCTGGGAATATCATTAACAAGCCCCCAAATTAGGTAATGAAATTAGTAGTACCGCTGTCACTTTTCTCAAATTAGCAATATATGCATATTTGTAATTCTAAGATTTATGTAATTTTGCTTTGAATCTGAATTGATTTGATCTGTCTTTTTCACATACAAATTTATAAACTGACAAAAACTTGAAGTTCAACCTGAAAAAAATAAAATATTCCATATTCTGGCCCGAATTCATGAAAAATGTTTATCTTAACCTACATGTATGGCCTATACAATGGTTTAAAGTAACCTCCACCGTGGACTACAATAAGCGTATAAGCGCATAAGCACATTACTGTCCGCCCATTGGACATGAGGACATGTGCGTACTACGCTTATGGAGTTTTAAATGATGGGTAAAAGGTTACAAGTAGATAAATGTCTTTTGTGAATTCGGACCTCTGTGTTTTGGCCAAATAACTTCTTATTCATAGCCCTAAAAGATATACCACATTCACGAGAACAAGAACAAAACATTACTTTTTGCTCCAATAGGCATCACTCAAATGCCATTTGACGCGGGCAAATGTTGACTACTGAATTTTATCCAATTCACTTACAGCATAGGCGATGGGTCAAAAAGAAAATAAGCACAACACAGACACTAATGGCTATGAGGCGAATATATTTTTGACAATTCACTGCCCTGCATTTTTATGTCATTACTTGATGCACATAGATGTAAGTCTTCAATGTAAAATGCTCCAATCCGATGTATGTTCGAGGCCTACATGTTGTGGGGGAATTTTTTTTCCCTAGAACCCATATACATGTATGTATACACATACACATTGTACATAGCACACCAAGTCTCTAGTTCACTATTGTAATACTTCACTAGACAAAGTACCAAAACAGAGTGTATAAATACAGCCCTTTAAACCTTTAACAATACACAAGGAAGCATGCATGTATCTCATCTACAATTGAAATGCTAGGAAAAATAGGCCTTGCACAGCTTCTGTACTCCCCACCCACGATTTATCAAGAATACAAAGAGTGTGAGCGTGACAAGGCTATATAAACAGCACCTTCAATAACATGTTTAAACAAACTAGTTTTGAAGAGTGATAATTTCTGCATAGGCCTGTAGGCTACATATCATTAAAACTGATACAAAATGACTATCCTTTTCTTAAATATATACACATCGGTCATGCACGCCGAGTCTGGCCAGGTTATCCTTTTCTATGTTATCATATATTTTGTACTTACACTAGTACACTGTACAATGAAAGGGAGAGAAAGAGAGAGAGAGAGAAAGAAAGAGAGAGAGGGGGGGGGGGGAGCTAGAGAGAGATCGAGATCAAAAGTGAAAAGAATCTTATTTCTGTTTAACAAGAATGCAAAATCATCCTTTAAAAAGACAGCAAGTCTATACAATTAAATATCTCTGATTTTCAGATAGATTAGGCCTGTAAACCTACAAGAACATATGAAGCTTTGTGATTAAGTTTGTGACGAAGGGAAAATTTGACAACTTGCTCAAAGACTACATCTACATGTATGGCATGTCATTTTTCAATTCAACGCTTACACTTTCACTTGCATTGTCAAGCAATTCAATTAACAAAGTATTTCAATTACCCCATCCCGAAACATTCTCCACACACTAAATATCACTTAGTCATTGAAATGACTCACTGTCTATTCTTGTATTCAAATAAAAGGACAGTACATTCATGTCAGCAAATGCTAAAAAAAAGTAAGTTCAAAACTTTTTGAAAACATTTGTTTATACTTTCAATTTATTGTCAACTATTTCAAGTCAGGAAGGTATTTTCATCCCCCTACTCCTGTTTTGTTTTTATTGATTAGACCACAGTTGTGAAGAAGACAACCAATAATAGTTGAGAAGAAAAAGTTAACAAACTTTTCCCCAAATCAATTTAACTATCTCATCCTGCACTATATAAAATAAACAAAATGACAAACTCACTCTTTCCTCAGCCCTTTCTTACAATAAGAGAGAAATAAGTCCTACCTTTGAAAATACAATAATTGATTAGAATCCAAGTTATCCCACTAAGTACAATCACTGCCAGGCATCTACAACATACATCCAAGTCGCTTTCGTTGTCGTCTTCACAAAATCCCTTTCCACAATACGTATTCCCTGGCTCCCAGTTACAAAGAACAGTCAGGCAGGCAGGCCCACTATGACTGTCGTTCCTCTCTCTGTTACTGTTCAGTCTGCACTAGTGGAGTATACTGCTCCCTTATACATGTAGATGCAATGCCAGATGAGGATGGAATATTATATGACCTGTCTATTGCAGCTGTCAGTTAGCACTTGGGGGGGCTAGACTCCTTGCCCAGTTACTCGCAGCAGCGACAGCGGATCTGAAGTACTTGCTTCAAAATGACGAGTTGTTGATTGAAGTGAAGATTCAATATTCAAAAATGAAAATGGAAGTGATTTATAAGTGATGAATAATTCTATCCCAAGATCGAAAAAAGTTTCAAGCATGATTTGTTGCATTGTGTTCATTTTAAATCTAATAATTACCTAAAAAGTTAATTTGTGTACAGCTAAAAAAATTAAATCAACCTCAAACTCTATATGGCATTCTGTAGGTCAACAGTTAAGAAGTATCATGGAAGTAAAGGATAACGAGAAAATGCGCGTGCAGAAGGCAACTCACTTGGGGGGGGGGGGGGGGGGGACTAAAAAACAAATTTCAATCCAGACCCCCTACAAGAAAAGTTAGTGTGGAGTCCTGCCAGAGGGTTAACTCAGTCAACTAGTTAATTGATAGGTTAACACCTAATTTTTAATAAAAAGATAACAAATTCAGTCAGGAAAATAACATGAAATTTGTTTCTTTCAATGTACAAAAGGTGAAGGAAAATTTAGGGCTAATTAATTCGAGAGTAAAAGTAATTGCCCAGGAAATGTGAAATCAAAAAAACAATGAAAAACATTCACTCGCTCTCCCACCAATTATAGACTGATAAACAACTTTGACATTCATTTATATGAAGAGCATATCGTGCCTTTGAGAAGCCTGTCGATGGAGTCTACATGGGGCTGTTGGGTAGGAAGATATCATTGACAATGATGTCATTCATATTGCATGATGTCATCTTCCCCCAGTAGCTAAACAACAAGATCGTTCAGGAGCTATAATATAAGGATAGAGAAAGTACATGGCCACAATGCTACATGTATGCAGTTCGTTTATATCAGGAAGACATTGCGTTTCCTGACTCACAGGATAATACTTGACAGATATTGTTTCTTTTTTCTGCGCACTCATCCTGTGTAACTGAGAAAAGGGATCTAATCTCCCTGAAGCCCCCCCCCCCCCCCCACCCAATATATTGTAGGTGAACTTGCTCATTCATATAAGCCTACAGAGTGTTAATAAACCCTCTGAACTTTTAGCATAAGTGTTGCAACTCCAAAAACAAAACATACAGGTGTAAGTTAATTTTTAAAAACTTTTCAACCAATCAGAAATATGCATATTTGGGATTTGCTTCTGAAAATTTTGAGTTGCATTTCATGAGAAACCTTTATGCAATAGGCCCCTGTCAGGGGTTGGTCACAAAAATGTACATGTGTATGTACATGCAACAGCGAAATTCTTGTAAGTTATTAATGGAAGTTGTTTAAAGTGCATTTAGGATGCACAGAAAACACTACTTTTTATCATTGCAACACAAACTTTCTATCATCAACACTACGCACAGTATCATGCATATACAAAGATCAGCATAGATTAATGTCAAGAGTTGTTATAGGGGCTTTTCCTAACAAGGTTTACATTATATGTTCAGGATCATTGATGTAAACTTTTCCCCATCTCATTTGATACATTTCTCTAGAGGCCTGTTAGAACAAGTTTTCAAGCCAAATGATTTTCCCTGTCTCCATAGTACTATAGTGCTACAACATGGAAATCAGGGGAAATTCCTTGGTGGAATAAAGAATAATTTCTTACCTTTCAAAATAAACTACTGTACATGTAAGAGACGAAAATCAAATAGGAAGGAATAAAAATAGAAGTTGAAAATAAAAAGTTTTTTGAAATTCTGGTAGAAAAGCTTTATATACAGTTTACACATTGGTCTACATGTACATGTACTTCTTCTTCAACTTTTCCCTTCCTTTTTCCTTATTCTTAAATTATTACTTTTTATTTCATATTTCATCCATACTACTTCATTTTATACCAGTGCAAGTTCTTAGAAAAGATTAAAAAACACAAGAACCAAACAACAACATCATTTCCTCATTACCTCATTCTCAATAATCTAACCCTACATGTACATGTACATCAAAAAAAAAAAAAAAAAAACTTACAGTTTTGTCTTTTCGATTCATCCTCTAAATATCCCATTACCATTCATATTTTTATGTAGGCCTACCTGACACCAATAATATTGTATTAAAACAATGGTGATTCATAGACACAGACATTATGGGTTCTTTCAACATCTAGCAGTAATATGTTATTTATGTACATTGTAGGCCTAGACACTTTAAAAAAAATATGAAACCACAGAGAAAGATGTGTTCTGTGACCCAAATACAAAGGCAGGAAGCCCTTATTTTTCAGTCACAAGAAATGAACGAATGACCAACACTTCCTCTTATTATTCTTGAAAGTACATGGTTTTGAAAAACAAAACAATCTTTTAAATCATTAAATTCTTCTACATATATACGGAAAAGCAACCACATCCTAAATTTGGGGGATGTAGGCCACAGCTATCAGAATTTCAGTCTTCCTGAAAGTGCATACATTCATATTTCATGCTATTGCATGAAAAACCCAAGTCCATAAAATTAGTCCGCTAGCCTCAGACAACAACTAAAAAATGTTTTAATAAATAATAACTATTGGCTACTAGTGAGTGACAAAGGCAACACTTGCCCTTTTGGGCTAAAAAAAATCCTGTCCATCTCCTATATGTCATCTGTTTGGAGCCAGAAAGGTGTTAACTCTGTACAAATGATTGGACTTTAATGCCCTTCTGGCTAGTGAAAAAAATAAGCGAGGCTATTAAGGGCGATTAGCCCCCCAAACTCTTGAAAAAGCCACTGTAAATGAAAAGAGCCACCGTCAAATAATATTTCTGCCCATGGGTCGTAGTGCATTAAAATTTCTGAACACAATAGGTGGACTTCGAAGTAGCCCTTGCGAAATAAATTTTAATTTTTACACTGCTTCTGGCTCCAAACAGACAATGCATGCTTTTTCATTTTTTTTCTTTAGATATCAGAGCAAGTGAATGATCTGTTTCAGATTGATTGTAAAATAACATCTCTCGCTTTCTTCTCCTTTCCTCTTCATTTCTCCTTCTCTCTCCCTCTCTTCCACTCTCTCTCTCTCTCTCTCTCTCTCTCTCTCTCTCTCTCTTTTCACCTCCTTCCATTACACCAAGAATCCACAAGGGTATTTCCAGACATGGATGTGATATAAAATCACCTTCAGGAAACTTACATGAATGCAACTCTGTCAAGCACAAGTGTCTACTTTCCCTTTTACAGAATATCAATGACTACAATTTGCCATGCATGAATGCATACACTGTATGTTGAAGCAGGGGCTGATGTTTTTTTTCTTTTTTTTTGTGGGGGGGGGGGGGAGCACCACTTCCAGCCCATACCCCCCCCCTTGAAACCAAAGTGTACATTGTGTCCCCTTTTTAGAGCTAATGACCTTTGTTTTATTGTTGTTGTTTTTTTTGTTTGTTTGACAGAGAAGTTGGAAGGACAAGACCCCCAAAAATGTGTGAATTTGTGATGACCTTTTTTTCTGCTTGTCAGAAGACTTTCTGAGATTTGTGCCCTCATTTTACAACATCCTGGATCCGCCCCTGGTTGAAGTACTTTCTTTCTGTATTTTCTTTCTCCTTCCCTACTCCCCCTCTCTCTCTTCATATTCTTCCTTCAACTATAGTCAGGTTCACATGATGGGAGCTAAAGTTTCGCTAAAGTTTTGCTTGTAGTTTCAAAACTTCAAGTTAACTTGTAGTTATCTTGTTGTTTCAGACCGTATGAACAGACAAAGTTTTGAAACTTTAAGTTTACTTGTCGTGGTTAGTGGGTCGTTGTTTCTTTAACTTACATGTAAAGGGAATCTTGAGTTCTGGGAAAGGTGAAAAATAATTTGTGAGCTTTCTCATTCCTTTCATGTCCCTTTCGAAAAACATCTTAGTAGAAACAGCCCCTAAAAAGGATTGCTCTTCAAATGCTCTTATATTCAAAATATGACTAGAAATAGCTGAAATGTTCGGGCTGAACATTCATGCCACTTGTGTGTGTAGTCCCATATACCCATTTCTGTGTGCAGTACATGTGCTTTTCAGTGAGATTGGGTCAATTTCTTATCTATTTTGATGATTCCAAAACAACACAGTATAAAACAATTCTTAGTAGTATCTACTTCCAATGTTAACAAAAACGATTGCTGGACTTGTACAGTTTCAGAACAACAAGCTTCATTGTTTCGGGCCCGTGTGAACCCTCGTCGTGGTTGGTGAGTCGTTGTTTTGTAAACTTAAAAGTTTTGAAACCAAACGTCCCGTATGAATGTACATATAGCTATAGTCTGAACATAAAGCCTAACCCACCCTTTCTCCCTCTAAAATGAAGGGTTGCTTACAATTCCCTGGTTCAAACAAGAGCTAAAATTGTATTCCCTAGCCTACTTTGTGATGTGATTTGTCAGGAGTGGGCCTCGATGAGAGACATTCCTCCTTCATATTATAACAGCTGCAGTCTGGGTCCATTCCAAGATATGTACATGTACATGTACATGTAGGCTTGCTCCAGAAAATATAGGAAATATATCAAATGTAGTCTCTCTCCAGGTACATGAACATACAACTACTGTAAACGTGGAATATTTCGTGGTGTGTAAATTTTCACGCATTTTGCGTGAAAATAAAAACACGCAAATATTTCTGTTTATGTATTCTTTGGCCCATGAGCCTAGCACGTTGGCGAAATTGTTTTTATTTTCCCGTAAATTTAATGCCGCGCAAATATATCTGTTTATGTATTCTTATGGCCCATGAGCCTAGCGCGTCGGCGAAATTAAAAACATGTGAAGTTTACCTTACTCGGCCTGAGCAAGAAAAATTGATTGCATGAAATTTTCCACTTTTACAGTACATGTACTTACACCAAACAAAATTTGAAAATTAAACAATTTCTGTGGACCACGTTACACCACTGTGGATTGAAATTACAATGCAAGTTGAAGTCTATAAATTTCTCAGTATTTGTGATAGAGACCACTAAAAGCAATTAATTTACCTTCCAATCAATCAAATGATCTATTAATCATTGTATCTACCTACCAATCAATCCATTAAAATATGATCAATACACATTCATCAATAAAAAAATCCATCAATCAATCATTAATTCATGAATTAATATGTACATGTATCTATCGAGAAACCAATCTTTCAATCAATCTATCAATTAATCAAACAATCATCCATCAATCATCTATCAATCATCAATCAATCAATCAATCAATCAAACAATCAATCAATGAAGAAGATACATGTAAACACTCATTAAATGGAAGGCAGCACAGGTACAGGTACATAACATGTTCAGATGAGAGTGTTGGAAGGATACATCCTCCTGAGAACAGATGGCAAACTACACACCACTCTCGTCTCAAACCCAACTCATCAGAACAATCAATTTGTTTTTATTGACAAATAGAGGCGCAGGGAAAGCTTATCATTTTTTCTGAAAAGAGCGTTGTTGTTGTCCGACTTGGAGGAAGAGAGGGGGTAAATCGTGTTTTGGTCTGAAGCCAACCATCAGAATGTTGATAGGATAGTCTGATGGTGTTTAGGGTCACTCAACGAGCAGCTCTTGAGCAGTGTTCACACATGAAATTTAATCCAATGACAATGACTTGATGCCTGAATAAGTTGTTGTAGAATGTGACACAGGAGATGCACAACGGCACTGTTGTGTTCTGGATAAATTATTGATCTTGCATACAGATTTCATAGCCTTGATTTGTCAGACAGTGCAAATCTAATAAAAACTTCAAAGTACAATTTAAGAAATATCAATTTGAAGAACTATCATAAAACTTATTCCAAATATTGATTAAAATTGTGCAAAGCTCAGCTTGAAGTCGTACTGCAAAGTTATTATCAGTCAAGTGTGAATTTTTCTTGTTGTAAACACCCACAACGTATGTATGTATGTACATGTAGTATCACCAGTGGATTTAAAGGGGGAGGGGGCACAACCAATTTGTGTTGCCCCTCCCCCCTTTAACCCAATCTGGCATTCTTTAAGCACATATTTTTTCTTTTTGTTGCCTGTCAGATATACATCTTAGAATGGTGCCCCTCCCCCCTTTACATAATACTTGATCCACCCCTGTAATATGAACATGATGCCAGTGGGAACACTTAACTGTGTGATGTGATTGCTGACCGGAATTTAGGAGCCTACATGTAGGTGTAAAGTTTGGAAGCTGAGTTATCTAGACTACATGTACAGGTTAATGCATCAATGGACAACTGAGTGACCAGCAGCCTAGACCATTGAGTGAAGCTATTACTTCTTGCGCCATATTGTGTATGACATTATGCATAAAGCTGCGCCATTTATAAATTTACCCGTTCCTACATGTACATGTACATTATTATGGTGATCTGAAAATTACTCTCGTACATGTAACATTTGTTCTACATGTACTTTATTTTGAAAAAGGCAAAGGGTTAGGGTTAGGGTTTCAATAAGCCAGTTCGTAATAAGTACATGGTACAAATGACCCTGAAATGACCCCAATTTGCATGCTACTTGTTTAACAAAGATATCATAATGGCGCGCACATCATGGTGCGCATACTATTAAAGCGTATAAAGGACAAAATTAATAAAAATGAGCTTTATCTGCAAATGCGCGAATTATAATTACGAACTGGCTTATTGGGTTACAGGTCTGTAGGGTTGAAGTACATGTAAAGGTAAAGAGTTGGGTAATAATCATGTCTTAACCTGGGAGGACTCATCAGTACTAAATACTGTTCTCCCTGAGGGCAATGCAATCATATTTTACCCCAGCTTTAGCCTAGCAACCATAGCTCAAGTTTAGAATTTGACAGCTGAGCTCTTGTCACCAGAGCATGTACAGTGTATCATACAATTTTAACTACTATATTGTATTCAATTTTAAATCTAAAAAAAACAAAAACACTATACTCATATTAATTTATATCAACTCCTGCAAATAGCTAAGAATACACGTTTATTAAAGATAAAGCTGAGTTCTGGTAATGCAATCACGTTGTGAAAGAAACTGTCTCAAAGCAATTGGGAAAGGTTAATCATGTCTACATGTACAGTGTACACGTAAGAAATTGTATACAAGTATACAAAGGTTTTGGAATCATTGAGTGATGAGACCCAATCTCGCTGAAAAGCACAAGTACATGCACTGCACACAGAAGCAGCATGAATGTTCGGGCCGAAAACTTCAGCCATTTCTTGTCATATTTCAAATATTAGGGCATTTGAAGAGCAATCCTTTTCAGGGGACATTTCTAATGATGTTCTTCCAAACTGACATAAAAAGAATGAGAAAGTTCAACAATTATTTTTGTCCACTTTTCCCAGAGCTCAACCTTCTCTTTAAACATCTCAGGTAGAATACTGTATAAGCCATCAATTTCGCGAATAGGACTAACCAGACTATTTCGCGAGTGGTTGAATTCGCGGTCGGAAAATTCTCAAATCTACAAACGGCGGTGATGATGTACTTTTGCAAAGCGAAGTGGTGAATTTCCGACCAGGAGACAACAAATTCATCCGACTTCTTATGTTGGCAATATTTTGGCGTGTTGTTAAACTCACGACTCACTCCCGATTCGCGAAATTCGTGAAAATAAAACCCCCGCGAAATATATGGCGCATACAGTATTGTTCTGGAGGACATTTAAACAAATTGTACATACTCCTATCTTACTTTAACTAATTGCGTAAACAAAAGAGGATGGGCCGTTATCATTTCTGCTATTTGTATTGTTGTAGTTGTTTCAAATACATGTACTGTCATTCTTTTCTAATCAACCAATTCAAATACTGTAGTATAGATGGAATAGCAAATGCATGGCAAATCTTCTGTATTTGTGCAGAGCGACAACAACAAAACCATTTTCACACTGAGAAAAACACCAGAAGAAGCAGCATGAGCCTACATTGTACATGTACAATATAACATGACGTAAAAAGGTAGTGCTCAGTCAAAATCTGTTAAAAGTCTCATTAAGAAATGTCACTTCTAATTTGAACCTGGAGTTTCGGGAGATCCTATTCTGAGAAAATAATCTGAACTCGTTATCAACAAAGAAACTGACGACCCCTGCCACTAGCTTTGTTTCAAGACTCTATCATAATAATGTTTTTCTACACTGATATTGTTTTTCAAACAAAACAAACACAAAGGTGATCAATGCAAATTAGGCCTACAGCATACACATGTACATGTACATGTAGTTGACAAATATTATTGAATAATGATATAGTCTGTAAACAGAGTCTCTAATTTTGGGTGAGCATTTCCACAGATATGTTGAAATGGAAAATGGAAAATGGAAAAGTAAAAAAGGAGGAGGATGTATTTCATTTATTTCTATTATTTATTTTTTATTTTTATTGATTCCCTTTCCAAAAGGTTTCAAAGAATATGGATTTACAATGTGTATCTACATGTACTATTATACTATTAATACATGGTTGGGAGTGCGTTAGTGCGATCTGGCAACACAAAGGTTTTTATCGTGGTGTACTAACACACGAGGCGTAGCCGAGTGTGTTAGACACCACGATAAAAACCTGCGTGTTGCTGGATCGCACTAACGCACGAACTCACAACCATGTATTAAAAGTTTTATAAAACGGGTCTACAATTTTAGTGTTTTCTTACAATCTTAGTGTTTGATCCGGATTAGCCGTGCGTTAGTCCCCTCGCCGTGCGTTATCACTTTTTTTTTGCACGGTCACGTGATGTTATTTGACCAATCAGGATGGCTACATTCTTGAACCCGTTTTATAATTACTTTTATCATCCATGTACAAGTACATATATACATGCAGAGGCTGATTGTTATTTTCTTTGGGGGTGGGTGGGGCAGGGTTGGAAAGGTTATCGCTCTTCAGTGATCTGCATTCTGACTACTTCAAATGGTTGGTTTTTATGTAGGGAACAGAGAGACAATTTGAAATTCATGGCAGCTATTTTTTTCTTCATTCCCCCCCCCCCCCCCTTTTGTTTTGTTTTGATGCAGCAACAAAATGCTTGCAGGTTGTCAGGGACATGAAGCTACAGAATTAACTCATCAAAAGCAAAATTGTTTTTCGAAGATCTGAAAGTTCTTTTTCTTAAAAAAAAAAATTAATACAAGGTTAATAAACTTTTTAAAAGACAAATAAACTCCCTATAAAAGAAGAAAGAAAGAAATCTTGTCTTTGGTGAAAGGCCACATCTGAAGGGACTTGAGGGCATAACAAAGAATCTTGAATTGAACTTGACAGAAGAGTGGAAATGAGTGCAGGAAGCCAGTAGCTCCACACGCCAGACAAGACACAAGCTCAGCTAGTGAGCAGGGGATGTGAATCATGAGAACCCCTTTCATACTGATAATCCAGTGTTAATCCAGTGTTGATGAGGTCTTAAGTTACAATGAAGGGTAAACTCTCCCAGTGTCCAACCAAATAAGCCTACTTGAAAATGTACATAAATATATGTACATGTAATAATACAAAAACAGCAACATGAATTCAATAGAAAATATGTTTGCTGAATAATAAATAAAGAATAAAAGGATTCTGATTTAAATAGTCATGTTGCTCATGTAGGTCAATTAAGACGAAGACAATAACAAATTACATGTACATTGTCTCATACACTATACATGTATGTCCATAATTTTTTTAAGTTCCCATATTCGGGCAACTACCATTTCATATTTGATTTCTGCACATTTTCATTACAAAAAGTATCAAAATTTTTGCTCACTTGCTTCGCTCCCTCACAAAAAATTTAGAAACTGGAAAGTTGATATTCGGGTAGAAGGTATCAGCCCCCTCTCAAAAAACATGCCTGTATGCAGTATGACTACATGTACTTGCAATTACAAGTATGAATAGATGGGTGAAAGGAAGCATTAGACGTCCTACCCACCCGAACCCTTCTGATGCAAATTAGGACCTGTAAAAGGATTTTTTTTTCTGGATCACCATATTGGTTCAGATATTTTGTGCCCCCCCCCCCTCCCCCTTGTTCAAAAAGTCTTGCTACGTCCAGTTGTGCTGATTACATCTTTGTGCCAAAAAGAGTGGCATCACCAAGTGAAGTGGAACAGCCCTTTTCAAGAACCTAGTGGCTTTGGACAATATACACAATGTACATGTACTACTCTTTCAGATGCTCTAATACACTTGTACAATGGGTTCAGACAAATAGACGAGATACATGACGTCAGAATGGACATGTACATCTACATGAACATGTAGGCCTACACTTAGAACTGTAACAGCATGAAATCCATCTTTATTGGTATTTTACATGTAGGTCTAACATTTATCATGAAAGACATGTGTACAAAGCATGACTGCTGTACATTTATTTCATTAGGACTACCGGTACTTACATGTATTATAATACATGCGTAAGTTGTAAATTAATATATATGGATAAATAAATGTCCGAAAGTAGGCTACATCCACATAAATGTAATAATTACATTGTAAGTGAACCTGGGGGGTGTTTCAAAAAGCTGTTTGTAAAGTTACGCATGACTTTACGAATGACTCAAATATGGCAAGCCAAATGGGATGCTCAATCATTTTTAACTCCTTCAACTAAAGTTGAACTGTGCAGATGTAGATTAAGTCCCACTTTGCTAAAACATCAGAAAAAACTTTGGGCATCCTATCTGGCACTTCATATTCAAGTCGTTTGTAAAGTCATGCGTAACTTTACGAACAGCTTTATGAACCACCCCCCTTGGCCCTATTTCATAAAGCAATACATGTACATAGTAAATTTTCTTGCATCCAGTCAAATGCAATGATTCCATTAGCTTACATTAAATATCAATTCAATTGTAACTTGTCACTCATAACCATTTTAATGACACAAGGGCCATACATGCCTATTACACGTGCATGTATGCGGTTCAGCACACTATTGTAACATATCACCATTACACTGCAGAGAAAGAAGGTATCTAAAAAAGACGTGGTGACCTTTTCTTCTGATCATCTATTTGTAACTCAGTACAACTGCATACAAGAAGCCAATCCCAAGAAATGAAAACCGATACCTGTCTTAGTCAAGTCTGATGGATGACGGATTCACATGCTTCCAGATGTGCCTAATGTACATGTACAATTGTAGGGCCTACCGGTCTACAACAAACATTCATACATGTCGGGCGATATACTGTACATGCAGGCTACCATACATTAATGTTATCAAGTGATGAGGCCTGAGGGTTGCACATACATGTACATGTACATGTGTCTTTTACACTTAAATTCTTTGTCTAGGAGTACATGTGTATACATGTACATGTACAAATGTGTATCTACATGTGCATGTATAAGCACTGGACTATCCTTGGGCATTGGCCCCCGTACTAGCAATTTCACTATTCAAACTTGCAGCCTTAGCCCTGTTACAATAGCTCTCAGCGGTACATGAATTATCAGTGACAAAGATAGACAAATCCTTTACAATAAATCTTGAACAAGAGAACAAAGATTTGTGAAAGCTGATTTTACAAGGATAAAATGGTTGTATTAAAAAAATGTTAATTTAACATGTACATGTATGCATTTCTTGAAAAATTATTGAGATCTAGGATTGATCACTCATGTACATGTAGTTATCACACTGACTTTTCTTTTTCTTTTGTCATTGATGCATTGAGTACAATTTAAAACCATTTTTATTTCCCATTTTGTCAATCTTGTTTCAAATTGTTTGAAGAAAGGGAGTGTCTTGAATGCTGTTCTTTGATAATCAGTACTATACCCTGAAAGGCAGTAAAGTTGAAAACTTTATACTTGGTAGATGTGTTGGTTCTACAATGTAGCTTTGTTGGTATCATTTTTTTTTTTTTTTTTTTGTGATTCAAGTAAATCGTTTCACTTACAGCATCGTGGTTAACTTTAAAACATAATAAATCAAAGGTTAAAGGGAAATGTGACTTTTTTTTACACTTTCTTGCACAATGCACAGTCATTCACAATCATTATACTTGATTGGCTTTCAAGTACACTGAGATTTGGGACAATTGTAATTGTCTGCAACTCTGCATTTCACACACAATCTGGCACTGTCAGTTACATTGTACACAATTGTTTCAGGTACAGTACAGTATGAGTATCGCTTCGTTAATTATCAAATAGACATTTAAAAGGAATAGATCTACCATTTTCTGCACTTGAACAAACATTCATTCTCCTAAACTAATAACCTATTCTATTTGAAATATCTTTAACAGAGTAAATTAACTTATTCACATATCGTATATAAGAACCAACCAGATCTACATGTAAAAACAAAGTTCTGGTCCATTTCCTAAATAAACAATGTTTAATAAAGAGCCTAACAAAGAGGGTGGTCATTGTAGATATCAATTTTTAATATTTCTGCCAAACAAGGAGAATATAAATCAACATATTGTTATAGATTACATAGCTTGTACTAGATTAAATCACTTCAAGGAGAAATCAACCCTGAATGGCATCAAGGTAGCTTAAACAATAGCACACATGTAGAGGGAGAAAATATGATTGTGGATAGACTATCAGAAAGTTATGCAGTTTTGCAATTGGGATTGATCAAACACATATTGACAAGTCTTGTGATTTTTCTTGCAAAGCAACTTTCCATTTGTTTTGAACTAAAGATTTCATAAATTTCCAAATATTTTCTTATTATAACTCTTTCGAGACAATTGACCACATTTTGTGGTTTGGCTCAATAACTTTTGATTCAGAGCTCTAAAAACTGTAACAAATATGTACATGGGTAGAAAGAGCAAACATTTCTGCACACCTCTGTCCATTTTTAAATTGCATGACCATATTGAGTGTGATGCCAAGAATTTTAAAAAGGAAAATATAAGCTTTAAAATCCTTAAATTGGCAACACACTGAGATGTTCAAATCATTATTTTTTTAATCACAATTTGTAAGTTTTCAACTTTTCAACAAAGTTTGTACATACTGTATATAAATTATTGTAACCATGTACATGTATAATGTTCTCAAATACATTACATCCAGGGGGGGGGGGGGGAGACTCAACATATTGGACAGACGGGTATGTGCCGCTTTGACGACCCCCCTTTTTCAACAGCTGATTGCCGTTCTCAAGATACCCGAATTTCCATAAACTGCCGTTCTCACCCTTCTAATGCGTTCTCAAGATATCCGATCAGATCAAAAGCGCTTGCCTCTCTCCGTTTCCCCCGGCGCGCCCCGTTCCCTTGCTCTCGCGTACGTACTTCCATTCACTTGCGTGCACAATTGCATATGCATGCACTATAGAATCCCGCACTAAGTGCCGTACATGTAGTTCCTTAGACCATGTTTTTTCGCTCAGCTGGGTATGGATCCATTGTTCCAAAGACCGTGTTTTTCGCTTCTAGTCCGTTCCTTAGACCACCGTTTCGAGGGTAGCTGCAGCACACCCCCGTCTGAAAAAAATCTGAGCGCCCCCCCCCCCCCCCCCGGATTACATCCTAGTAATAGAACCATGTACATGTAGTTCTAGCGCTAAAAGAAAAATATTATTGTTGCCAATTTGAAGAACACAATGTGATCAATTTATCTGTTAAATAATTCTTGTAACAAAATAATTACTGAACATGTACATTTTTACACACACATCCATTAAATAGATTTATTCATTCATCAATGATTAAGTCTAGGAAGAGGGATATCATTATTTTAAAACAAAATATTGATAACAATGTTAATGTCAACTTTGAAGTTTTAATAAATGTAATAACAAATATATCTAACTTTTACCCCTATAAAAAATATGATTATCCACACAAAACAAATGGAAGTTATCCTTACTGTACAGATCAAAATATTTCATTCAAGTTTTCGTAAATCTTTCAGGTATGGTAGTGGATCCAGTGTCCGAACACTTTTCAGAAAATCAACGATAGCAAATAAAATATCAAACGAATATCTGTCAAACTTACATAATGAACGCTCAAAGTCCTACAGAAAAAAAAGGATTGTAATTCCCAACAGATTGTATTACCGAAAGTGTAGAGTTAAGCGCCTAAAATGGGTTTTCATACGCTTGGGATTACGCGTATGAAAACCACACTATTGAAACAAAGGTGTGTCTTTTTCCCATAGGTTTCACACGTTCTGAAATACAGTACCTTTTTCAAGGGACCAAAACGCCGCGTCGTTGGGAAGGGGTTCACTCGGAAGGGAATATCGTATTAAATCTACGTTGTCTTTTTAAAATTCCATTAACTTCTTTTTCTGTAGGACTTTGAGCATTCATTATGTAAGTTTGACAGATATCCGTTTGATATTTAATTTTCTGTCGTTGATTTTCTGAAAAGTGTTCGGACACTGGATCAACCACCATACACGTAGTTCGGGAGTTTTGACGTGAAAGATAACATTTTGAGGCTTGAGAATAAAATATCTGAAATAAGACCTTTTTACATCATTTTGAGTCGTTTTTGGCATGAATACCGATTGCTCTAATAGTAATAGGGATGGAAAGTTTGTGTTCGTTGCGTGTTTTGTTTTATCAGAATCGCGCAGTTACGCGCGTGTGCGCAGACATGAGCACTGCGCAGACTTGGGCACTCTGGCCATACTAATTATTTTTTTGTGTGAAAGACAACCAAACAAACTGAAATCTGTCACAGCAGTCAGAAGAGAGAGAAGAGAAGCTGCACACACACACACACACACACACACACACACACACACACACACACACGTCACCCACAAAACCCATTCACGCAGCCTACGGCACACCCACAGCACAGTACCGGGAAACTTAAGTTAAGGAGGGGTACCGCACCTGGCCTGGAATGCTAGTGGATCTAAATAGACTAGTCGAAGAACTTGAGCAAACTGTAACAACAAATCAATTATCATCTTAACAAAACAACCCTAACAAACCACTAAAAAACGTATTGAAATACTTACTTATGTCAGATGTAGTTGAAAAGCTTGATTTGATGTAGATCTATAGACTATCATTTAGATTAACTTAAAAAATCGGCCTACAGCTTGTGCTTGCTCTTGGCTGCCCGAATCGCGAATATAGTAATTTGACTAGATCTTTCCTACACAGCGCATGCCCTAGCCCTATGTCAGCATAGTATTTATGTTTATTGATGTATTTTGGATATGCCCGTATTTTTTTTGTAGGGTGGACAGTTCAAGCTTGCTTGTTATTTGGCTTTGGACAAATCAAATACTGAACATTATATGCATGATGGGGGGGGGGGGGGTGTATGTGGGGGGAGGGGGGTGGCGGGGGGGGGGGCTGTATCCCCCTCTTTCTTGATTAGCCACATTTTGTAATTCTTAGTTTAGTTGACTTGATGATATGCTCGTTCTTCTGCCCCCTCCCCCCTTCCCCTCCCCCCCCCCCCCCCCCCCGCCCTCCAGAGACGCCAAGGTCAAACACCAGCAATGCATGAGCTTTCCGAGCATCAGCGCCAGGTAGGGGAGGAACCGTGCGCTCCCTGCGCGGTATGTATAATATATATGGAGATAGGCTAGCTGTGAGGCCAGGTGTGAGAAAGAGATTTTTGGGTATGAGTATATAAGAGCTAGCCCTAATGCGTGAGACTTCTTCTTCTTCTTCTTCTTCTTCCAGTAGTGTGCATAAACCTCCAAGGAGTATTGTCGCACAGCAGTTGGTTGTCTATCAGCCGATCAAACGTGTTGCTCAAAAAAAACTTATTAAAAAAAAAAAAAAAAAAAAAAAATAATAATTCCAAAAACGAACGCATCTATACTATATACAAATTGTTCTCATATTTTGAGTTAGTGTATGACGACATCTTTGACTCGTGTCTTGAAGATGTCGATTGATGGTGAGATGACCACGTTCTCGGGTAGACCGTTCCACAAACGGATGGTGTTTGGGAAGAACGTATCCCTCAGTAGTGATGTGCGTGAACGTGGGATGAGAAATCTCTTGCTGTGACCTCCGGTTGGAGTGTTTAGCGGTACCAACTGGTCGTCAGGGATGTCAATCAGATGGTTGGTGATTCGGTACATCATAGTAACTTTTGACATGGCTCTACGATGTTGAAGAGTCTTCCACTGAAGCTCATTAATCATGGTTGTGACGCTACTTCGTCTTGAGTAATTGTTCATCACATAGCGAGCTGCACTCTAGTCTCTATCTCTCTCTTCCACACTCTTTCTATCTCTCACTCTACACTACACCTCTTTGCGATCTTGGTACCACTTCTCTACCCCTCTCCCTCTCTAAGTCTCTATCTCTCTCTTCCACTCTCTTTCTATCTCTCACTCTACACTACACCTCTTTGCAATCTTGCTACTTCTCTACCCCTCTCCCTCTCTAAGTCTCTATCTCTCTCTTCCACTCTCTTTCTATCTCTCACTCTACACTACACCTCTTTGCGATCTTGCTACTTCTCTACCCCTCTCCCTCTCTAAGTCTCTATCTCTCTCTTCCACTCTCTTTCTATCTCTTACTCTACACTACACCTCTTTGCGATCTTGCTACCACTTCTTTACCCCTCTCCCTCTCTAAGTCTCTATCTCTCTCTTCCACTCTCTTTCTATCTCTCACTCTACACTACACCTCTTTGCAATCTTGCTACCACTTCTCTACCCCTCTCCCTCTCTAAGTCTCTATCTCTCTCTTCCACTCTCTATCTCTCACTCTACACTACACCTCTTTGCGATCTTTCTACCACTTCTTTATCCCTCTCCCTCTCTAAGTCTCTATCTCTCTCTTCCACTCCCTTTCTATCTCTCACTCTACACTACACCTCTTTGCGATCTTGCTACTTCTCTACCCCTCTCCCTCTCTAAGTCTCTATCTCTCTCTTCCACTCTCTTTCTAACTCTCACTCTACACTACACCTCTTTGCGATCTTGCTACCACTTCTTTACCCCTCTCCCTCTCTAAGTCTCTATCTCTCTCTTCCACTCTCTATCTCTCACTCTACACTACACCTCTTTGCGATCTTGCTACCACTTCTCTACCCCTCTCCCTCTCTAAGTCTCTATCTCTCTCTTCCACTCTCTTTCTATCTCTCACTCTACACTACACCTCTTTGCGATCTTGCTACCACTTCTCTACCCCTCTCCCTCTCTAAGTCTCTATCTCTCTCTTCCACTCTCTTTCTAACTCTCACTCTACACTACACCTCTTTGCAATCTTGCTACCCTCATTTCTCTCACCCATACTGTTTACATTTTGTCTGTTGAGAACAAGAAGGGAATGAAGAGCATTTTACATACAGTCAATACCCTTCTAGCTCTCAGATGAAAAAACACACAACAGGATGACAGTATTAATTTCTTAAAAATGTACTGCAGTTACCAGACCGCTAACCACCAGCAGTATTTGTAGATAATATGAAAACATCAAAAATATACATTTAGGAACAGATTCTACACTTCCAATCACGAAACATTTGGGATTAATCTATTGGCCAAAATTCATGAAAGAGGTTTATCTTAACCCACAGTTTAAAATGCAAAGTATGCACTTGTCCTCACATCTAACATGTCCAGTGGGCGGGCAATAATTCATACTATACATGCTTATTTATGATTATTATTATCCACAGTGGAGGGTTAAACCATGATTTAGACCATGGGTTAAATTAAACCTCCTTGGTGAATTCGGGCCATTATTTGCATGTCCACAGATTCAAAATATGAATACAATGATGATATTCTGGATTTATATAGCGCGCGCCTAATAGCCCTAATACATCTACAATGTCTCTAAGCGCTTTACAGACATATTATTACCCCGGTCATCGGATTCATGGCTTTCCCGCACACAATGTATGCACCTTCTCCACTCCCTGGGGAGCATTCCAGCCAGGCGCCTTTTACAGACGCTCACAAGGCTGATCAATAAACACACAGATTGTAAAACACCAAACAAAAAGACAGATGCCATTGGCACAGGCTGCATAATTTTAGAGAATGTTTTTCAGTGATCAGTTTTTCTCTTTTCAATATGCAAAGTTAAACAAACAAAAAATAACAGACAGAAATTTCTGATACATATAAAATTAATAAGTTGTTCTAAAAAGAATAGAACCGTTCTGTAATGTATACAAATTTAGGCACATTTCTTCTCTGAGCACCTAGTGACAAGCTATCCATTAACCTGCTTTTTATTAATGAGCCTCAATGCTTGGAATCTAGTTTGGATAAATTACTTGTTGCTATGTAGAGCAAGCCTCGGGCAAGCTTTCAGGTTGTCAAGAACAACCTTTGCTTGAAAGGTATGTATAAAATTTGAATACATTACCGAACTAGTCTATTGGGAAACAGGCAAGACTTTATCTTACAGTAGTATTCAAATTAAGAGTCATTGCATGACTTAGTAAGGCACTATATAAATAATAATGCATGAGAAGTTGCTGTTTTGAACACGCCTCCTACATGCTAGCTTTTACGGCTTCAACTCATCCACGACAGGAATTTCAAAACAGCTTATTGATCAGCTCAAATTGGCAAATGGCAACACTGGTTTATTTCATACTTTTGCTTCATTTTTCTTTTAAAAAAGTAATTAATCTGAGCAAGAAAACCTACATCAACAGAAGCAAAGAAAGTTACAAAAAATGCAGATTTGTATGGAAAAACTGAATTTGAATCATAAATATGTTGTCAATTTAAGGATTTCAAACTTGCACCCTCCCTCCTTTCAGAAATTCCTTGCATCAAATACAATGCAACGACATGGATAAAGCTTGAAAATAAGTATAGAAATTTAGCTTGTTTTGTTCATTTGACCTCTATATATGCATTTTGGGCTCTGAATTATGAAAAAAGTAAAAATTAAAAAAAATATGTGGGTAATTGCGAACTAAATGGGTAAAAGATGATATTCACTATTTGCATAGACTACCAATTAGCCAGTTCGTAATTACAGATTGCACATGTGCAGATAAAGGTCATTTGTACCGAGTACAATTGACCTCTGGGGAGCGTTTCATCAAGCGATCCGAGCACCATTATATGATTTTAGTTGTTTAACAAGTAGTGCAAATAGGGGTCATTTCAGGGTCACTTGTACCATGTATTAATTATGAACTGGCTTATTATTAACTCTGCTGAAACAACAGAGCATACTATTTAGCTCATTACTGTATTCATGCCATGCATTATATAAATGTAACATATCCTTAACCTTTTCAGGACAGGAATTATTCAAGGGCTAAATTGATCACATTTTGTTCTTCAAATTGGCAACAATATTTTTTTCTCTTTTAGTGCTACGTGGTTCAAATAATGTGTAATGTCTTTGAAAACAATATACATGGTTAGCAATATTGTAGAAAAATTGCCAATTTCGATTTAAAAAAACAATGATTTTGAGCCTCTCATTATATCGCCAATCTACATGTAACGATTTTAAAGCCTATTTTTGTTTTTAAAATTCCTGGCATCAAATGTAATGTGGTCATGCAACAAAAATGGAAGTATAGTGTGTGCAGAAAGTTTTGCTCTTTCTCCTCATGCATCTGGTATATTTTTAGAGCTCTGAATCAAAAGTTTGGCCGATTTGAATGATGAACTCATTCAGAAACACTGTTAAACGTCAAAATTTTTGAACTCCTGTGCAACAATTACACATGCATGACATGACAGCAAGGCATGTGTTATGTTTGTTTCTTGGCTATTTTTTTCATTGTTGTAGCTTCATACTGATAAGTATTTAAGAGGAGCTAGTCTGAAAATTTAACAAAATGTTTATGGCATTTTTACATGAAATGGGAACAAGGAATACATATTGCTAAAGTATATTTGGAATGTGAAGTTGAAAGGATTTTCTCAAGAGCATATGGTGAAAGACTATTAGTATGAAATATGCTCTGGTGACAATTGCTCCACTGTCAATATCTAACACTTGTTGAAGTTCTTGACCTGGCATAACACCTGACTGCAACCCTTGATCTAAACCTAACCTAAAACCCAATAGCAACGCAAGCCCTAGGCCTATATCAGGGGCGGATCCAGGATTTTCTAAAAGGAGGGGGGGGGGGGCATACAAATCTCTGGAAATTTTCTGAAAAGCAAAAAAAAAGGTTATCACACGTTTTGGGCTCTCTTTGTTGTTCAAGATTCTCTGACAAGCAAAAAAAAAAGGTTATCAGTTTCTAAAGGGGGGGGCACAAGGTATACTTTTCTTTCAAAGGGGGGGGGGGGGGGCATGGGGGGAGAATGGGCCAGAATTCCCCCCCCCCCAAATCCGCCATTGGCCTATATCTTTGACAGCATTGAGCCTGGAGTAAATGTCACCAGAGAATATATCAGATCATCTGAAAGACTACAGGAAATAAAAAATTGGCAGAAAGCATTCCTTCACACAAAAATTGATGACATTAACTGATAAAAACCAGCACAACCTGTAAGATAGCTTAATGAAATGGAGTGGCACAAAAAGCCGCGGCCGGAACACAAACAGCAAAGTTCATGATGATAGTGGTGAAATAAACATTGTAAATTGGACATATCGGATGACACTTTTGGTAATATTAAGCCTAATCAACATATTTTTTACCTGGTCTATGGCTTTATGATATGTTTCTATCTTAATGCAATAAAATTATAATTTTCAACATTATGCATTTTACGTTACGGATGCCTTTTTCATGCCACTACGTTTTGCTAAGCTACCTAACTGTAATACTTACACAGTCTGTACAAGATATTTGTATATATGGACATTAGATCTTTGTATGATTTTAGTACAGATTCCATAAGTGTACATAAACTAAATTTGGAAATTGCTTCAAGTTAAAAACAGAAAGACATCATGAATGAAGTAATTACTACAGTAAAGTGAAGACTGTATAAAATCAAAGAAAGCAAGATGAAAGAAAAATGGTTGAAAATACACAAACTTGCAGCATGATCTGCCTGAGTTATACCTACATGAAAATATATGCTAATTACCCTAAGAACATTTAGAACCTCACTATGAATGTTTCACGACAAATTGAAAGACATTATGAAAGAAGATATGCGCTTCATCAAAGACCACGACTCCAGAAAGTGGATGGTTTACCGTTAGCATCTCTCTCCCGCTTCACAAAGGATGTAAACGATGAGACACAGTTACCGATGAAGAATTCTGATTGACCGAGTATGATGAGGTCAATTTGCGGCAAGTGAGGGTCAAGATGGTGAACTTTGACCTGGAAATGAGCAAGAAAAAGATAATGCCATGATATTGGAGTCTGCATTTGTTCTCTCTTGTGCCTTGCTGACTATAATATACTTGAAATTGATTTTGCATTTATTGTCTATCATTCTGCATTTAAATGGTACCTCTAATTCTTTTTCAGTTCAATTTCTCAACACATGTAAACCTTTCTAAATAAAAATTTAATACTGAGCCTAAGATAGTGGAGTTATTAAATGCATGCAAAATACATTACCCAATGATACCCATACAAATTTTAACAATTCAGCTGTAAATTGTCAAATTAAAATTGAATTCAAGCTAATGGAAAATCCAGGCTTTCAAGCACATCAAAGGAAAAAAGTAGGAGAAAAGTAGGATCAAAATTTCGGAAAAAGTAGGAGAAAAGCAGGATTTAGGAGACAGAAAGTAGGATAAAAGTAGGATATTTGCGGTTTCTCCAGATTTTTTCCCTCATGTTGGTACATAACTGCCCAGTGTTCTGACTTAGACCTCAGCAATCTGTATTTACTGCACTGACTGATTGTACCCATTTCATGTCCAAGCTCAAAGGGATACTTTAAATACACTGTAGCTTTGAGAAAGCATACTGGGTAGGATGACCACATTGCCAGGTTCCACTTCTTTGAAATGCAATCATGCAAGGGAGCAATGGGTATGACTGCACTTCCATCCCTTAGATCCCTGTATTAAACATCTAACTAAGAAAGTGTGCAAAGAGGGTCCCCTTTTGGGGCTTGGTCGTAAAAAGTCACAAAAATCAGGCCCTTATTTTTACCCCCCCCCCCCCCACACACACACACTACAGTATGAAAAGGTGACCCCTGACACAATTCAGGGGTTGGCTATATACATACACAAGGAAAGATAGAAAATGAGAGAAAGAACCCCCCCCCCCCCCCCCGGCAAAAAACAACAACAACAACAAACAAAAAACAAACAAAAAATGAAATTAAAAAAAATAAATAAATAAAAAATAAAAAATAAAAAAAATAAATAAAATGGAATAAAACAAAAATAAATAAACTAAGAAAATGGACAGAAAAGACAACAGAAAAATAAAAATTGAGTAATACAGAAGGAAGAATAGGAAGAGAATGTTAAAGAAAAGTAAACATAAAGAACTACATAATGAAAGATAGAGATGTAAACAAATACATTAGAAATATAGACAGAAAATAAGAGAAGAATTAAAATAAAATACAAAGAAGAATAGTAAGAAAAGGTTAAAGACTTGGGGGAAAACAGTAAACTACATAAGAAAAGATAGAAAGGAAAGAAATACATATGGAAAGATGAAAAAATAAGAGAAAAAAAGCAAATACATATTAAAGGAAATATAGAAAAAGAAGAAAATAGAAATATAATAAAAAGTAATCAGGATGAATAGAATAAGAAGACTTACAAAAGGGACAACAAAAAACTACATAAGGAAAGATAGAAAATGAGAGAAGGAAAACAAGAGTGAAAAAAACATAAGACAGATGTAAAGAGAATTAAAGCAAAGAAATACAAAGCCAAAGATAGAAACAAAAGATGAAAGAAGAAATATATGAGGAAAATAGAAAGAGAATACACATGCACAAAAAACACAAAAATTGATAACACAGAAATGTACAGGGAATTTTGAAAGAGAGGTGGAAAGATAAATACAGTATCAACAAAATATTAAAGGAGTAGATAATAGAAGAACAGAAACAAAGAAATGCATACGAATAGAAAGAGATGGGGGGAAAATAAGGCACTATAGAAAACAAGAGAAAGAAAAACAAATATATAAGGATAGATCAAAAAGAATTAGAACAAAAGAAAAGAAAAGGTAGAAATCTAAAATGACAAGGCAAAAAATTAATGCATACGGAATATAGAATGAGTAGAGAATATAAACAGAAAAACAAAAATACATAAGGAGGAATAGAAATGGAAGATAAAGATTTGGGAAAACAAAGAAATACATAGGGAAAGATAGAAAAAGCGAGAGGGGAAAACAAAATTACATAAAGAAAGACAAAAAACAAGACAAGTGAAAACTGAGGAATAAATAAGAATATATGGAAAGAGAAGTACAAAGAAATACATGATGAAATTGAGGAAGAAAAGCAGACAAAAACAGAAAAAAATACAATGAAAGGGTAAAAAGAGAAGATGACACAAAGGGATTAAGATTTAAGATTCATGTACATGATAGCCTTTCATGAATATCCCAGATTTATTTTGAGAAAAAAAAGTAGGAGAAATTGAAAAAAGGTAGGATAAAGTAGGATAAAGTAGGATAATTGGGAAAAAAGTAGAAGTAGGAGGATTGTCAAAAAAGTAGGAAAAAGTAGGAAAAGTAGGAGCGCTTGAAAGCCTGAAAATCATTCAAAGATGGGAATAATTCTTAAAATCGAACAAATCTGATTTACACAAGGTCTACGCAGGTTAGCACAACATCATTTGATTTTTTGTTACTGGACAGTCTTGAATACACCTCCTCAGTCAAAATTCAAAGGGGTAGACAAGAATAGACAGATTTTCTTATTAAAAAAACACTTTTAGATACACCTATGAAGGTGATACACAATCGAGGAAGACATCAAAACCGACCTCATCTCCAAACATCTCTTGTAATTCCGTCTGGTAGGAGAGTTTATCCGTAGCGATGAAGACATGTTTGGTCTTGTACTTCTCTACTGCAGCTCTGGACTCCTCTAAGACCATCTCCTTGGTAGGATAACACATTGCCTTGGTAACCGGCTCCTCACCCATCTTGTGGCACTGGGGTGATGCCATCATCTGTCTCATGCCCTCTACATTTTCACATGCCCTTTCCTGTAGAGAAAGAGCACAAAATCAGAGATGAATCAATAATACCAACAACAATGGTTAATGTATGTTTTATCAACCCACACAATGCCAGAACCTTGCGTACTGAGCTGGGTAGCGGTGCCGTGTACATGTGCACTGTAACAGTGCACTAGCCCGTGCTCGCGTGCCACAGCCTCTGGAGCAGTGCCACGTTAATGTTTAGTTGCATTGTTTGTGCACCCAAAAACTAAACCCAGCACAGGGGGAAATTAGTGGCTGGCACAATAGGGATTAGCACTGTGGTACTTGGGTTGGTACATGGGGCAGATTAAGAGTTAAACAAGATGAATGTGACTGCGTCTCCTATATGCCTCCGCCTAAATTCAGTTGATGGCTCAAACTGTTCTTGAAATATTGTGAAAAACAGAATAAAAAGCCTCTAATTACATGTTAATTGACCTCTTTGACATTTGACCTTACACCTTATAACCAAAAGTCTGATCACTTTATCTCCTCCTAGTCATGAATACAAAATAATTGAAATATAGTGATAACAAGGTAAAAAAAAATTCATTTCACTTACACCTGTATAATAACCTCACCTTTGACCTACGTGAACAAAAATCTTATCAGTTCATCTCATTATGCTGATGCATACTATTTCCAAGTTTGAAGTTAATGGATCAAATGGTTCTTGAGATATCACGATATGGCTAAAACCTGCAATTTCAGAATTGACTTCTATGACCTTTGACCTTTGACCTATGTAACCCAAAATCTTATCAGATTGTCTTTCTATGGTCATACATACTAGTACCAAGTCTGAAGTTCATACCTCAAATGGTTCTTGAGATATCGCGTTAGCAAGGCTAACACCTGCAATTTCAGAAATTGACCTGTGACCTTTGACCTACATACCCCAAAATCTAATCAGATCCTCTTCCTATGGTGATACATACTAGCACCAAGTTTGAAGTTCATACCTCATGTGGTTCTTGAGTTATCGCTAGAACGAGAAAGCGAGACAATGGACGGACAGACAACCCGAAAACATAATGCCTCTGGCATCACCTTCGGTGGGCAGAGGCATAAAAACAATTGCATATCTCAGCCCCAAGGCTCGATTGTACTATATCATTACAATGGTAAATGTTACTTATGGATATAAAAAATACATAGCAAAAATTAACATGTACTGTTTACACATAATAATTACATTTAGAATTGAGTTTTTTGTTGCCAGTGGGCCAGATAAATAGAGACACAATGGTGCTCTGTATGTGAAGGAGCAGAGGGCAAATCAGGGAGGCAGGAAAAAAATACACGGGGGCGGCGGGCGAATTCACCCCCGAAATGACCAAAAGATCCCCCAAAATTCTGAAAAATCAAGATTTCAAGGGCGACAATGTCCGAATAAGTTGCTCCCACAGTGACGCCGCCCTATCTCATACGTTATTGACAAGCCAACGTGAATATACATACTGTAAGCTAGCTGAGCGAGTGCTAGCAGCACTCTTGAAGCCAATTTGAAGTTAAGAATCGCCGCAATAATCATTATAATGCACATGTAATAAGTATCAGTACTTGCGCTGTACAGCAAATATTATTCCTCAAATTGAGAATAAACAATTAGCGAAAACTTCAGCATGTATAAATGTATGGTTCCTTGAGAGCAACGTTCTCTCCGATAACTAACATAAGCAACACTTTCATAGTGCCGTTGCGTTCGCTGCTGCCTTCATCTACGTGGAAAGCGAAGACAAATTAGGTGCAGCGGATTATCACGCGAACGCTAGCGCGATTTTTCTGTGATTGTTTACGATCGTTGATATGCATACTCGTACTCTTCGTATAAGTTGATCATGGATAAGTTTCTTACCCCCGTTACCAGTATTCGAGCAGGGACCTGCATGGGCCCGAACGCGAACTCTTCTTCTTCCCAAATTGATCAGAAGAAACAGAAGAAGCCAGTAAGCAAGGAATCTACCATCAAATCATGGGAGCTCGACTGGCTTGCTTCGCGGAGGAATGAGAGTGGCTCCCTCATAATATACTGCCTGGCATGCAAGCAGTGGATGCCCAAGACCTCGCGGGGTCGTGTCCAATGATCCAAATATGGGCAATTCCACAGAAAATATTACCCTGTTTGTAAGCTTGTTTTCTTTTTGTTTGTTTCTTTTCTGTTAGTGTTGTGTTGTGTATTAAATATGAATTGTATTTGACTATTCATGTGAGAGCCCTGCCCCTATGTGAGACTGAGTCGTGAGAGTGTGACTGAGAGAGATTCAAGAGAGTGGCTGATGTCAAATCAAATTTTTGCAATCTGCATGCCATAATGCAGACCTGACCAGCTGAACTTAGGCAAGAGACTGTAGTGTGAGAGCAGACCAAGGAGGAAAACCTGCTTAATTAATTGAAATTAACATTGTGTATTGTAAAGTTGTGAATGCTAAACAGTGAAGTAGCCCTCAAAATGTGAGAAAAGAGCCCTGTTATGTATCAGACTTGATTGTAGACTATCATTATGAAGCATTCTATGTAACACACATGTTGTGTGATGAGATGTGTTCTAAAAAGAAGACAGACGACCGACCCATAGAATATAAGTTGAGTTACACTTTTACTTCGTTGTGTTCGTGCAATTTATTTGAGTGAGACTCGGCTTAAGTTTAAATAAAGAACATAACAAAATCTGGCGACGAGGATGGGATCTGCTGAGTAGCTGCCCGTTTTGAGTTAACTACGCAAAAGGACAGAAATTCGAATTTTCAGTGGCGTATGTGCACGGCCATAAGCAGGTCTATACCCACTGTTATTAAGATCAGCCCCAGCCATATGTTTTTGTGTATGGTTACGAACGCTCAGCAGAATAGCTACCGCCTGCCATAGCAGTAGTGATTGGATCCCATGCATTGATTGCAACCCTTCGTATAGTTTACGGTGTGTGCCGAGCTGAAGTTTCTTCAACAGATACCCGCACTGTATGCTGCCCGAGTTGCCGCCACAGTTTTTCGTTCAGGGGTAGGTCTACCGTGCATGAACTGTGCCTTGCCCTCACCGAGCCCAGCCACTTGTGGTCGTGTTGAGTCTCCGTCCACCGAGCCAGCCCCGTGCCAGGACATCACCGCCCGATGCCTGCACCAGCCGATTAAGCCAGCCAGTGTCGTCAGCCACAGAGACACTCAAGCCAGTCCACCAATGCCAAGCCAAAGTGTTTATGCCAGCAAATGAAATCCAAGATGCCCATGGATTGATGCCAGTGTCCAGTGATGAATAAAAAAGTGATTGAACCTGTAGGCTAGTTGTAGATTGAACTTTCTTCAACTCTCAAGGAACTTGAAAGACAATCGTCTTATCATTGGTTTGCTTATGAAGATAACTATCAATGTACTGATAATTATCAGCATACTTTATTTGGTATGCAATACAGTCAGTTGTGGGATGATTATGAATACTATTACTAGAACGTGTGAGTTGATCATACAGTCACATAAGTTTTCTCGTTAGATCTACTGAGTTTATGATGAATGTTGGCACATCCAGACTCAGAGCCAGTTTAATAATAATTTGAGTATTACAACCACAAGTATCAAGCTAATTCTGGTAAAAAGTTAAACCAGTACTTCAAAAGCAGGACTAACAGTTTGTGCATATTATTAGCCAAGGCCTAGATCACATTTAATTAGCCCTTGTTTACATGTCTGACCCTAGGTCACATTTTTACATTAAGTCTGCTCATATTAAGGGTTTTTTACATTTTGGTATTGTGACTTAATAATCAGTGCAAGCTGAATAGTGATTTTAACTGTCTGTAGACTGATGCAAAGTTTACACCCACACGTAGCCTGAGTTCAAGTCAGTTTAGACTTTTAGTTCATGAATAGGAATATAAGCCTATTGAAATATTCGGTTGATGATTTAGGTTTTTTTTTAAAACCTGAGCATTAATTAGATTAAGCAAGTTCAGAGATTGGATTAAAGCTTACTTTATATTTAAAGTGAAGTTAAATACGATTTGACTAAATCAAGGTTACATAGTTATACATTTGACGAATTTTAATAGTAGTTGTACTTCGGCAAATCTAAAGCGTGCTATTAATAATATACCGTATATTATTTAGTATTGCACAAATTTATGAGGTAGCCTCAGAGTAGAGATGGCAACTAATTATTTAAGCCCAGTGCCCCAGCTTGATTCAGGGTATAGCTTTGAAGAGTGGGTAGAAGTATTGGATACATGGATGATTTCCAATGGTATCCAAGAAGATAGCAAGAAGAGAGCAATTTTCCTAACCAACCTAGGAAGTAAAGCATACCATACCCTCAGATCTTTACTACAGCCCCAAAAGCCAGTGGAAAAAACATTCAAAGAATGTGTTGATGCATTAACAAACCACTATGCACCCAAGCCCACAGAAATTGTGCAAAGGTACAAATTTTACACATGCTCACAAACCCCCACAGAAACTATCCCACAATTTGTAGCCAAACTAAGGCAGAGTAGTGAGGGATGTAATTTCAAAGACTTGAATACTATGTTGAGGGATCGCCTAGTGGTAGGTTGTAGAGATCATGCAATCCAGCGCAAGTTGCTCAGTGAACAGAATTTGACTTATGAGAAAGCACTGAGTATTGCCACAGCTATGGAAGTTGCCAATAAAGATTTGGAACAAATCAAAACCATTGGCAAATCAGCTGGCCAGGAAAACATGAATGCATGTAGTCCTGAATTGAATAAAGTACATGCTCAATCAAATGCACAAGCAAAAGGTGGTAAGCCAAGTAAGCCCCGCTTCCAACCAAGTAAGCCTAAGGCTAGGGCAAACATTCCCAACAAGCCAAAAGGTCAACAAGGTAAAAAATGTTGGCGTTGTGGTGCAACCAGTCATTCACCACATGAATGTAGATTTAGGAATGAAACTTGCCATAAATGCTCAGAAGCTGGGCACACTCAGAGTCAATGTGCCAGTGTGCAAGCTTATAGGAAAGCCAGAAAGCAAAAGGCCTCACATTTCCTGGAAGGAAATGACAGGGACACTCCTGAAGAATTACCCAATTCAGAATACATGAGCCATATCAAGGATAACACTGTGAATAAACTTTCTAAAAATACACCATATTATGCTTCAATCCAAGTAAATGGAAAGCCCATTAGCATGGAGGTTGATACAGGCAGTCCATGGACAATCGTTTCAGCAGAGACATTTCGTCAGATGAACAGTGATCAGTTGAAACCGACTAATGTTAGTCTAAGCACTTACACTAGACATAACGTTCCCATAATAGGAGAAGCCATAGTGGAGGTCAGTTTCAGCCCTGATCTAGCCTCAGGAGGCCAGACGTACAAGTTGCCTCTACTTGTTGTCAAAGAGGGTGTAAGCCTTCTTGGTCGTGAGTGGTTCGAAGCCTCACCAATCCCACTGGTACCTGTGCCTGCCCAGAACCAAACCATCCTGAAGGAAGAGACTGCAGTCCACAAGATACAAAGCCTTGAAGACATACTCGAACGAAACCAAGATGTTTTTGATGGTGCTACCATAGGGAAACTGAAGGACTTCAAAGCTGAAGTACATCCCAGGGAAATAGTGAATGAGAAATTGTTCTACAAGGCCGCTCCAGTGCCCTATACGAGTCGTTATAAAGTGGACAAAGCTCTTGATGAACTGATTGCACAGGATGTAATCGAGCCTGTCAAAACAAGTAGAATTGCATGCCCAATTGTTGTTGTAGACAAACCAGATGGATCAGTCAGGATATGCGGAAATTATAAAGTAACTGCAAACAAGTTCTTGGACTTAGAACAATATCCGATTCCATCATTGGAGGATCTACTCCAGGATTTGGAGGGTGGACAGTTGTTCTCCAAATTGGATTTGTCGCATGCCTATCTCCAAATTGAATTGGATGAAGAAGCCAGGCAGTATACTACTGTAAACACTCACAGAGGTTTATATCAGTACAAGAGACTTCCATTTGGAATCGCAAGTGCCCCCGCAATATTCCAAAGAACAATGGAATCACTATTGGGAGAAATTCCAATGTGCCGCCCTTACTTAGATGATGTAATCATCAGTGGAAAAACACAAGAAGAGCATCTAGCCAATTTGGAGGCAGTTCTGAAGTGTCTGGGAGATAATGGACTTAAACTGAAAAAACAGAAATGTGCTTTCATGCAGCCAACCATCCAGTACCTTGGTCACAAGATAGACAGGTGTGGTATTAGTCCATTACTAGAGAAGCTGGATGCGATCAGAGATGCACCAAGGCCAGTAAATCAAACACAGCTACAAGCGTACTTGGGACTTCTCGGTTATTACCGAAGATTCATTCCAGATCTCACCACAGAGATCGCCCCCCTGACAGAGCTATTGAGAGCTGAATACGCCTCCAAGGGGACCTCACGGAAAGGCAACCGGAAGAGGAGTAACCCTGTGGAACCTGATCCAATGTTTCGTTGGGGACCACAGCAGGAAAAGGCGTTCATCAATTCCAAAAGACTTCTGCAAAGTCAAAGTGTGCTAACGCACTACAGTACCAACAAGCCGCTGTTGCTTCAAACGGACGCCAGCCCCTATGGCCTTGGGGCAGTGATAAGCCATCGTGATGAACATGGCAGAGAGCAGCCCATAGCCTTTGCATCTAGAACTCTAACATGCAGTGAAAGAAACTATGCACAATTCGAAAAGGAGGCCCTATCAATCATCTTTGGCTTGAAGAAATTCCACAAATACCTTTATGGAAGGCACTTCAGTATCATCACAGACCACAAGCCCCTTCTTGGGATATTCGGTGACAGACCAGCCAGTCCCATGGCCTCAGCTAGGATTGCCAGGTGGCATGTGATAATGTCAGCCTATGAATACGACATCGTATACAAAGAAGGCAAAAAGCATCAAAATGCTGATGGACTGTCGAGGTTGCCCATGCCTACAATGTCACCCGAGGAATGGTCCAATGAAAACTTCGCCGAGTTCAATGACCAGCCTCCGAACCGAGCAAATTTGCTCACTGATGTGGACACCAGACCAGTAGATGCTGAAGAGATCAGAACTAAGACCAGGAAAGATCCTGTGTTGTCTAGAGTGGTGCATTACACTCAGCAAGGATGGACACAGAGTAACCTGAGTGATGAATTCAAGCCATTCATCTGTAAGAAGGATGAGCTTACAGTAGAAGATGGAGTACTTCTCTGGGGACCTAGAGTAGTAATACCATCAGACCAAGACATGCGCACCAAGTTGATGGATGAACTGCACTGTACACACCCTGGTATAGTCAAAATGAAAAGCCTCGCCCGTTCATGTGGTGGCCAGGGATTGACAGAGATCTAGAAAGGAAAGTCAGAACATGTCCTATCTGTCAAGCTGAACAGCGTAGCCCACAAGCGACGCCTATCCATCCGTGGGAATTTCCCAACAAACCATGGATGAGATTGCACATTGATTATGCGCAAATCGAGAATCAAGATGTCTTGATAATCGTGGACGCACACAGCAAGTGGATCGATGCAGTGCGTGTCAGTAAAGCTACAGCAAACGCAACTGTTGTTGTCCTTCGCAGACTATTTGCCACTCATGGTTTGCCGGAAACCATTGTCAGCGACAATGGCAGCCAATTCTTGTCAGAGGAATTCACAAAATTCCTTACTAACAACAACATACATCATGTACAAACTGCTCCAAAGCATCCGTCAAGCAATGGACTTGCAGAAAGGGCAGTTCAGACAGTGAAAAAGGGAGTGAGGAAGACATCAGGTGACAACCTTGAAATGAGACTCCAGAAGTTTCTGTTGATGTACAGACTCACTCCTCAGGAGACTACCGGCAATAGTCCTAGTGAACTGTTGCTGAAGAGAAGGCTTCGCAGCAAATTGGATCAGATTCGGCCCGATCTAAACAAGAATGTGAAGCGGAAGCAAACATCCATGAAAAGCCGAACAGACAGAAGGAGAGATAGAAGGTTCGCTGTACATGATGATGTACAAGTCAAGAACTTCTCATCCGGTCCTACTTGGTTGTACGGAAAGGTGATAGACATCATCGCAGAATCCATGTACTTGATAGAACTGGATGATGGTCGTCGTGTGAGGCGTCATGTAGATCACATGATACATTATATGCCAGCAGGTACAGGTGACCACACAACTCATGAAATTCTAAACCCTGCCAGGTCAACTCCTGACAACCAAACCCAAAATCCACCAGAGCAGGATGCAAGACCGTCAAACAGCCAACCAAATGATGAAAATGCAACGTCTGCTCAAGAGGATGTAGGACATAGGTCAGAAACTGTTGGAATTCAGTCAGAATCAAACACTAAAACTGTACCAGAAGTGTCTACACCAAACATTGACACAACACCAAAACAAAACAGGTCTTCACAAAGACAGAGAAAATTGCCAAGCAAATTCCAAGAATATGTTGTGTACAAATAAACTCAATACATATGCATCATCAAACAGACAAATCAACACCCACACACAATTGTGATACATTACCACCATATGCACCTCTATCAACAGTTTGATATTTTATACACATACACACCGGTTGTTAGTGGTTTGTTTGTGTTTCAGAATTGGTTTGAAATTGATTAAGTCAAGCAGTTAATGTTTAATATATATAGCAGGGATGTGATAGTTTGATGACATATTTGTGTACATGTAAAGCGAGAAGTTAGCGCTGACAATTTGTTGTCTGAGACAAAACCTTGTAGATTTAATTTGACTATGAGTATATAGTAATGTATTGTGTTAAAAGTTAATTTAACATGATGTAAACTATTTAAACTATGATTTTGATGGAAAAGTTATTTTTTCACACGTATATTTTTTTAATTTAAATGGTTTAAATCAGCATGGAGTAAACTATCTACAGCATGTGTTTGTTATAGTTTAATGGGAAAGTGAAATTTAGCAAAATGTTGACTGAAGTTAAAGTCAATAGGTCTTATGTTGATATGATTGAAGGTAAAAGGTTACCAGATGTATAATGACAGTTACTGTCAGTTTAAAGGAGTATAATATTTGTGTTTATTTTGTTGCTGCCAAGAAGTTGCAACATGGTGGTAAAGATGTGTTTTGTGCTAAGTTATATTTTGCACAAGTAAGCAATTCCTATATGTGTAGATTCTTTGGACAGTTGTATTGATAATAATGGAAGAGTTTTGAACATTTATTTTGTGGTTATATTTTGGTTTTGGAATACAGTTATACCATACAAACAAACAAAAAAGCACTAGTAGCAGACTAGTAAGATGTTTATTTTCAGCATTTAATAAATTGCAACAAAATCATTCACAGTTATAGTTATTGAGCAAGCACAATAACACATGGTTTGATATATATGCTAATGATTTTATGGAAGTCAGATAAAGGGAATAAGTTGTTTTAACTGTTAAAAATGGTTATTCATCAACACCCTACACTGCATGTATTCTTAAGCCTTCCATTCATCTAAAAGGGGAGGGATGTTATGTATCAGACTTGATTGTAGACTATCATTATGAAGCATTCTATGTAACACACATGTTGTGTGATGAGATGTGTTCTAAAAAGAAGACAGACGACCGACCCATAGAATATAAGTTGAGTTACACTTTTACTTCGTTGTGTTCGTGCAATTTATTTGAGTGAGACTCGGCTTAAGTTTAAATAAAGAACATAACAAGCCCTCAAAATCGGAAGCCCCCGATACTTAAAAAGTAGAACCCCACATTTTTAAAAGATATCAAAAAGTAGCCCCCGAAATAAAAAAAATTAATGTTTTCCCTGTAGGGAGGGGAATGGATGAGGGGGATGAGAGAGAAAATTGACAGAGAAGGAAAGAGGAAAGAAAGAGAAGAGTACCATGCACAGGTATACATGATACAACAATAATGAATTGCTTGGTAAACACAAAACCTATGTGTCATGCATTATAGAGAGAAGAGTATCAAGGGGTCATGCACTATGGCACTGCAATTATTTGCAATTCCTGCTTCACAGCACTTTGATCCAATTTAAAATGTAGAATTTTTCTTCACAACCCGCTAACCAGTGCTCACTAACGTGTAAAATATAGTCCATACTCGTAGCATTATCTGATAGAATAATAATAATAATAATAATGATAATAATAATATTCGGCTTTTATATAGCGCCTAATACATCAGCGATGTCTCTAAGCGCTTAACAGATACATGTATATCCTCACCAATCAAAAACAAGGCATAAGCGATATTGTGTCTTGCCCACTCGCGAAAATAACATGAATGTACCCCAAGTGCACCTATCACCCAAGTTTGCAGCAACATGTGCAGAGTTTACGTGTCATAAGAGAGTCTTGCAGGTAAACTTTAACATATGACCTCAAATGACATTTGACCTTATCACGTGACCTCCGACGGCACCATAACATGCAGGTCCTCTTAGTGCATCTACAACCCAAGTTTGGTTGAAAAGTGAATGACGGTTCCAAAGTTATCTGTCATAAGAGAGTCTTGCAGGTAAACTTTAACGTTAGACCTGAAATGACCTTTGACCTTACCATGTGACCTCCGAAGGCACCATAACATGAATGTACCCCAAGTGCACCTATCAACCAAGTTTGGTTGCCATTGCAGCAACATGTGTAGAGTTATTGGTCATAAGAGAGTCTTGCAGGTAAACTTTAACATATGACCTCAAATGACTTTTGACCTTATCACGTGACCTCCGACGGCACCATAACATGCAGGTCACCTTAGTGCATCTACAACCCAAGTTTGGTTGAAAAGTGAATGACGGTTCCAAAGTTATCTGTCATAAGAGAGTCTTGCAGGTAAACTTTAACGTTAGACCTGAAATGACCTTTGACCTTACCATGTGACCTCCGAAGGCACCATAACATGAATGTACCCCAAGTGCACCTATCAACCAAGTTTGGTTGCCATTGCAGCAACATGTGTAGAGTTATTGGTCATAAGAGAGTCTTGCAGGTAAACTTTAACATATGACCTCAAATGACTTTTGACCTTATCACGTGACCTCCGACGGCACCATAACATGCAGGTCACCTTAGTGCATCTACAACCAAAGTTCGGTTGAAAAATGAGTAACGGTTCCAAAGTTATCAGTCATAAGAGAGTCTTGCAGGTAAACTTTAACGGACGGACGACAGACGGACAACGGACGGACTACGGACGACGGACGGACGCCATTTGGATTCCTTAGTCTCGCCTTCACCTCTGGTGGGCGAGACAAAAAAGTGGATATTCTGATATTTTCATTTGAGGATTCTTCCAAAGTGTTTCTTTGTTTTTTTCTCATCGGGTCTGTAAAAGCTAAAACTTAAACTTACACTTTTTGCATTCCTGGAAAAGAAATAGAAATAAAACAAATAAAATAAAACTTACCCAGTCAATACCAGTTCTGAGATGAATGCCAACGTACGGCTCTCCGTTAAAGAGTTGATCTATGTGATGCTGGGCCTGGGCAAAGAACGCCTCGTTCCATTTAAAGTAGTTCTGGATCACTCGGTTAGCCTCTTTCATGGGGAATGGTGCAGGCGCTCCTTTCAACGCTAATACAGGATGCTCTGTTACAGGAAAACTGCAAAGGAGAATAAATTGAAAAGAACTGAATGAAATTACATTAATTTCATCTCCATTCACTTCTTTATCTTTATTAAGCTATAAAATAATACTAGTTCACTTTAAGTCATGTATTGCATGTAACTTAAAATGGAAAGGAAGATACATATTTTTTTTTTAACTGATCGATCTTTCTCTCTTTTTTTTGTGAAGTATTTTTGATTAATTCATGTGAAAGATATCAGGAAAGAAATCAATCTGATTCACTAAGTAGGGCCTACTAAGTAAAGAATTTTCTTTTTCCTAGCAGTCATAAAGCACTTTACAGTTCAGGCAATTCTTAATGATGTGTATGATTAAAATCATGAACAATTATTGACTTGAATCTTCTCTTATATTATATCCCTCATCGTAAGATTGTTGTGTTAGGAGCGTACACAACAAGAAAATGAATAGTTTTACTAGAAAAGCCGTTTCCGGCCGTCTAGTTCATTTTTCCTGCAGACGTCATTGAATAGTTCATTTTTTCCCCATCATCAGAGGGGCCCCCCCAATCCACTTGCGATGCGACGCAAAGGAAAAAAAAAAAAAAAAAGCAGCTGCTCAGCCTGAGCGCGTACTACATTGTGACAACATTCATTTGCCCGTATCTATTATTTTAGGCATGCACCGGTGCGTGATGATGTTATCATTACGCGTTTGATATCCTCGCAAATTCATCCCTTCTTCGAACTGTTTGTGTATGTACGCGTGCGGTCTATGATACAGTGCAGATGATCAAGTAGATGAGTAGAATTAGGTTTTTGTTCAAGATGACGGATATAAACCAAATATATACTGCCTGCATTCGAGTCTCTGGTTTAACTATGGTACCCTCGGTGACGTGACGACGACCATTTTCCTTTGGGGCTGCGCCCTCATGAAAATAGTCTTGGTTCATGTCACCTCGGGGACCATATTTAAACTATGGTACGCTCGGTGACGTGATGACGACCATTTTCCTTCGGGGCTGCACTCCTCATGAAAATAGTCTTGGTTCACGTCACCTCGGGGACCATATTTCCAACCAGACCCTCTCATGACAGTATATATAGCCCAAGTTGCCAATACTGAATTTCTGAATAACAAGGTCGCCCTTGACTGACTGAGAGCAATGTTATTCAAATTGCAATTGATTATTTTGTTGAGAGCTCAAATTTGGGTTATGCATATGTGAATTCACACATGACAGTGTATTTGGTACATAAATAGCAGTAGAAAAATCCTGTGCTCGACACTAATAGTTCTCTTCCTTTTCTGAATAAAGGACAACTATTTCTCATGCTACAAAGTACTACTGTTTTGGAATAAATGATTCAGAAATGTGTTTATTTGTTAATGTGCATGGTCAAATTTGGTCTACTTTTTGAGTACAAAACAGCCTAAACTAAAAATTGATTCAAAAATTTCAATTACCTCAAATAAAACGAAGTAAAAAAGCTCTGTAACAAACCTACCTTTTATCCCAATTTGCCTTGATAGTTGCCATACCGTGCTCATTGGAAATGTCAGCATGGCTAAAAATCTCAAATTTGAGCTCCTGGGCAAAATTTACTCCATAACCATCCCAAAATGGGCCAAACGGATTTCCTGGAGGAAGAACATACAACAAGTAAATACTGGACTGATTTGCCACAAGAGGTAAGGCTATAGGATGGTACATAAAGAATGCCACGAACACAGTTGCTCAGAATGACTAAAATGTTTGATTTGAGGCCCAATGTATGCAACCCTAATTAGATGCATCACTTATGAAATGATTACCCTTATGTTATTCAAGCCAAAGGTACCTTATTCTAAAGGGTAAGCATGCAAAAAGCATCAACATTTGAACAAGAAAAGTCATTATTTCACAAGAAAAGAAGGTCGCAAAAACAAATTTCTCCTAGAGTAGATGCTGCGAAGTGCGGCCGGTAGCTGTTAGCCGGGAGCTCTGGCGTGGGACTCTGGCTCGGGCCGATGGGATTTTGCTCAGCTCGCACACACATGATGCGCCCACGAACTTTCCATTGAGTTTGTACATGGGGCCGCAAACCGGTGCAGGTATGCCACAAACTGGCTCCAAAACAGGGAAAATGACATATTACCATGGCAACTCTTTATTTTTTTTTGGATTATATTTTTGCTTAAACAGTAACAATATGAACTTCCATTATTTGGGTAAAAAGTGAAAATAATTCTGGAATAAAGAGTTCTAAAATTGGATTTCGTCTTAAGAGTCTGCAGACCACAGCATTTACTTTATGTCTGCATTTCTTGATTTTTTTATTTTTTTTAAAATTAAAGATAACATTTTGAAGCTGGCAAATGGATTGCCAAAACTGAATCTTTTCTCAATATTTTTTACTCACTTTTTCAAACATTCTTTCAGAATCACAGAGTTCCTAGCATTCACACTCAAAGGCACTTCAAAGACATAGGGCCTCTGGCCATGCTAATAGGCAAGCGCACTTTGTACCATTGGACTGTTGGTTGAAAACCCTAGTGGCCAGACTACACCAACATCATGTGTTGCAGGACCAATCTTGTGTAGGACCAATTGGACATCGCTGTGAAATACACAGTCACTGCTAGCTTACCGTTCTTCATTTCACATTGATGATCACTTTTAAGCTGCATCCAGCAATAGCCTCTCCTCTCACTCTCTGGCCAGTAGGTGGGAGCTAGTTCCTCCATGAAGGTTTCCATGGTGATGAGACGAGGATAGAACTCTAAGAGGGGTTCAAACTGGAACCAGTCAGTGAACGGGATATTCACCTAAAAGAGGATTTGAATAGTCCTGATTAACAGGCTGTTAATAAAATGTTGGTAATCATTACAATGCATATAGGCTTTTAATATTAACTTTACACTGTACCGGTAATCTGATATTTAGTGTCTAGCCAAAAGCAGAACCGGATGGCAACGCCCATGTCCTCCCTCTAAGGTACGGATATTTAGAGACTTGGTTGGCAAATGTCGCCTTGAAAATATTCCTCCTCAATTTGTCGGCACATTTGCATATGCTACCACCTCTCCCTCCCTGCCCCATATTTCTTGATACTCTCATGCTTGTTTGTCAGGAGCACTCGTAGGACGGAAAGGACCAACAGTTAAAGGGGAAGTCCATCCTCATATTAAGTTGATTTGAATAACAGAAGAAAAATGAGAGTAACAGACTAGTGAAAGTTTGAGCAAAATCCGTCAAGAAATAAGAAAGTTATGAATTTTTGAAGTTGTAATCAATCAAACGCAAATTGGCAACTCTGTGACGTATCTTGCGAGCTCCTCTCCCATTTGCTCAGTATAGAAATTCTCATAAATTTTCATTTTCTAAGTTTCTGATGAAGGAATAGATTTGGTTCATATAGGTTTTGTATAAAAACATTTGATCAATGATCATATCCAAGGTGCATGTATGAGTCAATATTTTCTTTAGAGAAAATGGAAATTAATGATTTTTTGGGTACAGGGCAAATGGGAGAGGAGCTTGCAAGATACGTCACGGAGTTGACAGTTTTGTGTTTGATTGATCACAACTTCAAATATTCATACCTATCTTATTTTTTTATCATATTTTGCTCAAACCTTCACTGATCTATTTCTTTAGCTGTCCTCATACAATTTCAATATGCAATAATAACAATACATTTTTTTAAAATAATATATTATTACTCACATATGTCCTGAAAGGAGGCAAGATGATGGTTCTGTTCAGTGCTTTACCAAAGGCTAGTGCTCCAAGGTAGTGCTCGGCCTGGTTACCAAATCTCCCTGTCAGAATTAAATTGAAAGTTAATAAAATGCATGTATATTGGTGACCTTGGTCGGAATATTATTTTGCATACCTACTAGAGTCAAGTTTTTGCACAGCACACTGTTGCCTCTTGAAGAGGATATGCATCGAATTTCAATTTTAATGTACACATTTTATCAAACAGATGATGCATATCTTCCATTTGGCGCAACCAGCAGTTAAAAAAAAAGAAACAAAGAAAAAAAAGAAACAAAATCTAAAAGCTCTGGCAGAATAACAATAAGCTGAGGTTAGGCAGGTAAATAATATCAATTCAGGAAATCACATTTTTGCTTTAGCAAATTCAGAAAGAGCCTCAGTGAATAAAAAGGTAATTGTTTAATGCAATTGTACATTTGATAGAAAATAATTTGCCATAATAAATCCATAATTAGTATCTGTCCTTGAACAAATCAAATTTTGACACTCTTTTTTGCTTTCAATTCTATATTTTTCATTAACTTTAGATTCATTAATAAAATGAGGGATGTGTTTATTGTGTTCTACCCTCACAGGAGTACCCCAAACTTTGAAAATTAATGAAATTTGTTTATTTTTACCAATAGTGTGCATTACAATGTACATGAACTTCTTAGCAGACATACCCATGCAGGGGCAGAAAGTGAAGTATCCATTAGGATCCCATTCTATTTTAGGTACAGCTTGTGACACCTCTACTCCTTGTCCTCCGGTTGAAAAGACACCATTCTCACTTTCGTCAGTGACAACCACACCTTGATTGCTCTGAAGGTCATTGTCAAGGTGATCTTCACACAGGCCCATGGTCAGGTAGAGCACCAAGGCAGGCAGGGACATTAGAAGTCTCATGGCAGAAGTGTTACCAGTGAACTGTTTGTGTCAAATGCAAATTACTAAAAAAAATTATTCAAAAAAAAAAAAGAAAAATTAGATTACCTGCGATCCATTTGAAATGAAAAATTTTTAACATAGGAGCTAGAAGATTGAGAACCCAGTGGTGTCACTTCATATTTACTTTGTGTACACAGTACACATGATAGTTAGAAATTTCACGTAAAAAGGAGATAATTCTCGGGGGATGCTTGCGAACACTGAAATATTTGCAGATTTGAAAAAAAGTCATGTTTTTTTTTAAAGAGAAAGAAATTTTACGATATCAGGGTCATATTTTCACGATGTTCGCAAACATGCATGTGAATGTGTATGTTTTTTAGAAAAAATATATGGTACATGTAGATCTATTTTTTGTAAATAATTAATACATGTATGAGAAATAAGGAGCCTTCCGTAATCGACTGACGGATGGTGACAGTGGCTAGTCCTCCTCCTATCCTTCCTATGCATGAGCTTGTAAATATTTGTAAATAATCTGTATTATAATGTAAACAGCACTCGAATGGACGTAAATTGCGGTCAATACACACACACACAATATAGTTTGCAAGAATCTTCAAATTGAAGGAGGCAGACTTAATCAGAAGAAGAAGAGGAAGGTTTATATTTAGAGCCTAGTTTGTACCTGGTTTTATGCGAAAAAGGGGTCATACTTTGTGGAAAACGTTCTTGAAAAAATGAAAGTATGCAAAGTAGGGGTTATTTTTGACTCCATCAGTAGAGGTGCACGGCCAATTTAGGAGACTCTCTCCCACTTGGGAGACAGTCCCTGATATTGGAGACTTTGCTAAGAAGAGGACAATAGAAACAACACCAACAAGGCACTTTGTCTTTTTCTCAGTCATTTTTTTTTTTTGTTCTTTCTGAGGTCAGAACCACATTTTTATGTTATAAAAACAAAAGTAGATAGTGAATTTTTAAAGTAGATCTGTAGATGGTCAAAAGAAGTAAGTTTTTATGAGCAATCTGCTTATTTTATTTTCAAGCTTAGTTGAGCCAAGGTGATCCCTTTGCAGAAAATGTAAACAAAGAAAATTGGTATCCGATATTATGGGGGATTGTCTCTCAAACAGGCTACCAAAATTCTCGACAAAAGTCTTTAACAATAGAGACAGTATCCCAGATGGGAAAGGGTCTCCCATATTGGCCGTGCACCTCTACTGTCCATTAAAGGGGGTACCCAATGCTGAAACAATGTTAGTTCATTTAAAAGATCATGATTTTATTAGCAGAAAATCATCTGCCTTAAGTTTTTTAAAAATTCGTGTTGCCAGAAAAATCCCCGAAATATGGTAAGACTTCAGGATGATTTTGGCCCCTCAGCTGTGTCCCAATTTCAGCTAGGTAACCACAATGACGTCAAAGTGATTACCCAGGTTCGCGTATTGCAGTTGTGTTGCGCGCTAGACTGTACAAAATGCATTACACCTTGCGCGCATTTTGCTATAATTGCGCGACAAGGTAACCACTTTGACGTCATTGTGGTTACCTAGCTGAAATTGGGACACAGCTGAGGGGCCAAAATATCCTGAAATCTTACCATATTTCGGGGATTTTCTGGCAACATGAATTTTAAAAAAAATTTAAGGCAGATGATTTTCTTCTAATAAAATCATGATCTTTTAAATGAACTAACATTGTTTCAGCATTGGGTACCCCCTTTAAGATTACACCTTTGATTGAATTTGAAGTGACACCACACACTGGCACAGTGGCACTGTCCTGGCCACTGCCACTGCACTGCACTAGTTTGATTGAGAAACATATTTTCTACAAATTTACACTCTTGCTTTTATCTGTTGCCACTCATACACATACGAGGTTATCTTAAACCTCGTACTCCATACATGTTATAGTGTTAGATTTCAATGTCTACCATCTTTGAATCTCCCCCATGTCATTTGTAGGAGTTGATTTGATGAAACGACCCCTTGCATTCATTTATTACGTGTGCGTAGCTTTAGAACTCTTTCATTTTGTCGACCAAATTCGACATGGGTATCAACATCGACTTGAAAACTAATGTTATTGATTATTCCGGCATAATTTTCTCAGGGATTTAATTCAAGAGTATGTAGAACCAAGATATATATGAAAGAAATTCACTCTAATCACTGAAAAGGTGACTTTTTAGCCCGTGGAAACAAAGTGCATAGACATATAGGCTACAGCTTTAGCCTTTAATAGTCTAGACAGTAGACTTAGTTTATGTCCCCCATCATACGTAGAATCAAGATATATAAAAGAAATTCGCATAAATTATTAAAAAAATGACTCTTTAGCTGCTGGAAGCAAAGTGCGCAGCTTTATATCCTGACTTATTATGGATCCTGCGGAGTACCCTCGAACTAGGTGCCCCATCATACTGATCGTGGCATTCACTCAATCTCAGGAACCGCTGAACTCTCGGGTACAAATTCAATCGCTACCGAAGCGGCTTGTCCTCCCTGCCGCTGGTGCAACTTTAAAAAATATTTTTAATTTAAAAAAAAAAAGTTTTTTGATCTTACGGTACATCTAAGAAAGAGAAACAAAGAATATTGAACTTAAAGCTAAAGTATAAACAACAAAAACTACATACACATACCCTATATTGTCAATCGTATCAAGTATCAAGAAAGCGTAATTCTGTCCCGCAAAAAACTTCCAAAAGGATTCTGTTCATGTAGCTAATATTTCTTCATCACATCTATGGTAAGCTAAATGGGGTACCGTATTTCAACAAATGATATGATAATTAAACGGCAATATGAACCGGCAATAATGATTGTAAAATTATTGAAAGTGGAGGGGGGGGGGGGTAGGCGGTTGGTTTGATTATCAAGATGGACATTGTAACCGTTTTGTAAAAAAAAAAAAAAAAAAAAAGGAAGAAAAAAGGGAGAAGAAAGTCATTCATACTGTCTAACAAATTAATGGAATATTGACTGTGTCCATGCAATCCATCAAATTTCTACAAGAAAATTACAAAAGGGCTATTCAATACCATTTTTGCACGTTGTAATTTGAACTGCATTGAATCAAGCACGATAGGAAAAATAAATTTTGCAGATAAAGGCGCTTGTTTCTTGACATCAAAATCATTTGGGCGAGGAAGAGAAAAATTTTGGTTGAGAGAGCACTTTGGTGTAGGTTTTTCGGGAGGTCCGACACCCTTTTTCAAATGGAAGTCTCAGTTTTTATAATTCTGTATTAAATGTACACCCGTAATTCTTCCTTCTGACAAAGTTGTCTATGCATGGGCTTTCTGGCGAAAAAATGACCCGAGTCTTTAAGTACTGGATTCATTAAAAATGAAAAAAAAAAAAAATAATAATAAAATAAAAAACGAAATAAAATGATAAATGATAGTAATGATAATAATGGTATAAACTTATAGAGCGCACACACCGTCCAAGGACGCTCATGGCGCTAGCCCAGCAACAGCTCTTTTTTTTAATTATGAATTTTTAAAAAGGGGGGGGGGGAGGGGAGATTCTGAAAAAGATAATAATATTTTTCAGGTGCCGTTTGGGTTTAAAGTTTGAAGGGGCACACATGTTTGTATCGGGGCGGGCGACATTACGGTGCCGTGGCGATCAAGCAGAGAATCAGGTGCTGGGGTGCACCGCTTTCTTGTTAGGGATCATTTCCACTCCAAAATTAAGTGAACCCAAATATAACCTCACAAAAATGTGGATTTCCACTCCTGGAAGGTGTTTCACAAAGAGTTAAGTTTGACTTAAAGTCACACTTATAGTCCGGCAGATTGGTGAAATAATTGCACACTTTTTCATAAAAGCATGAAATCTATGTAGAGTTCTTGTTGCCGAATAATTCTGGATATGGGGCCACCTAAAATTCGGGCTCTGGGGCCCGTAGTGCCCATTTAGAAATAAAATGGCCCTCTCAGGGTCTTTTCCCTCCAAAGTTGATGTAATCAAATCTATTTTGATATATATCAAATATCACGTAATATTTCCTGGCCTCTAAAATCAGACAAATGCTTTAGGTACCCATTTTTCAAATAAAGAGCCATCCTATATGTTTCAAAATATCATAAAGTCACTGATTTGTTGAATATAAGTAAAATGCTTCTAATTATAATCAGTTGACATTACGTCTTTGAAATCAATGATATATGTGGCGCTGGTGCCCATTATGACCCAAAAAGGCCCCAAAAGGCCCAAATAATCTATCTGCAACATAATTCTTTTTTAAATCTTTATTTCTAATTTCTAATGGTATAGACAACAATTTTGAAATCAAGGTTATATAAAAAGCCCACTTTAGCACGCCACATAGGCCAATCGATGGCCCATTCGAGACAATTAAATTTGATTAATTCCCTCACAGAGGTTGGCAAAATTAAAAATAGCTGCCAAAGAGTTAAAATGCCTACTTGCATGTAACTTGTGTTTGGGCTTTAAAGCAAATATATTTGCAAGCTGGTCATTATAGGCAGAAACGTTGGGTCACTCCATTTCATCAAGATGGCCGTCACATTCAAAATGCCAATGGCCTCCGTTGTGATTTAAGATGTGACTATTGGCATTTTAAAGTTTATGTTGTATCTGGAAGCTTATAACTTGGTATAAAAGTGTGGAATTTAGTACTGATATGCTGGAAATTTATATAAACAGAAAATATCAGTCTAACATTAATTATAACACGTTTCTCTTCTTATTGAACAGTTATTCATGAACAATATAGATTAATATCCCGACAAAGCAAAAAATACTCTTCTTCTGCAAATAGATGTTATTATGCCAAAATAAACAATAATCAGAGGCAAAACAACTAAGTGTTAAAACTGCACTTTCCTATTTTTTCATCTTCGTGACCAAATTGAAAAAAGAAAAAACTGATATGGCCTTAAGAAAGAACCTATGATAGACATCGTAAGATTTATAAAGATGTCAGTTAATAGCTGTATATATATTCTTAAACCTATTAAAAGGCAACCCATACTTTGTGATATGTTGATTTGTGTAAAATCAGAAGGAAAAGAAAAGAGATAAACATAATGATGAAAATTTGAAAGAAATCGGACCAAAAATAAGAAAGTTATCAATGTTTGAGAAACGAGATCACTAAATCTATGTGAATCTCAAATTGGGCAGTTGGGTCTGTCGATTGTGAGGTATTCCTGGTCAGTTCTAGATTTTGTAGTACACCGTCATTAATTTTCCCTTTTCTCATAAGCCCCTTTTCCCTAGAGGCAATACTGAAATAAATATTTTAGTAATACTTTTTGAAATATTGACATTTTAGTCATTCTGTGTGTTGGAACAAATGGGAGAGTTGTCCGCCGCTGCATCACAGTGACATTACCGGTTCGGCCAATTTGAAATTCAAATTTGAATAGGAATTAAAACTTTCATATTGCTTGTCTGATTTCGTTCAAACTTTTAACAATCTGCTTCTCCGATTTTTCTGCTTTCTTTCGGAGCAACTTGCCATTACGATTGGATGTCCCTTTAAAGAAAGAGGTCCTGAATACATAATTCTTTCGCATATTAACCATTTTGCATTTTGGTGCTTTATGCCTCAGTGCAAAATTATCAGATGCAAATTACATTTCAACACTTATGCAGTATTTTTCAATTTGATGGCAGTCTTGGAAATGAAATTCCCCACTATTTAAATTATTCAGCATTATAAGATATACCTTTACCTTGGTATCAATGTGTCTCAACCAAATACACCATTGTAACATGTATGCTTAATGGGCGACGGTGCATGGAAACAGAGAACAGCCATGAAAAGGCTTTGACCCGTGTCAAAGCAACAACAACAAACAAAAGAAAAACAAACAAAAAATGAATTGTTTGGATTCTGATATTCTCGTTTTATTGGAAGTATTGCGTCTAGACCCACAGACAATATCATAATAATTCTAATTCATGGGCTTAAATGGTCGTGGTTTTAGGTGCCGTGTTACTGTCAGTTATGCAGTTCTACTAGTGTAGTGGAGCTGTCCCAAGGGTGCATGCAGTGTGTAAGCGGGCGGGTCGGCCAGCGGTCCATGGAGCAGTTGTCGTTCGGTGAAATCTGGGAGATCTCTTTGGATCTTTCTCAAGCCTCAACGTCCCAAATTCGAGCAAAGTACACATCGAACAAGCGAAAATAAGGAGGAAATAATTTAACATTTGGAAAGGTAGGATACTTAGGTGTATTCTAGGTGCATAAAGGATATAAAGCCATAAAGAGAACAAACTTTTAAGCTGTAGATATAATATTGCACTGCAGGCTTGTTGTTGAGTTGAGGCTTGCCTCGCACGTCACTGCATGAACGAAGCAATTTTGTTTCTCCAAAATAATAATAATAATGATAATAATTTATAGACAGGGGCGGCGCCAGGGTATTTTGTTAGGAGGGGCAAGACGACCTAAAGATGACGTCATATTTTTCTCCATTAAATAACAGGGGTAATATAGAGTTATATGTTTAAGACCTCTCTTTTTAATACTCCTCTTTCTTCTTTCTTCCCTTTTCTTCCCTTTTCTTCCTCCTTTTCTTCTTTTTTCTTCTTTTTTGTCTTTTTTCACTACTTGAAAAATCATAGAGGGGGGGGGGGGGCGGTCGCCCCCTCTGCCTCCTGTAGCGCCACCCCTGTTTATAGATCCTTTAAATCATACTCATAGTGATCAATTATTCCTTTCATTGTTCGTTCTTTAATATATATATGCTCCTTGCCCCGGGCTCGATCAAGATTATTAAACTGGTCTTTACCGCATCCAACCTCTCTCCCATCTCTCTCCAATTTTCTCTTCTATCTACCTCCTATCTCTCTCTCTCTCACCATCTCTCTCTACGTCTCCCTCCCGCCCTCCCATTATCAGGAATTGTTATGTAAATGATAGGCAAGTTAGTATACTTGCAGACAAAACCGACAAATTTGATAAAACAATGGATACATTTTGAGAGAATTTTGAATGTTTTGTACAGTTTTATAGCTATTCCCAATGATTCTCATTCTTTATGTTGATATTTGGTGGTATTGATTCATTCTGTATGTTCTGTGTTCAAAGCATACATACTTTTGTTGTAAATTTCGCTATTCTATTATGTTCAACTATACTATTCAGAGAATGCTTATAAATGTTGATCTTATTCAGTATTCATATACAACATACTTTGCTGTAATATAGCGCGTTTGTAATCGCCCTTTCGCCCTTGCAAGATTAGGATAAACCTAAGCATGTGGTGTTTGGGTCCAGATATTATGAGGGGTGTTTCCATTTGCTGACCCACTCTTTTCTGTCACCCATGACACACTTGTTCCGACACACTTATTTTCCATTCACTTTGTACACAGGGTTTTTTTTTTTTTTTTCATGAGACAGTTTCTGTGATTGGCTTTCTTACTAGTGAATATTCATTAGCTATTTAATTGGTTTTTTCATTAGGAGAGCCTTGGTCTGATTCCTTTTCTGTGATTGGTTTTTATGCTATTAAATATTCATTAGCTATATATATATTTCAGAACGAATTATTAGTCATTTTGGTCGCGCGATAATTACGATCAACTTTTGAAAAAGTTCCTGAAAAATGACTCGATTAGCGAGAAAATTTTAAAATGAGTCAACTTTGTGATCTTTGATGTGTGCATTTTGATTTAGTAATATTGAAATATTATGAAACTGGCGTATATTTGTTCTCAGGACCATATTTTAGGGGGCTGACAGGGTATGAACTTTCCTTTTCAAGTTCAGCGAAGGTGATCGCAGCTAATGTTCACGACTTCACGACTGCTGCCAGGGCCTAATGCAAGGGTGAAGACTTCTACATCTACAAGTTTATCTGAAGCTAAGATAAGCTTTACTCCACAGTATCTAACGGGTGAATAGGCTTCTATATGTTTTGTGCGTATTAGCGGGAATTGGTCCCTTCTAAATCATTCATACACGAGAGGAAAGTAATAATTTAAAATTTCACTTTAAACTCTGAAACCTCAAATTTGTAGCATAGAGGTCTAGTAAGAGTTGAAAAGTCCCTGAATCACGGTAATCTAGCAAATTTAAGAAAATCAAATCATGCTTATACTAGCAATTTGTTGTCTGTTTTTGACTGGGCTGCAACAGTGAATGTTTGACCCAGGGGCGGCGCCAGGGTATTTTGATAGGAGGGGCAAGACGACCTAAAGATGACGTCATATTTTTTCTCCATTAAATAACAGGGGTAATATAGAGTTATATGTTTAAGACCTCTCTTTTTAATACTCCTCTTTCTTCTTTCTTCCCTTTTCTTCCCTTTTCTTCCTCCTTTTCTTCTTTCTTCTTCTTTTTTTTTCTTTTTTCACTACTTGAAAAATCATAGGGGGGTGGTCGCCCCCTCTGCCCCCCCCCTGTAGCACCGCCCCTGGTTTGACCAAGGAGTGATAACTCCTTGGCAAGTTTGACACAGTCCTACATGATAGGCATGGGCCTAGGACGATACACCTATGCCTATCCACTTATACATGTACAAGCTTATCTGACTCCGAATATCAAGGTAATCAAAAGATATTTTTTTCAAGAAAAAAGATAAAATCAACTTGTACATCAATTTTCTATTCAATTTTGTCTGTGTGCATAGGCAGAGACGTCGCCACGACTGCCGCGATTGATCAGTCGCAGCAGCGCGAACGAGGAATTTTCTTCAATATTTTCGCATTGAAATTATAGCATTTATTTCCTTACTTTTAATCATTGAAGAATGTGATGGTATTTCAAGATCAAAAATAATAATTTTGGATAATCATTAGTTTTAAGTTAATGTATCATAATTCTTATTTATTTTATCCAAAAATATTTGGGGGTGATAATATAGGCCATCCCCTCCCCACCTAAATTTTTTTTTTGTATACCCCCCATCTCCCCGGTATCGACACCCATGGTACTAAATCTTTATACAATTTAGCATTGCACCCCTAATAAAAATTTATCTAAGGGGTGGCGTCAACCACCCCCCCCCCCATCCCCTTGCAACACTATGTTACAGCTAGAAATTAAATAGCTTGGCCGGGTATATATATTCTTATAAAAAACCAGTTAGAGAGCTTTGATTGAACTTATAGGATGGCATAGCTTTATTGAGGCACTTTTCAGGCATGCAGAGTACATGCACATCTTTGTATTCATGTGCAGGTATCATACAAAATAGTCATTGTTTCATAACTAACCTGGCATGAGTCATGGGTTACATTTAGCTGTACATGCTAGTCTGTATTTTAGCAGACTCTGTTAACTTGCTATCACTACACCAGGTAGACTTCCTGTTTTTTATTTCCGTTGAAGTGATAAATTACTTGGGAAGGAACATCCCCGATTCCAAATAATGAGTTTTGTATTACGAGATGTTTACTAAAGCCAGGGAGATCGGAGTTTTAAAACTTCCAATTCCCTGCTAAAACAGTCATGCCAATTTTATGTCTGAAAATGTACGCTGCTGGTCGGAGCATTCAGCATTTCACCCTTGCATGCATTAAGCCCCTTTCACAATTGGTCTGCGACAAGTTTGCGACCGCCTGCAACAGATTTTTCGGGGTGTTGCACGACCGATCGCTTGGTGTCTTGCGACCACTCGCAGTCGTTGCAGGCGGTCGCACGAACCTGAGGCTGTCGTGACTGGTCGCATCTGAACTTTGAACATGCTCAAAATCCAGACACGACCAGATGCGATCGATTCACTAGCATTAGGTCGTACGACCAGTCGTGCGGTTCTCGTATGAGTGTTGCACAACGTTGCACGATTAGATGCGAGAGTTCGCACGACTCAATAGTCGCAGTGGGTGGGCTGGAGGTCGTGCAACACTCGCACGTGCGCTAGCGACCTATAGCGACCAGTCTTGCGAATGGGTGCGATTGTGCTAAGACCATGAGACTGTTGCACGACCGATCGCAGCACATCTTACAACGTTGTACTACCGTTGCACGACTGTATGAGACTGTATGCGACTATTCCTCGGGGGTATATATAGGGGGACTATGGAGATGATCCTCTGCAACAGGGCCCTCCTCTAACCACTTTCTCTTCTTTGTAACTTTCTTCTTTGGCATCTTGACTATTAAGAAGGCCAACTTGAAACTGACTACCGGTCAATTGTCGAGGGGGTTTTTATACCCCACGCCACTCGCACGAATACTCTCACGACCACTTGCACCGGTCTCATTCAATCGCACGAGCGATCGCATGGTCTCACATTCACTCGCATGACCATGCAATCGATCGTGCGACTATTGTGATTGGCGTCAAGCCACTCGCAATCACGCGTGCAACACTCGCATGTGAACGCAAGACCACTCGCACGAGCATATGCGAGCAAATGCGACTTACTCGTGCAACGGTCTCTTCTAGTCGCTTTTGTTTTACGACCGCTGTTGCATTTGTGAATGCCTTTCTACGACCTGATGAGATCGATGGCGATTGAAGCCTGTTGCAGCCTGTCGTGCGACCAAATGGTCGCAAACGGTCGCAGACCAATTGTGAAAGGGGCTTTAGGCCCCGGCAGGTCCCCGGGCAGCTGTGGCTAGCAGTCGTGAACATTAGCTGCGATCACCTTCGCTGAATTTGAAAAGGAAAGTTCAAACCCTGTCAGCCCCCTAAAACATGGTCATGAGAACAAATCAGTACCGTAGTAACTAGGGGTTCCCCTTAGGAAAAAAAAAAGGGGGAAGTCATTTTTGTGGTTGAATAGAGCTAAGAAAATTTGCAAACATTGAAAGAAAAAAAAAAAGAGGGAAGAGGAAAGAGAAAAGGAAAAGGATAAAAGAGAAATTAGAAGAAAAAAGAAAAGAAAAAAGAAAAGGGAAAGGAAAGGAAAACAAAAACAGAAAGAAAAGAAAGAAAAGAAAAGGGAAGGGAAGAAAAAGAAAGAAAAACTGCCCAATTTTTTTTAGAATACTAGAATTCTAATATTCGGGCAAAAGGCACCCCCATTCTGCAGTGGGCTGTAGCCTCCCTCCCCCACCCCGCAGATTTTCAAAATTCCGATATTCATATTCGGGCAGCAAGGTGATAGAATATCCAAATATTTGGGAAGCATGGTTCCCAGTTAACAGTATTATGTAACTTGTGTATGTAACTTCTGTACATTTCCACCAAGAAAAGTATTTAAAAATTTTGCTCGCCCTCCTCGCTCGCTCGCAATAACCGTCACTGGATTTTTAATATTCGCGGGCAAAAGGCACCCCCTTCGGCAATGGGCTGAAGCTCCCCTCCCCAACCCCGAGGATTTTCAAAGTTCAGATATTCATATTCGGGCAGTAAGCTGCTGGAATATCCAGTATTTGGGAAGCAAGGTTCTCAGATAATAATATTATGTAACTTGTGTATGTAACTTCTGTACATTTTCACTACGAACAGTTAAAACAGAAATTTTGCTCGCTCGCTTCGCTCGGAAACATGTAAGATTGAGAAGTTGATATTCGGGCAAAAGGCGTCCCCTCCGGCAATGGGATGGACCCCCCCCCCCCTCCCCCTCAAGGATTTTCCAAGTTCCGATACTAGTATTCGGGCAACCGCCACTTCATATTCGGGCAGCGAGGTGCCAGAATATCCACATAATTTGGGCAGCTAGGTTCCCAGATAATTATTTAACTTCTGTATGTAAATTCTGTACATTTTCACTAAGAAAAGTTAAAAAAATTTTGCTCGCTCGCTTCGCTTGCTCGCAAACATTTAATAATTGAAAAGTTGATATTCGGGCTGAAGGCGTCAGCCCCCTCTTTGCGAAAAATGGGCCCGTGTGATCAAGATTTCTGCCATTTTCTTTTATTATTATTTGTGTGTGTGTGGGGGGGGGGGGGATTAGGGTGCAGCATTTTGTCGGCAAAATTTGGTGTCACACCCTAAAAATTTGTAGGCAAAATTGGGTGTCACAAGCCCCCCCCCCCCATTCAAAATGTTCTAGCGATGCCCCTGGCTGTAAGTTACGGTAGACTCTAAGTAATATAGTAATAGTAACTAGTATATTCTTTTCCTTTGTTCGCTTTTTATATCCAATAAAGTGATGAACGACAGTCATAAATGAGCCGGTCTTCCCATGATTTTGAAGTTTTAGAAGTAAGAAGTTTTAGGGGTAAAATGCTCCGAAATAAAGCAGAGATTGCACCAGAGAGCATTTAAAACCCCTGAGCTTCCATGCAGGGCCCTTAAGCGGGCCCTGGACCCCGCGGCCGCAAGGGACTTCGCGCTTCGCGCACATATATATATATATATATATATATATATATATATTTACTTGAGGTGCGAACCCCCTCCTAAAAGAAGCTTGTACGGGCTTGCAAATATAGGTCAGTTTCATAATATTTCAGTATTACCAAATCAAAATACACACCTCAAAGATCACAAAGTTGACTCATTTTGAAATTTTCTCGCTGAAAGAGTCATTTTCAGGAACTTTTTCAAAAGTTGATCGTAATTATCGCGCGACCAAAATGACCAATAACTTGTTCTGAAATATCAATTACATATATAGTTAATGAATATTCAATAGCATAAAAGCCAATCATAGAAACGAAATCAGACCAAGCCTCTCCTAATGAAAAATGAATTACTAGTAGATAGCTAATGAATATTCACTAGCAAGAGAGCCAGTCACAGAAACTGTCTCATAAAAATAAAGAATGATTACAAAAAGCCCTGTGTACAAAGTGAACGGAAAATAAGTGTGTCAGAAAAAGGGTGTCAGGGGTGTCAGAAAAGAGTGGGTCAGGAAATGGAAACACCCGTCATTGAGGGGGTACTGGCTGTCATTAGGGGGGGGGGGTGGGGGTTGCGAGCGTAGCCCCCCCCCCTCCCCGCTAGCGACTAGAGGTCTGCTTGACCCCCCCCAAAAAAAAAAATGTACCTGAAATGCAACTGAAACTTAATTTTTTAGATAGAAAAATTGCAAAAATTCCCCTACCCTCGGAAGGGGGCACTCCCTCCCAGACCCTCCCCCCTCTCGGGCACTCCGCACCCTCGCTCCCTCAATACGGTCCATATCGTGTAATGTCTGCACCTCCATCCCCTTTAAAATTCTAGTTACGGGCCTGGTGCTGGGCATAATTATAATGGGATATTCAGTGACAACTTGACCAAATAATATGTCGTCTGTCTTTTTAATACTATTTTGAGATGACCTATGCCTTGAGATAAGATCCATAAATTAATTGAATATATTATGCATGACGACTTAAAAGTATTATTCAGTATCACTGGCAAATCGATTATACATTTTGATCCTGGGTGCATGCATAAACGCAAACACAAACTACAGTGCGTATAAAAAAAAAAAAAAAAAAAAAAAACGTTACACTTTTGAAAAGTCTGTCAAAATTACATTTCAAAATATTAAGAAGATTTTTTTCAAGTCGATAGATGCCCAGTAGTCTCATCTATCAAGTGCCATTATAAAACGGGTTCAAGAATGTAGCCATCCTGATTGGTCAAATAACATCACGTGACCGTGCAAAAAAAAAGTGATAACGCACGGCGAGGGGACTAACGCACGGCTAATCCGGATCAAACACTAAGATTGTAAGAAAACACTAAAATTGTAGACCCGTTTTATAAAACTATTAATACATGGTTGTGAGTTCGTGCGTTAGTGCGATCCAGCAACACGCAGGTTTTTATCGTGGTGTCTAACACACTCGGCTACGCCTCGTGTGTTAGTACACTACGATAAAAACCTTTGTGTTGCCAGATCGCACTAACGCACTCCCAACCATGTATTAATAGTATACTAACAAAACAAATTTTCGTTCACGCTTGGGCGAACACTAACTGTTTTTGTACAGAGTGTGAAAAAAGGCTTGCGCCAAATTGAAAGAAGAGGGAAAATTAAACCAGCAGTCCGAATATGCACTTCCATTCAAACTAATTGCTCATTTGCATAAAATGATGATTATGTTATGATAGTCTAGGAATTTTGTGGAATTTTTTTATCATAATATTAATGATTTCATTGCTTTATGCATGAGCGAGAATTAATAATGTGTATAATTACTTCAAGATCCTTTTAAGCACGGTATTCACAATACACAGACACATCAAAACCACATGCCAATCATTCATTCAAGAAGTACCCAATTATTAAATCTGCAAATCATTCAAAAAATTAATCAATCTATCAATCGATTGATCAGTCAGTTAATAAATTAATCAATTAACCAATCACTTGACGAATAAAAACAAAGAAAAACATAGGCTTTTAGCCGTCACCAAAGGGGGGGGGGGGCGATTTTCCCCTATGTGGATCCGCAACTGGTTACATAATGGATACACTGTGATTGATTGAATGATAGACTGATTGAGAAATTGATTGAATGCATACAGTAGATCAATCGAAAGATTGATTTACATTCTTGATTGAATGATTGATTGATTGATAGCTTGAATGATTGATTGAAAATTGATTAATTTGGCGTTCTTGATTGAATGACTTGTTTGGAAGTGCTTTGATGTGTTTTTGAATAATTTGTTAAATTACAGTGTGATTGATTGATAAATTGATTGACAGAGTTGCCCGACTGCCTGACTGGTCAATTGAATGATCGATGGTTGCAGCAATTGATCAATTAATTGTCCCCGCCGAACGAAGTTCGCGAGGGGACTATGAAACGGGCTCCGTTCGTGTGTGCGTGTGTGTGTGTGTGTGTGTGTCCGTCCGTCCGTCTGTCCGTGTGTGCTCAAATGTTAGAAAATGCTACTTCTCCGTCATTTCTTGGCCGATTTTGATTCTGATTGTTTTATCTGATAGGGCTTGGTGAGAGCTTCCAAACTTCTACACAGAATCGTGAAATTCATTAATTATGCAAATTTATGCAAATTTATTCAAAATTGACGAAAAATGCTACTTCTCCTCTATTTCACATCGGATTTTGATTCCGATTGTTTTATCTGATAGGGCTGGGTGGGGGCTTCCAAACTTCTACACAGAATTTTGAAATTCATTAATTATGCAAATTTATGCAAATTTATTCAAAATTGACTAAAAATGCTACTTCTCCTCTATTTCACATCGGATTTTGATTCCGATTATTTTATCTGATAGGGCTGGGTGGGGGCTTCCAAACTTCTACACAGAATTTTGAAATTCATTAATTATGCAAATTTATGCAAATTTATTCAAAATTGACGAAAAATGCTACTTCTCCTCTATTTCACATCGGATTTTGATTCCGATTGTTTTATCTGTTGGGCTGGGTGGGGGCTTCCAAACTTCTACACAGAATCGTGAAATTCATTAATTATGCAAATTCATGCAAATTTATTCAAAATCGACGAAAAATGCTACTTCTCCTCTATTTCTCATCGGATTTTGATTCCGATTGTTTTATCTGATAGGGCTGGGTGGGGGCTTCCAAACTTCTACACAGAATTTTGAAATTCATTAATTATGCAAATTTATGCACATTTATTCAAAATTGACGAAAAATGCTACTTCTCCTCTATTTCACATCGGATTTTGATTCCGATTATTTTATCTGATAGGGCTGGGTGGGGGCTTCCAAACTTCTACACAGAATTTTGAAATTCATTAATTATGCAAATTTATGCAAATTTATTCAAAATTGACGAAAAATGCTACTTCTCCTCTATTTCACATCGGATTTTGATTCTGATTGTTTTATCTGTTGGGCTGGGTGGGGGCTTCCAAACTTCTACACAGAATCGTGAAATTCATTAATTATGCAAATTCATGCAAATTTATTCAAAATCGACGAAAAATGCTACTTCTCCTCTATTTCTCATCGGATTTTGATTCCGATTGTTTTATCTGATAGGGCTGGGTGGGGGCTTCCAAACTTCTACACAGAATTTTGAAATTCATTATTCATGCAAATTTATGCAAATTTATTCAAAATGGCTGAAGGTTCATAATGTTTTCATGTTTTATATTTCAGTTGTATACATGCATTGTTGGTATTCTCTTCTTTTGCATGCAGTAACATTATTATTTTATTCACTAAAGTTTTTCACTGAAGTTTTAAGGTTCAGGCTAGTTAATTTCCACAGATCTGCACTTCCGGCGGGGACATTTATTACGCATTGCGTAATTTACTCATTCACTTGTTGTTTTGTTGATTGATTGTTGATTCATTGATTACCTTATTGATTGGTTGACTGACTGACTGGCTGAATGGTTGAATTATTGACTGATGTATTGATTGATTAATTGATTGATTGACTGACTGACTGACTGGGTGACTGATCTGTCGGTTGATGTACAGTATTGATGGTTGATTGTTGATTGATTGATTGATTAAGTGATATTTTGATTGTTTGATTGAATGATCTGAAGATGTATTAATTTGGTATTTTTGTACTTTTCTTCTTGACTCAGTGACTGGCATGTGGATTTGATGTTTCTGTGAATTGTGAATACTGTGCCTAAAAGATCTTGAAGTAATTGCACATTATTAATTCTCACCCATGCATAAAGCAATGGAAATGGACACAAAATTCCTAGACTATCATAACATCATCATAAATTTATGCAAAGAACAATTCGTTTGAATGGGAGAATACTTATTCGGACTGCTGGTCTAATTTTCCATCTTCTTTCAATTTGACGCAAGCCATTTTTCACACTCTGAACCAAAACAGTCATTGTTCGCCCAAGCGTGAACGAAAATATAATTTGTTTTTGGCACTTGATAGATGAAACTATTGCGCATCTATCGACATGAAAAAATCTTCTAAATATTTCGAAATGTAATTTTGACAGACTTTTCAAAAGTGTAACTTTTTTATATACGCACTGTATAATTCGTTTCAGTGCTACACAAACATGCAGTCTCCTGATTCCAAAAATTTTATTAAAGCAACACTTGCACATATTGCTGCTACATTACATAAATGTTTGCATTGGTAAGTGATATCAAATAAAACGATTACTGATGAACGAATCACTTAAACTAAAGCCTTCATATTAATTTCCAACTTAGATTAACAGTGGTCAATTTTAGATTGGTATATACTCAACATAAACATTAGCACGGATAAATGATGATAATGATGATGACAACAAGGTAGTAAAACATGTCCGATTTGGTAAAACATTAATACCGTCCAACAACTCTGATTCCATAAATGGACAATAGGCTACAAATTGGTTTAATTAAATTATTTGGTTGTAGAAAAAAAACGCTTTTGGTTGGAACAAAGACACGTGTATAATTACTGGCGGCATGGTAGACGTGCCGTATCACGATCAATAGGTTGCTACTCTCCTCTTGAATTACAATACATTCTAAAAATAAAGTGTTTAATCAATATTTGAAGGGATGATATTGTTTTTAATATGATGTATCACACTATTCCTATTGCTGTAACTAACACTATTACATTCAGCATGTTTAAAATATTGTCAGTTCTCGGCCCTTTTAAATGTTGATTTTCACAATTTAAATTTTAGAGTATAAGACAGCAAGTGCCCATTTTTTAAAATTTCCAAACCTCCAAGAAGTATTTCCATTTTTGTGTTCCACTGCAGCTTCATGTTTTTTGTTTTTGTTTTTTTTTCATTAGAAAAATGCCCTTTTAAAGAATAAACAATAAGTTTTTATTAATAACGATGTGTGCCCCTCGAAATACACCATATCTCATTTCAATCCACCCTCCGAAAATTTATGTAAATAGTCCATTGTTCCAAGACAGGATTCCCCCAATGAAATTACCCAAAAGAAAATTTAATTCAATAACGGCTTCTTTTCGATGAATAGTATACCCTTTCCTCATATTTATGAAAGTGCACATTAAAAAACGATTCTAGGACAACTACCCCCTAGACAACTACCCCCCGGAAAACTACCCCCCGGAAAACCACCCCCTGGACGACTACCCCCCTAGGACATCTACCCCCTAGGACAACTACCCCCCAGGACAACTCATACCAAAAAGTGTGTTGCATTCTCAACCATGCGCGCGCGCGTATCACTTTCCCTCTGCGATTCCCTCCATAGAACCCTGTACATTAATCATGAAAAACGTAAATTTCAACTTTTTAACAATTTAATTCAGTTAAAAAGAAAAATGAATATTGAAGAAACAAAGAAGCTGCTGAGCATAAAAATGTAATCATCTCATATGTAGAATTCTGGCCAATTTTGTTTGAAAACGGCCTTTTTATGTTGCCTCACAAAAACGTAGAACACCCAAATTACATGTGTTTCTATGGGGAAAGTAATCGACTCGCAGTGACAAGGTAATTTTGTTAATTGGTTAGCAGTGCTGTTAATGGTGGGAATTAACCAGTTAAAAGGTTTCTTAAAAGAGTAAGAGTTCTAGGTTTGACCTTTCTTATTTTGACTTCTACTGGTTTTGTAGAATTCTGGCCTTTTTATGAATTAGTTATGAAATATTTTGTGTTTTTAGACTGATTCTGTGCGCGCGCACCACTGATCTCTACAGAGATCAGTGGCGCGCACGTGTCATTCTGATGACATTCAGGCTACGCGCAGATCCAACAAATTGCGCGAAACTTATTGACATGCCCCCCAGGACAATTACCCCCCAGGACAATTACCCCCAGGACAACTACCCCCCAGGACAACTACCCCCCAGGACAATTACCCCCAGGACAATTTTTCCGGGGGTAGCTGTCCAGGTGGTAGTTGTTCGGGGGGTAGTTGTCCGGGGGGTAATTGTCCTGGGGGGTAGTTGTCCTGGGGGGTAATTGTCCTGGGGGGTAGTTGTCCTGGAGGGTAGTTGTCCTAGGAGGTAGTTGTCCTGGGGGGTAGTTGTCCTAGGGGGTAGTCGTCCAGGGGGTGGTTTTCCGGGGGGTGGTTGTCCGGGGGGTAATTGTCCAGGGGGTAGTTGTCCGGATACGTAAAAAACAACAACGAAGTTTCCGCTTGGTCACCATGCATGGAGCCTCGTACTACTAACTAATATTCTTAGATTTACTACACAGAGCAAACGCTGTTAAAAAATGCAAACAGCTGTTTACAATATGAACTGAACAACCCGTTGTACAGTTCATATTGTAAACTATTTGTTTAAATATTAAACAGGTTGTATAAGTTTTAATCAACCTTTTAAACAGCGATTTTACTGTCATGTGTAACTCTTCCCCTCTAGTCTTGTCCCCCCCCCCTTCTCTCTTTCTTCGTCTCTATCTCTCTCTCCCCTTCGTCATCCCCCCCCCCCCCTCTCCTTCTCTCTTCTCTGCTCATAATGATATTATGCAATGTCATTATTTCCATCTTACATGACAGTCATCATACATATCGAAATGTAATTATTTGCTGTAATAAGAGGGTGTCCTTGAAAGCTGTAGCTCAGAATCATGGAGATGATTGTATAAACGTAATAGTTCGGCCACCTCGGTTCAAGTTGAGCACAATACGGCACATGTTGCTTTGTTGGGAAACACACAACTAAAGAATGGGCATCAGGGTATGTCTAGCTGAAACCGAGTTGAACAATCTATATGTATAGTTTGCTCTGTTTGTGCTTATGCATGATGGGCGAAAATGGAAAATGATTATCACAGATTTCGGTATTTTTACAATACTTTCCACCACTCGGATTCCTTAGGACCCTTTATATGTTATAGAGTGCATATTCATGAGATTAGGGCAGTTGAAATATTTTCTGTTGCAATTTGAGGTCATATTCGTAAAATTACTCCACTAAATGTGAAGTGCACATAATCACTTTATTTCTTTCCTTCAAACAAAAATTTTCAACAGAGGTGTTGTTGCTCAGCCCAACAAAATAAGAATGATGTCATCCTTTGTAGCACTTGTCCTTCTGTCTGCTCTTCAAGTTTCTTCATCAGAGGATCGTCATCATCATAACTTCCAGGAGGATGAGGACATCCTTGTCAGTGATGAAGACGATGTGGTCGTCATGCATACAAGATTGGATGAGGTCTTCTCCACAAGAGGGCAGAAGCTCAAAGTATCCAGTACCCTTCCGAAACTAGAATGGGACCCAAATGGATACTTCTCATTCTGTCCATGCATGGGTAATTTTTATTGTTATAACTGTGCCATTGAGGAAAATGTCAATACAATGTACATGGATCCTCTTTCCATTCTTCTTTGTAGCTGTATTATGCCCTTGTCGAATGTATGAATTTACTCAATTAGAGATGGATTAACATTGGGAAAAGTCTTATGTATTTGGTTTTCAAATCTTGAAACTCTCAGTGAACTTACTAAGGCTACATTACAAATTTCAAACAAAAGGACTTCAAATCTTTTCAATTAATCATTTCCATGTCAGTAGATCATGCCCTAGCTTGCATACTTCTCTTGTATTTTTAAAGAAATTATCTGTTATCAATGTTAGATTTTTAAATTTCCTTAAGATATTGTTATCATAATGTAGATCCTAAGCAATAGCAATCATTGTATCCTGAGACTTCGACGATAACATCATGAATCATCATGTACTCCCTCCCAGACCGCGCTCGCCGTGTCAGACCGTAGTAGAACTCAAAGCGCCGTATGGCGCCGGGCCCGTAAATCGTCACACGCCGGGACGAAATGGCTACCATACACCCAAGCTTGCCGTGAGAACCGTGACTAAACGTGGCAAAACGGGACAAAACGCGCAGCAACCGTGAAGCAACCGTGACAAAACGCGCACTAAATGCGGCAGAACGTGACAAAACTTGAAAGGACCGTGAGATGCCGGGGAATACACATGCTTCCCGTCCCACTACGGACCGCCTCCAAGTTTTGTTACGGCCTATTCCGTTATTACGTACTGTCACGTTTTGTTGCGTTCACCCTGTTTTACTACAGCCTACTAGGTTTCTTATCCGCACCATGACTGCCGTGGCAAATTTTTTGACAGTTTAAAAATCTGGCCCGGCATCCACGGCAATCACGGCCTGTCACGTTTGCCCATCCGGTCCCACCGCGTTGTCTCACGTCCATCCCGTTTTGTCCACGGTGGCCTGAAACGTGACTGCCGTGGCCGCCGGGAACATAACCTAGTATAGTATTAGGGGGAATCCTAATAAATGCGGTTTATTACGTCACAATAGAAATTTGACGTTAAGGCGAAAGCGATCGTGCGTTAAGGCGAATGATAACAATAGGCTGAGATAAAAGGATTCGCCCTAACGCCGCAATTGTTATTATAATTATTATTAATAATGATAATAGTAGTAGTAGTAGTAGTAGTAGTAGTAGTAACATTATTGTTATTATTATCATTATCATTATCATTATTTTTTATAATTATCTTTATTATTATATTTCAAACAGTATCTTCAGGAGCTGAAATGGAAAAAATTAACGATTTAAATCCTTTTTTGTAGTGATGCAGAACAAAAATGGTGTTAAATTCTGGATTCAACAGAGGCTAACTATAGACGAAAATAATCACTCTTTTCCATTCTTGTATCTTTTGATAACACATTATGCATTTTTAGCATAAAGAGTGAATATACCACACATTTTTTAAATTGGCAACACAGTTGTCAAATGCAAGATCACCGAGGAGGCTATATTCATAAACAGATTAGTATTTGCTGCATTATTGAATATCTATTTATGTAGATTCATTTTGGATGCGTGATATTTTGTCTTTGGGGTGCTAGAATAAAGGAAATAATGGGGGTCACACTGATTTATTCAGCTCTTTAATTCTTTCCCTGGATTGGTTAAAAATGAAATTGACTTTATTAGGACGTATTCTAGGATTTAATCATTAATGGTTTTTTTTCTTTAAACTGATTTATTGCTCTGTTTTCACGCAGGTAGATTTGGTAATCAGGCTGAACATTACCTCGGATCACTGGCCTACGGCAAAGCAATGAACAGGACCATTATACTACCACCCTTTCGCACTAGAAGAGTAAGTCTGCCATTTTGTTTTTTAATTGATAGCACTGTGCAGTATACATTTTGTGAGTATGGTTTTAAAAAAAAGGTGTGAATAACACTCGTGTTGTGTTCTGTACAAAACAAATGTAAAGTCTGGAGACAAGACTACGAGGTTCTGTTACGATGGCGAAATTAAAGGGATACTTTGGTAGGCCTGCATGGGCGATTTCCGATGAGAGAGGAAAATATACTCGGAGCTTTGTGTCACTTCGATACAAGGACTTCCATCGCACGTGCTAAAACATGTGATTCATATTGGACCACCTCTGAGATAAGACTGGCTTGTGTTTTAAATTTCGCGCGGTGGGAAAGTAATCAAACATATGGAAAAGTAATTACAGAGCCAGCTCTCTGGTAGAGCCTGGGATTAGTTACGTAATCGTGGCGACAACGAGTCGCGGCAGGGCAGTGCAGAAGCGATGGCTAGACTAATCAACCAGAAGTTAACCGTGTTTTGTATTTGGAAATATTTCAGCATTACACTAAACTTGTTTGGGGGAACGAGGTTACAACCAGTTACAAGACTAAGAGCCCGGGACTGGTTAAACCCGAAGTATTCGCCGAGCTCCAGTTCGGTCAACTTCGTGCCGTCCGATCATCATGACCTTAGTCCGACGGCCTCGCACAACGGGCGTGCTATGTGTACAAGTAAACGAGCCTTTTGCAAATTCCGCACGATTTCATTTCCCCATGAGTTCTCATTAGACTGCCCCTTTAAAGTTTTGTGAGTTTTTATGATCTCGTACTTCTGGGATTTGTTTCCATCATTTCGATGTCCACTACATAACATTTGGCGACGAGGATGGGATTCGAACCCACGAGGCCATCAGAAGTTGTTACGCATGTCAAGCTAGTGATAAAGTTGCCCACACACATAACACACCACTTCAGAGTGTGCCACTGCCTTCTGGTCCATGGGAGAAAATTGGAATCGACATAACAGGTCCTTTCAATTCGCATGAGTACAAGTACGTGATAGTTGTGATCGATTACTATTCGAAGTGGCCAGAAGTCGCATTCGTATCTGAAGTGACATCGAGTTCAGTCATACGATTTCTCACACAGCTGTTCGCGAGAGAAGGTCTTCCTTCTGAGATTGTGTCGGACAATGGAGTTCAATTCGTGTCTTCTGAGTTTCAGCAGTTTCTTCAGCGTCTGAATATTCGGCACTGCAGATCTTCACTGTACTACCCGAGAGCGAACGGTGAAGTTGAGCGATGGAATCGCGTTTTGAAGCAGACGCTACAGATCGCTACTACTGAGCACAAGTCGTGGAGAGAAGCAGTTACTGAGCTTCTCATGTCTTACCGAGCAACACCTCATTCAACTACAGGCAAATCTCCTGCGGTGTTGTTGCACGGTAGGAAAATGATCACGCCAGTCAACATTCAAGTACAATGTTCCGCAAGTGTACCGAGTGATAGCGATTCTGAAATTCGCGAGCAAGTGCGTGAGAAGCAAGCGAAATCGCAAGCGTACACTGATAGAGTTCGAGCAGCTACTGTTCCTAGATTCAAGGTTGGAGATTTGGTGAGAGTGAAGCGACCTGTAAAATCTTCTGGTTCAAAGTATTACTCACCGCAGAGAATCGTGGGTAAGAAAGGTTGTTACACATATGTCTTGGAAGACAATCGCATTTGGAATGCATCTAAGCTAACACCATGTTTTTCAGAGTCTGTTGATATGTCAGAGCAGTTGTCTTCTGACAACACACCAAACATTGTAGAAAGAGGAAAGCGTGAGAGAAAGCATCCCAAATGGATGAAAGACTATGTTAAGTAAAATGTTTAACATGTACATGTAAATGTTATGGAAACTTGATGTTTGAAAACTATATTCAAAGTTTATGATTTTGACCTGGATATTTTCTGTGATACATATTTACCCCAAACTTTCAATACACATACATGTATGTATATGTACCTGGATTTTGCTATATTTGCTAATGGTTTACATTTACTCCCAAATCAGTTTGCACTCAAAAGCTCAGTTGCAAAATATCAAACTCAGTAGAACATGAAATGGTTTGTATCATGTTTTTTAATACATGCACAAGGTAGTTTATTGTTGAATATCTATGTGCTATATATATGCATGAATAGAATTCTTGTTTACATGTATATACATAAAGAAATATGACAGTACATATTTTCTTTGATGTAATGCAATTGCTATATGTTAAAAAGAAAAGAAAACAAGTGAAATTGTAAAGTTATGCATGCAACTCTAGATGAAAGGAATTTCCCTAGAGGAGGGGAAAATGTTGTGTTCTGTACAAAACAAATGTAAAGTCTGGAGACAAGACTACGAGGTTCTGTTACGATGGCGAAATTAAAGTTTTGTGAGTTTTTATGATCTCGTACTTCTGGGATTTGTTTCCATCATTTCGATGTCCACTACATAACAACTCGGTTGTATAGAAACAACTTCTTTCTACATACTTTTCTCTCAAGTAATGAATCTGGCACCCTCTTCATAGTTATAGTTTAGTAGAGAATATTGTGAATAAAAAAGAAAAATGAAAAAAGTCTACATCATTCCTGGAGATAACATATTTATGTCAAAACACTATATTAGATACTGATGAGGCTACCCTAGGTAAAAAAAAACACACACAAAAAAAAAACAACTATTATTATTTTGTTTGTATTATTATTTTTATTTTTATTATAATTATTATTATCATTATTGTTATTATTATTGTTATTATTATTTATTATCATTATTATTATTGTCATTATTGCTATTGGTATTATCATTATTATTATCATTCTTACTATTATCATCATTAATCATTATGCTTATCATTATCATTATTATCATTATTATCATTATTATTATTATTATAATTATCGTAATTATTACTATTATTCCGATTTTTGGTCTCATTCACCCTGCTTCACATTAGCTCCTTTTATTTGATGCTTCCTTCTTGTTAGGTGTTATGCCAGAATATATCAATTTTTATATAATTTCTTTTCTCATGTTGAAACAGGGCAAAGTCCCCTTCAGCGACTGGTTTCAGGTGGAACCTCTGAGGGAATTCCACCCTCGTGTCATCACCATGGAAACGTTCATGGCCGAATTGGCCCCCACTCACTGGCCGGAGGACAAGAGGACTGGGTACTGCTGTTGCTGGGTAAAAAATAAAACATGCGGACTGGTATCTAAAGGTAATTGTCACCCATCAAATGTTGGAAAGTCAGTTGGAAATTTGTGTAACGTTTGAGGCCCATTCATGTGAATATTTCGATGTTTTTTTCTCTCACCGTATATCTTGCCACTGTATTATCCATGCAAGCCATACAACTCCATTATCATGATTATTACTATGTTGCAGTCCTCTTCCTTTCCCTTTACTCCAAGTTCCCTATCCTCGTCTCTCCCTCTCTCTGTCTGTCCCTTTCCTCTTTTCCTGTATTAAATGATATTGTATTGTATATTCAGGCGTACCCTCTACAAGCATCTGGCTTATTGGGATTGCGCCTTCTTCCCTATGTAACTTGTTCTTGATTGTACTGATATTACTTTATATGCATGTAAATTGTACTATTTGAACAAATGTTGAATGTTGCAAAATCAATGGAAGAAAATAAATGTTAATTTGAATGAATGAATGAATTCACATGAGAGGGATCATCGTACAAAGAAAAGTTTTGTAGAGAAACTCCTGATTTGTGCATGGGTATGTATTTACCATACTATGTGATGCTCATTCACAGCATGTCTACTTTGAATTTTTATCGAGATCTCAGTTCCCCGAACTTGTGTTGTTACACATTTCATTGTGAGACAGTTTACAGAATTGGAAAGCTTCAACACCACCATTGTGTTCCTACTCAGTTCTGTGTGAACTGTGGTGAATACACACTGTGATACTTTCTGTGGTCCGTGTGTATGTGTTACAACTGCTTTCATATTGTCAGTGATTGTCAACAGTGTGTAAATGTTTCGCTCAGTATGGAAATAGTAAGGTGCAGTGAGCGATTTAGCTCTAGGAAGTGCCAAAAGAAAAAGATCTCTTGTGAAAATGCAATAAAATACACAACAAATTAAACAGAACTTGTGAACTGAAATGTATTTTTTTTTCTTTACACTGGTTCCAAGTCGTCTCAATGAGATTATTATCTGAACATTCTAGAGCGAGTGCGATGAGCGCCCAGCAGAAGTGGAAGAAGCTATCATCATCATCATCGTCATCACTCTGTGATGCACTGTGGTCATCTCTGCATTATGTGGCCGCCTTATGTGACACTAGGTCACAATATGTAGAAACAACACAAACACAAAATTAAATAGTGTCAACAGTATGTTTGTTTGTTTTGGGTTTTTTTGCATTGTTAGTGATAAAAGTGTTTTCAAACTGGAATTCTCTCTGTAACCACAATGTGCCAGTACTTGATATAAAACTGTAAACATCATGTTTTTATTCAGTTAAGACTAAAAGGCCCGAATTCACAAAGGAGGTTTGGTTTAAACCATGGTTTAAACCCCCTCCTGGTTTTTTTAAGCGTACGTGCGCACGGAATCCGATCCAATCATATTATACTTCCTTTGAGCGCGCGCATGGGCAATGTACGCTTATTTACGCTTATTTTAGTACGCTTACGGAGGTTTAAGCCTTACCCATGGTTTAAACCTATGGTTTAAACCATAGACAAATTAAACCTCCTTTGTGAATTCGGGCCAAAGTGTTTTCACACTGCAATGGTCTATGTGGCCATTATGTGTCACACTGTGCTGTAATGTGAAAATCATGTGAACGCGCTGTTTTCTTACAGGTATAACATTATGAAAGCATTGCAAATCTATTCTGGTCCACTTCATACCACTATAACACAGTGATTTTGTCTTTGACCTCAGTGTAATACTATGTCACACAATGCTTATACATTTATAAATGTTTGAAACCTACGCTATGATACATACTGTGACTGTCTAGGGTCACATATTGTTTTCACAGAGGGTCTATTCAACATAGACACATCTATAGTGTTCCAAAATCCTCTCTGTGGTCACAATGTTTCATAAAGTTTTCATGTAGTAGAAATTATGGAAGTGCTGAAAATCTGTTCTTTGATTACTGTGGTGCAAACACTGCCATTTCCTCTGTGGACATATGTGTTCCACACTGTGTTGTCCAACTGGTGTGGCCACACCACAGTATCATGACGTATCGAATTTTACTTGAGTGTTTGAAATCAATGCTGTGGTATTGCACCCTGTGTGTGTATGTGTGTTTTCTTTCCTGCAGAGTAATTAAGCCCCAGTTTTCCAACTTGATTAAAACTTTCAGAAAACTCATCGTCAGGAGTGTGGAATGCGTACGACATCAGTTTTGTGGAGGAAGAGGAGCGAGATTTTATGACGTACGCCGATGTTTCTGATGAAAAAAGCATGGCAGCTGTCAAAGAAATGAGAGACCAAGAGTAAGTTGAGAAATTATTTCATAGTCTAATCTTTGCAGGAGCCGGGTACTTTGCTAAAAATGATGGGCATATGTTAGCACTGTGGTGTCATAAAATGTTGCGTTTTTTTTAGGTGTTAAGTCTTTTCCGTTTGTTTTAATACCATAAGCATGATAAGTTCGCTATCAAGGGTAAAAAAGGAGGGGAAAAGTTCTGTTTCATTTTGTGTCTTGCCCCATTATACTAGGTGTGTTTTCATTATAATTTGGCCCTACCATACTTTTGATAAACTTTCTTATCTTGAGGCAAGTATCTAAAGTAGTGATTATTTTGGACAGGAAGGGGGGGGGGGGGGGGGGGACAGTATCCGTGCTTGCTGTGTGTGCCATTTCCGTATGCTGAATACTACTACTACTACTACTAATAATAATAATACCAGTAATAATAATAATTATGTTAAAATTTTCCTCCATGTTTTTTGCAGTCTTCCAGGAGATGAACACCCTGTAGTAATGGTATCTTGGGCACCAGCCCCTTTCCCTATGAAGGCTGGTAATCGTATCATCCAGAGACATTTCAAATGGAACTCCACTATATTTAACGAAGCATACCATCACATGGATCGACTCTTTAATGGGGAGCCGTTTGTTGGTATTCATCTGAGAACTGGCCCAGACTGGGTTAGTTGTGGGAAAGTGAAATTTTTTGTTTTGTTTTGTTTTATTTTGTTTTGTTTGTTTGTTTTGTTGTTGTTGTTGTGTTTTTTTTCGGGGGGGGGGGGTACTCATTTTTCCAAAGGTTCGTAATTCCGAACATTTGATGCATTACTCCGAAGGTTCGTTATTCCGAAGGTTCGTAATTCCGAAAATGAAATAGGGTTCGTAATTCCGAAAATGAAAAAGGGTTCATAATCCCTAAGGTTCGTAATTCCGAAAATGCAATAGAGCCCTACATTACCCTTTTTTTCATTTTCGGAGTAACGTACCTTCGCAAAAACCAACCTTTGGAATTATAAACCTTCGGAAAAACGACATGTAACCGTTTTTATTGGGTTAGGGTTTGGGTTGTGATTTGGTTTTAGGGTTTGGGTTGTGATTTGGTTTTAGGGTCTGGGTTGTGATTTGGTTTTACGGTCTAAATATTTTTAGGTAGTGTTGGCGGCCCATGGTTGAAGATGGGACCTTGGTTAGTGTTAGAAATGGACTCAGGTGCAATTGTCGATGGAGCAGGTGTCCTATCATGCAATTTCACGGTAATGTTTAGTTTTGGTAAGCCCTCAAAAACTTGTCGTCAGATTTATTGGATTTTTGTTGATAAATGGCAAGAGACTAGCAATACAAAGATGCTGTAAAGATTTCACATCCTAAAGTGGCATATTAAACAAATGAGAGGGAAAAATAATGTACATGCCGGGTCAGGGATATAAACTCCAAACAAGTCCAGCGTGCACTATACACCATACACGCATTCAAAACCTGCACACAGTGACAAACATGTATCTCCGTGCGAAACCTGATTGTTGTGCGGGGAGCCATCGGGGTGGAATTAAAGGTGCTAGTGTAGGGCAGTACATTGCAATGATCTGGTGTTCTTTATATATTTACAGTAAAATTCACCGGAAATCATTGATGGAATACAAAATGATCCAGTACAAACATCTTTTGATACAGGGAAAACAACATGAGACTATATTTAACACGTTTCTTTCAAATTTCCCTTTTGCTACCAAAACTTTACATGAGTTTTAACTTTCTTGTGGGAATTGATGTAAAATAGCTTTCCCCCTTACACTTTTCAACCCTTAAATTCTTGAATGTCTCATATATATATATATATTTTTTTTTTTAAATCTATTTCTGTTTCTTTGAATGCGTATACAAATGATTATATTTGTGATTAGTCCTCTTTTGGAAATAAAATCCATCTTGTTAACCTTCATCGTTACGTGTGTCGACGAAAGTTTGATTGATTAATAAATTCCACCCTCTACAGGAAAAAGGATGTGTACAAGTGCAAGGACTGGGTATAGCAATGGCCTCATCCCAGTGTCGTGAGATTGGTAAGGAGCCGGTTACCATGGCAATGTGTTATCCTACCAAGGAGATGGTCTTAGAGGAAACCGGAGCGGCAGTAGAGAAGTACAAGACCAAACATGTCTTCATCGCTACGGATAAACTCTCCTACCAGACAGAATTACAGAAGATGTTTGGAGATGAGGTTGGTATACTTGATCAGAGCTTTTTCTGCCAAGCCCCGATTTTTGTCACGTTTTGACACGATATGACATGATTATATGACGGTCATTTTGAAATTTTGTCCGAATTCCTACCTTCAACTCTGGACGCAACACTAAACCTATCCCTAACCCTAAACCTTTTTACATGATATTTGATCATGTAAAAAGAATTTGTTTATTGTTCCTCCTATTCATATAAAGACATATGTGAACATTCATGTGCCAATGCTGCCCCAGTTTTATGGAATAGCCTCCCTTACTATCTTAGAAACATTAATACAATAGATAGTTTGCTTTGCTTTTCTTTTTCTTCCTAGGCGCATAGAGACATAATTATGTAATGTAATATGCTCTATAATGGTTCGCCTGGTGCAAATACTGCTGCAGCATATTTCAGATCACAGATATAAGCTCTAAAGCTCTTACTAGCCTGTTTCCAGGTATAGAGCGAGTTTTCTATGCTTTCAATAGCTCTAAGTCTTAAAGGCTCGTTTTGATAACAGCTGACTGGGTTAAACCAGTCAAGACCAATAATTAGGTTGAAAAATGTGTGATAACTTGTACCAAGAAGTACATAAAGGCCCTTCATATTCCTATAATTCTTGCATTCATCAGGTGAAAGGACTATTAGTAGTAGTATTACTGTCATTTTATAAACAAATATGTACACATTATGATTTTGAAAATCCCCAGTCATATTGTGCTTTTGTTGTGCATTAATCAGGTCAAAGTTCATCATCTTGACCCCGAAATACCGCAGATTGACCTCATCATTCTCGGCCAATCAGATTTCTTCATCGGTAACTGTGTCTCATCATTTACATCCTTTGTGAAGCGGGAGAGAGATGCTAACGGTAAACCGTCCACTTTCTGGAGTTTTGGTGTTTGAGGAGACACAATTTCATCTATCCGTGGAATGTAAACTGTAGTCTAAGTTAAACAAGAGTTTGGTTAGAATAAACATGACTTTAAGACTCCATTTCTGGTTTAAATCTCTGTGTAGTATATATAAGCTTCACAGAAAATATGGTACAAAGTTAATCTGCACATATTAGGCTTCGTCCTATATAAGCTTTAACCTATAGGCCACATTGAACCTTAGACTGGAGTGCATTTAGTCCATGTTCACAGTAAGAACTATTAAGTTCATGCACAGAGTACTAGGTGTATGTGATCATTAATGACCTGCATATTATTGTGAAAGGAAATTAGAGAATAATGATAGCTTAGCTCAAAGATCCCCATTGAAATACTCCCTGTGATTTTTTTTTTGTTTTTTTTGTTTTTTTGTTTTTTGTTTTTTGCAAAGATGGAATCAAAAGTTCCTCATAGCTCCCCTCAGTGTTCATTTTTTGTAGAGGTTAGAAAAAGCTCGGTCAAAGTTTTTTTTTTTCAGTCATTCCAAAAAAAAAAAAATCATAGGGAGGACAGTAGTCGAGAACGTTAATTGAGCTACGCATCCTTTAAGCTCTTATTTCCTTTTACAATGTATTTATTTCAGTGAGAATTGATAATCATGGTGTTTGTGTATGTTATGCCCTCACACTTTATATATATATATATATATAAATATATATATATATATATATATATATATATATATATATATATAGATGCGAAGATACCCAACTTTAACATTTCGACGGCGTCTCGGTAAATTGTATAGTGTGAGGATTGATGAGACAGGAGACAAAGAACCTGAAGAAGGCCGGGAAGGCCGATAGCTTGATCTAATAAAGTTGAAGTTCAGCTACGTCCTTTGTTTCCTGTCTCATCAATCCTCACACACACACACACACACACACACACACTATATATATATATATATATATATATATATATATATATATTATATACACTTAGCTAAAAAGAAAGTGAACACTATTTTATAGTTGAGATTTTCAAATAAACATTTGAATATGAACTTGTCTTTCATAATCATGTCAAAATAAACATCAATGAACTTCATGATTAATTCTCTTTAAGATGATATGCAATTGGAATCCTACCATTCACGCAAGAGTGAGCATAGCCATCTAACAATAAATGAGTCTTTGAAAGAAAATTGCAAAAATAGGGTATCTGGCCATTCAACTGTTGATGAGCATTCCATCTTGTAGAGTCAAATTAAAACAATGAAGAAAAAAAAAATCACAAGAAACACTTGAATTTGCTTGTCAAAACCATGCAATCTTGAGACTGCAGTTGACAACCAGAGCTTAATCCTCCTTATTGTTTCTCATTTTTTGTTTTCATTGTTGAACAGTGATGTCTTACAGATGCATATAATTTATGTTCATTAACAATTGAATGGCTATTTGCTCTATTTTTTGCAATTTTCTTATAAATCAGACCTTCTAACTGTTAACTGAATGTGCCCATCCAAGCGTGAAAGTTCAGTGACTTGCTTTTAATAATTGATGTTGGTAAAGTATTAATTTATCTTTAATTTGATATATATTATATTTTGTTGACGGTTTTTATGAAATTTTTGAACCATAAAGAGTTTCCACTTCCTTTTTTTGCTGAGTGTGCGTGTGTGTGTATATATATATATATATATATATATATATATATATATGTATATATACATATATATAAGAAGAGGGTTATCTGTAAAGTGCTATATTCTCGCCTGCTGATTCCATCTGATACATGGGACAGTTATACAGCTAAATGTTACATTTATATATGTTTAACTGTATGTAGCAATAAGCTGTCGAATTTCAAGGGTATTAGTATTTGCAAATTAGAAAGTATATATTTAAGAAAGAACTAAAAAAAAAATTTTTTACACGTGATCTATCTATGATTATGCAGCATAATTATGTTCCAGCAACAGTTGCTCGATTATCAGGTTATTCACTAAATTACATCAAATTTGGATCTGCACTTGTATATCATAAAGATTAATGAATAATATGCATTAGTTGTTAAAGTGAAATTTAATTGTTCCTTGAAATATCTCTGACAAGTTTTTGAGACGTTATGATATTTTGACATTTCAGCAAAATTTTATAAATGAAAAATTAGCGATCTTTGCTAAAATACGTCCATATTTGTTCGTTATATATTTAAAAAATTATTACAGTACATGTATATCAAAAAATATGAAAAAAGGTTGAAGAAAAGTGGGGGAATGATGTCACTAACTTAGTGAACTTCATAATTCGTTTTGTTATTTCTTGTTTTGTTTTAGTTTTTCCTCAAATCCACTTTGATCAGTTTTCTGACTAAGTGCAACTTACTTTGGGACCAGGGGAGCGTTTCATCAAGTGTCTTGTCAGTGATTTTTACTGACAAATTTGCTCTCAGCCAATCAGATGCAAGGATTTCAGTAGCTTATAACAGTTGTCGGTAAAAATCACCGACAAAACGCTGGATGAAACGCTCCCTGTTTCTCTTTTAAGATTTCCCACAAGAAACTAATGTTCCCATGCTTTCTGCTTGAACTTACATCAAAGTACATTTTGTTGCATTTATGCACCTTCATGAAAACATATTTTCTTTAATAAACTTTGAAAATGTAACGTTTGTTTATTCATTAGTATTCTTTTGTAAATGAATTTCATCAAATATTCCCTCTTTATATCCTGCTGGAAGAAGAGGACACATTTTGTATTTGTCCTGACATGGTAATAGCATATTACAAAATTAAAACGGTAACATGTCGTTTTTCAGAAGATTCATAATTAAGAAGGTTCGTTTTTCCGAAGGTTGGTTGCTCCGAAAATGAAATAGGGTTCATAATTCCGAAAATTAAAAAAGGCTTCATATTTTCGAATGTTCGAAAGTTATGTAGGGCTCTATTGCGTTTCCTGAATTACGAACCTTCGGAATTATTAACCATTTTTCATTATCGGAATTACGAACCCTATTTCATTTTCGGAATTACACACCTTCGGAGTAATGCATCAATGTTCGGAATTAAGAACCCTATTTCCATTTTGGAATTATGAACCCCCTGCTATGGGAAATTTGTCTTTTGGAATTACGAACCTGCGGAATTATGAACCTTCGGAAAACGAGTACCCACCATTAAAACTTGGGTATAGCCATGTGGGATACATTTACTGATTGACATTATGACATCATATGTCACGGTATTTCGCTAAGCTATCTAAAGGAAACATTTTATATGCTCAGGAAATCTGGCTATTTTGGGTAATAGATGTACATGTACATGTATTTCTTTAGAATTTCATTTCTAGTATGTTGGTGACGGGACTTGGCTGCAATAAGAATACAACTACACATTTATATTTTTAAATCATTAATTTTTTGTCTGTGTCTAGCTGAATATGATATACACCTATCAAAACTTGGCAAAGCCAATGCGAAGTTAAAAGCCAAGTCTAAGTTGTAAAATTCATGATAAATAAATATCAATATTTCACATTTTGAAATGAGTCATGACATTTTACTCAATAAAGAAACTAGTAGGTAAGATTTTTATGAGATGAGGAATATAATGTCCTAGTTTATTACAGAAGTTTCTGTGACATAATCAAACATATTCAAGGCAATAATCGTGGTTACAAAAGAAATATATATGCAAGACTCCAAGTAAATTATTACAGGATACAGTGCGTCCCACAAAAAATGATGCCGAAAACAAAGGATTATCGTAACCAAACAAAGTTGCATGTATCTATACAATAATTTCGTTTTTCATAAAGAAAAAGTAATATACGTTCAAATGACACATTAATGGCATCAATCCAAACATGCTTACGCATTGTTCTGAAAATGACAAGTAAAATCTATTCAGTAATAAATACGTTAGCTTTGGGTAAAACATGAAAACGAGACTTTCATTATGAGGTTGATGTCCATAGTTAGCAATTACATAAAACACCTATTGTGGGGATGACAGGAGGCGTATACCCCCAGATTTCCCCATATCAATGAGAGAATGCCTCTCAAGTGATGAAAAAATGCTCCTCTTGGGAAGGAAAAGTTCCCATCACAAGGAGGTGAAAAATTGCCATAATTCCGCTATTCTGCAATATGTACCATTTATTACCTGTGTATTTATTTAATGATGAATGAAGGTGCCCCATATCTAATTTTTATGGAAATATAACCTTGCTGTCTGCTTTGTTTATTAAGGAAATTGCAGTTCTGAAGAAATGAAAAAAAAAATCGCTGTTCGATTGCAGGTTCCATTTCTTAATTATGCCCTTTCTTTACCCTCACTCGATCATCCTTTATTCTTCCCTCACTAATAAAAGAAGCGAATGAAACAATCTTAAAACTGGGTTTCAAAGTTTACGTTTCTTACAGGTCATGTTCGCCAGTGATCGTAACGTTTCCACATGTTTACCAAAAGTTGGCACAACTGAGTATTTATGTGTCATTTTCAAAACATCGGGGGTCGTGAAGGTATGTTGGGATGGATGTCTTCAAGGTAAGCATATTACTCCCAATTCATGGAAAATACACAAATGTAATTATAGCCAGAGATCACATGGTTTGGTCACAAGTCGTTGGTTTAGGGTTTCGTGGTTTTTTTTTTTTTTTTTTTTTTTTTTGGGGGGGGGGGACGCACTGTACAATAATACACATACGTTACAATGTCATGTAGGCCTACATAAGTATGTATTTATTCACTGAACTTCATTGATGTATCCATCAATATTTTGTTCGAATATAACATCAATAATCAGAACAACAATAATAATGATAATAAAAGTAACACAGTCATAACAAAAACAGAACACTATATCGTGAGTATAGCATTCAAAACAAACAAAAACAAAAACAAAATACTCATAATTGATCAACTATAGACATGCTCTCTCATAAAATATGAATTATCTGATTATGTACAAGTAATGAAAGGTGGTGAGAAATATATATATATATATATATATATATATATATATACACACAAATATATATATATACATTTTATATATATATATATATATATATGTATATATATATATATATATATATATATATATATATATATATATATATTTAAAGTTCAAAAGCCCTTATTTTTTCTTTAGCACTTTATCCTGGACTGGACCGCATAAAATCGTCAAGAACTATAATTTCTTCATTTTCTTCCATTTCTCTTTCTCTATTTAGCCTTTTTTTTTTCTTTTTTTTTTGCCCCCTTCAAGTGCTACCCTTCTGTTTGGAGCCAGAAGGGCATTAACTCATATAATTTACACAGAGCTGTAAACGCCTTCTGACTCCAATTAACAGACGTGATCTTATGTAACTGCCAGTACCCCCTTAATGGGGGGGACAAGAGAGGGGTATGTGTTACCTGAATAGCGGAATGGAGGGGGAAAAGATCAGAAAAGGAGAAAAAGAAATGATAGGACAGGGAAAGGAAAAGTGAGTAAAAGGCGCTTCGACCTCTCCAACGTCATCCTCTTACTCCATGGCCTTATTCTCCGGCATTCCAAATACATGTACCTTATATTTCCGGTGCCCCCGTCCCCCCCCCCCCCCCCCCCCCCCCCCTACTTGACCCCAGTGCCGGACCCCATAATGACTAGACCCATGTTATGTCACTGACTACACAACATATTTCCATAGATACATTTAAGCCCAGCTGCTATCTGCATTTCTTTTTCTTGTCGTAGAAACTGTAGTTTGAGTTGTATGTCTCCCCAGCAAAGCATAATGCAGTTACTCTGTCGCACTCGCATAAAGCCTGCATACACTGGTCATTCACATCACCATCTGATTTAATAAAGACGAAAATGAAAGAAACAAAGACATATTAAGCAGTCTTAAGCAGGGATATCTATGGATTATATTCTGCAGAACTGTATCATTTTCATCTTCCCATCACTGTGTCGTTTCTGCTAAGAGAGAGAGAGAGAGAGAGAGAGAGAGAGAGAAAAGAGGGTCATTTGCAAATTCTATTACATAACATTCGTACAAGTCTTCAGAGGGTTAGCATATTCCCAGGTGCTAGGCAGTGAGAACACACAAAAGAAATTCAAATGAGGTATGTGCCCTTATAAATAGGGCCCGTGTGCTGTAGTAGTCATCTTTTCCAGTGTGTCACGGCAGTGAGCAGTAGTCCAGTATTAACTTCAGGGCAGCAGAGTACCCGTCTACCTATACCGGCTTACAGTTGCAGCAACCACCAGCAGCCCGGAGAGCTGAGGTTCTTGAAGTCTGGTGTAGCAGCCTTGCTGAACCAGCTTTGGTTCAGTATTCCAATTTGTAGGACGTGTTCCACAAATTGTGTATAGCCGACATACGTAGTATGCGGCCTGCTTCCCTGAGAGGTCTTCGAGCAAGTTTTCCATTTTCTGGACGTGTTTTCCACAAATTGTGTACAACCGACATACGAAGTATGCGGCCTGCTTCTCTGAGTAGTCGTCAAGCAAGTTTTCCATTTTGTGGACGTGTTTTTCCACAAATTGTGTTTAGCCGACATACGAAGTATGCGGCCTATTTCCCTGAGTGGTAGTTTTGTGGACTTGTTTTCTACATATTGCGTGTATATAGCCGACATGCGAAGCATGCGGCGCCTTCAGCTTTGCTGAGTTGTATATTTAACCAGGAGGAAGGTGAATTTCTTCCTGAAAATTTTACTGATGCTTAGGATATGGCCTGGTTGCTGCAATAATCTCAAGCTCGAACATCTATACATTTATGATCCCTGAGTGGACATAATCTCTAGTTAGTGTTTTTTTCCTTTTGGAAGAAAATTATGTGACTCATGTGAGAGCACAGTATAGAAGCTAGGCTATTGTTGACCTAGACTTATGTATAACTTTCCCTCCACTTCTAAGTTCAGGAGGATTGAGAGCATCAACAAAGTTACACTGGCAAACGTAGTAGCGGTGCTTTTTCCAGATTCCCTGCGATCTGGGAGGAGCTTTTACCAAGAAAGGCAGCTCCCCCATACCTCATAGTTATATACTATGAGAGTCTGAGTCTTTTTGGCAACAGGAGAAAATTACTCTTTCTATCTTTGTTCAAGGAGGATGTAATTGTTGCAAAACATAGGAGTCTCAAGAATGTAATTCTGAGTCAAACCCTTTGGCATAACTATAGAAAATTAATGCAATTATCCTTTTTACACGTACGAGTGTTTTTACGGTATTTTTACGTACACTTCAGTGTCGTCTGAATTCAGTTGGTAATGGTCCTGTATAGCTTAGATTCAAGCCTTTTTATGTTCGGAAATCACGTTGTCAAGTAGGCCGAAATGGCCACGATACTTGCTGCCAATATTTCTGTTTTTATGGCAGCTATTATAGCATCACCCGCTTTAGTGGGATCAGCCTAGTACATTGCCATCCTCCGGCAGCTGAATTTTCATTCGCCTCCCATTTTCACTCTTATTTTAGCACAACAATAACATCAAAGTAACACTCGAACCTGTAGAGAGGAATTATTTCGTCTTCTGATGTCTGATTAGACACCATGAATGTCATTTTGTACATTCTTATCAACCTAGCTCTTTGAGCAGTTTTTTCTTCATTATTTTTCTCCTGGAAAAAGGGAAAGGCGATCGATATAGGGAAGTCAGTTCCCCCTCCATTATTATAATTATAATAATAATGAGTCAGTTACTGAATTTAGAAATTGTTTCTTGCATTTATTCTTCTCCACCTTTCTATGTTTATAAATCATAAATATTTCAGGAGATCAGGATCTCTGAGTAGGAAAATCTTGCTGCTTTCCTATGTGTAATATGTACAGAGTCAAAAGCTCAGGAGGAACATGATAAATCTTCCGCTAGCCATGGTTGCCCCTATATACAACAACAATGTCCATAAGTTGAGTTTGACTGCAGTACCAAGCAGAAGCAGGACCTGAAATATGTCAGAGAAGCAAGATGCTTCTAAGAATTACCGCCAGTTTCGAAGAAACCTTGTCTTCAATTTATTTGCCCTTTGGCAATTTGCCTTAATGCAGCCGAGAGCTTTAGTTATGGAACTACATGTATCAATTATACCTCTATTCGTAATAAATGTGATTAAAGAATCTAGGATATGATTTTGTGATGTTCATTTGATTAGAAGTATATCACATCTCGAACTTTTGTATATCTTGTTAATTTCCGTTATAGTCAGGTTTACTATATGTATTTTTGTTCAAAGTTTTTGGAGATTAGCAAAACTATACATATTTGGAATCGGTAGAACATGGGGAATCCGAAAATTGATGTTGGCATTTGCACACTAGGCAAAACCCTGACCGAGCAGCCATTTTGGATTTTCAAAATGGCCGCCATATGTAACTAGTATTGAACACTTTTGAAGATATTTTTGTAACAGAACCTCATTCTGTCATTTTCGTGGTAGCATATTAAAGGGCATTAAATTCTCTACAACATGACACCACATTCGATGGGTTTCGTGTTGATTTGTACAATAATTTGGGGCAGAAAATGTGATTTTTATCATTTTTTTTCAAAAATATGAATTGCTTCAAAATACATATTTCTCCTTATTTCAAAAGTCCATTTCACTAATGACTTCCAACTTTACAGAAAATCAACCATATATAGGGTCAATATCATATAAAAATTACAAGTTCATTGCTTATCTAACAAAAAAAGTTATATAGTACTCTAAAGTTCACACTTTGATATTTTCTAAAACAGAGAAATAAAGCCAAGGGCTGCCTTCTAGTCAGGTTCACTATATATTTTTGTTCAAAGTTTTTGAAGATTAGCAAAACTATACATTTTCGGAATCGTTGGAGCATGGATAAGCAAAATAATGATGTTGGCACTTGCACAAACGCCGGCTTGGTGGCCATTTTGGATTTTCAAAATGGCCGCCATAAAATACATAATTTGCCTTATCTCAGCTTCTTTTAAAGGTATAAACGTAATGAAATGGGCCAGTCCTACTATTTATGGATGCAGAAAACAAATGGTGACATCTAGACATCTTCTTTTACCGCTTCCTCGCATATGGAGGCCATTTTTGATTTTCAAAATGGCATACATGTAATATATAAGTTGCCTCCTCTCTGCTTCTGGTCAACCTAGGAACTTAGGAAAAATATTCTAATCCTTTTCTTGGTCGATAAAACAATTGGTGACATATTTAGACTTCTAATCTTAATGCGTCATCGCACACGGCGGCCATTTTGTATTTAAAAAATGGCACACATATATATGTATGTATATATATATATATTCAAGTCAACCAATAGCAACTTAACAGAATATGCTAGTACTTTGTTTCCTGGGTCAGGAAAACGATTAGTGACATAATTAAAATTCCAATCTCAATGCTTCATTGGACATGGTGGCCATTTTGAATTCTCAAAATGGCCGCCACAAATACATTTTTTCCCCTACGTCGGCTTCTTTTCAATGAAATATGCTAATCCTACGTTTCTTGGGTCGAGAAAAGAATCTGTGACATTACTAGACTTCTATTCCCAACGCTTCATCGCATATGGCGGCCATTTTGGATTTTCAAATTGGCCGCCATGAAATATTATATTGCCCTATCTCTGCTTCAAGGCAGCCTAGAAACATATTGGAATATTCTAATACTGTGTTTCCAGGGTCAGGAAAAACATTGGTGACGTCATTAGAGTTCCCATCTCAACGTTTCATGTGGCTTCCATCTTGGATTTTCAAAATGACCGACATAAAATGCATATTTTGCCCTTTCTCTATGGTCAACATAAAAACTACATGAAATATGATGCTTATGTTTCCTTGATAAGGGAAATATTTGGTGCTATCACAAACTTATAATCTTGATTCTTCCTTCACTTTAAGCATTTGGGGCGCTAGGAGCCCTCAGACAAATTTCATTGCGTCTCTAAACTGAAACTATGCCACGTTCTGGCTTTTGTCCTTGAAGTCTTGCACAGGAGCCCTCAGACAAATTTCATTTCGTCTCTAAACTGAAACTGTGCCACGTTCTGGCTTTTGTCCTTGAAGTCTTGCACATATTTTGACACCAAATTTAGAAAAATTATACAGTCATGCTATATTTTGGTTTCTAATTTTCTTCTCTTCAGGCAAGAATTTATATTTTTGTACAATTTGAATGAAAAACAGCAATTTGATTTTATTTCTTTGTAGATCATTTGTATTTTCTTCTTCTTTTATTATCCCTTTTCTATCTGAATATTGATTCAGAAAAAAGCCCTTTAATAACAGACCTACAAAGCAAGATATATGGTTGAAAAACAATTGAATGCAAATGAATAAAGTCACTTTTAACGACTTTTGTTTTTCAGTCTACGAACTTTCCCATCGACTATCATCACTGGTCAGCCCCCCCCCCCTCCCCCGGATAACTACCCCTTGAATTAAATACCAAGTGCAGTTCTTTAGCTGTATTATTGTAACCTACTACTCAATTATACTGTATCAAACTAGAGACAGACTTCCTGTTCTAATATGTCGACCAGCATGTGCAAACTAAATAATTGTATTTTACAGTACAACAAATATTTATTACATACTTTACTTGGCCCAAAGACGTTTTAGGGTACTCCAATTAGGCTAATCTATTACAATTGTATACATGTCAGCACGCCATTACAGCACAGGCAGCTCACAACCTTTAAAATGCTCATTTCCTACATGTCATATTGTTGTTGTTTTTACTTTATTTATTTTCAGTTCTGCTTTTTAAGGTAAATAGTAAAAAGCTTAATAACATAAATAAGGAGAAATAAAGATATACAAATAGAATAAGAAATATTGCGTTTTAACCACTTTGTACAAAAACAGAGAAAAAATCTCGAAAGGTCACATTTTTTTTTTGTTGCTTTCACTTCTTCTATTTAAGGTAAATAGTAAAGCTTAAATAAGACAATTTTCAAAAAAATAAGATAAAAAGTGGTAGCAAGAAATATTGTGTTAAATCACTTTTTGCTCAAAACGTCACCTAAGTTTAGAAGGATCTTTCGTGGCAAAAGATTTTTGCAATGCTGAAATGAAGAAAGTCAAAATTTAGAGAGGCGTGAAATGCGCTGATTGAGACCTACCGATGAACTTTATCTACAACTGAGCCGTGGGGGGGGGGGGGGGGGCTGACGCCTCTTGCCCAAATGAAAACTTTACTTTCAGCCCCTAGCCCCCACCCCTCCCCACCTCGTAAGACTATGCTCGTTTTAATATTGAAAGTGCTTGGAAATGTTACAGGGGACCCAATTTTGGCGGTCAACCAGACTTGGATTGATGGTAAAAACTGTTTGGTATCAATATGTCCTCCCTGTACAACTGAGGGGGGGGGGGGGGATGAGGGGGAGGGGGTGCGGGCCCAAGTTTTGAACCCTACCACCAAGTATCTACATGTTTTAGAGTGTAAATCTTGTCTATCACGTGAATACAGGTCCCATGTTATTTCACTGATGGCCTCAATTGCTTCCTTGTACCAATAATACTTGTAGGTATTTTTTAAAGTTAAATTTTAGAGGGAAAGGGGGTGGGGAGGGGGAAGAAGGGTAAGGCATTGGCAGATATTTTTCCAGTAACCATGAGATTTTAATGATTTGTCAAGGCTTATTGATTTTTTTTTACCATTATCCAAAGTACTTTATGAATATTACTTTGTACTAATTTGTCTCGTTTTAAAAACAGAAAGGGGGAGGGGAAGGCATGGACATGTAGGGGTGCAAGTTCTGTACCCTATAATCTAGTATATACGTGTGTTGGAGTGTGAATCGTGATTATCACTTAAAACCAGGTTTCCTCATATATATTATTGGACAGTTAGCCTTTTTATTTCACAACACATATCGGTTATTAGTCACATTTGTATCATAGCAACGGGAACTAATAAACAATTGTATATCACTAAAATATGATCGTAATGAATCATCTGACATCACACTTCCTATACAAATATTCATCTGCATGACAATAGCATGTATTACCGAAATAAGCCATTTCACGTCTCCCAATGTTACCATTGTCAGGGAGAAGGCAGCACTTAGTAACCACTTTTGTTATCGATTCTCTACTTTAGCTAATATCAAAGCGTCAACTTTAGAGCGCTATAACTGTTTTGTTTGATAAGTAATGGACTTGCATTTTTTATATGATATTAACCGTATATATGGGCAGTTTTCTGAAAAGTTTGAACTAATTAGTGAAAATAACTTTTGAAATAATGAGAAATACGTATTTTGAAGAAATTCATATTTGTAAAAAATTATGTAAACAATCACATTCTTGGCCAAGAATTGTATCGCAAATCATCACCAAACCCATTAAATGTGGTATCATGTTGTAGAAAATTTAATGCCCTTTAATATGATGATACATACATGGTAAGATGAGGCTCTGTTAAAAAAATATCTTCTAATTTGTTCAATACGAGTTACACATGGCGGCCATTTTGAAAATCCAAAATGGCCGCTATGCCGGTGATTTGTGCAAATGCCAACATCAATTTTTGAATTTCTCAAGTTCTAACGATTATAAAAATGTATAGTTTTGCTAATCTCCAAAAATTTTGAACGAAAGCCCATTTTCTTACATAGTGAACCAGACTATTAGAATGCACGCCTTTTTAGGGCATTCAAGAACGTGAATCAGATAAGCTTTCTTTATTGCAAGATAAGTGACAATCCTAAATATTTCGTCTTCAAATGGGTGCGCTTGCAAGTCCCTCGGACTTAGCATCACATCGTTCAACATTTTTGCAAGATATCTCATTATCTTTTCGAATTAACCGAAAGTAAAGCACTTCAGTGTTAAACATACCAGTGATTTATATCAATGAAATGTCGGCTAGCATTGCTTATTAATCACTGTTTTTATTCAAGCCGCTGTTGAGAAACATTCAATTAACCTGCATGTAATGCAAAGAACAAAATAATGGATGCATTTTGCAGGAATTCTTTTACAATTCATTTCTTGAGATGTGTTGGTGTTAATTTTGAATATCAAAGCATTGGAATTCAGTGCTTGTTGATAATTCATATTATTCATAAGAATTCTGACAAGTCATGAAGTTGAGCAGATGCCCACATTATTTTCCACTGATGATGGAATTTCCCTTTTTCATCTTTGGAACTTTGTTTTCTCTACAGTCACACTGCTTTTAGTGCGGTATTGGGCTATCTGTCCAATCAAGATAGGTGTGATTCCAGACACTACATCATATGTCGGGAAATGTGCTTGTGATTTAAGCATGATATAACCTGCCATTCATGAATGAATCATCTACTAGTCTGCTATTACACAAAGTGTTTGAAATGGCGTTTTCCCGCATTAAAATGAATTTTCATGTTTTGAATGAAGTTGATTGAAAGTGTATGTTTTCCTTCAGTTTTGTCCTCATACTAGTTAGAGTCCTGCGCAGTACAGTCTGAAGACAGTTAGTCTCACTTAATAAGGCTTGCGTTGTGGCAAGCACAGCATTGGCTTTACGAAGTGTTTAATTAATGACCTATCATTTTATTTGTAATTGACATTCCTAAATTAGTTTTCAGGATCACAATGTAATCTCACAATCCTTTTACAGTTTGTTTCGAGTCAAGCCTAAAGCAGCTTCTCAATCTTGGTACAATGTGCAGTTCAATATAAATACAGACTGGACAGATCCATAAGCACATGTCAAAGCTTTTTTATTGGCACTATCAATGAACGATAGCTGGTGTTGTTTAAAAAAAAAGAAAAAAAAAGAAAGAAGTCTTCATTGTTATCTTTCCTTAATTGTTATCTCGTGACGAGACAGCACGTAATAACCATGCTGGGTGTATATACACACACACCTTAGTCCTTCCGTTTAAGAAAAATTCTCAAACATTTCAATCAGAATTTGGGTAAAGTCAGTCCTTTAATCATGACTGTATATAGCCGACCACTCTCATTTATCTGTTGGGAAAAAACTCTTTTTTGAAATTAGATAAATGAAAGGGATATTAACCATCACATAAGATAAGGTATCAGTGTAGATACGTGAACGGTTTCACATCAACTTGCCACGCCAGTTGATCGTGCATTTGGTGTGCATGTAATATTTGTGTCACATGACTCAGTAATAGTTTACATTATAAGCCAATTCATTCAATCAGTCAAGCAGTATTTCTAGGTTATGAGATATTTATTATGAAAATAACAACTGAAACTTCAGGTGTATTGTATCACGTTTCGACTTCTGTTTTTACACTCAATGTTTGTAATATCAATGGTCGAGTTTAATGTTACCCTCATCTCTATCAAATGCTCCAAGCCCTTCCTACTGAGAACGAGGTGTGAGGTATTTTTCTACCTAGCCAACAGTGAACCTTATTCAGTATTAATCATGAAGAATATCGACCACGCAAATATATGTCTCATGAGGACCATGTCGATAACAAAGAATGACAATTTTTGTTTTCCACCATCCAAAGATGTCTATCTTCATGAATTCATGCTAGACGGAAAGCTCCTCAGTTATTTAGCATGCTCATAGCTTCAACATCATTGTGCCACAAAAATTAAGTGGCACTTTCGTGATCGATATGATATCTAAGAAATCCATGTAGGCCTTGTAGCAAAATAATTTATTTTATGTATGCTTTTATATTAAGCTCCATTATGTTTCCTTTATGGTACAATATATTGTTCATAAAGGTATGTTATTGCATTTCAGTGAGAAAATCTTTATCTCCTTACTTGTTGGGGAAGCTTTATGGCTTTGAGTATATGTGTTTGTTAAAACAGTCATAATTATGATTGAAGGTTACATTTCTTGGTCTTTCATAAACTGTTACGCGACAGTTTCCGTGATTTGGCTTTGAACGATATGCTAACCCTCTGAAGACTTGTACGAATGTTATGTAATAGAATTCCTAAATTATACAAATACCATGAAGTATAATTAGAATTCGATTAATAATAATGAAGTACAAGTCGAGGAGGGTTCCCTCCCTTCAAGAATCTTCTCTGAAGATCCCCTCCCTATACTACTGTTCGTGTAAAAATGACTTGTAATCACGAAACCCGTCTCGTGGCTTGTTATGTCAAGGTTGCACATCTTAATTAGTATAATTCAGGCTTAAAGAAAGCCATGCTTGGTAAATGGAATATCCTTTCCATTTCTCTTTCAAATACTAAAACATTATAGAGTGAAAAGTAATACTGAAGTGAAGCAATATTGCCTGATCTTTAACACCTGTATTCTTTAACCCATTAAAGTAATATGCGCAGTAGATGATGTTTACCAGTGTAACTGAATGTTCATGGAAATATCCTTGGAAGAATTTCAGTCTGTGCATAGTGTCCATGAAGGTACGCTTCACAACCAAGAACTTAATCATTTATGGAATTTGATGACAATTTCCTAAGAAGAAAGGGGATTCATTCTTTATTTCAACACCTGTTCTTCACCCTTTGAAAAGATAACTACTACAGCACACGGGCCCTATTTATAAGGGCACATACCTCATTTGAATTTTAGATTGCTTTGAATTTCTTTTGTGTGTTCTCACTGCCTAGCACCTGGGAATATGCTAACCCTCCTCGACTTGTACTTCATTATTATTAATAGAATTCTAATTATACTTCATGGTATTTGTATATTTTAGGAATTTTATGCTAGTCTTTCATACCCGGTAAATTTCACTACTACTACCCTACACGAGAATTGTATTTTAAAAATCTTTGCAGTAGGCCTATCATCTCCCTTTCGGAATTTCCCCACAAATCCCAAAACATATTTAACCACAAGAGAAGTAAATAGCACCAACGTGGCCGTGGTGGGTGGAGCTTGAGCCTTCCATTTTACCGCTGGATTTAGGGGAGGGGAGGGGGGGGGGGCAAAGCCAGGCCGTGCCCCTCCCCTTTGGAAAGCGGCATACCTTAAGTACACCCCCCCCCCTTTGTTTGAGGTGATGACCTTTTTTTTTTTTTTTAATTCTTGTTGGAGAATTTTGGTGTAAAAGATTAAGGCCACCCCAAAAACTTTTCATCATCAGTATTCAGAAGTAAGAGGTAATCCTGTTGAAACTTCCGGTCGTCCTTTCGAATGGTACATGTTTCAACCACAGAACTCCTGTGGTTTCAACCTACACTATACATAATATTGAGCATGCATGCATGGCGAGTGGGTATTTAAGGAAGAATTTTTTTGATTTTGGGGGAACATTGTGCCCCCTCTTCTACGAAATTCTGCATCCGTCCCTGCATTTGATCTAGAAATGGGCAGAAGCAAATTATCATTTATCATACTGGTATGATGTAACTACATAACCATTATGTGTGGCTCATATCAATACTCACCGCATTCTATCTGTGGGTCACGTGATCCACCAAACCATCGGCGCCACGGAGAGAGGCATTTTTCTGACCGGAATCTATACAGAGCTGTAAAGATATCAATATTCTTTTGGCAGTATCCTTTGTCGTAGAGGTCGCCATAACACCTGTCGTGTTTTTCACAACATCTGCACGTAATAAACAAAAGTGCATGGAGCTGATTATAGGAGGGAAATTTAGACAGCATATTTTACAATGGATTTATTTTTTAACATTGATATGCGTATAATTTATGGTACAGGTCGGTTGATTTAAGTTCCATGAGACTGAATCTAATCTTAGAATAATAGTTTACAAGCCCCACCAATTGATCTTGTGAACAAATATCTCCAGTCTCGTTAATCCTGTCTTTCGGGGTTAAAAAAAAGAAAGAAAAGAATTTCGGTCCTTTAAGAATTTCGTTCTCGTTGACTTTCTATCTTGCTGATGTTCGGTCCACGGAAGTATTCAAATTGCTTAATTAATGTAATGCACGCGCCAATCATACTGGACAGGCCCAAGAAACATGAGAAATGCTGTCTGCTCTCAGTGTTATTGACATAACAACGTTAACTTGAATTCATAGGTGATTTGCATACCACATGCTATTCTATCCAAAATCTATAGTCCTTAATCTTGTTGTACCATCGCAACGCGTCGGGTCGCGAGGTGCACGTGCGGCGATCTTAATTCCCAGCCAAATTATTACCTGTCTACACCGTCTACGGGGGTGCCGCTCCCACCATATCCGCAGTAGCAGCCATAACCGTTGTAAGACAGGCCCGAACGATAGGTGGTGCACCAAATCATAGTATCGAACTGGACGAGACCACGCCGCGGCCGACTGAGAACGAAAGAGTCATCATACGACGAAGCTGGATAATGGAAGAGAGATGAAATATTAAAAAAAGAAAGAAAAGAAAAAGACGAGAGAGTGAGAGAGAGAGAGAGAGAGACGGAGATCGAGAGAGAGAGAGAGAGAGAGGAGATAGAGAGGGGGGGGGGGGGAGAACGTGAGCGAGTAAGAGAGAGAAAAAGAGATGAAGAATGAGAGAAAAGAACAGGGGAAAGAAACATATGAGAGAGAGAGAGAGAGAGAGAGGAAGAGAGAGGGGGAGAACCTGAGCGAGAGAGAGAGAGAAAAAAAAGAGATGAAGAATGAGAGAAAAGAACAGGGGAAAGAAACATATGAGAGAGAGAGAGAGAGAGAGAGAGAGAGGAAGAGAGAGGGGGGAGAACCTGAGCGAGAGAGAGAGAGAGAGAGAGAAAAAAAAGAGATGAAGAATGAGAGAAAAGAACAGGGGGGGGGGAAACATATAAGAGAGAGAGAGAGAGAGGAAGAGAGAGGGGAGAGAACATGAGCGAGTAAGAGAGAGAGAAAAAGAGATGAAGAATGAGAGAAAAGGACAAGGGGGAAAGAAACAAGAGAGAGAGAGAGAGAGAGAAAGAGAGGGAGAGGAAAAACAAATTGTGTACTTAAGGTATGCCAGTTGGGTTTCAAAAAGGGGGGGGGGGGCGACCGATCCGGCCCCCTGGATCCGCTCCTGCATCGTAAAACTCACTGACGCGGTCCTTACGTCCAGTGGCGGATTTAGGGGGGGGGGGTGATCCCGGCCCGTGCCCCCCCCCCCCTTTTGAGGGAAAACAATACATTGTGCCCCCCCCTTCGACCAGAAAACCTTTTTTTTTTTTTCTTTTTTTTTTTTTTTGCTTGTCAGAAATATGGAGGGGAACTGGACCTCATAACCCCCCCCCCCCCTCCCACTGAGCGACTTTTGGAGGGCTGGCGAGACCAAAAAAAATATGGGTCTCCCTCCAAGCAGTTTCCCAAAGTTGACAATCCTGCATTTGTGTGCCCCCCCCCCCCTTATACGAAATCCTGGATCCGCCCCTGCTTACGTCAGCAAATTAATGACGCCTCGTGTGAGCCGGGCTTAAGGTTGCACTTCGTCATGCTTCGTCATGCTTGTGAATGTGAGCATATTAGGCTTGTGAGTTCAGTTATGAGCACAGATACGAGCGCGTGCAAAACCGTACGTACAAACTATATGGGAGCCCACTACATCCCGATCTAATTCATATCTACAGGTGAAATGGTGTTCACAACTGATGTTCAAAAAGTAGAAAAAAAGAACAAGAAAAATTATATAATTATTTAAAACAAAACACCACTTACTGATATTTTGTATAGAATAATAAACTTTAAAGAAAATTATTAATTTAAACTGAATAGTATAAGATACAAGACTGACTTTTCTTCGCACAAAATAATACAACAATAATTACTCATTAAACTCTTACGAAGTACATTTATGTGTCGAGCTAACAACATAATTTGGTCTATCTCGTGAAGTTTATGTGGAAAAAATGTAAGGTATCAGAGTTGCAGATCCCGTCTCCGACTTCATCGATTTATGCTTGAGCTACCAACACGGATTCTATCAGATGGAAGACAGTACTGCTATAGCAGAGCGATTTCCTCAGGATAGACCCATTTGATGATATTTATGAGCCAATCATTTCACTCCTTTGATGTGACGTCAGCTCAGCAGGTGACATCTTTCGATGTATGCAAGCGTCATACAAAAGAGGGTATAAAATAGGGGAAACTCCCGTCTTATTCTATGTCTGTTTGGTCAAATTTTTCTCAATAGTGAATACATGTAGTTGTGTAGTGACCATGACCCGTTTTGAAAGTCTAAATTCATTCCAATTCATTGGTTTAATAACGTGATATCGATATATTTACATACCCTTTATAAAACCCTGAATAAAGTTCATTATTGAAAATATCAAGCTGTTCCGGGGGGGGGGGGGGTGTAATAATCCTACATTATTTTTTTTCATTTAACGCGACAAAAAACAGAACAGACAGACAGAAATAACATCATCTTATCCTATCCGTTTGCAAATTTCTTACTCAAACTAACATTCATATAGGGACGAAATTCGAAATCTTCGCCATTAATCTTCTGTATTTGCTCATGCATTTGCATATTATTATGTTTTCTGAAAAGTTTCTTTTATCCATGAACTTATAATATTTGTAAACATGTATTGTATATAATCTAATGTTTTTAAAGAGAGAGGAAATGAATAACTGAAATGCTATTGAGCTTAAAGAAGTTCAATTTATGTGCAAACCCTTCATATAGCACTGAATAGCTGAAATACGGAAATGTGTGAAACAGCTCTGTTTAAAAGAAAAAAGTTTGACAAAGTATAAAATCAAACATTACAATGCAAATATAAAAATTAAAATGTTTGGTCCTTAATCAGTATTACTTTTCACAATGTTTCAAATTGTTTTCACAGAAAAGTAAGCATATGGAAATTCCCGTCTCAAATCTTAATTCATTTTTTTTTTATTGTAAGTTTTGAAGTTTTTAAATTCTCTCAATTTTATACGTGATTTCGATTGACTGGTCTCTCAGAAGACCTTATCATATTAAATTCACTGTCTGAACATAATGTTTATGTCTCGTAGCATGGTATCGAAAAGAAAATTTGACGGATAGGAAAATTGTTGAATAAGTTCTCATGTTGTTCAAAATGTCTAATTATCAACCTTCTCCTAAATCCCTTATTCGTAAGCCAACTTCTTTCAAAGTATTTAATTTTGAGCTTTCATTTTTTTTTTCTGAAAATGGGGGGAAATGGGAAAATTCCCTTATAATTATTCTAGTATTTGCTAATATGTTGCTATTTGCAGAGTAACCGTTGAAATCACAAAAAGCAATTGTTAAAGAAGGTCACGACTGGGTATACGCCTATTTATGCATATAAATACATTGTTGTTTTCTGGCAATATCAATACTGACAAAGTCCCCTGAAGTTTTCATTTTCATGAAAAACTTGGGGACAGATTGTGAGAAATATAGCTCAAATTGAGAATCGCTTTCGGACAACTTAGGCATAGTCTGGATCGAAATAATTAGTGACCATCTGTCATCAGGTAAAATTGTTATCATTATTTTTTTAAATTAACGACTAGAATGGAGTGTTCTAATTTACTGTAACCTGATCGTAGAATTTCAAATTCAAATTCCAAATCAAATTCAAATTAATTTTCCACACACAAAATTATTTTACAAAGGTATTACGAATAAGGAAACAGTTATATTTAGACGTATTTGTATGACTAAACTAGATAATAACTATCTCATATTCAGTATATCTACATGGCATGAACTTAAAGTATATAACAATATTGTTTCCACGGGTTTTCACTCTGTATAAAAGTTGCAACAAGTGACTGTTACAGAATTTTAAAGTTACCACCTATCTAGCAGAAACAGATTTTTACGCAGTTAACTCCCTATTAAACATGGAAACAAAGGAATTACAGACTATAAAACGTCCAAATCTTTCACAATTTCTCAAAGGCTCCTTGAAAAAAAATCTGCTATCAACGGTATTTCAAGGATAATTTGGGAACGAACTTGAAAATATTTATTATCTAGGGATACCTACGCCTCTGTATTCAGCTCCAAGTTCTTCTTCCTTTTTAAGATGGCTGGATCATTTCCTGGTGCAGGCGATTCATAATCGCACTTATTGGGCTCACTTTTCCAGCACCTATCCAAAGCTACTTCAAAACTGTGCACACTCGGGGCAGTAATGGTGTCGTTGTGAAGATTATTCCAAGGTTTACGTATTCGTACATAAAAAGAATTTTTGTATCTCTGAGATTTGGTCCTACGAATAAACAATTTTTTTTTACTATGTCCTCTTGTCTGGTCTCTGGATTGTAATACAAGATTTGGTGTTACATCTGAATCATTTTTATTGAAAATCTTGTACGTTTCAATCACATCGCCTCGAGCCCTCCTGTAAGGTAGGGATATCCAACTGTCTCAATCTTTGTGCATAAGGTAGCCCCTTTAACTCTGGGACTAATCTAGTCTCTCTTCCAAGAAACATTTTCCAAAGCATGTATATGTTTCTTAAAGTGATTGATTAACTTTGTGAAAAATTGTAAAATCAGCTCAAATGCCAGTGAATTGTACGTAGTCCTCTAACTACATATATAATTAAGGATATGTGAAAGTATGAGAGAAAATGGAACCCGTTTACTATCCTATATGAAAAAGAGAAAATCGCGATCAATCGCTAGCGCAAGTCGCTCGGCTTCTCCGCTGCGCTGCAGTCACAAAAACCAAGCACCAGCGTTTGGCGATTTCAGAGCGTGTTTCCAGCCCGTACGGTATTCTGTGATAGAGCGAGGTATGCCAACCGTAAGAGTTCTTTAGGGTTCGGTGGTACTCTATCCCGACATCACTGTTCAATCGTAAATATCTTGATATATAAACGACCGATCAGCTTATAAATCTCAGGTGATTCCTGTCTGAGCTAAAGGTTTGCAATTATGATTACAGCATTAGCTGGAACAGTGATTTTTTTTTAATCCTGGGCAAAGTTAATCAATGCCTTTAAGGTGGGAGCTCCACACAGCATGAGCGTACTCTATTTTGGGACGAACAAGCGATTTGTACAAAAGTGAGAAATTAGACAAAGATTCGTCTTCATTAAATTCATTAGACTGTTAGCCTTGTTGATCTTTACATGTAAATGTTCTTCAAAGTTCACCTTATCATCAATCACCACTCCCAAATCTCTCTCAGAGGATACTTGCACGAGGGCAAATTGTGAATATCACAGGTCATATTATACACAAATGGTCTTGCTAGAGCGAACTGGGGGGTTACCAGTAACGAGAGAACACTACATTTTTAAGCCATTTGTCAGACCAGCACTGAAGCTTATCAAGATCTCTCCAAAAGGCAATACAATCATTTTCATCTCTAATATACTTGAAAAGCTTCATGTCATCAGCAAATAGATATACGCTACTCTCAGAAATTGTTTCAGGTAGATCATTTATATACAACACAAAGAACACTGCCTTGTGGAATTCCACTTGGAACATGACCCCAAATAGCGGAATCTGTACTCCCTAACATTAAGTTTTGATATATCGGATGTCCGTCTTAGCCAAATATTCCCCCTTTTAACTACAAAACTTTCGAACTTCATGTACTTAATTCAGCTTGATTTATAATTCTTAAAATACCTAAGTTCTTTCTATATGTTTTACTCCAGTTTAAATCGTGGCCAATAAGAGACCAAAATGGCTTCCCAGCAACACAATGGACAACCAAATGGAAAACAACAACAGGTAAACATGAAAATTAATAACAACTTGCCTTTTAGTTTAGTAAATTACTGTAACATTATGCGGCATAGGTACTCCACAAGGCAAAAGGAAGGTGGATAATTGCGTCTACCGAAATTCAAAACGACACAGGGTCAATTTCATTGTCTTTCGTGGACAGTGAATTTTGGATTAGATTACCTTTTAAAATCAGATTAACCAGGTCTAGAAGTAGGTTTCCGAAGTCTGTTACAACACACTTGCAGAGTAAATAATAAGTGAAGACATCCATGCAAATAGTCTGTATACTTACAAGAAATGTATGTCACATCATTACTATCTACTTCTTGTATCTTATAGTTAACTGTTATTTTTGGTAATGAATGTAACGATAATTCAATAATTGTATGCTGAACTTTACCGAAATACTTGTTTTTTCTGTTGTGGGCCAGGCTCGACTAGCACATGTGCTATTATATGGCCCCTTTTACCAACCAATGCTTTTCTTCCTTTTATATGTAAATAGCATTGTGTGAAAATGTTGTTGGTGGTAAATCAAGCAATCAATCAATCAAAAATTAAAATTTGAGCTCGCAGAGGTGGGTAAGATGACGGCACTGGGAGGGGCATGGGGGCTACCGCCCCGAGTATCAGCAATCTGGCTTTCGTTACCTCATGTTCTGGCAGTAATGTGGCAATTTTGTATTTCATATATTTTGTCCAGTATATTTCTATCAGAAAATTACAATAAAATGCTATGAATGGATACACAATGCACCAAAAGTGGATATCCCTATAATACGAGGTAGAAAAAAAAAACCCTGCTCGCTCACCTCGCTCGCTTTTCAAGAGAGAAAACGTTAATCTTGAAAAGCCAAATAATATTTTTTGTTTATCTAGGGAGCTACTTCTTTTCATTATTTCCTTTAATCGTACATGTATACATTTGTATATTTTACACTGTACAGTTTTCATTGTTATCTTTTCATGATTGAGAAAAATAATAAATTGAACTGAACTGAAATAAAATTTTAAAAAAGACACCGAAAGTGAACAAAAACAGAATAAAATCAAACGGGAAAATGAAAACGAGAAAACGAGAAGAAAAAGTTTTTTTTTTAAATTCTAATGTTTTAAATTTTGTGACACAGAATCGTCCTGAACCAGTGGTGTCGCAGCAACCAGGGCCGGCGCAGATCCAACATGGGCCTCTAGAGCATGCGGCTCCAGGACCGTATCCAATTCAAGGTCCTCCGGTACCTGGTCAACAGCAGCCGATGATGCCTCCAGGTAACAACCAAGTTCCAGGACCGTACCCAGCCCAAGGTCCACCAATAGCCGGTCAACCTCAGCCGATGCTGCCACCAGGCTACATGCATCCTCAAGTGGTTCTGACACAACCACCAATGCTAACACAGGGCTACAACCAAGGATATTTTCAACCAGTCCAGATGCAGCCTGGGGCGACCGATTTCGCTTCAGCGTTTGGACAAATGCTAGGCCAAAGCAGGGCGACTGGGGCCCGACAGCTATCGCCGGGAAATTACGACCGCGAAGGTCCATCGGTTGGTGTTGAACTGAACCCCGGCGATGACACATGCATTTCGGCGTCAGCAGAATATGGAGAGGTATCTAAAGATATCTGTGGCGGGTTCACAACCCTGATATGTGTAGGCCCGACTGCCGGCTGCGATATGGCGTGTAATTACGACACGTCTGGAATCAGTGTTGAGAACGGTTGCACGCTGTCGCTATGTGGGGCTTCGTGTATCGCTGGTTGCTGTCTGCTTACGCTGGGTCTAGCGCTTGACTCCAAGATATCGTGGACCGTTGATGATGCCGAGTTCGAGCTACTGGGTACAGGGTTCGATACTGACGAAGGGTGCGCCCTCAACGTGTTTGGTTCAAAGATAGGTTTTATTGATGAAGAGAAAAAGAAGAAGTATGAAGAGAAGAGGCAAAGAAGGAAGGATAGAAAGGAAGAAAAGAGAAAGCAAAAGGAGCAGGCGATGAATCAACCAGAAGGAGGTGCAGCAGGTGTAACAAACAACGGAGCTGACGTAGAGGACGCTTTGTAATTGTAATGCTAAGTTCACACCGACGCCGAATTGATGGCGAATTAAATCGGCGAGCAAAGCAGCGGCAAAGCGTAACAAAGCTTAATGAAAGCGTAAAGACCGTAATAGAGCGTGAGAAAGCTTTGAGCAATTCGGGACATTCGGCAAGAGCGCCAAAAAATTTTAAACTGTTTAAAAATTTGAGGCGATCTGTCACGAATTGCGTAAAGCGGGGAGAGCGTATCAAAGCTTATCAAAGCGTCACAAAGCTTATCAAAGTTTTGCTCAAAGCGTAGGAAAGCTTAACAGAATTTAACAGAGCTTGGTTCAAAGCGGTGACCCCACTTTGTACGCTCTGTCACCAATCGACACGCTTTGTTAAGATGTCTCAAGATTTGATAAGATCTGGCATCAAGACCTGACACGCTTTCCCACGCTTTCACCGAGGATTGACACGTTTTCCCACGCTTTCACCAAGGATTGACACGATTTTCCACGCTTTCATCAAGGATTGACACGCTTTGTTAGGCTCTGTCACGCTTTGTTACGATTGGCAAGCTCTTTCACGCTCTCTCATGCTCTCCCACGACACACACGCTCTGTCACCATCCCTATAAATACCGCTGGGACTCGAGTTCTTCTAATTCCAGTTGTCCCATTGAAAGAAGTTCTAAATCTGGTGAACCCTAAATCTACTATAAAGTAAAATATGGGACCCAAGAGAGGTCGAGACACAACCAGGAAGAACCAGAGAGGGGGACGCAGAGGCCATGTCGTTGAGATTCATTATTTTGAAAAAAATTGTAAAAACTGATAAATATTTTGTTTTGTTAAGTTTGATGCTTTTTGTACATAGTGATAACATGTTCCATTTAATAGTAAAAGAGAATATGTTAAATTAAAAAAAATGCATTTTATTATAAAATGTAATAAAAAAAAAATAGAAGATATTAAACTAAAATTATGTGAATAATACAAAATACACACAAATCCCCCAACCAAAAAAAAAGAAAAGAAAATAAAACAAAAGAAATAAAAATACAGAGTGTCCTATAAAAAAACGCCCGTCACACTTCCGGTCCGAAATGGGCAACAATTTTGATATCATTGGAAAGAGCAACATTTTATAAGTAACTGACCAAAACATCACGAAATATAATTTGGTAGTTTTTATTTTATTACACTTTTTGCAAAGGGATGCAAGCAGTAAAATCATGTAGTTTTGATAATTTGCCCATAGGCCCTACAGTTAAGGATTCGTTCAGCCTGATTTTTACCGCTTACAGACCTTTGCAAGAAGTATTATAACACAAAAACTACTGAATGTGATTTTGGGATTTTTGGATCAGTTACTAAATGAAGAGTTGGTCTCTTCAATGGTACAAAAAATACTGCCCATAAACGACCGGAAGTGTTTTTTTTATGGGACACCCTGTATAAAACATAATAAAACAGAAAAGGCAATAGAATAAAAAAATAAATAGAAAAACTCTGTGGAAAACTTAGTATTCTGAGTTTTTCACAAAGTTTTTTCTATTTATTTTTTTATTATATTTCATTTTTTAATTTTATAATGTTTTATATTTTATTTCCTTTGTTTTATTTTCTTTGTTACAATAAGGGTTATTTATCTCTTATTTCTTACTAATTTTTTTAATTAGTAAGAAAATCAATTTGTAATAATAATTTGTAATAATCAATTTAACAAAAAATTGCGTATTTTAAAGATCTTTTATCGCACATATCTAAATTTCAAATTCTACAACTTGATTTCTTTAAATTTTCACTCCTGATTTACAATAGTAGTATTATCTGATTTTTCATGGGGAAAAAATCAATAAAGTCTGTATTTATATTATTTACAAGCAGATGAAAAAACAACAACAATAACATCAATAATAATAATAACATCTTCACAAGTACACATAATACAAAAATTATTTCAAACTTATATTAAAAATAAACAAAGTGTGCATATGGGAGAATGTTCTTATTTCCAGACACACAAGTCTTTATCTTCATCATCTGCTTCTGACGATATCTGAGCCACTCCTTTCTTAACTCAATCAGGAAGTACCACCCCGGCCATTCTTTGTTGCCAGTCAACAGCACCCACTGGAGAGACGAAGTATTCTCTGAGATGATCTCTCTGATGTCTGGCATCCACAGTGGCGAGGTTCCCCCTTGCAGGTGGTTGCGGAACATCTTCCCAGTGAGGTCCATCTCTCCAGGCCCCTGGTACGAAGTTGTGCTCTTCATCTTCGTGGTCCACCTCATTGGCTGCCAGCGCCACCCTCTTCCTCAGCAGGTTGTGGAGCACCACAGCAGTCTCCACCAAATCTCTGACGTTATCTACCTTCTGTTCCAGTGTTCCCAACAGGCACCGGAACCTGTTGGCCAAGATGCCAAAGGCATTCTCCACCACTCTTCTCCCCCTTGAGATCCTGTAGTTGCAGATCCTCTGTTCATCTGTCATCCCTCTTCTACTGTAAGGCTTCATCATGTAGCTCTTCAGGGCAAAAGCATCGTCACCCAGGATGAAGTAGGGAATATCAGGCTGATTTTCTCCAGGGAGAGGGCATGGTGGGGGCAGCCCTATGGACCCATCTTCTAGGCATTCGAAGAGTTCAGAGTCTGTGAATATCTGGGAGTCAGACATGTGTCCTTTACCTCCCAGCTCAATCCAGATGAACTTGTACTCTGCATCTACCAATGCCAGCAGTGGTATGGAGAAGAACCCCTTGTAGTTGTGGTAGAGACTGCCTGTGTTTGCTGGCTTCTTAATGGCTATGTGCTTTCCATCCAAGGCACCAATTGCATGGGGGACATTCCATCTCTGTTCAAACTGCTGGGCAAGGGTGCTCCATGCTTCAGGGGTGGTAGGTATGTTGAAGACCTCATCTTTATACGCCTCTACAATGGCCCTGCACACTTCTGGAATCATCTCTGATATGGCTGAGATACCACATCTGAAACCATATGCCAGTGATCTGTAGTTGTCCCCAGTGGCCAGATGTCTCAAGGTGATTGCCAGTTTGAGGCCAGCTGACAAAGGGTGCCTGTAGTTAGTCTCTTGCTTCTGGATGACTGGTGCCACTCTCTCCAGGATCTCATCGAACACCTCAGGGGTCACTCTGGTGAAGTTTCTGAAGGCAACAGGGTCCTCTAATCTCAGTTGTGTGTCCAGGAGGCTAGTGTACTGGCCGTACTGCTGTCTTCTTTCTTCAGTGAGCCATGGCCTGGTCCAGCAGCTCCTGATGAATGGTCTTCTCCCTCCTGCTGGTAGTTCAACCTCCTCTTGTCTTTGCTGTTCTTCCTCTGTCTCCTCCGCCTCGAGGGCTAGGATGTAGTTATAGAGCAGGGAGACAAAGGTCATGTCTACTTCATAAGATGGTTCATACTCTGGTACATCTTGAACTTCCATATCTTGTTCTTCTGCCAAAGATGCAATGATTTCGTGTATCTGCTGCATCTTTATATATGCTCTGGATCAGAGGCGGGATGCAATCGGGATCTCGAAATTTTCCATTGCGTAATAGAGCTTAACAGAGCCTATCAATGCACAAGAGGGCTTGATAATCGTATCAGAGCGTTATTTAAAGCGTGATAAGCGCATCAAAGCTTATCAAAGAGTATTAAAGCATATCAAAGCGTGATTTAAAGCGTAACAAATCCTGATCAATCGGCATCAAAGCGTGAGAAGCCGTAGCGATTCGGGAAATAATTTGTCGCCCAAAGCGGGAACGAACTTCGTATCAGAGCGTATCAGAGCTTATCAGAGCATAACATATCTGAGGAGATCGTGAGATTTTTTGAAAAGTAAACAAAAATGACGCCGAATTGATCGCCGATTTAAAGCGCGACATTCGGCGTCGGTGTGAACAGTACATAAAGGAAAATAAGCATATCCATCAAATCTGATACGTGTAGATTCTATCATAAAATATGTAGAATTTAGCAGAATCGATAGTAATGAATTAATAGTAATAGTAATTACTTACAACATACTCAAGATTTTTAACAATGACATGATCTTTCGTAGATTATCGAATGCATATAGAACACAGGACGAAAGAATTCAGCACTTTCCTTTAAAATGATTGATTTTTAATCTATACGTTCCAAACATTTTTCCTCGCGGTTCAAATTTATCGACTCCAATTTTTCTTGAAAATTGAATCACGTGAATCACGTGATCCTATAGTTAAACTAAATAAACTGCTGGCTTTTAACATTTTCTTCAAACAGTCGCTTATCTTAGGGTTGTGTATAATAAATTAATGTAAGGTATGTCATTTCAACAACTAGTAGGCCAACATTACCATTATGGGAATGTACTGGAGTGACCATCATCGGGTCACATAAACTATCTAGTTTAATATGGACTGATATGATTTTGGTCGTATCTGAATAAAATAGTAGAACTATATAAACGATACAGACGTTTGTTTACTTGTATATATATATATCATTAATTTATTTTTCGTATTAGATGATTTTCTTAGTAAGAAAATGGTTGAAACATATATATATATATATATATATATATATATATATATATACACTAGCGTACCCAAGGGGGGGCAGGGGGCAGAGTGTCCCCCTGACAACTTTTGACAGAAAAAAATAATTTTTCCCCCTTTTTAAGGTTTTTTTTTTTTTTTTTGCTTGTCGGAAAAATTCTGGACCCCATAAAACTGAGTGACTTTTGGAGCGCTGGGAATTTTTTTTTTGGCCACCCCCCCCCCCCCCCCCCCCCCCCCCTTTGGAAGGCTTGCGAGACGAAAACAATAGGGATCTACCTTTTCAAACTTAAACCCCTTTTTTTTTCTTTTTTCTTTTTGCTTGTCAAAGAATTATGGAGGGAAACATCTGATAACCCCCCCCCCCCTCCCACCCGGAGCGAATATTTGAGGGCTGGCGAATAGTTATGTTTTGCAGCCTTGGTGATTTTAGCTGGCGAGACGAAACAAATACGGATCTACCTTTTCAAACTTAAACTTTTTTTTTCCGGCTCCTAGCCTTCTTCAAGGCCAGGAGCCGAAAGCTCGTAAATACACCGAGTGACCTGCTTCATTCCGTTCCATCATTCTCTCTTCACATATCTAAATTTAAAGGGCAATCCAACCTTGATAATAAGATGATGTGTGTGAAAGTAGAAAAATAAGAAAAAACAGGATGGTGAAAGTTTGAAAGAAATCGGACAAGGACTAAGAAAGTTATGGATGTTTGAAAAATGGGATCACTACATCTATGCGAATCTGAAATTGGCAATTTGGTGAGTCAATTGTGACATTTTTGTGGACAACTCTCCCATGTGTCGTACACAAAAATATCATTAATTTGCGGTTTTCTTCGAGGCGCTTTTACCAGTACTCAAAATATATTAGAGATACCATATTGTTATAGGTCCTCATGAACGAAAAGATCGTACTGAGTAATGCATTTTGAAAAAAAGTGACATTTTAGTCATTTTGTGTGTTAGAGCGAATGGGGGAGTTGTCCACAGCTACATCACAGTGACATTACCTATTCGGCCAATTTGAAATTCCCATATGCATATAGTGATCACAACTTTCAAAAATTCATAACTTTCTTATTGCTTGTCCGATTTCTTTCAAACTTTCACCAATCTGCTTCTCTGATTTTCCTCTTTCTTTCAAAGCAACTTGCTATAAAGGTTGGATTTCCCTTTAACATGGCTCAACCGAACCGTACACACATTCACACCTCTCTCGCTATATATATGTATATATATATATATATATATATATATATATATATATATATATATATATTACACTGATAGTGGCTTTTCTGTCGTACAGCTGACAATATATAGGCTCTACATAAATTTACCAATGATATAACAGTCATTTTGTGAAAAAAGGGGATGAACCTGACACTAATTGCAACTGAAAATATCTCAACAGTTCTAGCATTGCAAAAAATGCACTTAATAACAAACAGAAAGTTCAAAGAAATGCAAGTGGTGGAAAGTGTTGAAAAACACCCCCAAATCAGTGAAATTATTTTACACTCCATTTTCCATTAGCACGAAAAGAGACCCAACATTACACTAAGATTTTCATACTAGGTTTCAGTCGGAAAGCCTGACGCACATTCTTTCATTGTATGCTTGCCCAACAAAGGTACCTTGCGCCGTATTGTGTCCAACTTTAATAGGCCGATGTTTCCAAACTATATTTATACAGATGAGAATGAGAAACAGCCCCCCAAAAGAGATTCGATCATAGACAAGGACGCCCTCTAATGAAAGCAACAATTACATTTCGAAATGATTATATCAGGTAGCGATGTAGCTCAGATGAAAAATGAATTAGGATATAATGAGCAAAGAAGAGAATAAGAGATAAAGAGAGAAAGAGAGAGAAATGGAGATTAAAGTGAGAGGGAGAGAGAGAGAGAGAGAGAGAGAGAGAGAGAGAAAGGAAAAGAGATCAGTTTACAAAAATTAATATGAGCATAGAAAACCCATTATGAATGAAATCAGGCACATAAATTCGGTTTTAAAACAAAATGAAATTTACGCTGTATTTAGTAAATAAATGCTAGCTGTATTGTGGAGGAAACCTTGGTAAGCAAAGCTTGTAATTCAGATTCCCTAACATTGTTGGGTATGCAGTACGCGGCATAGCTCCAAAATTTGACTGAATTGTGCACTTTTGTCTAAAAGCACCAAAACTGGTACAGTTGTTGAATGATACATACTGAATAATATTAGATATGGAAGCACTTCCAAAAATTAATTTATGGGGTAATTTGGAAGGAATTTGTAATTACAAAACCTACTCAAGTAGATAACTCGAACACCTAGATCATGTAGATATTCGACTCTACCCAATAGAGCTCCGAATATCACTGTTGTTAGCGCATGCAAAGGTGGTAACCTTACACAGTAAGTACTAGAGCGTGTCTTTTTGGGTCGAATTGTACATAGGGTATGTGCAGTACTAGGTCTGGGTACAGAAAGACAGAAAGGCTATGATAGGTGTTCAGAATGATTCGTGTAAATCGTTGATGTTTATAAGAGCAAGTCATTTTAAGACGTGAAGAGGTTGTATAAGGACTATGATATTCTATTCCAAACCTTCCAACATAAACAAGCATTTTTTTGGTGGTTCCTGAGATAAAATAGGGGCCTATGGACATGATAGTATTATGAGGCAAGGGAACAAAGGAAAGAAGAGGGGAACATGAAGAATATGAATTATGAAACAAAACACGGATTATTTTAACAGACAGGGAAAAGAAGAACCGTCATGACTTCATAAATAATAATATTGGAAAAACGAGTACGAGAATGAGAAAGGGGCCTCTGAAGAAGAATACGAAACTGAATAGACTGATAAATGACAAAGCTCCCTTCAAGAAGTTATTCTTTATGCCCCCTCCACCTACCCCGCCCAAGTACAGAATATAAAAGAAATTCCTTGGCATAAGGAGCCACTTTGTTTAATGCACTTTGTTTAATATCAAAATTGTTTGAATTTAAAAGCAAGACGTATACTCTGTTTTGCTCTTATTCAATGTTTGTTTGACTATGCTAACCCTGTATGGTATAGTAACACAAACAAGTTAGAACAAAAGAAGTTGAAAATTATACAGAACAAAATGGTGAGATTCATCAACTGTTCTGGTCCAAGAACTCATGTTGGCTACAGCGAACTTTCTAAAGCTGGTTTTCTTGAAGTTAACCAAAGATCAAAACAACTCGTATTGCATCACGTGCATAAAATATATCATACTAGGTCAAATCATTATATTCGATCCAACTTCAATCTTGTTACTGACTTACATAATTATGATACAAGAAATAGCAGATTCAACTTTAACTTACCAGAAAGAGTAGGTAGCATTGAAAATTCGTTTTATTACATTGCCATCAAACATTGGAATACCCTTCCTAATTATATAAAGGAAATAGAAAACTTTGCTCTTTTTAAGAGGAAATTAAGGGAATACCTATCACTTGAGAGTCAGAGGAGAGAAGCTAATGACATGGTATATGTTTCAGTTTTCAGTTTCAGTTTCAGTTTCAGTTTTATTTTCATTTCCAACAGAACAGTGATTTTAACAAGAAATCAAATATACAATTCAATATTCAATAACAAAATACATTTTACATGGTTTAAAGTGATAAAATAGAAAGTATACATAGACATCCAGTATAATTGTATTTTTTTTTTTTTAAGTTAAACCTGTGGAAATGGAGGGATCCACTGAAAAGCAAAGCTTGTAGTATGTGGATCCCTCGAAATAATGACAAACGTATTTTTTTTTACCATGTAAATATATAGACAAAAAAACAAACAAAAAAAACCCCCCAAAATATATAGATATACATAGATTACAAAAAAGTGGCAGAATAATAATACAATTATAAATCCATAATTTGCTTGTTACGACACGTATATAGTATGGTGAACATAATAAAAAGAATATAAGACAACATAAATCAAAGCAAGGGAAAAGAAAAATACAAGGATAGTAAATGTTGCTGCATATGTGAAGAGTAAAGAAAAAGAGAGGAGAGGTGGAGAGGAGAAGAGAGAGAGAGAGAGAGAGAGAGAGAGAGAGAGAGGGAGAGAGCACACGATGTGCATACTACAGGGGTAGTGACCATAATTATAGTAAGTTGCATATAGAGCGTAAAGACATGACGGGAAGGATAAATGCATTTAAAAAAAGGCGAGACATGATTAGACTATGCACTGATATTAATTTGTATTGTAAGAAAGTATAAGAAACAATTTCAATTTCCTTTTAAATGAATAAAGTGAGGGGGCAAGTTGAATGTCATTATGAAGAGAGTTCCAAAATTTGGGGGCTGTATAAATAAACGTGTTTTGAGCTAGAAGGGTTCTCAACAGAGGTAGATGAAAGTCATTACAGCGCCGGGTTGGGTACTTATGAGAGGATTTATTTTGGGTGAACATATCATCAAAAACGGAAGGAAGCATGTCGTTATTATAAGAATACATAAACTGACCTAACTGGAGAAGATAAAGATCTTTAATTTTCAATATTTTATTTTCAAAGAAAAGAGGATCCGTATGGGAGCGAACATGAGAAAGGCAAATGATACGAAGAGCTTTCTTTTGTAATAATGATATTCTGTTTAACAAAGTTTGGTGCGTATTGCCCCACACCAGGAGTCCATAATGTAGATATGGTAAGACCAGAGAGGAATAAAGCATAAGTAAGGAAGATGAAGGGAGATGTGTTTTTAATCTATTCATGACACCAATATTTCGAGAAATAGTTTTACAGATGTTGTCAATATGATACTTCCAGGAGAGTTTATTGTCGACTGTTACGCCCAAAAATTTAGTGTGAGAAACACTCTCCAACGGGATCTCATCGAATTCAATATTTATTGGCAGTGAGTCTATAGTGTTACTGAACAACATATATTTAGTTTTTTGGAGATTAAGTGAAAGTTTGTTTGCTCTGATCCATTGTAGAATCTTAGATAGTTCAGAATTAACCGTTTGCGCAAGAGTGTATGGATTGTTGTGGGAAAAGAACAGATTCGTGTCGTCAGCAAAAAGTATAAACGATAAAATATGGGATGATCTGCAGAAATCATTTATATATAAAATAAATAAAAGTGGACCCAGGAGGCTTCCCTGTGGAACACCACAGCTAATATTACATAAATCTGATGAACAATCGTTTAAAGAGACATATTGCTTTCTGTTAGAAAGATAGTTCCTGAACCACTCCAAAGCCTTTCCACGTACACCGTAATGGGAAAGTTTATTAAGTAATATATCGTGGTTTATTGTGTCAAAGGCTTTGGAGAAGTCCAGGAAGATACCAACCATATGAGAGGAATTATCAATAGCATGAGCTACTTTCTCCACAAAAGATAATAAAGCATGAATGGTACTATGCTTTTCCCTAAAACCAAATTGAAAGTTAGAGAAAACATTGTGATCTTTTAGGAAGGCAACTGTTCTAATATATACGATTTTCTCTAAGATCTTAGAGAAAGAAGATAACAATGAGATCGGTCGATAGTTGTTTACATTTAGTTTGTCCCCCTTTTTAAATAAAGGAATGACTTTGGCGATTTTCATAGAGTTGGGAATTTGCCCATGTAGTAAAGACAAATTAAATATATGTACCAGGGGATCTACTATGAATGGAATAATGGCTTTAAGGATAACATTATTAATATCATCGTAGCCAGAACTTTTCTTGTTGTTTAGATTTGAAACGATGTCTATAATTTCATGGGTATATGTCGGAGTAAAAAATATAGAATTTTGGTTAGCTGCACCAAGAAAATCTGTAAAACGTTTATTGGAAGAAGGTATATCTTTGGCATGGGCGGAAATCTCCCCTCAGAAGTGGGGGGACACATTTTTGTTTTCCACTTTGCTGTTCTACAGAGTAACAAGCACAAACACACACCCCCACACACCTATATACATATATATATATATATATATATACACACACACACATATATATGGTGTATTGGGAGTAACCGCCCCCCCCCCCCCTCTACCTAGATCCATCAGTACTCCAGTACATGAATAAATGTGCGTGCATAAATATAAATGAAAACATTCTAACTCGAAAGGAATGCCAGAAATAGTGAGTCTCTATTACTCATTTGCTCAGTCTCATCGGTCGCACTTTAAATGTTAACAAACATGGTATTTTCATCCCCATTTCTCTCCCACATATTCATTTGTCAATGTTTAAGGCAGCCTCTATACAATCAGTTCTTCTTCCTGGTCAGCATGATTGTGGTAGCGATCACAATCATTTAGTTCATTATTCTGTCCCTTTCTAAATTTGTTTGATTACAGTTGCTTCCTTGAGTGTACTTAATTCTTCCTTGAGTGTACTTAATTCATCCTATTTTATAGATACTTGTTTTATTTATTAGTAAACGAATCAGTAATAAATAAGGAATGAGAAATAAATAAAATGATTGATACATAACGTAAGCTCACAAATAAATAAACAATCTATGCAACAAAATTTGAATAAAGTCAGCAAATTGTACATCTTTATTTAAGAAGACCTTCAATACCTTATAGGTGATGCACATAGATTACCTTTCTTGTCTACAGCTAAATGCCGTCATGAATTCCCATAGCTTTTCTTCTGAAAATTTTGCGAATATTCTTCATTCATTGCTGCTTAGTAAATAAAGACAATATAATCAAGAAACCAGTGTTCTGTGTATTCTTCAGTACAAAGTTGTTCAACAGTTAAAAAGGTAAAACAGTGTCTACTATAAGACCAAGTCTCTTTATAGTTAACATACAAAATGGAAAAGTACTCTGGATTGCAAGACCAATGATTATAAGTTAAAGGTCCTGGGTAAGAGTGTAGGAGGGAAGAATGCAAAAGTGCTCAGTTATGAAGTGAAATGGCAAAGAAATATCTCAGATAGTATCACAGAAGCCCAACTATGGCAAAGCTTTGGAAAAATAGTCAGTGGAAAAAGAATATATTTAATGATAATAGTGTGAGAGCATTACTGTAACGCTTCATTTTCTTTTATTTTCTTTGTTTATATTTTCACTCATATCTCGGATAATATGAATCAGATTGGTATGAAATTTTCAGAGATTCTCCTCCATGCATAAATAAGGAAACTGACATACAATCCATCATTTCGCATATAGTTTTGCACTCTTCCCCAGTACCTTCAATTATTGCCAGGCTTAGCTTTGCAGCATGAGATTTGTATACTTAATACACTTGTAACTCTTTCACGTTTCTTGTATTAGTGTACGACTTTATTACAAATTAAATATTATAGTAGAAATTAACAAGTCAGAACCTGATCTTCATGAATAACCTCTCTTCATATACATACATAATATTGTGTGCAGACAAGGCGTCGACTTATCGATTACAAGTTCACAACTTAAGCATTTGCAACATTTGCAGTCTAGTCTTGAACAGTTTTCTGCAATATAAAACATACATGTAGTACATCAGGTACTTAAAAGCTGTAATCACTAATGTACCAAACCATTCTCCCATTTAACAAATGAGATATTGATATAAATATATGTACTTGGACTGCACCGTCAGTGGAAACATGAAAATTTAAGTTCAATGATCACATGTTCACTTTACATACTCTATTCCTGTTGTATTCATTTTTTTTCGAGCAGTAATATTTTATATGTCAAATACTTTCACATTCAGTCTGTTGACCCTCTTCATTTACATGCTAATTGCATAATGAATATAAAAAAATACCAGAAACTTAGTTATTGTGGTGTGAAATTTTAAAGGCAGACATTGTGAGCACCCGATTTAAAAATAATTCAAGTCAAGATGAGACATGTATATGAATACTTGCATATGTACTCAAAAACTCTTAAACCAACAAAAATTATAAACAAAACCCTATAGATACTGATCGCAAACAGAGGTTTATTTATTATAGTAGGCGATAATGATTAAAACGACCGTCTATGGGGGAACACGTGCATTGTAAATCTGGTTACTCAATAGATTTTCGGCTTTTCAAAGCACTTAATGAAAGTTTTGAAGCACAATTTTTTCAGGGTTTCATTTTTAGACCTTATCAAAGACACCAATAAGCAGGCAGAACCATACAACTCAGATTTTTTCACTGGACACAATGTTAATCAATGCCTTTAAGCAGTGAAAGTACATGTATTTTACAATCCCATGTTTTCTCCTCTTTGTGTTTTACTATTTCATTTTTTCCTTTAGTACAAAACTAGTCAGGCACTCGAAACATGCTCTATATTTTTTAATGGATGACAGAAATTTCATGTCCAGATGTGACACAGAAATGCAGCATTGCAATGCACTGTCATATATACATGTAGGTGTAAGTACTTGGACTGCACTGAGCACCGTCAGTAGAAACATGAAAACTTAAGTCCAATTATCACATGTTCACTTTATATACTCTATTTTGGTTGTATTCATTTTTTTTTAGCAGTAATATCTTATATGTCAAATAGTATCACATTTAGTCACTTGACTTTCTTCATTTACATGCTAATTGCAAAATGAATACATATATACCAGAAACCATGACCAGAAACTCAGTTATTGTGGTATGAAAGTTTAAGCAGTGAAAGTACATGCATTTCACAATCACATGTTTTTTTTCTTTGTAGTACTATTTCATTGTTTTTTATCCTTTAGTACAGAACTAGTCAGGCACTGGAACATGCTCTTTATTTCTTCAATGGATGACAGAAATTTCTTGCATGTTCATCAGTTTGTCTAAGGTAGATGTTAGCGTACTGTATAGATAGCTCCTAGACACGTGGCGATCGATGTCACTCATCAATTGGCTGGCATCATAGAGTTAAATACCCATGGCTTGCATAGCGAGTTTGAGTCGTACGCTGCAAGCGCTTTTTAAAAATTTTTTATACACAAGTTCTTTACAAAAAGAAAATTATATATTTCGAAATTTGAGGATACATGTACATGTAGGTAATTTCGGTTTTGAATGATGTATTTTTGTTCATAATAAAAGACCACAAATTGTGGGGGGGGGGGGGGGACATTTGATATTGTGTCCCCTACCTTCCAAATAGTGGGGGGGGGGACGCGTCCCCCCGTCCCCCCCGGGATTTCCGCCCATGATCTTTGGCAAGGTTATCCCCTATGGAGGAAAAGTGGGTATTAAATGTATTAGCGATGTTAACAGGCTCCTTTACAATTTCATCGTTAAGTTTGATTTCCGTTATAACAGCTTTATTGTTTGCCACGTTCATTGCTTGTTTGAGGACTTTCCAAGTGTTGTTCATATCATGTTTATGTAGTTCAAGTTGGTTTATAAAGTATTTTTTCTTTTCTAAACGTATGATTTTAGTCAATGTATTTTTGTAGGATGTATATTTGTGTTTAGTTTTGTCTGTACCTTTTGATTTGTACTTATAATAAAGATTATTTTTCCGATTTATAGACCGGAGTAGAGACTTAGATATCCATGGAAATCTCGGGGAATTTTTGTAATTTCTATTATTGTCTCTTTGTTTGGGAATGAATATATCTAGCTGGTTGTTTAGAATATTACAAAACACATCGTACGAAGAGTCCACATCATCTATATCAAAAACACATGACCAGTCCACATTTTCAAGACTAGCACTTAAACGGGTTAAATTCGCATTGTTAACTTTACGTCGTAGAGGGCGGGGACCATGATTGTTAAGTGACTGAGATACGGTGTAGTACGTCAAAATTGGATAGTGATCGGTTGTATCTGAAAGAATGATGTATGAATCAGGATGAGGAATAACGTTGGAGAAAATATTGTCTATTAGAGTGGCAGATAGATTTGCTACGCGAGTGGGTTTAGAAACAAGTGGCAAGAAGGAGGCAGATAAGAAAGTTTCAATGAGCTCATGGGCGATATTATTATAATAATAATAATAATAATTGGATTTATATAGCGCCTTTTCCAAAGGATACAAGGCGCTGTCACCTAAAGTCTATTCAAGTAAATTAAGAATTGTATAAGTAAATTTTTAGATGTTTCTTGAAGATGTCAAGTGATGTGCTATTACGGAGAGATGCGGGGAGTCTGTTCCAAAGTTGTGGAGCAAGTGACTGAAAGGACTTGAAGCCAGCCTGTTTTCGGGATTTTGGAATGACATAGGAAGGAGCAGAGGTAGAACGAAGAGAATATGATGTTCTCTGTTGCTGAAAGAGTGAGGAGATGTATTGAGGAAGTGTGGTTGACAGTGATTTGTAAGTCTGAACCAGTATACGGTATTGTATTCTCTTAGAAACGGGAAGCCAGTGAAGTTCATTGAGTAATGGAGTGACGTGGGACCATTTTGGTTTTTGACATATTAGACGAGCACACTTATTCTGAAGACGTTGAAGTCTGCCCAGGTCCTGTTTACTGATGACCCCAAGCAAACATCCACCATAGTCAAGCCTGGATAGCACAAGTGCTCTAACAACATTATGACAAGTGTCTTTATTTAAGTACCCCCTGATGCGATTGAGGTTGTAAATTTGCCAATTGAGGGTACGACACAAGTCTGTTACATGGTCAGACATTTTCATTTCCTTATCAAAGACAACACCCAGATCCTTGATTGTTGAAGACATTGGGATGTCTAGATCATCAATAGAAAATGAAAGGTCATTGAACCGATTCAAGTCGGTGGATGATGCAGCAATGAAGAACTCAGTTTTACCGGAATTCAACTTCAATTTATTACTGACAAGCCATGATTGTATGTCTTCTAAGCACTTCGAGATACGGTAGTATGCGCAAGCTGCATCTCCAGGCTTGGTAGGATCAAAAATGGTAAACATCTGGATGTCATCAGCATACACATGGTATTGAACTGAATGCTGGCTGATGATGTTACCAATACACCTAATGTAATATGTAAATAACTGTGGCCCAACAATTGACCCTTGCGGTATCCCAAATTCCAACCTTTTGTCACTGGAGAATGATCCATTGACATGGACTCTACAAGACCTGTTGCTAAGATACGATTTGAACCAGGAAAGGACATTATCTCGTAGACCGAAGTCATCGGCCAGCCTATGAGAGAGAATTGTATGGTCCACCGTATCAAAGGCGGATGAGAGGTCCAGCATTAATAAGAAAACAGCTTGCCTGTTGTCGATTGCACAAAGTACGTCATTCTGCAGTCGAATGAGTGCAGTCTCAGTACTATGTGCCACGCGATATGCAGACTGCACAGGATCAAGCAAATCATTACGGTTGACAAAGTCGGACACCTGTTTAGAAACAGCTTTTTCGATTAATTTGCCTAAAAATGGTATGTTGGAAACAGGTCTGTAACTACCTAAATCATTTTTGTCCAGAGAGGACTTCTTCAATACTGGTGTAATGATAGACGATCTAAGTCTCTCTGGGAAAACACCGGTAGACAGTGATAGATTCACGATACGTAACAGTACTGGAAGTAGAACTGACAAATGTTTCTTAACCAGCCATGTTGGCATGGGATCCAAAGTACAAGATTTGGAAGGACATTTAGAAATCATACACTGCAAGACATTTTCACTCACAAAATCAAACTGAGAAAAAGTTGAGTCAGGTTCACATGTGTTTGAGGATACAGTAGGAACATTACGTTTTGTTGGAACAGTGCTCTCTATATCGCCCCTAATTTTAGATACCTTACTGACAAAGTAATTTGAAAAATCTTCAGCAAGATCAGAAGAGTTTGTACATACAGTAAGAACATTACTACTGACATTAAGCAATTCATTGACAGTCTTATACATGTCCTTGGTATTACATGAAGAAAGTCTGTCATGATAATAGTCTTTCTTGGCAGAGACAACCACATCACATACAGTCCGCTGAGCTTCAATATACAGTCTGCGATCAGTATTTGACTTTGTCTTGCGCCAGCGTCTCTCTGCACGCCGTCGGGCACGTCGAGCTTCCATCACTTTATCGGTGTACCAGCTAGGCTTTACTCGAACTGACAGTGTCCTTGTAGTTGCGGGGGCGTGAGCGTCAAGAACTTCACGACAAGCTTCGTTGTACCGAAGCACAAGATCATCGATGTTACTACTGTCACAATCCATAATTGAGTTCATTCTGTTGGATAGATCCTGAGAGAACTGCTCGTGATCTATTGACTTAAACTTCCGGAGAACACGAATGTCACTAGAAGGAGCTGATTTCTTCAGATCAAGATCAAACTTTATCATGGAGTGATCAGAGTGCAGAATCTGATCTACGAAGCATGTCGTAATGAGAGTGTCACTGTCCTTAACGATGATGAGGTCAAGGGTATGTCCAAGACGATGTGTAGGCCCTTGAACAAGCTGCTTGTAGCCAAGCGAGGTCAGCAACGAGTTCATATTTCTCACCTCCGGCTTACTAGGACAGTCCATATGGAAGTTAAAATCCCCCATGACCACCAGTCTGTTCGGCAGCAAATCGGCACAGCTGAGGACCTCCTCGAATTCCTCAAAAAACGTAGAAGATGGCACTGAGCCAGAAGGAGGTCTGTAGATAACCAGGAAGTTCACGTTGGGGTTTCTAAATAAAGCAAATTATTAGTGGCACATTTTAGTATGTTTATGTTGAAGTCCCCCATCAACAAACAGTCCTTATTATTAAATGTTGTACTTCGAAGCAAGTTGGACAAATGTATTATAAAATCGTTTCCACTGGAGCTCGGAGGTCGGTAAACAACACCTACTATTACATTCTTAGCACCTGGCACTTTAATTTCTATAAAAAGACATTCAATGATGTCATTACTAACTGAGATGTTATCGTGAACTGAGTAACAAAAACTCTTAAGTACGTATAGAGCGACACCTCCACCTGTTCTTCCTTGCCTGTTTTTGAAGACAAAATCATAATTATCAATAGAAAATGGTAGATTGGAATCCTGAGACAGCCAAGTCTCTGTCAAACCTATTACAGATAGAGGTTTGGGTGAGGGATTATTCAAAAGTAACTGTAGATCATCAAAGTGTTTGTTTAAGCTCCTTATATTCAGATGAAGTAGAGAGAATGTATCGCGTTTAAAGTTCATAACTATATCATTAAATTGTGAAACTGTTATATATTTGCTGAGAGAGCTTTGTGCTGGGTCCTGCTGATCAAAATCAAATCGAAGTTCTTCAGACGAGGAATTGATACAGTCAGCAATAGAATCATCATAGGTACCTGGGAAATTTGGCAATGTTATGTTATTGGAGAGAGAGGGTCTGTGTAAATCGAATAGATCGTCATCTGTGAGGGAATTAAAAGCCATATGATCGTTCAGGCAAGCCATAAGGAGTTCAGAAGCAGTACCTGAAAAGGAAAAAGCATATCAAATAAACCATTGGTGGCGGTCTTAGTATGCTGGTGCCGGAGCCATCCACACACAGAGCCCGACCAACTCGGCCCCAGTTGGGCACAACATGGCACATATTTCTTTGTTACATGGTTGTCTAACAAAGCAACAGGGCGCCATACTGTTACCCACCGGAGCAGAGCCGGCCAAACTCCATGTATAGATGGCACCGGCTGGTGCAGAAGAAAGGAGATAAGAAAATAAAGGACAGCGGAGCAAACATATGCAGCAAGACGACAGATAGAAACAACTGACAAACACGGACACGACGAGTTATACAGGGGCACAGCAAAAGAATCTCTTGACATGACAGAGAGAGAGAGAGAGAAGAAGAAAAAAAAGAAAGAAAAAAGAAGGTTCATTATGATAAAATGAACTTGTACAAAGGACACCGACTATAATACGGTCGTACACAAGAAGAAAAAAAAGAGCACGTTAATGGCATTTCTCCCGTTAGGAAAAGATATATCGTTGGCTACACCATGCATAGGCTATACCATAAGTCTTCATAAAAAAGAACAAGAACATTTATATATAAGCATATATGGAGGCTGAATCGACCATTAGGTATGAAAATACAAACACCATGCATAGGCTATACCATATTAGTCTTCATAAAAAAGAACGAGAAAAACTATATATAAACATATACATAATTATACTGACTGAAGCTGTCTGTACATATGGAGGCTGAATTGACCCTTAGGTATGAAAATACAATAAAAAAAATAGAGAGTAATAGCTTACAAGTTCAGATAATTAAAACAATTGTTATGAAAGACATGAAATGTTCTCACTCCAAGCGGTTCATTCCCTCTTCCGCATGTATGGTACATAATAATTGTACAAAACATAACATTTCATGAAATTTTAAACAGCGTCAAATTAGAGTCCTAAAAGGTGCATGTATGAAACGGAGTTCATCTGTATAACTATTTAAAGTGGTTATAGTTTAAGAAAGGAGAGAGAGAAAAAAGATCAAAAACTGAGAGAAGGGAGCATGATGTCTCCCAAGGATAGCAGAAAAAAAAAAAATATTAAAAGGAAATCTTATTAACATCATAACATGTAACCTAGTATATATTATATGAACGAAGCAGGAATTCGAAATTACGCCATTCCTATAGGGGACTCTGAGCTGCAAGTGCCCAAAGTGGGTGTATTTTCCCGCACCTACTATAACTATGACTGAAGTATTTATTGTATGTGACCCTAAATTGTCTCAGAGTGTCACCATTCAAACACAAGCAGTGTTGACAAGATCGATTACTCACAAATACCACTCTATTTATTCAGAAAATTGCAAGGGCAAAGGCGATTCTGAGCGCATCAGATTGCCTACATGCATAATACTAATTAAACATAATTCCCTGGATACATACTAGGTTGATCTCTGATCACTGAAGTAGTAAATCAATTCACCAAAGAAGAGAAACAAAGAAGAAGAAGGAGAAGAAGGAGAAGAAGAAAAAAAAAAACAGATTGAAGTTTGATTGAGAAGGACCCTCCAGTTGAAAGTGCATTACTAAATTGAATAGAAAAAAGTGAAGGAATATGTGGGGCCACAATTTGTATCCAAAACGTTTACGCTACGCATATACACACATGCGAAATACTACAAATCAGGCTGGATGGAAGAGGCAGTGCCTGAGAATATACATAGAAAAAAGTTATATAATACAGATACACATTACATAATCATGTAAATGGCTTCAGTATCTCTTCCGTTATTATCCGGATCAGAGATTATATGAGGGCATCGAATAAAAGCATGTAGTGTTCTAAGTACACAAGTGATTAGCTATTGATTAGGTAAAAATAATAATTATGAGGATGTGGTAACTGGTCATATAGTACGGAGAGGAATGACAAGGCAGATAAGATGTCAGGTTGTCATAACACAGTTTCCTGGTGAAACATGGAGTTATACAGGGCAAGCAATGTTGCCGAGTCTATCCTTAGGACAGACATGACAGAGGACTTTTGCAAATTAAAGTCGTCTGTGTAATTAGTACAGAACGGCAGTGTATAGCAATACACACGGTAGTCTCAACGCGTCATAGCACCATTGACGTAATCATTTATGGAAAACGTAGACGTTCTTACTCCCTGCGGTTTATGACCTCTTCCGCATACATGGCACATAATTATACAAAGCAACATATCATGAATTTTGACAGACAGACTTCTCTAACTGGTGTCCCAGCTGATAAAAAAAGGCATTGAATCTGGTTACAAGAAACTCTTCGTATAGCATATAGAAAATACATGACAGAATCATGCAGATTGACATTTTTATTATTATTCTAATAAGGGTTAAAGAGCCTGCATTCTTAAAACAAATTAGCTAAAAATGACCCGACGAAAGGGTCAGCTGGGTTCAACAAAATAATATTCCAGTCGCCTTTTACCATCATCTAGTCGTAGTTTACAGTCATTTTTTTACTAGAGAAAAGTAAGATATATTGACCGGGCATATCAGTTGGACCCAGCTGACCCCAATCTAGCCACTTCTACCTTCCCGCTATATTACAGTGTGAATAATGAGGGCATCAGATAAAGGCACGTAGTGTTGATGTCCTCAAATATTTTTGAAGCAGGAGGCTATAGTTAGTAACCATTAAGTACGTAAGAAGTTGTTGTTGGTAGGGAGAGGAATGTCATGGCTGATATAAGTTCCTGGTGAAAAACGAAGAATCATTCCTTCATACAAGGGAAATAAATGATTGGCAATTCAATTTAATTGAGCATGCCTGAACAGCAGCTGGCTGACAACGATATTATAGAGGGGAATGTCTGAACACCATTGTGATGCAAGTGTTATGGAAGCATGTGGTGTTCTAGTTGGTACATTCCCAAAGAATATGTTCAGTTGCACAGGATTAATCTTGTATAACATAAATTGCGGTATGGAAGCTAGTCAGGAATTTGTCCAACCGGAGAAAGATAAAAGGCAGTAGCAATGTTATGAATAATTAATTAAATAGTTGGCGGTTCAGGCAGACAGGCATAATTATGTTTACAAGATATAATTGGGTAATCAAGAAAACGACGAAAAAGAAGCACCGTGAATAATAATAAGAGTTTCTGGTACAGTTGCTCGTAGTACCATCAAATTTTTTGGTGAAAATCAATAAAACATGTGAATAAAAATTAAAAAAAGAAAGAAAAAAAAAATTAGTGATGGAGCCTGGTCACTAATAATAGGCTACAATAATGTTATGTATAGTACGAGCTCAATTAATGACTAGCAGTGAAAAGCATGTTGCAACTTTTCCTGAGTTGCAGTGAGTGGGGTCATGAAGTCGTCTTGGAGGAATAAAACACAAAAAACAAAGAAACAAACCGGAAGGCAGACATTTTGCTTATATACAAAGTAATACTTAATACATGTTGGGAAGATTTGTTTTCATAGAAATTAGCCATATATAAGCCAAATATCTATCTACAATTCTGTCCTCTGTTCAGTATGAAGTTTTTACAGGGTGTTATATTTCTGATTGCATTATCTGAGGTAGAGGACAGATTTTCATTTAGATTTTGTTGAATTGTTAATTTTGTATGAAATTAAACCCATGATGGTTGGGTATTCATGTATTTCCAAAGAAATAAGCCAAGTACAAGCCAAATATCTATCGACAATTCTGTCCTCTATCCAGTATGAAGTTTAACAGGGTGTTTAATTTCTGATTGCATTATCTGAGGTAGAGGACAGAGTTTCATTTTGATTTTGTTGAGTTGTTAGTTTTGTATAAAATTAAACCCATGGTGGTTGGCAATCATGTATTTCCATACAAATAAGCCAAATATCTATTTACAATTCTGTCCTCTATTCAATGAGAAGTATAACAGTGTTTTTAGTACTTAGAATAATGTAAATGCAATTCGTATAAAGTTGATATAAATCATATACAATGCAAACAGCACAAAGGTAATAGCCGCTATCAGAACAGTTAAATGTTTGTTTTGGAATGTATCTGTTATGGGGGATAGTGCATATTTCTCTCTGATCCATCCTTAAGTTGAGATAAATACTTGAAGCATCTGAAATAGGGTATCGCGTAATGGGAGTATTACAGTTAAGTAGACTAGCAAATCATAAACGGCAAAATATTTTCCTGTTAGCTTTTCCTAACCGATACACTTGATATGGAACTCATTCTTTCCAAAGTGACCACTCACCCGGTGGACCCCCATTTCTTGTTGTTTTCCTGATGTGTAATGATACTTTAGCTCCTACAACCTTTATTCTTGTTTGAAGCTGCTGGTTCTTCCTCAAGTTGTAGGCTTGTGACGCTAGCCTGCTCCGTTCGCGTTTCATTGCTGGCGGGAGATCCGTCCTGATAGACACCCTGGCGAGCGGGGAATCTTCGGGAGAGCGCTGGCGTCCAGGATTCTCGTAAGCACGGAGGATTCGGTCTCGGTCCTTCATAAGAACGAAACGAACAATTATAGCATCAGGGCGCGGGGACTTAGTGGGTTGCGAGACTTTGCTGGGAAGGCGATGGGCGTTGGCGATTGGTATTTTTGAAGTTTCTACTGCGGAGATTCCCAGGAAGGCAGAGAATACCTCACTTGCCTTTTGGTAGACATCTTCGTTGGGTGAACGATGAACACCGTATAGAAGAAGGTTTGTCTTTCTGTCGTGAATCTCAAGGAGGAGGCACTTCTCCTCCATCTCTTCCCGCACTTTTTGAATATCATCTTGTAATTTGGGTAGCTTTCCTTTTTCAATATCTGTAATTCTAGCAGAGGAATCTGATACACATGATTCTAGGGTGCTGACCTTTTTTCTCGTTTCAGTAAGACTTAAATTGAGCTGGTATAAGTCGGTAAGAACCCGGTCAAACTTACTTGACATTTCTAGCGACAGGGCATGAATCATATCCTTTATCTCAATCATAGCTGCGGCCCCATCGGTGGGAGATATTGCCGCCCCGGTAATCGTCGGGCTGGCGTTTTGTGATGATGCCGGGTGATTGACGAGCGCAGCGGCTGCCACGCCCAAACACTCCTTTGGCTTTGGGTCCGTGTGGTTTGAAGTCTTTTCACCTCCAGAATCCTTCTTTTTTTGCCTGGTAACGACGTTCATTATTGAAGACTTGTAGATATATATTCCACAAAACAAGATATCAAATGTTAATCATTGAATTGGTGTAGACTGTCAGTTCAAAATTCGGGAGGTCGCCAGTAAGACGTGCGTACGTGCTTTCAGTGCATGTTCTTTTACCTGAAGAAAGAACACTTTTCTTTTCTCTGCCAGGTTCATGCTGTCTAAGTTTGTATATACTTTTGTTTTTGTACGTTTTAGAGATTCAACATATTCTTTATTATTCTTTTTGCTCCTCCTCCTCCTCCTCCTCATCATCATCATCATCATCATCATCATCATCATCATCTTCTTCTTCTTCTTCTTCTTCTTCTTCTTCTTCTTCTTCTTCTTCTTCTTATTATTATTATTATTATTATTGTTGTTGTTGTTGTTGTTATAATCATTATTACATGTTATAAATGTTGTTTTTGTTATTATCATTTTTATCATTCTTAATATTTTTTTCTTCTCAGTCTGTAAATAATACAAATTGAACTAATTAATTTTGTATGTTGGGGACCCCACTGGAAATAAGCTCTCGAGCTTTCGTGGGTTATCCTGTTCAAGCTTACATAATTTTGATCTGATATTCTTTTATTGTTGTATGTTAGAGGCTTGGCAAATAAAATCAATCAATCAATCAATCACTCCCTGGTAATGCTCAGACGTGTATATCCCTTTATTATGCTATATAAGCTTTAAATCTTCACTCAGTGGAATCATATCATTACTATTCAAATATGTACATTTTATAATACCATTAATTCACTCTCCAGTTTTGTAATTTACCATGTTACCTAATTTGTACTTTCATGTAGAATGATTTGTTAAACTGCAGGGCGCCTTTGGTAAGTAGTTTTGCATAACTGAACAGGCCAACCCTGCAGTATCAAATAAAGAAGACAAAATAACTTTCAGTAGAGCATATAAATATTTTTTTGAAGAAGACAAATTAAATAAATAAATATAAATTACGCAAAAATCATCATTATGCAAACTATGTTTATAAATCATAATGTGTATTAACACACCTCCATAACAATCGGGGCACTATAGCGTTTTTGATAGATGGCAAGTAGAGCAAAAATACTGTACACCCCTGACCGATTTCCAATTATAAAAAAAAATTCACTCACATTTCAGTCATTGTGAATCAATCATTTTTATGTAAATTGTTTCTAAACTGCTTTTAAATCAAGAAATAATTTGTTATAACAATATACTGTTAAGCCAACCATCAAAAAGATAAGCATTGCTAATATTGTGGAACACATGATGCCAAACAATGGGGAATTTGAACGCCTCTGTAACTAATTCAAATATATTCTGCAATATCTTAAAATTATACAAGTAAGTATGGTTTTTGCATGAATGAGAAAGAATCAAAACACTTTCAATCAAGATGGAATAAGGCCATTTTTCTCGCTCGCTTTGCTCGTTTGCAACTAGTATGTATATTGTGCCAATACTAATAAAACTACAATGGATCAAAGAATAGAAGGAGGTTATTAAATGTAAATTATGATTGTAATGTAAATAATTGTGGAAATATGAATTGAAGGGACAGCTGACGTTCTACCCTTCCATTACGCAAATTACGACCTCGAAAAGCAATTTTTTTCTGGATCACCATCGGCTCAGATATTTCGCCCCTCGTGAAGGTCTAGACACGCTACTGATAAGGGCAAACTGGACGGGAGGGGAGGGAGTCACAGGGGGCATATAGTTATGCATCGCTATTTCAATATATAGGTGTACTGCTTAATGGCGTAATGAGCCGAACATTATGAGGCGCCATGGCTGAGCCAAGAAGAACATAAAAATGTTCTATCAAGAGTGCCATAGAACGTAATACTCGCATATAAATAATTTAAAATGGATGGGGGTATCCCCGTCCCTTCCGTAAATAAGAAGACTCTGTACAATCAAACCGTCACCCTTCTTGACACCTCTTTATAAATGATATAGAAAATCTTTGCGTTTCTAGTTTGACGCTTTCCATTTTATTTACATGGGTAATTCAAAGTCTAAGCCTAAGAGTAATTGCTATACCCTTTTCTCTCTTATATTAGAACAGGCAGCTGAAATTGTCATCAGTTTTGTCTAATATGACTTTCAATTTCGGGGTACGATCAAGCGAGTTGATTTACCATTTTCAATTGTAAAAACTTTTCATCCTAGAGCACTTCAGATCCTCATTAGTGAGATGGAGCTTAGTTGTTTAAACATTTCACCCCATTTTATCCAAATTTCTGGAGGACTTGTCATTAAGTCCACCCCAAATTAAGCTCCTGTTAGTAGTAATTTTTTATTTGATTTGATTTGATATTCATTTATTTTCCATATACATCATCATAAATTTACAATCTTTCAACATGTATGGTCACATAAAATTATATACATAGAAAAAAGTGGTCGTCATAAGCAGAGCTTATTATTTCACATAATTATTTCACAGAATCATTACACAGGCCTTCATTCAGGTTGAAAAGAAATGTCATGATAATGTTTGAACATATTGACTATTGTAAAGGGGTCAGGTTTAGGTAGGCCTAAAAGTGGAAAGTTTCCCTCCGATCATAAGACAATTCTGCAGTCCCGTAAAATGATCGTATTTTGATGATTTTTACTTGCTGTATAGAAACATTTGACTAAAATTTGCACAAAACTGTTTCAAGCACCATATCCTAATTTCGTTCTTATTAGTTTTACGACATTTCCAACCCAAGTTCAATGCTTTTTTTCAGACGAATCAAACGTCAGGGTCACATTTTTAGAAATGGTTGTCAACTCTAAATAACGTTGGCCTACCAGCAAGTCAATTAGCGAATTTCGTCTATATCTCTGTAAAACTTCTCGTCCATTAAGGATTCGTCCTAAAAATACTAGAACCTCACGGCCGTAACTGGAAGTACCGAATTTCTCATTGAATTGATCGGGGCCGTGCTACGTACAGGCTCCCATCTGGTAGGGTCCGATTTTTTTTTAAAATTTATTTATTTTTTACAGGCGATTTATTGTTTGTTGAACTGTACAGGAATTCCATGACAATTAAGCTCAAAATTCCCTCAAAATTGCGTTTTTGAAAGTGCTTCCATATCAAATATCGTTCAGAATGGAATTCTTAACACACGTGTCAAATTTGGTGCTTTTAGACAAAAGTGCACAATTTTCAAGCTATGCCGCCTTACTAACGCCAACTTCCAGCGAAGCGCTGAGATTGATGTGCGGGGAGCCTAGCCCCCTCCCCCCCCCCCCCCCGGCCGGGGGGGGGGGGGGGGACTTAGTATATAGTATGTGGTGGGATGTGCCGCAGAGTAGACCCCATTTTTACACTCAAATTTCCGTTCCGAAGCATACCATTTTTTTCTTTTTGAGAAAAGGAAGAGAGAAAACCGTTCCAAAGCACCGCTGTTTTCTTTCATTCCGTCGTTCCGGCCGTTCTGGCCCGCTGCGGTCCGTTTCGATGAATATCATTTTTGGTGAAAAGTTGAAAACGAGTTTCATTTCGGGTGCTTAATTCCTCCGGATTTTCCCCATTGCTTCCAATCCGGTTCCAATCTACCTCAGGGAATTCCGTTTTCATTCATGCTGAGCGCATGCATGCGAATTAACCCCGCTTAATATGAATACACACACCATAGACTTACCATAGACACACAGCGTATTTACACTGTAGCTAATGGAAGCTTGTCATGCTTGTGGGAACCAGTTCCGTAGCATCATATTTATATTGTAATCCAGTTCCAAAGACCCCCTTTTCACAAAATGTTAGTAGTTTCGAAGACCATCCTTTTCCTGTGATACGCTCGTTCCGAAGCCCCCTTTTTTTTGTCTTGCCAGCGGCACATACCTACCACTTTTGGGGTCGAGTGTCCTCCCTCCCCCCCCCCCGGATCCTAGCTAGCTGTCGGGGTTGAAAGGTCCAAGCATAGAACATTGTTTTAGCAAAAAAATTAACTTAGACATTTCCCTGGTTTTATCGTTCCTTTCAAATATTTACACTTAAATTCACCTGAAATCATGGATGAAATATCAAATAATCTCGCACATGTATCTCTTGATTTTTTTTTTTCTTTTACCCCATACAGGGAACTTTATTCACACAATTAAAATCACAATTATAGACACATAAATAAATAACATAGGAACATTACCTCAACATATTCATTAGACATTCCACTTTCTTGTCATTTCTCCCTTTTGTAACACTGTTTAAATAAAACATTAATTCATATTTCCAATCTTTCAAAAGAACTCTAGCATTTACATTCCTACTCTTTTTCAAGTACTTAACATGATTTTTGTAAATGACATATTCAGCAAAATTAATCATAACATTTATCAAAAGATTTTCTGGTTTTTCTATGTCATATCCAATTACCATAATCTTTTCATTCATATCGATGTCTAAACCACAAAAATGAAATATCAAACGCATTACAATTTTCCAGAATACAGTTACATTTTTACATGCTAGCATCAAATGATGTGTTGCTTCAATAACATTACATTCTTCACAAAAACCATTATCTATTATTTTCCATTTATACAAGTTGTATCTTGATGGCATAATCATATGCAAGAGTTTAAAGTTCAACTGTTTAATTTTATTATGTCGTATTTCGTGGAATTTAAACATCAAAACCGAATCCCAATTATAATTGGAAGGTAACACCAGCCGCTGTTGCCAGAAGTTAAAAACTGGTGAATTAATTTGCTTTGTCCCTACAAACAACGAATAAAAATGTTTTGCTTTTAGACTTGAAATGTTTAAGTTATCACCAGTTGATATTTGTATAATGCTGGGTTCTTGTGGCTGACATAACTCTTCTTCTTTCATACGTAATTTATCTAACCATGATTTCGGAAATGATTTCTTAAGTTTTAAAAGTTTAAAAGAAAATAGAAATTTGGGTAAGTTATATAAACAACACATATGATTTACATCATTCCAGTGTCCTTGACGTAACACATGTTTCACTTTTAAAATTCCTACTTTTTCCCATGACTTGAAAAAAAGCATCCGATTATGACAAATAATGTTGCTGTTATTCCAAAGTATCTCGTTTTCGATATTTTCAACTTTAGTAGTTTTCACATATTTCAGGACTGACCAAGTACAGAGCAAATCAAAGTAAAAGTACGGAACATTAGCCTTTTGGCATATTATTTTCATATCTCGCTTATTACAATTAAACTGAAAACATAATGGTATCCCTCCTACCTTGTTTAGCCAATAACAAAATAAAATTTTCCAAAGAGCATTCCCCATTGTAAAAAATCTACTTATCCATGAAAGTCTCAAAGAATCGATTTTTGCTTGCACATCAATCATACCTAAACCCCCTTTGGTAACTTTATTTATACATACATTTCTTTTTATCCTTTCTTTTTTTGAACCCCATAGAAAAGAGAAAATCAATTTATTTATTATCTTAACAACATTATGTGGTGCTGGGACAGCAGTTCCAACATATGTGATCTGCGACGCTACTAAAAGTTTTACTACTACGACTTTCCCATAATATGTTAGATTACGCATCTTCCACATATCTAGAATGTTTTTTATTTTCTTAACTATTCGATCCCAATTCAAATCTTCCATTTCCTTAACACCTTTCCCAACATAGACCCCTAGACATTTAACAGGCTCCTTTGAAAAACGCATCCCATTCCATTCATTTATTAGTAGATCGTGCACTAGACACATGATTTTCGATTTCTCCAAATTTACAGAAACACCAGAAAATTTACCGAAACATTCAACCTCTCTCATAACAAGGTCCACTGATCTCAAAGAATCCACAAAGAATACGGTATCGTCAGCGTATTGCATGATCTTAATTTCTTTTTTATCTTCCATAATACGTTGACTCGAAATACATATACCTTGTATATTTCTATTTTGTTTCACCCTTGCGGCTAACACCTCAACAACTATTACAAATAATAAAGCAGAGAGCGGGCATCCTTGTCGCACCCCCTTCTGGATAGAAAATGATTCTGAAAGCCAATCATAATTCAAAACTTTTCCACTTGCATTTTTATACAAAGTTCGAATCCATGAAATAAATGTACTTTTAAATCCAAAATTTTCAAGCGTCTTAAACAAATACGAATGACTCACGTTATCAAACGCTTGTTTAAAATCAATAAACATAAGAAACCCTGGAACATGTTGAAAAACACAATAATCAATGACGTCCTGTACAAGACGTACATTTTCATTCGCCATGCGACCCTTCATAAAACCGGCTTGGTCGGATGACACAATGGTACCTATCACGTCTTTTAATCTCTGCGACAGAGCATGAGCTGCAATTTTGTAATCTATGTTTAGTAAGGATATAGGTCGCCAGTTACTCAAACAAGTCTTAGGACCCTTTTTATATAACAGCGTAAGAATTGCTTGCTGTTGTGACCATGACAACTGTTGATTAAGGAACCCTTCGTTTAGACTACCCACAACAAGTTCTTTGATCTCTTCCCAAAAGCACCTGTAGAATTCAACAGTAAGTCCGTCGCTATACCTGGCGACTTATTAATATTCATGACCTTTAACGCACTCCAACATTCTTCTTCTGAAAGTAAACCTTCACAACTATCTGCCTCTTCCTCTGACAGAAAGTTCAACTCAAGATTACCAAATAATTCATTAAAGTTTTTCTTTTCCTTTTCATCATTAGAGTGTTTAGAATATAAATTAGTATAGTATCCATGTATATGTTGTAATATATTATCTTTATAAACTTTCCCATTAACTTCAACACAGTCTATCTCTTTCCTTTTGCTATTTCTCTTTTCCAACTGTAAAAAGTATTTTGACTTTTCGCCCTTTTCCATCCATCGTTCCCTAGACCGAATAAAAGCACCTTTACATTTATAAGTGTACCATCTATCAATTTCGTGTTGTATTCTCTTCCTTTTATCAATCGTCTCTGCAGATGCAATACTTTCATCCTCTTCACACAGAGTCTTATAAACATTTTCTAGTTGTTCAATATAAAATTTGTTCTTTCTACTTCTATCTACTGCATATTTAATACTATATTCTTTTATTTTTATTTTACATAATTCCCACTGCATTTGCAAACGCATATTTCCATATTCCAACCTCACCTTTCGAATAACACCTTTTATATTTTCTTTAAATGTACTATCTTCAAGTAGAGAACAGTTAAATTTCCACACCCCTTTACCACGTTTACCTTCCTTCATTTTAATTTTCAAAGAAACTGCATTATGGTCACACCTTAGGGCGGGCCGTATATCGGTAGAGAAAACCATTGGTACACAAGCCACTGGAACCAACCAATAGTCTAATCTTGAATATATCTGTAAAGAGGCTTGCCTCCATGTAAACTGTCTTTTCTCAGGATTGAATTTCCTCCACACATCAACCAGATTATGTTTTTGCTGAAAATTCTTAAAGTTTGGTTTTGGTATATAAACATTAGAAATTCCATATGTGTCTAACTTTCTATTCTGGACACAATTATAATCTCCACCAACAAGTAGAATATCTTTAGTTCGTTTAAACTTACTCACCCACTTATTCAGTGATTTGTAAAATTCTTCCTTCTGTGAGCCCTTTGTGGGGGCATAAACATTCACACAAAAATATGACTTTTTATAGATTGAAAACCGAACTGCAATAATCCTTCCATCTCCTCTAGAAAAGAATTCAACCGAGTCAAATGGTAGATCATTAGAAACCAAAACTGCGACCCCTTTCGAATGATGGTGTTTCAAGCACCATATCCTAATTTCGTTCTTATTAGTTTTACGACATTTCCAACCCAAGTTCAATGCTTTTTTTCAGACGAATCAAACGTCAGGGTCACATTTTTAGAAATGGTTGTCAACTCTAAATAACGTTGGCCTACCAGCAAGTCAATTAGCGAATTTCGTCTATATCTCTGTAAAACTTCTCGTCCATTAAGGATTCGTCCTAAAAATACTAGAACCTCACGGCCGTAACTGGAAGTACCGAATTTCTCATTGAATTGATCGGGGCCGTGCTACGTACAGGCTCCCATCTGGTAGGGTCCGATTTTTTAATTTTATTTATTTATTTATTTTTTACAGGCGATTTATTGTTTGTTGAACTGTACAGGAATTCCATGACAATTAAGCTCAAAATTCCCTCAAAATTGCGTTTTTGAAAGTGCTTCCATATCAAATATCGTTCAGAATGGAATTCTTAACACATGTGTCAAATTTGGTGCTTTTAGACAAAAGTGCACAATTTTCAAGCTATGCCGCCTTACTAACGCCAACTTCCAGCGAAGCGCTGAGATTGATGTGCGGGGAGCCTAGCCCCCTCCCCCCCCCCCGGCCGGGGGGGGGGGGACTTAGTATATAGTGTGTGGTGGGTATGTGCCGCAGAGTAGACCCCATTTTTACACTCAAATTTCCGTTCCGAAGCATACCATTTTTTTCTTTTTGAGAAAAGGAAGAGAGAAAACCGTTCCAAAGCACCGCTTTTTTTTTTTTTCATTCCGTCGTTCCGGCCGTTCTGGCCCGCTGCGGTCCGTTTCGATGAATATCATTTTTGGTGAAAAGTTGAAAACGAGTTTCATTTCGGGTGCTTAATTCCTCCGGGTTTTCCCCATTGCTTCCAATCCGGTTCCAATCTACCTCAGGGAATTCCGTTTTCATTCATGCTGAGCGCATGCATGCGAATTAACCCCGCTTAATATGAATACACACACCATAGACTTACCATAGACACACAGCGTATTTACACTGTAGCTAATGGAAGCTTGTCATGCTTGTGGGAACCAGTTCCGTAGCATCATATTTATATTGTAATCCAGTTCCAAAGACCCCCTTTTCACAAAATGTCAGTAGTTTCGAAGACCATCCTTTTTCTGATACGCTCGTTCCGAAGCCCCCTTTTTTTGTCTTGCCAGCGGCACATACCTACCACTTTTGGGGTCGAGTGTCCTCCCTCCCCCCCCCCCCCCCGGATCCTAGCTAGCCGTCGGGGTTGAAAGGTCCAAGCATAGAACATTGTTTTAGCAAAAAAATTAACTTAGACATTTCCCTGGTTTTATCGTTCCTTTCAAATATTTACACTTAAATTCACCTGAAATCATGGATGAAATATCAAATAATCTCGCACATGTATCTCTTGATACAATTAGGAGATCCATGTGAGAGTACATTGTATAAGTAACACTAGATCGAAAATTCTGTCTCTCGTTCGTTAGCTCTTCACTTAGAGTTAACGAACGAGAGACATAATTTTCGGTCTAATGTAACACGTTTTATACATTTTTTTTTCTTTCTGCTACCGAAACTAGTATAAGTGTGCTTTAAAGGAGAATGAAACCCTGGGGAAAATCCAGTTTTCATGAAAAGAGAGGACAGAGAAAAGCAATTTAAAAAAAAGTTCCATCAAAATCGGTTACGAAATGAGAAAGTTATGAAAGTTTGAAAAGTCTCAATTTACTTTCTATGGCGATCCTCAAATTGGCAATATTGCTTCAAAGTGGCAGGTTTAGTAGTACAACTGTCAATATGATTTGTACACAAAAGTTCATATTTTCTCCATTATCTCTAAAGATGCTATTTGTCCTTTTGTGAACTCAACATATGCTGTGTCAAATACATTTTCCCATGATATATCTTGAGCTAACTTTCTCATATCGTAACTGATTTTGATGGAATTTTTTAAAATTGCTTCCCTCTATCCTCTCTTTTCATTAAAATGGATATTTTCCCAGGGTTTCATTCTCCTTTAAAGCACACTTATACTAGTTTCGGTAGCAGAAAATTTATAACCATTGTATCGGGTTTAAGAATTTCCTTTTTTTCAATCACTCGTTTATGAAATACACATGATCTACGTGTATAGATAGGTGCATTCGATTACCCATTATGAGCCTCACATATCTATGAAACACATGTATTGGAGGTGTGAAACAAAAATGTGAAAATTTACTTGACCATATTCATTTTGCGATAGGTTTGCTTAGTTTTAGATTTATGGAAACGTAACTGATATCACTGTAAATGATTTTCAGAAGTTTCGAAGGTTTTTTTTAATGAAATGCATGGTATGCATGTCTTTATAAAAGCCTCGTGTTAAACATTCACGGGACTCTAAAAAAATGCCTGACAAATATGATTCTGATTTCAAGCTCTAGTAAATTTAAACAGAATAATGAAAATCAATTGTCTTCTCCTGCCAGATTCCGTATACGACTATTTGTTCCCAACTATTTTTTTTTTCAAAAACGGAAGAATCTTGAAAACCCCGTTTTGACTAGTCTCGTATCTAGTCTCATTACATATTCCCTCTCAAGACAAAACTTCTGGCATTCCTCACTCCTTGTAGTGTTTCGATATGTTAGGGCACTTGACAAGGGTCAAACCAGGGGGGGGGGGGGAGAGAAGGCATGTCTCATTGAGACGTGTACATCATCCGCCTAAATCACTTTCTGAAAAGCACCCTAAACGGGGATTGCAGTAGGAGTAGTTTTGATACCCTAAACAGGGAAACCCGTCCAACGTCTTTGATTTTTATACCCCTTTCCGAGGATTTTCTTCTTATCACCTCTGAATTTGATACCCTTTTTCTTGATTTTTGCTGTTTTTGATACCCTAAACGCGTAACATGTATTTAGGTGCATTCGATTACCCCTTATGAGCCTCACATATCTATGAAACTGCTGTATTGGAGGTGTGAAACAAAAATGCGAAAATTTACTTGACCATATTTATTTTGCTCTTGTAAATTTGAACAGAATTATGAAGATCGATTGTCTTCTCCAGCCAGATTCCGTACGACTGTATTTGTTCCCAACTAGTTTTTTTTGTGTTTTTTTTTTTCAAAAAGGGAAGAATTCGGAAAACCCCGTTTTGTTTATTTTTCTATCTGTGCTAGTAATATTTGCTTTTTGAAAAGTTACAATGACGTAGCTTTATATAGCACGCCTTTAGAATTCATGTGCATGCTTTATCATGGTTTCAGCTGGTTTCTTTATGGTAAGACCTCAAAAGCTTTGAGCAGTCATTGGAAAATTGATAACAACTTCAAGGGATGTTATCGGCCAAAAATGTGACAACTGACACCGCTTCTTTAATTGGTTAGGCTAGTTATTCCAGTGTATTAAAGGACAAGTCCACACTAATATCAAGTTGATTTGAATAAATAGAGTAAAATTAAACAAGTATAACAGTGAAAATTTCATTGAAATCGGATGTAAAATAAGAAAGTTAAGGCATTTTAAAGTTTTGCATTATTTCTTGAACACGGGCGGTATGCAAATGAGTGAACCGATGATGCATGTCACACACTTTTCCTTTTTTTTTTTATTATATGAATATCATATATTTCAATTTTTTGCTTCATTAATGTAAAATATGGTTTGACTCCTTATAGAACATGTAAAATCATCATTATTGTAACTTATTTTGATACAAGGGAGAGATTCTTTATTATCACATCCATAAAAATTGAAATATTTGAAATTTCATATAATAAAATACATAAGGAAAAGTGAGTGTGTGACATCATCGGTTCACTCATTTGCATACCACCATGTTATGCATATCACTGTTTCACGAAATAATGCAAAACTTCAAAATGCCGTACCTTTCTTATTTTACATCCGATTTCAGTGAAATTTTCACTGTTGTGCTTGTTTAATTTTACTCTATTTATTCAAATTAACTTGATATTAGTGTGGACTTGGCCTTTAAAGCTTACTAAATATTTGGCAGCATTGGGGAAAATCCCGTCTAATAATTGTCTTGCTCTTTTGATAGTTTGCTGATACAAAAAGGACTCATGAATGCGGGGTGGCTGGGGGGGGGGGGGCACGTGCCCCGTACGGCGCTTGGAGAGGGCGCAAAAAAAAAAAAAAAACGCAATGGAGAGAAATAATAAAAGGGAGAAATGATGAAAAATCATGATCCTAACGGATTATATGCGCCCCCAAATCTTCAGGGTAAATGCACTAGAAATCTAGTTTTTGTAGGTTTGAAATGCGAAAATTTTCCAAAGCTCGGTCGCTTTGCTCGATCGCATAATTATTTTCTTTCAGGATCTCGTAATTTCGCGCCTTAAGTATATGACTCTTAGATAACTTAAAGGGTTCAAAATTTAAAAAATAAAGATGCCTTTGTTGTAACTTCACTGTTTTCCCGGGCGCCATGAAGGTATACATTTTCGCAGATAACGTAAAGGTATATTTTCAGTTGTATATCTGTATAATTTCAAGTAAGCTGAGATTTTAAGTGAATTACAAATACATGTATGTGTAAATTCTTTGTTCTTCCATGAATGTATACATTTTCCATATACGTATAGATTTACTTGTAAATTGTAAAAGTTTCTGTTCATACTTTATTCATGATTGTAATGTTTTTATTTTTGTGTATCTGTTGATTTCACGGGAAAAAAATGAATAAAAGAATAATTAAAAAATAAATCCCTAGATTCGAACTGCATGAATGCATTTACCGTTTACCACAAAGACATTGTACATAGCGTGAGAAGGCCACGAAACTGGGGATTTATGTACCAGGCGACTGTTGTCTTTCTGCGTGTTGACGTCGATACGGGGACATGTGACCCCTCCACCAATTGAATACGCGAAAGAGAGAGAGAGACAGACAGACAGAGAGAAGGGAGGAGGAGAGATAAAGGAATATGAAACAACTCCTTCCCACATATTTTTATGGCTTTGTTCACTTGCATTTCATGCAACTAGTATTTGAGCCCCCCCCCCCCCCTCACCAGTGCCCCTCAATGACTGCAACCGCCCTACACCACTATTTCTGCATGCAAACATCAACATTTTCAAAGACCAATCATTTTCAGGTTTGGGAGCGACATTGCTATAAAGAAATTTGTCATTTACTCCAAATATTGCGGTGAAGTGAAACTTATCATCTTCAAGCTGACAAAATTGATCATCGATTTCTGCTACACCAAACTTATTTTTCAAAGGTTTCAAAATAAACTTGGTACTCATTTTTATGGTGACCATCGGATATCAGGTAATTTATTTTCGACTGTTAGAATATCAAATTTTAATTTATTTAATGATGTTCGCAATCTTTCTAAAGTATCTCCAAATTTATTTTGAATTCAAAATTAGACTATGATTTATTTTCTATACACAAATATATTTATTTTGCAAAGAATTGCATCAATGAAATTATGGTCATAACTGCATACCATGATGATATATAGCAAAACTATATAATGATTTAAAGCTATTCAATATACTTAAATTCAGTACGTCGCTTGAAAATTTACATCAAACAGTAAAAATATTGTTGCATGTGATACGGAGAGTGGACTATCTACGCCCATGACTCCATTAATTATTCAATGGATTAACGCCCCTGGCACATGTTTGCCCCTGAAACTGAAATATTGCGGCCAACTTTCAACAGTACATTATTAACAAACGAGAGATGAACAAGTACAATTATACAGGTAGGCTATAGAATAGTCACGAAATGAGGAGTGAGTGGTATTTATCAGAAGGGAAAAATAGCACTTATTAGAAAGTGAAAGGGGAATAATCTAATTAAAAATGGGGCACTCTTCAGATTTGAAAATAGGGAGAATTGTCAAAAGGAGAAAAGGGCAACGAGGGAAAAAGACACTTGTCAGAATTGAAAAAGGGCATCCATGTGATTTGAAATGGGGCACTTATCAACATGGGAAAGGGGCATTCATAAAAAGGGAAAATTGTCAATTGTTACTTATTCAGAAGTAAAGAAGGGGCACTCGTCAGATTGGAAAAAGGGTACTTAACAAGAGGGGAATAGGGGACTTAATGGAAAGGAAAAGGGGAACTTATCAGATAAATAAGGGTACTAATCAGATTTGAAAAAGGGCACTTATCAGAAGGGGACAAGAGCACTTATAAAACAGAAAATTGGGCACTTATCAGAGTGAAGAGGGGCACCATTTGAAAAGAAAAAAAGGGGTACTTTATGGGTGCTTGAAAAAGTGGGTGGGGGCACTGTGCCCCCCCAGAAGGGCCGCCTCTTGTAAAAAAAAAAAAAAAGAAGAAGAAAAAAAAAAAGAAGACATGTTTGTATCAGTACATATGGGTAGGCTGTCCTATGTTTCATCATTTATTTCCCTTGGGTTGTCGGTCTACTGAGATGATCTCATTATATTATTGGTAATGAACAGTGACAAAATGTTATAATAAAAGCTATATTTGAGAAGTCGCAAAAACTCGCAATCCTCTCAATGTACTATATATCTGTGTTGATACAGTTATGGTAACTGCTGTTTGAAGTAACAAGGAACAACGTCGATTAAAAAGTACAATGAACTCATGTCTGCGTGGGAGAGGGACTTCAAAAAACATATTCCAGTTTCTGGTTTGGTTTTTTTGTTTTTTGTTTTCCAACAATAAAATGTTGGATTTTACATTGTTGGTGTTACTTCGAAATTCACGGTATCTTGACTCATAATCATGGTACTAAATAATGTTCTATACTGTTAATGAATAGAATTAATGAACCATGCAGTATAGACAATTTCAATACAAGAGTCCATTGACATTGAACATGATCTTTCTGCATTTTTCTTTTAATATTATTTTGTGTTGTAAGATGATACAGGAGGTGTACTCAGCATAACCCTGATAGACCAGGCGTACTCCAAATCCTTCCCCTCTTACAGGCCCCCCAAATAAAAAAGCTGAAAAACCCCCAAACCCCACTCCTCCGAAAATTCAGTATAGGGAGCGCCTCACAAAATCATGAAAATTTTGCTCATATTTCGTCCGTTGAGAACCAGAAGGACGTTAAGTATATGAGTTAACGCCCTTCTGGCTCCAAACAGACGACTTGTATTATGGAGGAGCATACCTACAAAATACCCTATAGGGAAGGGATGTTTTTTTTTTTTTTTTGTCTTTTGTTTTAGTTTTTGGCATGCCCATCAGAAGGCCTAAAATCTTAAGGATATTAATGCACGCACCTAATGCAAATGTTCAGCAATGATCTATATCACATGCGCTGTCTAATCCAGTCAATCTAAGGCATTCTTACTGTTTACGCCCGCGCGGAAAATTTTGAAATGTTAAAAATGGCCTGAAACATATCTAAAATTGATCCTACACCATTTTGAGCATTTTCAGATTTTGCGTACGCGCATGCACCTTATGGTTCAATTAAGTTTCTTTTTAATTAACTTGATCATGCCAAATATGGTTATGTTATGACTTTCTATTGCAGAGATATAGCATAGGCAATAAACTAATAATTTTGTAAAATGGAGCCTAGATGACGTCACGGTTCTATGACCGTGTTGAAAATGTACAGGTGCCGAGACAATAACTATATCTACCATAATACTAAATTTGAGTACATTTGACAAAGGCTTTTGGGAGATATTTTGCAACATATGATTTTTTACCTTGCTGCATAATCTTTTATTCAGAAGGACAGCGCATTTCATGATTGTATAAGCATTACAAATGACACACCATTGAAAAGAGAAAAAATAAAGCTTTCTAATGATACACATTCACGTATGATGATAAAGCAACACAAGATGCACTATATTCTTCTTACGAAGAAGGGTACCCCCAAACGATGGCGGCAACATTGTTGCATTGGGCGTAGATAGTGCGGGGGGGGGGGTGTGGTGGGGGTGGAGTAGACATCCCCTAACTTTTCAGGTGGGGTATGGCGTGTACAAACATCCCTCCAGGTTTCAACCCCCCCCCCCCCAACAGCAAAACAAAAAACAAAAACAAAAACAACAAAAAAAAAAGAAAAAAGAAAAAGAAAAAGGGTGGAAAATATACATTTCTATTATATGTTGTAGATAAATATAATTTGATTTATATCCGTCATGAAAAAACCTGCACAATTGACTGGGATGAACCTGACACTTATTGCAAATGAAAATATGTCAACTGTTCTAGCATTGTAAAAATGCACAAACAGAAAATTCAAAGAAATGCAAGAAAGTGTGGAAAAACACCCCCAAATCAGTGTAATTATTTTACACTCCATTTTCCATTGGAACGAAGAGACCCAACATTACACTTATAGGCCAGGAACCTGTTCCGAAATAGTCAACCCATTTTACATATGAGATTTGACCCCTTAAAATTGCTAAGACCATCCATGTCATTCACAAAAAGCTTGTCAGCTCGAACGAAGCCGCCGGGTTTGGCCCCCAGAGCCCCCGAAAGGGGCCCCAAAGTCGGGTCGATTTCAACCCATCTAACATATGCGCCAAACTTTGTCAGAAGGAAGGTGTATGACTATATATTTCCTAAACACCAAAAATGACAAAAGTTTCTGTCGGGATGGGTTGTCAGACCGCTCCTAAAAATTGGGGCAAATTTTCCCCTTAAGGCCCATTGACCAAATTTTGTCAGAAGGAAGAGTTATGGGTGTACATTACAAAAAATATAAAAACTTACAAAAATTTCCATCGGGAAGGGGGTATAACACGCCCCTGAAAAAAAACCACCAAAGTGCCCCTTAACCCAGCTTTGCTGCCCAAAATGCTCTGAATATATAAATGATCATTTCAATAATAATTTATTGAATTGTGAAAAAAATTGTACTGCTTTCTCAAAAGTAGTCAAGTGATATTGTCAGGATTATGTAAACACCCATTGTCCATCTGCGCCTGTTTGGTAAGACATAATAGAGAGCTTGCAAAGTATTTGTGTAATTAACACATGAATGGTAGATTTCAGCATGGCAGCCACATAGCCCAGATACTTAACAAGCTCCTCTATTATCTCTGGTCAAACAGGTGCAGATGGACAATGGGTGTGTTTACATAATCCTAACAATATCATTTGACTACTTTTGAAAAAGCAATACAATTTTTACAATTTAATAAATTATTATTGAAATGATCATTTGACACCGAATTTCACCCCAAGAAAGATACAATACTCAAAATTGCACTAGGTAAATTTGACATGAATTGAATAAGACAGTTTGGAGTTATTAAGGTTGTAATGCCATCCCCCCCCCCCATCTACATCCAGAGCATTTTGGGCAGCAAAGCTGGGTTTAGGGGCACTTTGGTGTTTTTACAGGGGCGTGTTACACCCACTTCCGGATGGAAATTTTTGTAAGTTTTTATATTTTTGTAATATACACCCATAACTCTTCCTTCTGACAAAATTTGGTCAATGGGCCTTAAGGAGAAAAATTTGCCCCAATTTTTAGGGGCGGTCTGCCAATTACCCATCCCGACGGAAAATTTTGTCAGTTTTGGTAATATATAGTCATACACCTTAATTCTGACAAAGTTTGGTGCATACGTTAGATGGGTTGAAATCGACCCGACTTTGGGGTCCCTTTCGGGGGCTCTGGGAGCCTAATCCGGCGGCTTCGTTCGAGCTTACAAGCTTTATGTGAATGACATGGATAGTCTAAGGATCTTTAAGGGGTCAAATCTCATATGTAAAATGGGTTGACTATTTCGGTACAAGCTCTCAGACTATAAGATTTTCATACTAGGTTTCAGTCGGAAAGCCTGACGCACATTCTTTCATTGTGTGCTTGCCCAACAAAGGTAACTTAAGCCGTATTGTGTCCAACTTAAGCAGATGTTTCCAAACTATGTTTATACATATCGATGAGAATGAGAAACAGCCCCCAAAGAAAGATTCGATCATAGACAAGGACGCCCTCTAATGAAAGCAAAAATTACCTTTCGAAAAATAATAGACCTGTTCACAAAAATATTTAAATTTCATGCATACTTTTAAAACAAAAGTTGTTCTTGACAACCTGAAAGCTTGTCAGAGGCTTTTCAGACGTAGCAACAAGTAATGTATGCAAACTGGATTCCAAGTATTGTAGTTCATTCATTAATAACAGATTAATGGAATACCTCGTTACAAGGTCCCCAGGAAAGAAACATCCATAAATTTGAATAACTTTGTGAACAGGTCTATTATATTAGGTAGCGACGTAACTCGGTTGAAAAATGAATTAGGATTATAAAGAACAAAGAAGTGAATAAGAGATCAAGAGAAAAACAGAGAGAAATTGTAATAAAAGTGATAGGGGGAGAGAGAGAGAGAGAGAGAGAAAGAGAAACAGAGAGATAAATAAAGAGAAAGAAAGGAAAAGAAAAGAGAGGGAGAGAGAGAGATTATTAGGGAAGATTCAGTAACTATAAGCACGATAAGACAAAGTACATCAGTTTGTAGTACATGGCTACGTAGTGACCAAGTAGGAAACTTGATTTTTTTTTAGATGTTCTCTTTGGTATGACAAAAGGGTATAATTTTCATCGAAAAGTAGTCGTAGATGACCAGTGGCATAGCTACGGGGGGGGGGGGGGGGGGGGGTGGTGGCACATGCCCCTCCCATCGAATGGCGAAAAATAAGGTAAAATAAAGATAGAGGGAGAGAGAGAAAGATGAAAGGAGGAAGGAAACGTGAAATAATGTGAGCGAATGAACAAAATGGGCAAAGTTTTTGACGCTTTTTATTGACACTGCGATTTTATTATTAAAAATATGTATAAGACATGACAGGGAGACTGCAGAGAGAACACATCGCTGGCCGAACATGGGGTAAAGGATGACCAATTATTGGTAATTTCGAAAATCTGGGGGCAGCATCTACCAGACCCCCCCCCCTCCCCTCCTCCGCATCGTATATATATATATATATATATATACAAAATTTACAAACATTGTATCGGGTTTAAGAATTTCCTTTCTTTTCAGTCACTCATTTATAATACACATGATTTACATGTAGATAGGTGTATTCGATTACCCATTATGAGCCTCACATATCTATGAAACACATGTATTGGAGGTGTGAAATGTTACGATCCAAAATCCTCAAAAGATAAGAACCGAACAAAAGACATTAACTTTAGATGATTTATGGTTTATTTAAAATATTTACACAAATTCAGTAGGACAAAAATTTACCAAAAACAAATATTATTTCTATATTACATGTAATAGCTAACTTAGCAAAGACTTACAATTTCTTAGCTGGGAATCTCCTAATCCACAGAATATGAATTCAAGATATGAGTCCAGAATGTTCTTAAAGTGTAGAGTAAGTTGGCTGCTAATCCAGTGATAAATCCGAAATATATAAATCCAAATGGTATGGTGTCCAACTGGTAAAAGAAGATTCCAGAAGATCTAGCCGAAGAATGTCCAAGATAATTCAGGAAGTCATCGATGCCGACGATGTCGAAGACGATGTCGATAATGATGTCGACCACAATGTCAATAATGATGTCGAACACGATGTTGAACACGATGTCCAATACGATGTCAAGAATGATGTCCAAGATTAAGTCCAAGATGAGGTCCAAGACGATCTCCACAGGTTGATATCAATATCATCAATATCAGATGGTGATAACTGAGAATTTACGCAATATATGTTCCACGATGTAGTCAGGGTATAAATTCTGAAATTTCTGTGGAAGCTCCCAGCTTATATACAATCTCAACCCTTAATTAGAATTTTCTACCTTCTACTACAACATTCATGAAGGTTTGGAACTTTCTTGTAAGTTCCACATACTTCTAGTTATGTAACAAAAAAAAAGGGGGATTCCAATGATCTATTTATAGACTCATTGCCATGTAATACACTCTTACTAAGAAGTTCATGCAAAGGTCAGGTAAACAGGTCACAACATGCAATTACATTGTTACTATCACACAATACATCACACGTAATGTAATGATCTAGAATGATCTTCCTCTACTGGATGTGCATTATTTAATCTGTAATTAATGATTCTTTCACTGTTACAGAGTACACTGACTTTTACATCTGAATAATGATTTCTCTTCTAGAAATTCCTATGTTCATAAATACATAAAGAAAACTGGAAAATAACTTCCTTCCAGAAGGTTCTTCAATTATATAACAGAAACAATAATCTGAAATTTTACTTGACCTTATTCATTTTGCGTTATAGGTTTGCTTCGATTTTGATTTATGGAAACGTTAATGATATCACTGTAAATGAGCTCTTAGAAGTTTTGTAGTTGTTGTTTTTTTTTTAATACAGATGAACTGGTATGCATGTCCTTTATAAAGGCCCCGTGTTTATCATTCGCGGGACTCCAAAAAAATGCCTGAGAAATATGATTCTGTATCTCGGTTTGAAACTCTAATAAATTTAAACGGAATTATGAAGATCAATTGTCTTCTCCGGCAAAATTCCGTACGATTATTTTGTTCCCAACTAGTTTTCAAAAAAAGGGAAGAACTTGGAAAACGTTTTATTCATCGTTTTATCTTTGCTAACATTTTCTTTATGAAAAGTATGACGTATTACAGACCGTCTTAAGAATTCATTTCATTAAAAACAAATGCTTGGTCATGGTTTCAATTGATTGGTTTATCCGAAGACAAGAATAGCTTTGAACAGTCATGGAAAATTTTATGACAAATAATGCTGTATTTCCTTCTGCTTTAGTAAACTTCAATGAATGTTATCGGCAAATAAATATGAAAACTGACACAGCTTCCTCAATTGGTTAGCCTAGTTATTTCTGAAATAACATCCATTGAAGTTTACTAAAGCAGAAGGAAATACAGCATTAAGCCTTAAAACTTACAAAATATTTGGCAGCAGTGGGAAAAAACCCGTCTAATTATTTTCTAGATTCTTTTCATAATCTGCTTATACAAAAAAGGGCTCAAAATATGCACGAATCACAAAACCATTGTACATTGCGTGAGAAGGCCAAGAAACTGGGAATGTATGTACCAGGCGACTATTGTCTTTCTGCATATTGACGTAGATACGGGGGCATGTGCCCCCTCCCCCAATTGAATATGCAAAAGAGAGAGGGAGAGAGAAAGAGAGAGGGAGGGGGAGGGGGAGAAAGAGAAGGAAGAAGGAGAGATAAAACTCCTTCCAGCACCCTTCCCACATATTTTTATGGCTTTGTTCTCTTGCATTTCATGCAACTAATATTTCATCCCCCCCCCCCCCCCCCCCCCCCCATGGACTGGAACCGCCTACACCACTGTTTATGCATGTAAACATCAACATTTTCAAAGACCAATTCATTTTCAGGTTTGGGGCGACATTGCTATAAACAATTTTGTCATTTACTCCTCATAGTGTGGTGAAGTGTAGCTAATCATCTTCAAGCTATATACAAAATTGATCATCGATTTCTACTACGCGAAACTTATTTTTCAAAGGTTTCAAAATAAACTTGGTACTCATTTCTATGGTGACCATCGGATATCAGGTAATTTATTTTCAACTGTTAGAATATCAAATTTTGATTTATTTAATCATGTTCGCAATAATTATTTCTAAAATATCTAGAAATTTATTTCAAATTCAAAATTAGAATATAATTTATTTTCAATACACAAACATATTTATTTTGCAAAGTACTACATCAATAATAAACTATGTTTATAACTGCATATCATGGTGATATATAGCAAAACTAGATAATGATTTAAAGCTATTTAATATACGTTAATTTAATACTTCACATGAAAATGTACATCAAACAGTAACAAAATTGTTGCATGTGGTACAGAGAGGGGACTACATAAAGTTGTGCTTCCATGTAATCTTATATTTCACAAGAATTTTAAAACTGTTTTTCAAATCATTTATACTAGTATTTACCGCGAGCAACATATTTAATTCTCGTTGTCGACGTTACTCCCTCACCTTTCTGAAAATTTATCTTCTATCTAGTAAGTGATTATGGAGATGGTCATAACTATCATTATCAGGGATGGCACGATTTAAATCACCTTGATTTAAATCGCCTTGATTTGAAGAAAAAAAATCACCGATTTAAATAAAAGAAAAAAAAAATACATTATAAAATTGTTTGTTGATTTTTTGATGCGACAAAAATAATCACTCAAAAAATTATTGTTTGATTTCTTTCTTTTTATTTTTCGGCGAAGAAACAAAATCATCCAAGTAAGAGTTTTTGTATTCCAAATAAAGTCTGATATTAGATCTACTTAAATAATAGGTTTCTTTTCTATAAGAGCAACATTTTGGGCAATAACTTTCAAATATCAAATGAATCCGATTTTCGTTTTTAACTTAAAAGAGAGAGAGAGAAAAAGATTTTTTAACCCTGGTTATTATCGTTAAAACCATGACCACCAATGAACTCGCATCAATCAATATAAAATATAATATTACCATGATATCATCATCATCATCATCATCATCATCGTCATCACCATCGTCATCATCATTATCATGGTCATAATCATCGTCATCGTCATCATATTGATAAAAATCATCATGATTTAGCCAGTCCATGCAACTTGGTGACCCATGCGTTACCAATTATTGTGGGGTTCTGACTATAAACTGACATTAAACACGTCCTTTTTCTTTGCAAGTCATCTGATCAAAGCTCTTGCAATGCTATCAACTGATATAATTAAATCTGAGATGTAGTCGGTAACATAATTATGGGACCAAACAGCTTGGACTTACCCAGTTATAATTATAAACACGTAATACAGGGGCGGATCCAGGATTTTGTATAAAAAAAAAGAAAAAAAAAAGGGGGGGGGGGAGGGACACACAAATCTCCGAAAAAAATTTTGACAACCAAAAAAAAAAAAAGAAGAAAAAAAGAAGGTTAACACAAATTGTTGGGTCCAGTTTTCCTCCAAAATTTTCTGACAAGCAAAAAAAAAAACAAACAAAAAAAAAACAACAACAACAACAAAAATCTTATCAGTTTCAAAAAGGAGGCGCAATTTGAAAAAGGGAGCACGATGTACACTTTTCTTTCAAGGGGGGCATGGGCCGGAAGTACCTCCTAAATCCGCCTCTGCGTAATGTCTGTACTTTGCCCGCTTTTCTTCCAGTTAAAATCGACACCAAAAAGAGATCGAAATGGCAACACAGCAACACAATGGGCAATCGCATGGAAGACAAGAACCACAGGTAATCATTAAAATTATTTGATGTAAAGCGCCAGCCCCCCCCCCCCCACACACACACACACAGAGTCTTGAGGGCTAGCGGGACTTTGACAATCACTGGTTCTGGGAGGGGGATATGTCAGGGGGAAAAGAAGATGCTGATCTAATCCGGTCCATGCAGTCCGGTTTTGATTCACCACTGTCACTGTGATTTTTCGCAATGCTCAATCATGATCCAGAGCGCGTTGAAAGAGAGTTTTGCACACACACACACAGAGTCTTGAGGGCTAGCGGGACTTTGACAATCACTGGTTCTGGGAGGGGGATATGTCAGGGGGAAAAGAAGATGCTGATCTAATCCGGTCCATGCAGTCCGGTTTTGATTCACCACTGTCACTGTGATTTTTCGCAATGCTCAATCATGATCCAGAGCGCGTTGAAAGAGAGTTTTGACGGTTTTGACCTGACACGCACATAATAAGCCTACGCGTACGCGGTCCTTGTTTAAAACATGGCGGATCATGGAGCTACCAATTCCCTTTCACGTACATTCTCTATGGGAGGGAACTATTTGAAGCTCCATGAAATGACTGACCAATCAGAAGCGACCTCCAGTGTCACGACTCTCTGTATGTATAGCTCATAGGTATAGCTCTGGCTCAATCCTTTGCTAAGGCTGTAGGACTTTGCGCTCTATAGTCATGTACACGACCATGTTCGTTTGCAATATGCCTCAGGATTTTGCACGATCACTTCACTCTCTCGTCTTGTTCCATTCAGAGTGCGTTGAAAGAGAGAGTTGTGATCAGGTTTTGACCTGACACGCACATAATAAGCCTACGCGTACGCGGTCCTTGTTTAAAACATGGCGGATCATGGAGCTACCAATTCCCTTTCACGTACATTCTCTATGGGAGGGAACTATTTGAAGCTCCATGAAATGACTGACCAATCAGAAGCGACCTCCAGTGTCACGACTCTCTGTATGTATAGCTCATAGGTATAGCTCTGGCTCAATCCTTTGCTAAGGCTGTAGGACTTTGCGCTCTATAGTCATGTACACGACCATGTTCGTTTGCAATATGCCTCAGGATTTTGCACGATCACTTCGCTCTCTCGTCTTGTTCCATTCAGAGTGCGTTGAAAGAGAGAGTTGTGATCAGCGCAGGCTGTAGACCAATACATGAAAAAAAGTTAATTACCACCGCACCCATAAGGTACCTTGACCAAAACTCATATTTCAGTCACAGCATATAGACCCCTCAAAAAAAGTTTGGAAACTCAAGTTTGATCGATTATATCTCTCTTGTCATGGCATAAGCACCGCTTTGTTTAGTACCATTAGAAAGTGTGTTTGTTCCTCTTCAAAATGTTGCCATATCTGTTCTGATTTTGCAGTCATAGAATGAGCAGTAGGCCTACATCAGTATAAGGAACAGGGTCAAAAGTGAAAAGTTGCAAAATGCACTGGTATTAAAAGTACCAATGTTATGCAGAGCACTCTTCTTTCTTTGACATAAACAAAGACAGTATAGGATTTTTGTAAATGATTGTGGGGCTATTTTTCCCAACTGGTCATCCATGATGCCAAATTCTAAAGAATTCTGAAAATTAATTCATTCCTTTCTAAGTTTCAAACATGAAAATAAACATAAAAACTTTGAATTTAAGCCCTGAAGTTTCTTTCATGCCTGTTTTAATTCTTTTTTATTTTATAGAAATGAGGGCTGGGGCTGTAGCCCCCCCCCCCCCCCCAGTTTCTTGAGTAGCCACTTTTCAAAAACCTCTGAAAAAAGGTTCGAAAATAGTCAAGAGTGAAATCAAATCATTCCCCCCCCTTTCAAAAACGCTCCGCGGCCCCTGTATGTTGCTCATCAAAGAAGATCATCTGAAAACACAGCAGCCCTACACTCTTGAAAGAAAGAAGAATGCCAAGCCGACAAAAGCAGTGCATTTTTCAAGTTTTCACTTTTGACCTTGCCCCTTATTTTGAAGTACTGGTACTGCACATTCTATGACTGCATAACACAAATGGGGAATTATTTTAAAGAGGAATAAACAATGGTATTAAAAAAATAATTTAAAAATCGATGATTATGCCCTGACAAGAGAGATAAATTCAATCATACTTGAGTTTCCAAACTTTTTTTTGAGGGGTTTATATGTTGTGACTGAAATATGAGTTTTGGTCAACGTACCTTATGGGTGCAGTGGTAATTAACTTTTTTCATGTATTGGTCTACAGCCCGCGCTGATCGAACCTGTGAAGGCAATTAACCAATACACCAGTTATTAAAAGTACTGTGCGCACTGCTCATTTTGCAATATTAATGTCAATATTTCATGACGCGCAAAACATCGTACAAAACACTAATATTAGGCAAAGTAAAGAAACAAAAGTGAAGGAGTTTATTAAAAAGCACAGCTTGTATTATATAGACCCGTTTGTACAGCGAATGACGCATGTGTGTGTTAATTGGGTTTTCACAAACGTGTATCTATCAGATATGATTATTTATGTCTGGGGACCGACCTTTAACGTCACCATCCGAAAGACGTGACTCAGTCTCGAACCTGGGTCCGCTGAATCAGTTTTATAACTTCCACTAATAGCTGCAGGCGCACTCCACAAGGCCCAGTGTGAGAGCTGGGCTTTGGACGAAATCGAGAAGTTTTGTTTTCAGTTAGATTTTATAGGGTTGATATAGAGTGACTATTTCGGGACAAGCTTCCAGACATACAAGAGATGGATGGAGGTGAAAAATGTATTTAGAAAAAGTCTAATTCATTATTTTTAAAAAAGAAAAAAGAAATACATGTTAAGTCTAAGTGAATTTAATGATTGATTCTTGTTATGGTGCAGAATGGTGGTGGTGGTGAGCAGCCATCACAAAGAGATTACGACCGAGAAGATCCATCGGCTGGTGTCGAACTGACGCTCGATGATGAGGCATGCATCTCGGCGTCAGCGGAATGCGGGGAGGTCTCTACGGATATCTGTGACGGGTGCACATTCATATGTGCTGGCCCGACTGCCGGCTGCGATATGGCATGCGATTGTTCCGACGACATTGGAGTGGTCATCCACAACGGGTGCGACTTGTCTCTTTGTGGGGCTTCGTGCATCGTTGGCTGCTGTCTGATTACGCTAGGTCTAGCGCTTGACTCCAAGGTCACATGGACCCCTGATGAAGTCGAGTTCGAGCTCCTGGGAACGGGGATCGATACTAAAGAAGGCTTTGCTTTCAACGTGTTAGGGTCACAGATAGGTTTCGTCGACGAGGAGAAAAGGCAGAAGTATGAAGAGAAGAAACAAAGACGGAAGAGACAGCAGCCCGTGGTGGATCAACCGCAAGGACGTCACGTCACTAGACAATAAGTCAGTTTGTAATTACAATTTGCGCATGTGCAGATCAAGGTCATTTGTACCAACCAGCATAGTACACTTGACCTTGATACGCGCTCCACTATGATTTTACTTGTTAAACAAGTAGCGCGTCTACCAAATTGGTGGTCATTTTTACAAATTGGTGGTCATTTTTAGGGTCATTATTTGTACCATATGCTAATTACGAACTGGCTTATTATTAAAGGGGGCGGGGGGAGTTGGACCACATTTGCAGACAAACAGAAACATTTTCAACAACCACAAAAAGAGGTCCCCAAATTTTAAATTTTTCCAGCAAGTAAAGTAAAAAAAAAAAGTAGAAATTGTATATATAGTAGTTTAAGATATTAATTGCTTACTTTGCGTTTTACTTATTTTAGTTGATTATGGTATATGATATGTAAAAAGGTAGTGCTCCCTGAGCGTCAGAATCTGGCCGATACCTTTCTCTGTTATAAATATCCATACTACTACTACTACTACTACTACTACTACTACTACTAGAATTATTATGATGATGATTATTAATATTACTACTATTCAGTGTTGTAGTCAAGGCCCAAACCCTCAAGCTCAAGGCCAAGGCCAAGGCCAAGGCTTTGACCCTCAATGCCAAGGCTAAGGCCAAGGCTTGAAACCTCAAGGCCAAGGCATTAATAAATAAACGATGGGGAAATGGAACAATAAATATGGACAGTGGCGGAGATGTGTTACGCAATTTTATTCACCAGGGGGGGGGGGGGGACGGGTGGGGACGGACTATTTTTATATCCCGTCCCCTGGAGAGAAAAAAATTCCTGCATATTCTTGCCACTGAATACGGAGGTTCACACCCAAAATAAGAAAGTAGACACTGCCTTCAAGAATCAAATGACAGCAGAGGTGGCTGAACATTTTTCAGGAGGGGGAGAGGGGGCGGGGTCATTGCAAAAAGGCACCTTTTTGGAAAAGGGGCTCCTACAAAGACCTGGTGAAAAAAAATTACTTTTCATAGTCCTCCTTTTCATGACCAATTGTTTGTACATGCATTGTTATCTGCTCAGACATAAATAGCTGGTAAGCGAAGTAAGCTAACTAATAAAGAGCGACTTCATTTTTTTTTTTTAATTGCTCTTGCTTCAAATATCAGGACTTTATCTATAACAAAGCTTGATTTTGTATTTGGTTCATAATTCATGCAAGGCACATTATTTCATAATGATTTTAACAGGAGACATGCCACTGCTCTCAAACCCACAATGTCCTTTTTCTCCAGTTGATTTTCCTGTTAGGCCCAATTCACAATTTAAGACCTATTGCCTAGATAGTGAATGTGAGGTCTCATTCAAGGTTCAATAGCAACTATTGCTCCAGTGGTGTATCTTGGGATTATGGCGCTCAGAGCAAACATTGAAATTCCTACCTTCTCCCCCCCCCCCCCAAAAAAAAAAAAAAAGAGAGAGAGAAAAAAAAATATATATACATGTATATATGTAACTTCACAAGCCAGGGAGCAAAGCAACCGAGGAGTAGATTTTTTGCATATTTAATTCCTCAAAAATAAAATTTCTATGCACTTTACCCAGGAAAATTCGCAAAGGAACACTACAATCAAGCGGTATAGAGTTTCGAATTACGAACATTGATTAACGGTTTTCTCAAATGGAGGGGCCAAGTTCATGGAAATACAGGAGAATTCTGGTCGAGGAATTTAGTAAGGCAAACGAAAGTTAAGATTTCTTTTCTTCTTTTTTCAATTTAGAACCCTTTTAAAAACCATTTATAAACTATATCAAATTATATGCATATTGGGGCATGAAATTACAAATCCCGAAGCAATGTTATGTGAAGGAGCAAAGCGAATAAGCTTTACAAAATCATTAGCATTTTATACCCAAGAAAGACTCATTTCTAATGCGATTTCAGGGGCGTCGATCCTGGGGGGGGGGGGGGGGGGGGGCAGGGGGCGATTGCTCCCCAAGAAAATATTGGGGGGGGGGGGCAAACATATCATTTTGCCCCCCCCCCCCAATAATTCCGGAGGTGTAAAATAAATAAGGAAAAACTGATGCAAAACTCAGGAAATGATGCCTTCCAAACAATTTGCTCCGCGCGCAAATCCTCTAATCTTTACTGCGTCATTTAACCGTGGAGAAGCTGTTTTTAAGAGGCGTTCCAAAAAATAAAATTTTTCAAAAGCTCACTCGCTACGCTCGCTCGCATTTACTATTATCTTCTTATCATCATTAGGAAAATCGCTGTATATAATTCAACACCCGTTGCCTTCAGCGTTAGAAATAAATCTTAAATTTTTTGCTCGCTCGCTTCGCTCGCTCGCAAATGAATGATCAGGCTATTACACTCAACTGCAAAGTAGTTTTTATCTAGAACCATGTTGAGATAGAAACAACAGCGTGTCGAAAATGATCCTCGGTTGTGTATTGATCAGAATGTACCGGTATACTAATGTCTTGAAGTGATATTTTCCGCCGTGTTTCCACCCTTTGTAGGTGCCCCTTTTTGTTGGTGCCCCCCCACTTTGAAAGACGCACCGCCGCCCCTGATGATGATTGAATTGAGTGCAAAATGATCATCGTTACGATAGGCTGTCTTGCCCCCCCCCCATCCGAAAAACGGATCGACGCCCCTGTTCAATTTACCCTGAGTATTGGGGCGTACACAATCCACAATATAACATAATCTTTGCTTCCTTTTCTACCCTTTCTCTTTCTCAAATTATAATTTTGCGCCCTATCTATTCAAGTGGCCCCCTGCCAAACAAAGCACACAAAAACAGATATAGGCCTGCACCTAAAACTTAGTACCAGTTTTTGCATATAATGGATTAAGAATATAGGAGAAACCTTTGACGGTTTGACCAAATTCACCAAATTTTGCAACTACTTCATTCAAACTTACAAAATGTTCACAGAAAGACAAGTAAACCAATGCAAGTACAGTTGTCCCAATCTGCACCTGTATTGCATACGGTATTAAGTTTACTGTCATCATCATCATTCTATCATATTAATCTAAAAATTTGTTAAATATGAATAAATTTCTCAAGTCTATCATGATTACCTAGATGTTGTGTTAGCGACGTGATTTAGTGTTACTGCACAAACCAACCAAAATATTTTAAAGTTTACTTGCAAAAATAGAAACATTCCATATGCCTTGAAAATGCCTTGCATTTTCTGAAGATGATCAAGGCTTGGAACCCTCAAGGCCAAGGCCAAGGCATGCCAAAGGCCAAGGCATTGAAAAAACAGGCCTTAAGGCGCCTTAAGGACAAGGCAGAGCATCAAGGCACTACAACACTGCTATTATTATTACCAATAGCCCATTATATGCTTTGAAACAATTACTCACTGATTTATGTTTGTATTAAGTTAAGATAACTTGCTTAAAACGTTAATCATTTATTTTAAAAAATAGCGCTGTACCCCATGTACCATCGTGGAAAAATACTAGAATGACGTCATTGGATGTCATATACACTATAAAATGTACCGTAACTCGTTTGTATCGAAAGAACTTCTAATATAACTAGAATTAAGGGTTCAAAAAATCTCTATAATCATACTTTATGAAGGGGCGGATCCAGAACTTCGTAAAAGAGGGGGCACAAATGTCAGAAAAATTTCTGACAAGCAAAAAAAAAAAAAAGAAAAAAGAAAAAAGGTCATCGGATTTTTGTTGTCCCGTTTCCCTCCAAAATTCTCTGAGAAGCAGAACCCCACCCCCAAACAAACCAAATGTCATCATACATTTTTTGGTCTCTTTGTCCTTTCAAATTTCCCTGACAAGTAAAAAACAGTCATCGGGTCTAAACGGGAGGGGGAGGGGAGAGCACACTGTGGTTTCAAAGGGGGTGGGGGCAAGGGCCGGAAGTGCCCCCTAAATCCGCCACTACTTTATCTTTTGTAATTGGGTGATTTTATTGGTTAGAAGTGGTATTACAAAATGGTAATATGAATATTCATGTCCGGGTATCGAACCTGAGACATCCCACATGAAAACATTCATTCAGCCGGTGAAAAACAAAACAAATCAAACGAACTTGACCTACTTACTCAGTGTTTAAGAGCTCTCATCACACCAACTGCGGGCATTAATAATTAATCAATGCATTATACTCGGACAACCCCCAATGCACTGATTAATTAATACACCCAGTTGGTGTGATGAGAGCTCTTATACACCAAGTAAGTAGGTCAAGTTCTTTTGATTTGTTTTGTTTTTCACCGTCTGAGTGAATGTTTTCATGTGAGATGCGAGAGGTCTCGGGTTTGATACCCGGACAACCCCCCAATACATTATTAGAGAGCTACACAGGTTCAAACTTCAAAGTATTCACACCACTCGCCAGAGGTGGCGGAACGACTGGCTCGGACAATGGAAGTGGGGGGGGGGGCACCCTTTGTCCGCCAAACAAAAGGTGCCCCCCCCCACTTCCATTGTCCGAGCCCGTCGTTCCGCCGCCTCTGCCACTCGCACAACGAGGACATGGAGGACACCTGTTTTCCCCCCTTTAAAAAATATTTCAGAGGTGCATGAGCTATCGAAAATCTATAGGCGCTCGAAATGACCGGCCTTTTGACGAAAAAGAAGTAGTATTTCATAGATAATATTCGAATGAAACCTGATCATGAGTATGACATATCAAAGAAGATTTTGTTATCTACATATTGACACATTTAAAAAAAAAATGGAATTAAGATTTATTAAAAGCGAATTTTGAATTTAAATGTGTTTTTTTATTTACAAAAAAAAATCAATAAAAAAAAAAATCAATTTTATCTTTTGACTTAGAAAAATATAGATTATCCATTTTATATTTATTTGATGCTGAATTTTGTAATGCTGTATAGTTTTACTGCACCTATAGAAAAGTCACTTGACAAGTTTGGCGTGATTTCTTGAAAAGTGAATCCGTAACGTCATCAAAATGTGCGTACTCATACTACAACTACTGAAGTTATTTTTTGTTGAAAATTCAATATCTTCAAACAGAGTGGTTTGAATATGTATTAAATGGGTCATATTGAAGTTTTATATGACACCTATGATTAACAAAATAGTGTTGTTCGTCGAGACTGGTCCCTTTTAAGCGTAGTACTGGGTTTAGTGTTTTTGTCCAGCACATTCCAATGATGGCGTTAAAAAAAAAAATGTTCCCGTGGCAGTGAAGTTTGTGAAATAAACAACTCTGGCGAGTGTTGTAAGAGTGTACATATGATTTAAAAATAAACATTTTATTAAATATGGGAGATAGTAGGCCAGGGGGATGTTTCACAAAGATTTAAGTATGACTTAAAGTCATGCGTAAGTGCCAATGCGCATACGGTATCAAACGCGTAATCTCATTGGTAGATTACCCAATAGCGCGCGTCCCCTGAGCATGATCTGACCAATGCGGTGATGTGTCATATACCACACACAACTAGGAATTTAAGTGCGACTTTAAGTCAAAATTAACTCTTTGTGAAACGCCCCCAGAATTATAAACAAACATGAAATTTGAGGCGCCTAGTGATACAGTGGCAGTGGGAATAATCATGATAATGGGTCACAGTGGGCACTGATCGAGTTAGTAATCTGATTGCTCGTTTTCTGAATATTTCAAGTTTTTTTTTTTTTTTTTTTTTAAAGAATGCTAGGAAATGTATGTCCCCATGGATGGTAATCAAACCTTAAGTCACCATGGCCCGAATTCACAAAGGTGGTAATAGATTTGTACCTTGGTTTATGCAGATTTTGTGGTATAAGTGCGCTTGATTTCGCGCGTACACTTAGAAAGATCCAATAATGAACGCGCGTGATTAGCAAAGTGCGCAAATTTCACGCTAGTTGCCATGGTTTAAACCATGGTTTATGGTTTAAACCATGGTTTATGTAAATTTACGCACAGATTATTTCAGTTAATTTACATAAACCATGGTCTAAACCATGGCAACTAGGGTGACAATGACAATGACAATGACAACGACATTTATTCTCATGTCACCCATGGACAGGGTATTGGAGAATACAATCATACATGTACATATAATCATTATTGTATTCAATCAAATTATTTACATAGCATTTGAAGTATATCGTTTGCGAATACATGTACAGAAGAAAACAAACCAAAACAAAGAAGAAAAACAACAAACAAACAAAAAGGCAATTAACGAACAATATTCAATTGATCAAGTAACTGAATACATGGAAATATTTGAAAATTGATACATATTCCATGAATTACATATATAATTCTAAAATATTCCAAAGAAGGTGCATAATGGCATCAGCATATCATTCACTGTTATGCCGCAAATATACTTCACTGATTAAAATGTGAGATTCAAAATTCGAATGCGAAATAAAGAAGTTCAAAAACGAAGCATAATTTTCCTGCAGAATTTGACAAGGCTGGAACGGATTTCTGATTTTTCACAATTAAAGAGCTGTTTCATTTTGAGGGTATTTGGTCGCTCGGTGTAATATTTTTGAAGATGGATTTTTCTTTCTTTAGCGAAAAAGGGACAAATGAATAGATAATGAAATTCATCACCAATTGATTGCAGGTTGCACAGTGTACAAAGCCTCATGTTTCTTTGACGTTTTTCATATCTTCCTGAGACAACTGGAAGTCGATGATTTCCACAACGAAATCTGCAAAATGTAATTCGATCTTTTTTATTCAAATTGGTGAGGTAACTTTCTAGGCAAAGGTTGTTTTTAAATATTCTGTAGTTTATACACTGTGAGTTTTCGTTTATTAATGCAAAACAATTTTGCATGTGTGAATCTTTTGTTCGTTGATCTACAGCTTGTTTTACCCACTCTCTACTTGAAGATTCACCAATTTCATATAAATTTGTCATGCCTTACCTATCAAGAATTTGCTTTATTTTCTTTAACCAACTTGTATGGTATATACCTTGATCAAAAAATATCTTTACAAATGTCATAAATCATACCAGACATTTTAGTCCCTCTACTGTGAACTAAACCATACCAGAAGTTTATCATCTTGAAATTTGCGCAATTTGCTAATCACGCGCGTTCATTATTGGATCTTTCTAAGTGTACGCGCGAATTCAAGCGCACTTATACCACAAAATCTGCATAAACCATGGTACAAATCTATTACCACCTTTTTGAATTCGGGCCCATGGGTTTGGTCTCTATGGGGAAGTGTTAAATTTACTACAAGTTAAACTTTAATTTTGTTGGAATAATTTATACATAGTTTTAAGCCGAAATAAGTTTTGTGCACCCCCCCCCCTCGAAAAAAAATCGCGCAAAAATTAAGAAATAAAAACAAATGACCAATATCTGTATTGACTGTATACGTTGACTGTATTCATTGGTATTGGGCACAGAATTATTATTCAATAAAGAAGAACATGAAAAAGAGTATTAAGTACACTTGTGAAGTATTTCGTTCTTTGTTTTATGTTTATGGTACGTCTGGATTAGGCACTTGTCCTCTATCCATTCTTGTTTGCATTGCCCTCTTCCCATCGCTTGTCTTGCACACGTCTGAAACAAATGCCTCAATATAATTTTTTTCTTTCTTTCGAAAAGAGAGATTGAATAAGAGCACACATCTCTCAGATCACCCCCCCCCCTCCCGTTTTCAAATTACCAGGCAGGGCTTCTACTTGTGCCGAGTAACTGTAATACGTTTGTGTGTTTTTTTTTTCATGTAGATTCTCATTCAGATTATTATTACGATTAACTAGTGTTGTTTTAACAGATCCCATGACGATTATGATAATAATAATAAAATTAATCATAGTCATTAATACAGCGCATATCACGTCATGATATAACGTCCCTATGCGCTTCCAAAGAGTTTGATATTATTACCCTGGCTTTAGCTCCGGCGGCCGTAATCAGCGCACAGTGCATTTAAAGGAATAAATCCTGACAGGTACCCATAATAACACCTGGGTCATGTGGGTGGAGATTGGCAAACGTGGATTAATGTCTTGCCAAAGGACGCTAGTGCCGGGCTGAGATTCGAACCCTTAACCCTTGGACTGAGAGTCAAGCGAATGAACCACAATACCATGACACCTGTACAATTGGGAATTACATAACTGCTAGCATGAAAGCATGATGATCGCTTAGATCTACACCCCTGCACACGCCCCTGGATTCAAGAGATCAAAATTGTAGAGTCTCATTAAGATGTTAATTATCATAATGATAACTTCAGCGGTCGTATTAAAAAAGAAATCCCATGACAATCATAATAGGCCTGTACAATTGGGAATTACATAATTGCTAGCATGAAAGGATGGCATGATGCGTAGAACTACGTTTTAATTGGGTAAGGCCCATAGCATATATCCACTTCTAACAAATGTATTGTCTTAACCTAAATAAAAAGGTTTTCTTACACTATTTACGTCAGTCACCATGGTCAGTAGTGGCGTAATCAGAATTTGAGAAAAATTGTGGGTGTTTCTGGGCAGCCCCACGTGCTGTAAATCCATTTAAATCATTACCTTTTCCAGGGCCTTCAAGAAAAAAAAAGGGGGGGGGACGTTCAGCGGCTCCACTATATGTTGAAAACGACAGCTTCGTTTTTACGAATCCTGATGATTTCCATTCTCTTGTATAAATCTAAAACAAGGTTTCTGAAAACGCACTGCACCGTGCACTCTAGTGAGTTATATAACTTTATAACAGGGCTGGTTGGACCTCGCCGATAACGATAACGATAACACGAGCATACTCACACATACAGACGAATGAATAGGGTGTACCTTTGATTGAACATCTCGTTAACCGTTATCGTTATCGATGAGGTATGACCAGTCCTTGATTATGAAACAAAAGGGGCGGGGCCAGGTCCTTCTTGTTCAACGTCACGGATGCGTACAACTATTCAGATGGGAAGGGGGATGTCTGTTGCACAAGGATAATGAGGCTTATGTTAACCTTAATCTTATAAGAAAGTCTTGAATGGCATCTCTTTTGTCACCTTATTTTCAACTGAGACCATCAGTGATTCCGCTTTCCTCGTCTTTGAGTCACAAAAGTGATGGAACCACAGTTTTAAAGCATTTTGAAGTGCGGAACCAGAGTTCAATTACACACACTCTTCTTCTTCTTCTCCGTCTTCTTCTTCCAGTCTGGTATAGTCCGCCGCTGGTGTGAAATTTGTTTACAGAGACAGATCAACAGGACGAGCTTATTTTCTTGCCGGTGTTCTCGTTAGACAAACTCGATGTATTTGGTGTCTAATGGAATTCATGTGGAATTCATAACCGAAAACTGTTACTGAATAAACAGAGGAGCAATAACGCTGTTACTGAGGAGGAAAAATACATTGGAGACAGGAACTGACTTCAGACTTTCAAATTTATCACTAATATGTGGCACTCTCCAAGAATAGAATAAGGCCCAGTCTCTCCTGCTTATCTTCATGTCCTGAACTCCAGTTGGTCCCTCGAGAGTGTGCGATATATACCGTCCAAAAGAAACGAAAGAGAAATACTTTTAAAAAACCAAGGAGTGTTTACTACTGGACGTGATGGTATACGTTGGTTGGATTTTGTCAGTGTGTTTGTACTGTAGACGACGAGATGGATGATATGATATTTTTTGGATATGACAATTCCACAAATTCACCTAATTCGACCAGCCCTCAACTCTCATCATGGAACATGAGACAAACCGTCATGCTGCCGCTCTTTTTGTTGTTCAATGTCTTCGCAATCATTGGAAACTTGCTAATCTTAAAAGTAGTGCCGAAAATCCCTAATGATGGTATAGAGGAGTCGAGCAAGATGTTTTACATGGGTCAGGCTGTGACAGATGCCGTAGCTGCCACGCTGTACTTCATTGGACCCACCTCCGAAGCAATAGGAGAATGGGCAGGTTGGATGAATGGAAGACTGACATTTTGCAAAGTGATTGGTTTTGGGATTTCTACTTCACCAGGTATCAGTATCCTACAAATTGCGCTCTTAAATACCGACCGGTATCTCTTCATTATAAAACCCATGTTCTATTCACGATTTGTTTCGCGTAGAGGAGCCTTGGCAGCGTCCATCGCCGTCGCGATTTTCAACATATCCCTTTTGCTCCTCTTCGTGTGGTTAAACGATATCTCATTTGAAATACTTCGTTATAACAGCGACCTGAAAATGTGCATTGTAGATTTCCAAGAGGAATCTTTCCTGCCATTTTCTCTCTGTATGTTTGGAATGCCCTGGTTGATTATGCTTGGCCTTATGCTTCAATATTGTCATATATTCAGAATCTCCACGAACCATTGGAATCGTATAAAGCCCCAAGTAAATAGCAACGACAATATCGAGAAACACCAGCGCTCATCTAGAGAAGAAAATATGCACGAAGCCACAAACACCGAACAAAGTTGTGAGCGATCTACCCACGATTCTCCTGAAGAAACTCTGGCCTTCAGAGAAACGCTGGGTCATGTAGGCCGAAGAGAAAGTCCCGAGGATGGGCATTTGCAAGATGTGATAACAAGTTGCCCCGGTCCACTTGTTGAAATGAATCACAACAGACATGACAGACAGTGTATCAATAAGGATGCAACTGGAAAGTTCGACACTGGATCCTCTGAACAGCTTGGAGCAGCTGAAGGGTCGAATCACGAAGATCATATTCAGATCGTTGAATCTTCTCCGCAAAGGACCTCCAGCAGCGGGGACAATCATTTGCTAACAGGATTGACGCCTGGCGGAAAACGAGGGCCACGTCCAGTTAGGCGACCTGAACGATCGACGTTACGCCAAAACTTTCGAGTCTTACGAACTCCGCTCGTCATCACCTCGTGTTTCTTCGTCTCCTTTCTGCCACCTACTTTCCTGAACATTTACCTGGCTGCTGAAGGTCGGACCATAGATGCATTCGTCCATGCCACTTTAACCGCCTTTGTGATCCTCAATGGAGGCGTCAACATTTTCGTTTACTACATCACCATCAAACCTTTCAGACAAATTCTCAAGAACATATTTCGGCGTCGGTAAAAGATGCGAACCGTCGTCTGTTTATGTCGGTGGTGCAGGGGCCTACCCTCTTTATGATCAGATGTGGTCTATAAGATTGGTTATTTTCTGTAACCCTCCTAATGATGTCTTGCCAATGGATAGTGGGACGTCCTCCCGGACACTTTAAAAAATAGAACTAATGGAGATATCTACTTGGTAAATGCAGAGGTTTTATTTTCAAAGCTATTAAAATACCGTTGCACTCAGGCGTCATTTCGATTGAGCTATTACCTGTGCTATTCAAGTCGCGGAATGCAATTGTCCTTCAACACAGTGTTTGCACTGTTCATTTTTCATTCATTAAATTGTGTACGATGTTATACTCTCAAAAGACGCGCCAAAGATCGGGCTAGTCGCTGATGACGAAGTCTCTTTATTCAACGGGCATTATAAGCAAAGGTCAAAACTAAAAATGCCTACGTCGAGAGCTAGTCTACCCCTTGAAGCCTGAAATATGAAATTTAAAAGGCACTTAAAAGAAAATAATGTCCAGAGAACTGGAACTGGAAACTGACTTTTTGTGTATATCGTCGAACATAATTATTAAGGTCCTATTAACATGATTTTTTCAATTCAATTCAACTTTATTTATCATCCATCATATATAAAAACACATATAAACAGTATTGCATAGAATGGTAAAAAGAAAAAGACAATAGATGAAAGTATACCTTCAAAAAAAGCACAATTAAGGCTTGTACAATAGAAAGCACCGAACAGAGTAAAAAATTAAAAGGCGAAATAAGTAACAAACAGAGAATACACTTATACAAACCCTATCCAGAGATACCCGCCCCCCCGGCCCCCCCCCCCCATAAATCATGAAGAAGAAAATTATAATTACCAGAGTGCATTAGGTACATGTAGATACATGTAAAGATTAATAAAATCCTGCTTCAATTTCAGTTTGAAAACATTCAGTGAGGTTATATTCTTAATAGAATCATCAATTACATGTATATTAAAGACTTTTGGTCCAGTATAGCGAAGTGACTTTACATCTAAAGAACTGTTAAGTTTCTGAGGGCGAAATTGGATAGAATTGCGAGTAAAATGAGAATGAACATCAGAATTATATTGGAACATTATGATTAAGTCATCATCGGCAGACCGTCGAATGATTTCGACTACAAGGCAGGCCAATGGCAAGTACACTTGTGGTTATTACCGTAATCATTTAAGACTGTAATAAAATCACTCGATATATTAATTACCCTAACATTGATCAGTCCGACGTATTTTGTCGCAGAACCGCAAAATCACAAGATAGTGTTACTTTTGGCTGCTATTTTTGGCCTTCAACGGTAAATAGGAAAAGTTATTTGTTTTGTAATTTCTTACTATAGAATTATGGCACCAAAATTCCAATAAAATGTCACACACGTAATTAGGATATATTAAGTTGCTGATTCATGTCAAATAAAAAATTCCAATTGGATATACTACGATACATTTAAAGCTTTCAAATTGGAAATGAGGGTCCATTATTCCTAATTGCACTCCACACCGATTTAAGTAAAAATAAGTCGCAATATTATGACATGGATGAAGATAAATGTGTTCTTGTTTGTTTGTTTTGTTGTGTGTTTTTTTTTTTTTTTTTTTTTTTTGGGGGGGGGGGGCAAAAAAGAGTTGTTTGTAAATGACAGAAAATAAAGAATGCGGCGGCGGAAAACGAGATCGATATTCTGGCAAGAAACAACAGCTGTGTGTACCAACCTTACAGCCATTCACGGCTTGAAAAAAAATCCAATGCCAATGCCAATGCCAAGTAGGGGCACCATGTTGTTTTCTAACAATGCCTGATTTCAATGGAAGCTAAACCCCTTGTTGAATTCTGTTAAGACTTGTTGAAGATACATGTAGATAACCACAAGACAAGCACTGATGCATGGCATTACACTCTGAGTGCAATCACGCGAAAATGAATAGGCTTATGTTATATCATCACAGCGTGTTACATGTAGCCGCATAAAAAACTCAGTCTAAATATACTTTAAATATATGTGTAATATGCATCCTTTTGCTTTAAATGTTGACCATTGTTATCATTGCCTATATTTATATGGTCAGTTGTCGTCGTCATCCACTATCATCATCTTTTATACTACTACTACTACTATACTACTACTACTACTACTACTATACTACTACTACTACTACTACTACTACTACTACTACTACTACTACTACTACTACTACTACTACTACTACTACTACTACTACTACTACTACTACTACTACTACTACTACTACTACTACTACTACTACTACTACTACTACTACTACTACTACTACTACTACTACTACTACTACTACTACTACATTTGCTTACCCAAGGAAGCCTCATCAGCATCAATGCTGTTCTTCCTGAGGGCCCTGCAAATTTATTATTACCCCAGCAATTGCCAGGTACCCATTTACACCTGGATGAGAGGGACACATGTGGGTAAAGCATATTGTCCAAGGATGTAAGCACCTGGCGAGGATCGAACCTAAGACCTCTAGTATAAGAGTCAAGAGCCTTCACCAATATACCACAGTGCTCCCCCGTTGTTTTTAAAGTTTTATCATATCTCTCTCTCCATCATCATCATCATCGTCGTCATCATCATGAAAAAAAACATCTCCATTATCCTCTACAATAGCCATAATCGTCTTATTCTTCATTATCTACAATAATCATCACCTACCTTATCATCATCTTCTTCATCATCAATCATCATCTTGAACATCATCATCATCATCATCATCATCATCATCATCATCATCATCATTATCAGTATCACCATCATTGTCATTCGTAAGATTTTTGATATATTGACGATATCATTAATTAGCAATGTATTTTTTCAAACTTCAATGAATAGTCTTTATGCAATAGATACATGTAGCATCGCATTGAGAACAATGTATTAAAAAAAATGTCCCCGTATTTGTCGTGAAAAGAGAGCAAACTCATGGGGAAAAACAAGCTAAAGCGATAAATACTGATTGCCGATTACAGAAAGTTGATGTTAAGAAGAGCTCTAATTATTTATAGCTAAAAATGCGAAGTATATCTATTTTGACATATATTAAGTGTGATAACAATGTAATTTTTGAAACTGTTTTTGCGTCCTTGCTTTTTGTCATGTACATAATTATACTCATAGATGATTCCATATTTATGTTCTTCCTTATGTCATCTGTGGATTTTATTGCATATTTATTTATGCGTTAATGTTTTCATTAAATATGATTTGATACAAATGTCAAGAATATTTTATGCCTGCCATATTTTATACCATTTAATTCCGTGTAAAAAGCAATTTTACCTAGTGACAAATTAATGTAACATTCACTTGTAAAAAGCTATTGTATTTCAATATTCAGAAGGCAAATCACATATTTAGGAGTTGTTAGATCGGACAAACATTTTGGCTTGCCAGACCTAGCAACACTTAATGTATGCAAACTGCATTATGACTATACTGAAGTACAATAACTTGTAACTGATGAATATAATAGTTCGTTACTATATTAGGCGTTTGACAAAGAGGTAAGCATTCAATTTGACTGCATAACCAAAATGGCCTAATTCAAATCAATTCTTTTAAATATAGGTACAATACATACAAAATTGCATCTAGCCGAAGCAACTTACCGTTACCCAATATTGTTCGGTTCCAGGGGCGGATCCAGGATTACCAGAAGAGGAGGCTTTTTTCACGACTTCCTCCCGGAAATTATGTTTTCAGCGGTATTCCCATTTCCCTCTCCAAGCTATCTCATGGAGGGAGTACCCCTATAAAATTCAGATTGCTTTTTTCCCCGGTCAAAGGCTCAAAGGGAGTTCCCAGGTTGTTTTCATCCCGAAAAGGGCTTGTTTTAGTTTTCTTTTTTTCTTCTTCTCAATGTTGGTGCCGCGGCTGTTTTCACCCCTGGATCCGCCTGTACGGAATCACATTTACCCTTAACAAGTTAACGTTAATAAGGGGGGGGGGGGGGGGGCTGTTTTCACCCCTGGATCCGCCTGTACGGAATCACATTTACCCTTAACAAGTTAACGTTAATAAGGGGGGGGGGGCATCACCATGTACCGAGCGTGCGCGAAATGAAACAAAAAGAACAAAGTTAACGGAAGAGCAAGTGAAATGAAATTATGGTCGAAAAGACAAAAATAAAAGGTAAGTTCTTACCTAATTTTCCAGCCTGAACATGAGTTGTTACCATTATCAGTACAGCTGCGACCAAGGCAAAGTACTGCATTATGTTTCTTGAATACATGTCCAGTAACACATTTGGGTCTATTTGAGATATTCCCTTCCTCTGTGTCTCTTTTACGCCTTGCACTGCATAGCAGAGTCTCCAAATAAATCACCAACAGCAATCAGAAAATAATTAGCAAGCGATTGGAAATACCATAAAGTTGAAGTAAAGCTTATTATCTGATCATAAAACGACCACGCACTAACCCACTGCCCTTTCATGTGCACAGTCAGTGGCGTAGCGACCGGGGGACGGGCAGTGCCCCTAATCGACTTGTGAATAAAAAAAAAAAGAGGAAAGGAGAGGGGGAAAAGAGAAAGGGAGAGGGGAGAATTAAGGAACATGAAAAGAGAAAGGACCAATCCCAAACCCTCCCCCGATTTTCAAAGGTCTTGTTAATTCGCATTTTATCAGACTAGTAAGACCGGTGCCCCCCAAATTATGCCCAAGTTCCCCCCCCCCCCTCCCCCAATACCTGGACCCATGCTACGCCACTGTGCACAGTTCATGAGACGCTTAACTGATATCTTAAAGTTGGTTCACATGCATGATCCCTGGATTCTCATTTCTTAAGGGTCTTTTTCCTGTGTATTGTAATATGATACGCGTGGAAAATGTGTCAATATTGCGACCTAAGCCCTGTCACCGCAAGAATATAGGCCTAATAATCTTCCTGATTTAGGAAGGGGTTGGTAATAAGCGAGACATTTCGAGTTTGTAGAAAAGAACAGGATGAAGAAACAACGAGTTACGATCACCCCCTTAAAAATGTATTTCATAAAGTTTTAGTTAATGAGCGCTGCACCCGGTCCTCGCACGTTTCAGGCTTTAACTATACTTACATATATGCCTAGCAATTTTCAGTAATCATAAAAATGGTTTAAAATTTGTGAATAAACACATACCAATTAGCTTTTAAGCGCGTTATTTGAAATATTCAGCTCACAGATCATTGTTTATATACTGTCTGTGTTAAAAGGGAAATTTGCTTCATCTACATTGCTTTAATATTTGAGTGCGTTTTATTGATTTATTGCTCACAAAATTAATGATAATCTTTTCAGAGAAAATATCGCAGGACCCTTAGTTACATAAAGCCAGGGCTCAACTTCCCATACACGTTGTTGTGATATATGTATTCCGTAAAACAGCCAAATAGACCTGTTAACCTTTCATTTGCCACGAGTGCCGATTGGCACATGTGATCGTTTAATCGGAAGTATATACTTAGCTTAGTGCCTACAGTTATTGCTATCGCTTGCGTGTGACCCGGTCGCTTGACTCAAATGCATTAACTATTTTTTAGGAAAGAAGATAGTATAGCGAGAAGCATTCAAAGAATTAAGAGAGGAGGGGGGGGGGGGGGCTGGTGCTCGCGCCCATAGAGAACGAAAAGTAAAGAAGAACGAGAAAAGACACACCACCCCGATCTTAATCTCCATTTCTTTCATCCAGCCTATCAGACTGGTCTCTATGTGCACAGTAGTTTTGGAATGTTTCCCGCTATACAATTAAACAAAAAAGTTTTCATGACGCTTTTCATTAAAATATAATATGCAATCCTGTAAATATATCTAAAGCCGTTGTAAAAAAAATCCAAAGCTCTTTGGAAGCGCATAGGGACGTCTATACAAGAACAGAATATTTTTATTACATTTATTATTATATCCTGGAATTGGCTCATACACAGACTGCATCTAATGACACAAAATACACTCCACAGAAGGGCAATTCTAGCGTAACGGACATGACAGTCAAGCCATTTTTGGTTAATTAAGACAGTCAGTGGTGGATCCAGGGGGGGGGGCAATCCCGGCCCGTGCCCCCCCCCCCCCCTTTTGAGGGAAATCAATGCAATGTGCCCCCCCTATTTGCGATTGTGCCCCCCCTTTTCGCCCAGAAAACTTTTTTTTTTTTTTTTTTTTTGCTTGTCAGAGAATTATTGAGGGTAACTGGACCCCATAACCCCCCCCCCCCCCCACTGAGCGACTTTTGGGGGCTGGCGAAAAATTTTTTTTTTTGCTCGCCACCCCCCCCCCCCCCCCCCCCCCCCCGCTTTTTCTTAGTGTCAGAGATCAGTGAAAAAAAAGCAGCGTAAACGACCTGACAGCTTGTGCGTAACGGACATGACACTTCTGTCCGCTGTTTATAAACCCAAATAGCGTCGCTTTAAAATGTTCATTGGATCATGCAAACCTGTTATTTGCGATCTTTGTTCCATTCATCACAATTTATTACAAAAAAAAAAATCAAATCTGAAGTGCTTGTGGCGTGAAATAATGACTCGGAGACCCAAAGATACTAGTTTTGACCAAAAATGTTGCCACATTTTTAGCGAAAAGTGAGTTCATTTGAAGAAAATCATGCCTAAATATGCTTCATTCTTATCATTTTAGCACTCAGATTAAAGAGCTTGTTGAGCTCTTTTGTTTGATACTAAATTTGTAATGATAGTACAAATATTTTTGAGTTATCGCCAATTTTGTGATTTTCCGTGGACGGAATAGCCCAGACGCAAACCTCTATAAATCGCTTGCAATTTCTGATCATTAGCTACACAACTATGTACAGCAACATACATAGATTGTCCATTATTACTGTATGTGGTCATGCTGATGTATAAACTTGGCTCAAGTCAAGCTTGGTTTTCGGGACATGGGGGGGGGGGGGGGGAGGGGTGGCGCAGCATATCAACCCCCACCACTCAAACATACACACATGCCTTCACAGTCTGTGTCTACTTTACTGTGCTCCCGTTACACCCTTGTTTCGGAAACAACTGCTCTATTTAAGGTTTAGTTTGTCAAAGAAACAGTGTCATGGTTGCAATTGGGCTTTAGGGTTTAGGCTATGTTTTGGATAAGGGTTAGTGTTAGGTACAGGCTAGGTTTTGGATAAGGGTTACGTTTAGTGTTTGGTACAGGCTGGGTTTTGGATAAGGGTTGCGTTTAGTGTTAGATACAGGCTAGGTTTGGGATAAGGGTTACGTTTAGTGTTAGGTACAGGCTAGGTTTGGGATAAGGGTTACGTTTAGTGTTAGGTACAGGCTAGGTTTGGGATAAGGGTTACGTTTAGTGTTTGGTACAGGCTAGGTTTGGGATAAGGGTTACGTTTAGTGTTTGGTACAGGCTAGGTTTGGGATAAGGGTTACGTTTAGTGTTAGGTACAGGCTAGGTTTGGATAAGGGTTACGTTTAGTGTTTGGTACAGGCTAGGTTTGGGATAAGGGTTACGTTTAGTGATAGGTACAGGCTAGGTTTGGGATAAGGGTTACGTTTAGTGTTAGGTACAGGCTAGGTTTGGGATAAGGGTTACGTTTAGTGTTAGGTACAGGCTAGGTTTGGGATAAGGGTTACGTTTAGTGTTTGGTACAGGCTAGGTTTGGGATAAGGGTTACGTTTAGTGTTAGGTACAGGCTAGGTTTGGGATAAGGGTTACGTTTAGTGTTAGGTACAGGCTAGGTTTGGGATAAGGGTTACGTTTAGTGTTAGGTACAGGCTAGGTTTGGGATAAGGGTTACGTTTAGTGTTAGGTACAGGCTAGGTTTGGGATAAGGGTTACGTTTAGTGTTAGGTACAGGCTAGGTTTGGGATAAGGGTTACGTTTAGTGTTTGGTACAGGCTAGGTTTGGGATAAGGGTTACGTTTAGTGTTAGGTACAGGCTAGGTTTGGGATAAGGGTTACGTTTAGTGTTAGGTACAGGCTAGGTTTGGGATAAGGGTTACGTTTAGTGTTAAGTACAGGCTAGGTTTGGGATAAGGGTTACGTTTAGTGTTTGGTACTGGGTTGAAGTTAAAGACTTTGGTAAGTGCAGGATATTGCCTGCTGAGAAATTGTTGCCTGGGCATATCCGCCCTACTTTGACAAAAGCAAGCAATTCTCATCTGAAATTTGTCAAAAGGAACAACACCAGAAAACAGAGAGAGTTTAGACAAGGAAGCATAGTCAGCATTTACTCAGCAAGGCCTGTCCATGTTTTTGTGTTTAGAAAACTTTCTGTGTAATTTAACCGAGAAAAATAAGACATTTGTGCAATTTGAGAGTTGCTTCCTTTTGTCAAAGTAGGGCAGATATGCTGTACCGTGTACCTCACGGCTGCAACACTAGTTTTTAGTCTGTATACCAAGCTTGCCACAACCATTTTGATAACTTACACGTGACATTATATCATTCCCTCAGTCTAACATACATGTTTGTCTTTTCCACTAGCTCAGCTGAAATATGTTTCTTGGATGAAGCTAGTCTGTGTTTGAATATCTGACTTTTCCAAAAGTGCCTACGGGAGAAAGACACATGAGAGAATCACACAAGCGATGCATTGTTACTGCAAATGAAATGTACCTTCATACATGTATTTATTCAATTTACAACACTGATTCTTTAGCACTTTGGCATTTACAAACAGAGCATAAACAAAAAGAAAAAAAAACATACAAACATCTGCCGCACATTACTTAGTAAACCATAACTGTACAAGATACATGTACATACATGTAATTAAAACATTCAATATCTGTTTTAAATTGCTCCAAATAGTATACAATAGAGTGCACCATTGATATCTGTGGAGAAAACCTGATGTTTTTGGACTGCTGTGGACAACACCTATGACATTTTTCATAGGTGTTGACAAAACAATGCATTTAGCTTGCAAACTTTACATGCAGATACACACAATCAACACTGGTGTATGTACATGTATCTGGACATTGGTGTACAGTGTAGACTAATAAAAGCAGTGATACACTGTAGGTACAAGTGTCACCCCCCTCAATGCCTCTAAAGAAAGCTCCTGAACAAGAGGCTTCATTATTAACTTTAACTCATATGGAGGCTTAATCTTTGGCTTTGCCCCCCTTGTTTTTATTCCCTTGCCCTCATCTTGCCTCAACCAAAATCAAACTTGTGAAATCCTAGTGTCAGTATGAATGGTTATCACACCTACATACATATAGAACAAGCTTGGTGTCAGGGTGAACTTTCCCTTTAATAAGGATGACAGAATATATCACCGGCAGACTACTACAACAAATAAAGCATTACAAGTATTGTCCATTTGAAGATTCATCCAAAATTATAACCTAACTTGTAATTTGCATTTTTAATCATAAGCTTGTATATACTCATATCTTTGAGATATTTAACCAGTTTACTCTTACACCCTACAGAATACATGTACATTCAAATCCAATTTGGTGGATACATTTTGATCAAGGATGGTTAATGTTAAATGAATCATATTCACTAAATAGACCTTAAAATTTACCAATAACAGTTAAGTATAGAGATGTTTCTAAAAAATACAGCAGCTTTCCTTCGAGCTAGCGTTAGTGTCTAGAACATATCTGCTGATACACAATGGATCATTTTCATGCTATAAAATCGGGCAGGCTGACTATCTTATGCTCTTCATTCAAAGAGAGACAGTTCAGTATGCCAACAGTTTGGCCACTTGGTCTGACAAAGTTCTTTTGATAATGATGAATCAAGACTTTGGAGGAGACCGACTTTATACCAATTTGGAATAAATCAGGATAGTCTGATGGTGCAGTGATGGGATGCATTTTTCATGATGCAGTGTACCACAGTGAATGTGGTCGTCTTCTCTTGCAGTTACTGTTATTTTCAGAACGTTTTATTTCCACTGTTGTAACCTTGGACCACCTCTTCCACGTCCTAAAATAATAAGAGAAGAGAGAAAAAATAATCACGGTGATAATTATTATAATAACCATTAAAGAGTAGGTTAAGCTCTGGGGAAGGTAACAAATAATTTGTGAGCTTTCTAATTCTTTTTATATTAATTTGGAAGATTATCAGGGTAGATATGTCCCCTGAAAAGGATTGCTCTTCAAATGCCCTCACATTCAAAATATGAAAAGAAGCAGCTGAAATGTTTGGGCCGAACATTTGTGTGTAGTCCCATATTATACACAGTTCTGTGTGCAGGGCATGTGACTCTCAGCAGGATTGAGTCAATTTCTTATCATTTTGACGATTCCAAAACCTTACAGCATACACCAATTATTATGTGCTATACAATCAACCTTTCCCAATGGCTTTTAGACAGTTTCTCTGACAATTCAATCTCATGACCAGAACTCAACTTTACCTTTAAGCTCTGTTATACCCCAAAATACACGATTGTGATAGTTCATTGGCTTATTCATTGTACACTGTCCCCACTTGGCGATCTAACATTTGCCTTAGCTACAATAAGCCAGTTTGTAATTAGTTCATGGTACAAATGACCCTCAAATGACCCCAATTTGTACGCGCACGCACATTTGTTTTGGTTGACGCACTACTTGTTTAACATGAAAAATCATACTTGTGGCGCATCGTGGTGTGTACAAAATGACAGCGGTTACGCACACGCACATTTGTTTTGGTTGACGCACTACTTGTTTAACATGTAAAATCATACTTGTGACGCATCATGGTGCGTACAAATGTCAGCGTATAATGGTCATAGTGGAACCTCGTTATAAAGAACAGTTTTAACAAACTCGTTATTAAAAGGTAATTTTGCCGGTCCCACTTCTTAGTATTCTATTGTTTTTTAATCCCGATATAACAAGGTTTCGAAATAAAGAGGTAATTTCCTTGGTCATGAGGAGTTTGTTATAACGAGGTTCCACTGTATAGAGATGGATCCTGGGTTAATGTAGGAATTCACCTAGTGTAGGGAATCGACTGAAGAGCAATTGTCGCTAGAACTTTATAACAACCTACATGTACTAAATCAATGTCAATATCCATTATATCATATTACAGTGGAAACTCGTTATAAAGAGCTTCGATATAACAAGGTACATGTAATTTTGCTGGTCCCAGGTCTCTGTATGCCTTTGCTTTGTCCTCGTTATAGTGAGGTTCCACTGTACTACAGGTATCTTATCAAAACAATAGATGATGACACCTCTACAGTGGAAATTTGTTATAAAGAGCTCCAATATAAGGAGATTCCTGATATAACAAGGTAATTTTGCTGGTCCCAGGACTCTATGTTCTTTTGTTTTTTTACCCTAATATAACAAGGTAATTTTCATGGTCCCAAGGTCCTCGTTATAGTGAGTTTCCACTGTACTACAGGTATCTTATCAAAACAATAGATGATGGCACCTACTGTGGAAACTCGTTATAATGAGATCCGATATAAGATTTCTGATATACAGTTAACCAGTGTTGGGTCCAAGACCAGAGGGTCCGAGATCAAGATCAAGATCAAGATCAGACAGTCCGAGATCCAAATCAAGATCAAGATCCGCAGCTCAAGATCGAGATTAGAACATCTGAGATCAAGATCAGATATGTCCGAGATCAAGATCAAGATCGAGGTTACTGATGCCGATCTCAAGACTGGTCTCGAGATCAAGATCGATCTCGAGGTACCCAACACTGCAGTTAACCTTGCATAACTCGAAGTCGCATAAATCGAACTTCCCTATTAAAGTCAAATCAATTTTTTTTTAATCAGACTATGCAAAATATGTGTAATTTACATTTCTTAAGTCGAATTTTGCATAAGTCGAACTATTTTGTGTGGTCCCGACAGATTCGACTAGCGCTAAGTTAACTGTACCAAGGTAATTTTGCTGGTCCCATGTCTCTGTATGCTATTGTTTTGTTACCCTGATATAAGGATATTCCTGATATTATAAGGTAATTTTCATGGTCCTAAGGTCCTTGTTATAGTGAGTTTCCACTGTACTACAGTGTATATGTATCTTATTAAAACAAAAGATGATGACACCTCTACATGTATAATGTTCTATAAGGTCAATTTTGCAAACTGTATGAGCTTTTGCATTATATGTGAGCAAAACAATCTTCCAGGGAAGCATGTATGTTGGACAAATAAATGAAATGAAATTCATTTAATATACATGTACATGAAGTGAGTTATCATACCTCTGTATGCTACATTGCGGTGCAGCAGACGGCCTCGTCCTCCGCCCCTATGGGCCACGTTCCTTGGCCTCTGCTCGAGATTGGAACCAGACTGGGTCTGAGATGGGGCATGGGAGGAAGAACTGTCACTCCAGACGATGCGTTTGGGCTTCGGACGTGAGTCTCCTAATGACATGAATAAGAGAGAAAGAGAGAAAATAAATACTCGATGCAGATCAAAATATTATCTCATGGAGGCGCTCTATGTTTTTGGACCGAATGGTGGGGAAAAACACCAGAAAGAGTGAAATTACAGTAAGATCTTGCATGCAAACCATAGAAACAAAAGCGTGTAGCAGATATGATGTGCTCTAGTTGCTTTGAATATGAAAGGTAGCATACTGTTGGTACCGATCGAGTCCCTTGCAATCTCAGGGGACTCGCTCTGTACCAAATCGTGAATATAAAAACGGGATATGCTTACCTTCTGTACCAATACTGCTGGAAGGCTCTGGGCGCGAGGACTCGGTCCCTGCAATATCCCCACTGCTTGGACCAGCTTTATCTTCACTGGCTGCTGATCCACTCTCTGGCTGTCCTCCCCCTGAGCTCCCTGCTTGGTCCACACTACAGTACAATAGGATATAGATATAACAATGTATTAGAACTTTCATAGAAGGGATAAAGGCCTGGTCATTCTTTACAGGCCGTTCCATTCCCTAAATGTTCTCCCTCTGAGTGATTTCTATGATAAACACTGTACATCACAAGAATACAGTGTAGATATACATGTATAGTGGAAGGGTCAAAATACATAATTTGTAGGGATACCACTTGTACAAATTAATGGTACCAAAATTCATATAAGAATGAGAGAAATGAGAGAAATACAGGTAAAATAGAGAGTCAAGATCAAAGTTGACTGTTCATATTACATAGATATTGACTTCCACCTGCATTACATGCTATATACAAGAAACAACATAAAAACAAGAGATATATCTACCTAACAAAGTTGGTTACTGAAATCACCAAGTACATGTACTGCAATACCTCAAATCTTGACTTATAATTATTTCAATGTTTTTCTATATGCTCATGACAAACTATATGCCTGGTCCATTCTTTAACAACATTTTTCTGTCTTTTCAGTGAAGCTAAACTGAATTCCATAAAATTGATGAAGCTTTCTACAGATGGATGCATACCCTGGCCTACTCTGCCCTGGTTCTGTGTCTGGCTCATCTCCACCACTAGGGGGCGGTGTGATGCTGGTCCTTGTTGCAGGCACTGACTGAGATGCTTCCAATAATCCTTCAGAAGGGCTGGTACCAGAGGCTAACAGACTCACTGACAAGAAAAAGAGGAATATGAATATGAATACCCCAAAATCAGAAATAGAGATATATTGAGACCAGCACATCAGATTCAGATGACCCAATTTAAAGGTAATAGAAAGTTTTGGGAAGCCCTCAAAAACTTTTCGTGAGATTTCTTTGATTTTACTTAATAAATAGCAGGGTACTAACATAACTAAGATGCTGTGAAGTTTTTTCCTCCTCAAGTGAAATATTTATCGAATGAGAGGTGAAAAGTAATAAAAATCCCTGGCCCAAAAAAGAGGGGATGTAAATTCAAACAACGGCCACACACATCACTCACATGAGGATTGCTGTGTGTTATAGAATACGCTACACATAGTGCGAAGCGCTGGGTTTATTGTGTGGGGAACCTTCGGATGGATATGGTCTAAGCATGAGGCAGTGAAAAGCCGTTACCAAGAGTTTCTTACAGATATTTACACTAAAATTTGTTCGAAATCGTGAATGGAATGTTAAATAATCTCGTACATTTGTCTTATGATAAAAGGAGAATAGTATGTGACTATGTTAGATAAGTTTCTTGCCAGTATGATTTTTGCTACCGAGACTGTCTATGAGCTTTAAAGGGGAAGTTCAAATCGACAGCTTGATTATGATGAAAGTAAAAATATGAGATACTGAGTCTGTGAAAGTTTGAGGAAAATCCGATGATGAATGAAAGTTAGGAATTTATAGGTACAAGTGTATTTCCAGATTTCTACACATCTTGACATCTGTGTGACTTCCTTTGAAAGCAACTCTCCATTCAGCAAAGTGGTTATTGTATTTGTTTCATGATTATTTGTATCATGATGAACAATTAAAATCATTCACATATGACGTAGTGACATGCCTTACAAACAAGGGAAATGCCAAGGGCAGTCTCGCCTGCATTGTGCAATTATCAGGGCAAAATTTTCACTTGGTGAAAAATCAAAGGTTGGGGCACTTAAGGGATGCTGCCCCTGAGCCCCCCCCCCCCCCCCCCCCCCCCCCCCCCCTGCATGTGGGCCAGGTCCCCCATTGATTTGTATAACTTAAATCCCCTTCAACTAAGATTTATTGGATGGTGAAGCTCATTTGAAAACAAGCTGTATGTTTAAAAGAAGCAGAATATGTGTACATGAAATAATTGCCATTGGAACACTTTCGGGGTGCTGGCAGGCATCCACTATTTTTATACCCCCACTTGCCATTAATTTACATGCAAAATTGTTTTTAATTTGCTGAGTTTACCAGGTCATATGTGAGCAATGCTTGACATCAAGGGGCAACTTTAGGTAAAGAATACAGATTGCAAGACGTACAGGGCTCAGTCAGTGTCATAGGACCCACATAATATTGACAATCTTAATTGAAAGTCTATGTAGAAAATTACAAGTAAAACAAATCATGCCTTTGTGCAATATAAAGCAGCTAAAAAGAATATTCCATCTACTTAGTACTAACAAAATATAAAAAACAATAAGTAGAATATGTTAACCCTTCAATGAAGGAAAGCTGTACATGCGTACAAAGTTTTTATAACTGGTATGTAATACATCTGAACTAAATGGAAAAAAAAAGGAAAGGCAAGACTTTCATGCTAAAGAAACAAAGAGGTACATACTCTGAGAAGGCCGGTCCCATGGAAGACCTTTTGTTTCCAAGATAAACAAGAGGAAGAAACGTTTGAAACCGGAAACTTATCCCTGTAATATACTTTGACTGATCTGCTCAATTACAGGTTGATGATGCTAGGATTAGATGCAATATAAGTGTCAAGTCTGAACTGTACTTTTGCTCCTTTTTTCGCTCATACACCTGAAACACTTTCTGGTCTTCAATTTTTGCAGGTAGGAAACTTCAAATATACATGTATCGCTATGTTATAACCTATTTTTTTTAATAATATCTATTAGAAAAAAGATTTTTCAAGCAAATATAACTTTAATTTTTTTCAATCATATGCAGATGCATGCCCTTAAGATTGAAATTATACCTTTATTTAAGCTCCTCAATAACCCCAACAAAAAACTACACTGTAGAATACAAGATTCCAACTGTATGATGTATGTTAGCCCAAAAATGCTCGGCAATAAATTTCTAATAAACTGTACTATTGTAATTCCTATTTCTGACTGATGTAAAACCTTAAGTTAGACCCAACATTTTACAAAACCCTAAACTTACCTTAATACCAAACCTGCAAACTTTCTACAGGAAAAAATAGGAATCTCTCAAGATGAAATTAGCATCACCGTGTACAATGTAATTTAAGTGGTTTTGAAGAGAGTTCTTTACAAAAAAAAAGAAATTTACGGTTAAAAAAAATCAGTTTGAAATCTAAAAAATTTGAATCATTTCTACAAAATAGTCATGGTTAACAGATATATAGAACCCAAGCCCTCTTCTTTGTAAACTGGCAACACGATGTTGAGTGTTACTGACCTGGTGCTGTGGTCTGAAGAGGAGTAGTGGGTACACTCCTACCGCTGGCTTCATCTTCACCCACCATCAGGTTGATACGTGTGTCATCCATACCCAGATCTAGTCAACAACATCAATGACAGAGAGAGAGAAAGAGAGAGCAGGGGGAAAACAATTCAAAATTAATTATGGATTACTCAATTGGGTTATTAGGCAAATCTAAGGTACATGAACATGTATGTCCCATACTTTACAAGGTATTGGAATTATATTATGGAACTGTGAACATTTTACTAAACCCTCGTATAGGACGTTAAATGGAGGCCCCGTGTAGAGGAGAGTCACCACCTTTGCAAGCTAAGAACCCACTGCACTATACATAGAAGAGTAGGGGGAACCCGGTGTAGTGGTGCACCTGCATATCCCACTCAGTTATATCGGGAGGAGAGACCCGAAATTTACAGTGATTCAGTTCGCTTTTCCCCTCTAAGGCACAGGTGACGCCAAATCATTAATAATAATAATAATAACATAAATTATAAAAAATATCATTTTACTTGATATTTTGTTTGATCCAAACTCTAAGAGGGCTATCAGCTTGATACAATCATCAGATATACTTAAATCTTAGATGTGTTTGTTAACACATGGGACAAAATAGCTTGGACTGGCAGTATTAGCAAATGTTTTGTACATCTGCTAGTAATAAGAGGGTAGTATGTATACTCCTACTGCTGGTTTCAAATGTGAGCAATGTATCAAAAAGGAAAACATATCTGTTCTGCAGGGATAGATAACACTTGTGATCCCTTGTGGCATTCAAAAGCTATCTATGATTGCATGTAAAATTAAAAAGAAATGCCAGGCAGGGAATAGGGCAAGTTGGTTATGTCTTACCTCCTTGAGTGGCAAGCTGGGCTAGGCCTGGGGCAGGAGATCGGCTGTCACCCTCAAAGTGGAATCGGACTGGTAGGAGAGGGGAGCTGAAAGGGGAAAGGATATACAGTGGATTATGCTGTCACAAATCATGTTCCATAGCCAATGATCTGAAATGTCACTTTCTGTAAGGATTAATGCAGGGTTTAATTAACAGGTTCTTTCAAAATTGAATCCAGAGTTTGGGTTGCAAAGTTAATGAATGGGGTACATTGTACTTTGCCTTCAGTTATTTGTCTTTCTTGATCTAAATGTTAGAAGTGAGAACCTGTTATAAATAAACAATTCCTTACGGGATTTACATGTAGCTGTTTTTGGCAGCCTAGCAACAGGAAGGGGAATACTTTCCTAAGCAAACAGGGTGTCGTGTGACCATCAGGTATGGTATCCACAAGAGCATGATTTTTATGATCACTATCATCATCATTAGTAATTTAGTATCATTAACATCATTATTTTCCTCAGTATATTTATCTTGTATCTTAATCTTGTATCATTATCACCATCACCATCCACATCCCCATCATCACCATCAATTACCACCATCACCAACACCACCACCAGCCAAAATCATCAGCATCAGCATCATTATCATCATCATGGTCATTATCACCAACATTAAGACGTACTTGATAGCCTCAGCGAATCCATCTGTTCCTCTGTGGGGTACAAACAGAGTTGGGGTACTGGGGACCTGGCCATCATCGTTCACATCCTCAAAGCCAATTCCCCCACCGGATGGAAGCTGCAAGTGAATTAGTCCAACAATTTGACAGGTAACGTACATGATCATTACATTTCTTGTACAGCTAAGTAAGATTTAAGAAAGGATATTTTTAATGTGTTCATGAAAATTTGAACTTTGATCCCACAGAATAGTTTGGGAAAGAACAAGATTTTCAAGTTCCCATTAACCCATCGGCTCCTGGAACCGAATTGTCTCTGTATTCAGCCTATGGGATTTGAAAATTAAGTAGTCAACGAGTCAACTTACATTGAATTCTTAATCATACAAATACATGTACATGTACTTTCTATATATTTCAACCTTCCATGACTATAGTTGTTTAGAAATGATATAGAAACATAAATAGCTTTGGCTTTAGCAAACCCCCCCCCCCCCCAAATGAACAAAAACCAGTCAAAACGTATTGTCCATCTTTCCTTAAATATACTTTTGTTTTTAAGAATAAATGAGCTGAAAAGAAGAGACTAAGCTTACCAGCGAGAAAGGAGGCAGTCTGCCACTGCCATGAGATCCAAGTCTCTCTGTCCTCATACTGTGACGCTGTCAGGAAAATATGCAATGATATCAAATATACCTGAAAACTTACAGTTCACCAATGTTTTCCATTCATAGCAGGCAATCTCACATGGCAAAAAAATCCTTTTTCTTCTCTGTATATCATTCACTTCATTACATCTTCATTTTTGGAGTGATGAATATCTTCATAACAAAGAGTGGAACACAAATCACATTCATTAGCTGAAAACATTAAGGAGAATATTTTTAAAAAAAAAAATTTTTTTTTTTGCAAGCTGAAACAACACATACAAAATTCCCTATTAAATATTAAATATTATATATTCTACCTATTAGAATATTATTGAACTACTTTTCTTATATTATTGAACTACTTTTCTTTTTCTTCTTCAGACTCTCTACTCACCTGAAGGAGAGGGGCATGGGTGGTGGACTCCTGACTGCTGCTGGTTGGTGTGGGGTCTGGGGGCACCACCCTCAGCTGGGGAGGGGGCACCCTGAGTATCTGCTGGGCCTCCATGGGCTGCGGTGGCTCGCTCTGCTGGTCTGAGCTGTGCGTGTCCATCTCGGATGCGACCTCAGCGCCCTGGTCATCATCGTCTTTGAGATCAAAATCAAACGGAAAATGTTCAAAGATAAGATTTCTGTCAGTGCATTTTCTGTTCTGCAATATTTATTTCAGTCTTTTTCCTGTTTTATATGCACATACACTATCCAAAGAAAATAATATATGTATGAAAATGCATAATGTAACAGAGTACTAAAGATATTAATCAATATTCCTGGCATATCAACAATGCCTATCAAAGGGGACCAGCCACTGAAAAACACATTTTAATTTTTTTTAGTCATTAGGAGATATAAAATCATCCTCACAAAACCATATGAAAAATTCAAATATTTAATGATTATATATAATTCATTTTTACTTTAGTAAAAGAAAATCAAAAAATTTACAGTGAATACCCAGGTCTTCTGCCAGAAGAAGAGGAATATATCCTCCTCAACTGGCAAGAGGCAGGGTCACGGGATAAAATAATATATACAAAAACAAAGAGCAGGTATTAACGAGAACAAAAATGACAATAAAACAACTAACAATAAAGGCGATAACATACAGGCCTATAGTGTGTCAACATGTTATACTTAAAATTAACCAGTAATTAATAATTGTAATTCAGGACAATTAAAAGAAAAATATTACATCTTGTCATCAATGATGATTTCATGAATAATAAATAATACATAATCTCTTACAAGATATAAAGGGAAACATGATGATATATTAGGGCCCAAAAGGAAGTTCATGTAATGTTCTATGATTTCTTTCACACAGATAAATAAAATGATAGAGGTAGCAAATAATTTTTCAACTTTACCAGAACTCAACCTTCTGTTTGAGACCTACCTATGATTTCCACTATATCATCTTCCATGTTTTCTCCATTATCCTCTCCAGTATCTTCCATTTCTTCTTCCTCTTCCTCTTCATCGTCATCCATTTCTTCTTCTCCTTCTTCATCCTAAGATTGAAGACAATTGTTACAGTTACATAACATAAAATCAAACCAGTGAAAATACCCCCGTGTTATGTACGTAAAATGTATTGTCGCTTGTGAAATTCAAACTCTAACAACTATTTCACAAAGCGAAAATGAGATCCGAATATTGTAACCAAGAACTTTTGTGACATGAAACTTTCACCAATTGGAAACGACAGCCATTTTCATAGCAAGAAAATGTTGCAAATGGCAAATATTATCGGTCTTGTTAGCAGGTGGCAGGAAACTTTTGTGAATTCTAAACATTCACAAAGTTTGCTGAAATATCATGCAAGTTAAAGTTTCTGATTTACAGTATTCAACTACCCTGTTGTCCAAGGCAAATAGAAATAGTTTCTGTCCTGAGACCTGCCCAACTCCATTTTCTCCTCTTGATCTTTGACTTGCCTTTTGACTTTTGTTTACTAAAACAAAAACACCAACAAACTGTGCATGCATGTCAAACTGGAATCACCTCATCATATTCCACGTCTACATCCTCCCCCTGAGCCTCTTCAAAGGCATCATCATCCTCTCCATCCTCCTCCCCAATGTCGCCCTCAAAGTCCTCCTCCTCCTCATCCACGTCATCCTCGTCATCGTCTTCCCCTTCAACATCAGCATCGGCATTCTCGCCTTGCTGGTCAGCCTGGTCCTGGTTGGAATCTAGACCACCCGTATCCTGGAAAGAGAAAGGGAGGTAACCATAGATATCTTGTCTTGCAAGGTCAATCATGTTCCTACTGAATATACTGATCTAAGTATAGTTATATAAACACAACAGTCTTATCATTTTGTATAGCATAGTGTCCTTAATTAATAGTACAGGTACATTTAACTGAAATGAATTTCTATACCATCTTAACATCATCATATTATGAGCATCATTACCACCGCCAACACCGAATCCATCATCATCATCACCTTTATCATCATTGTCATCACTATCATCATCATCACCATCATCATCAACATCACTAACCAAACCGGCTACTACCCACTCGGCTACTTACTTCCTTCACACTTGCTAATCACATTTTACAGCTCAACAGCAAATGATCTTTTCATCAACTCACCTCGTCGCTGTCGACAACAATGACCACATCATCCGACTTGCTCTCGCCTGTCTCCTCATCTTGCCTCTCCTGGATCGCCTGCTCTGTAGGGGAGACTTCCAAGACCCTCGCCTCAGTCAAGGATTGGGATTCTGAATATGGAGAGAGAGAGAGATGGTAATACAACAAGGCTCCACACTAACAGATGCCCATGCATCCCTGGCACCCCAAACCGAAGTCTGGACCCTTACAATGTAACAATTCTAACAAGAAGCTCATGTATACAGACCCTAAAATTCAATCGGAACCCCGAACGAAAACAAGTTACCGGTAGTATAGAGCCCTTGGGCCGTATTCTGAAAACAATGTTATCTTTTATGTTAGTAAAACGATGTTAATTGTCATAACAAATCAAAATCAGGACAAGTCATTGGGTAATGACTGTGCATAGATGGCTTTGCTCGTGTAAAGTTAACAGAGACACCATTGATTAGTGTTTATTGTGCGTAATTTCAGTTCCTTAACATAAAAGATAACATATTTTTCAGAATACGGCCCCTGGATAGAGTCAAGCATGATATCTCTACAAAGGATACCTGTCTTTAGTGGTCACCTACATTGTCTATCTCTAGGAAGTAACAAGTGTTACAGAACCTATTTAGAGATGCAACCTGTCTACAGTGGCCACTTTTTCTGCATCCTTACGATAGTTGTTATAGAAAAGTTTGACTTGACATACACATACTTGCCAACATTTGGAATTCAGAAAACAGAACGCACATTGGCAGGGGGTCCAGTATTTAGCAGTAACTCCAGGGAGCTCCACCGCCATCGCCGCCGCAGCCGCCACCGCCGGCGGCGGTGGTGGTAGGGCTCCCTGGAGTAAGGGGTCTAGCGGCCTACCTCAAGGCCCCTGGCTGACACTTTTCCGCTCATGGTTGCTTTTATTTTGACAGATTTTCTTCCGAAATCGAACCAAATCACAAATCATGTACGACTATTTACGTGATACGTACCGAGTACCGCGGACTCAACTTGCGGTGAGCATGAGCGACTCGCCATAGCGCTAACGTATAATGTACGTAAACGGTATAGCTGTACGTAGCGAATGCATGCATGCTGTGCATAAGGCTGAGGGATATGCATAGCACTATACACACAGCGTGGCGCACAGCAACACGCCGCACGCATGTTGCGCAGTGCAATCCTCTCAGCACTCGGATGCTATGGAAAGCCGATTGGTATTGATACTATTTCCCCCAAATCGGAACGTTCCGTTTTTTATGGTTCTAAAGACTTAAAAAGCGGGACGGTTCCGTTAAAAATGGAACGGTTGGCATGTATGCATACATGTAAACTTTGCCAAATGGTACCAATTGAGCATCTCTTTTTGGGGGGGCCTGTAACAAAATAGGAATACCAGAAGGCATTTACATCGGCTCCTGTGTCAAGCATACCCCACTTTTCATTCTGTTATAGGGCTTACAAGCTTGAAAACAATGGTTGATGTGTGCCTATAAGATATAGTGCAGTTTCAGCCACAGGTCGACACCAGACCGAAAAAAACTTTTACATTATCAGAAACGTTTGAATTACCCCCAAATGGCCAAGAATCAGTCAGTTTGGCAGTGAGACTCCGGTATTATGCAAGGTCAGTGCCTTTCTAGTGCCTACCCTTACAAACTTGTAAGATATTGAATTCTGTGACTTACCCACTTCCTGCGTTGCTGCTGTCTCTATGTCAAATTGAATCTGACCCTGTCCCTCCTCCTGCGTAGCCTCTGTCTCTGTCTGCTGGACTGGCGTGGTGGTGGTGGTAGTGGGGGTGGTGGTGGTGGTAGTGGTAGTGGTGGTCTCCGTTGCCACGGTTTCTGTCTGTTCAGGCTTTTCATCTTTCTCATCTTCTTTCTCCTCAGGTTCATCCCTGCTGACTTGCTGTATGGCAAAAAAGCAGAAACAGGAGTGTAAGCAGGGCTCAATACTGACAGGGGTTGAACTCTTTTCTGGTTTTGGTTGACTGATTGAACAAACACTGGAGTGCCATAGTCACCTTTTGTCACATATAATAATAATAATAATAATAATATGTCTTGTTTACCCAGGATAGCCTCATCAGTATTATATACTGTTCTCCCTGAGGGTCCTGCAATCATACTATTACCCGGCTTTAGCCGAACTACCATGGTGCTCAAGCATTCAAGGAATTCCTTCCTACCGGGTACCCATTTACCTCACCTGGGTGGAGAGTGGCAAAATGTAGATTAATGTCTTGCCAAAGGACGTTAGTGTCATTGCCGGGACTCGAACCCCGTACCTTGTGCTTCACAGTCCGGCGACTTATACATATATAGAGTATACATGCAGTACATGTATGTACCATATACTCCTAATCATGTGGCAATCTCAGGTTTCAATTCATAGCAAATAAAGAGTTAAGGGCAGGTACACGTATCCCTTAAACAGTCACAAGACCTGGGGTTCTCGCCAGTGCGGGTGTAACACCCTTGGTTCTTACACCAAGCGTGGGGAATTTTAGAAAAAAAGATACCGAAGGCAAATTCTCCCTGGCAAGCGAATTTACAAGGGTAATAAATGTCAATGCATACTACCAACTTACAAAATTGTTGTGATCCTCCCGAATTACATCCTGCGATATTGCAAGACCATATCTCACACAATTTAGACCAAAGGTAAAAAGATTCCTGCCTGGAAGCTGGTGTCAAGCTCTAGCATTTGTATAAACTTTGCAGAAGAAGCATAAAGTTGATAGTAAATGTGAAAATGTTTCATTTGGTTCAATATTTTACATAAAATCAAAGAGATCAATATGAAACATGCCAAATAGCTAAAGAAGCATAAGCATTATAAACACAGAAGTACATTTTAAATCTGCAGCAAAAAAATATGCACATGAACAGCGTGCACATACTTGAAGTATTATTTCATCCAAATTTCCAATCAGAATAGATTAAAACCGTTTCAGGTGCATCCCCCCCCCCCCTGAAAGAGGGATATGTCCTGAAATGCTTTGAAATTATGTCTATACAATAGAAATATCTTCTTCTTTATCATGCTTTACTGAATCACATTCCAGAGTGTATCCTTACCGGTTGTGGGGCTACTCTCTGTCTCTTCTCATTTGGGGGTTGTCCTTCTCTGTCTGAAGTGGTCGTGTCACTGTAGAAGAAATAAAGACATGTCTAAATGCATTTAAAAGTGCACACAGCCACATGGAATTAATGAAAGCTTGCTTTTGTTGTATACAACTATCACCTTATTCAAACAAGGCTAATTTTCACTGGGAGAGCTTGTCTGATTTTATCATATTTGGTATCAAAAGTTGCGACAAACTTGATTTGATTTGATTTGATTTGATTTATTTATTTGTCTTTATGATCCTTTTTTTTTTTCTTCAAACATATTTTACAAAGTGATTACAACATAATAAACAAATATTAATACATTATCAAAAAAAGTAATTACATTGTATAATTAACGTAAATGAATCATAAAGAAGGATTGTCACATAACTTAAAAGAAAATTGTCACACAAAGTCATGTCCTGATCGTAATCAGTCAAACAGTAGTCATGGATTTTGTGAAGACAGATGTAGGATTAACCGCAGTGATGAACATAAAAATAAGAACTTGTTAGAAAACTGGGTTTGTAGGAGTTCGAGGTCTTTTTTAGAATTTATCTTATCAATACCTTGAACTGAGAATATCTATCAGTTCCTGCCTACAAAATGGAAGGTCAGTGAAAGGTCACCTTACCCTTCTGTTGGGTCATCCCTTGGTCTCTTAGACGCAGCACTACCCGGTGATGAAGATGACCCTCCCGTCTGACCACCTGAAGGTCCTGGAGGATTACAAGAGAAAAATGCTTGTAACAATTATCAAAAGCAGTTTGTATTCAGTAGGATAAATCACAATTCTGTCTAGATAAGTTTTGAAAACTTTTAACTGATTCAATATCATGTGCCAGATGGGTTGTTTGCAGCAGAAAAGTAAAAAGAAAATGAAAAAAACCGTCAGGGAAATCACATTCATTAAAAATCACCCCTCTCATTTGCACAAAGAGACTGCCTGTTATGCACATGGGTCAGGAAAAATGGCATAATTTTGTTATCTTTATTTCCTCGTTACTCAGAGGTTAAACATTTTATCAGATATCATTTATTTGTACTCTTAAACATTCAATTAATGAAAACTAAAGCTTACCTATAATCTACATGTAGATTTATCCAGGTAACCAATTCATGGAGCTTTGAGCATTCCAGTAATTCTTACTACCCTTTCATTAAATCTGGATTAAGAGGTGAAATTATTGATAATATGTGTATCCTACTGGGTATAGTTACCTGTGTCGTCATCTCTGTGACTCTCTTGTCCCTGGGCTTCTTGGTCTGTTGCTCGTCGCTCAGCAGCAGCCATGGGCGGAGTCTGCTGTGTAGGCGGAGTCTGTGCAGTGGGTGGGGTCTGCTGTGTGGGCTGGACAGCCTGGATGGGTGTGGCAGGGGCGATGGGGGCTACGGGGGTGTCCTGCTGGAATGGTTGGTCATTGGAATCTGTGAGCCATGCAGAGAAGGGGACACAAAGAAAAAACCAAGATCACTACATCATCATTCATTTCTTACATGTCTTTTAGGATAGGGATAGAATATGAGTGGCTCTATTAAAGTGACATACATGTAAGTAACTTCGTTTTATAAGGAGTGTCTATGGAAGGTGAAAATTTAGTTTTCAGTTTCCTTTTCTGCAGACTACTCTTGCAGCGGAGTCTGTCACACCTGATTTGTTCATAAAAACAGCTTGTGAAAAAGAACTCAGTTTGTTGTATGTTTTGGCATCCCTTAAATGCAAATAAAACAGCACCTGAATATGTACTATCAACATTAAAAATTATACAGAACCTCCAAGAATTATAACTGTAGCCACTCCTGCATTGTACTTGGAGGATCAAGAAAAAATGTGTACCCCTGTCGATTTCTAACACTTCCAAACTTCAATCTAATCCCAATGCAAGATCTAACCCTGTACCTCTGACAAAATACAGCCTGCTGCAAAGTCACCTACACAAATGTCAGCTCACCTCTTGTATGCATCCAAATACATGCAGCCCTCAACTATTTCTTCTAAGAGACAAATTTTGTGTTCACATCTGAAAAAGCACTTGAAAACAAAATAAAATATTCTAGGGGTATGTCAATAGTCACCTTCTTGTTCTGGGCCCTGGTCAGCTACTGGAGCCTCGATTGTCTGCGGCATGACGGTTGCCATGGGCGTTACCATGGTAGTAGGTGTGGCCATGGTGGTAGTGATGAAGTTAACACCAGTCTGTATCCTGGTCACAGCAATGGGGCGGATGCTAGCTGTCACCTTGGCAGTGCTCTGGGAGGAGGTGCCTTTAGACTGGCCCACAGAGGAGGCTGGCGAGGCCATTGGTCGGATGTTGGCAGTGGGCGGGGCTTCTTCCCGGGATGTACTTTGGAGTGAAAAAGATTGAATTATTTTTGGTTTAAAATGGGATTCATCTATTGTTTACTTTAAAGCACATAATATTTCAGTATGACAAAATGCTTCTGGCAATAATAACAATAATACTTTTGGTTTATATTGCAACTATTACAGTGATGATCTCTTTCAAAACACTTTACAGATATATTACTACCAGTTGTTAATACCTTTAAAAACTTATTTGCAGATTCTCTATTTCCTATCAAATACTTCCATAATTTGAAAATGACTATCAGAGTTGGCTATCCCTCAAGTAAAAAAGTAGGCAGCAGCCTTGAAATTGCATCTAGAAATAGCACCCCAGGATTTTAGAATCTTGACCTTACCTCTGCCTGTCCGATGTTCCTGATGTCCCAGGTTGACTGAGTAGCGGCTGATCTGATTGGTCGATCAGGGGCTGGATCTCTCTCACTTGGTCCTGGTGCTGCTGCTCCTCAAGGGCTCGTTGCTTGGGAAAAGAGAGAAAGTGAGATAATGATGTATGTAATTTAGTCATAACCTGTTCCTCACATTTTCAATATAGGAAAGCAAGGGAAATATATCATGATATAGAGACAAATTTTTATATTGCGACAACCTACATGTACTGTAATATACATACATGTAGTATATAAATTGTTAAGAACTAGAAGGGCCTTAGCTCATGTTAAGATTTATAGTTTTAACTTTTTAAATCAATTGTGCAGTTTTTCCCCATGTGGAATTTCCCTTATGCTCACTTCAAGCAGCTGAGGTATGGTGTCTTGACTAAAAGTTAACAGACTGAACACAGACTGTATGCATCTATCAAAATCATAACCATTGATAAGTTTGAACATGTGGGACAATTTAAAAAATCTTCAAGACAACAAAGAAAAATGACTTAAATTCCAAAATTAGTAGAACAAAAATCATCAGCTAACATCCACACTCTTTGGCATTTAAATGTGCTTTTGCAACTACATGTATAGCACCTTTGTCATTATTACCAGGGTTTGTCTGCTTTCCTCCAGCTCCCTCTGTAGTTCTTGGATGCGAGTTTCAAATTCTGCCTTCTGTGTGGCTAGACTACGCTCCTGTTGACCCATGATACCACCTATGGCAGATATCTCTCCTCTCAACTCATCCATCTGACTCTTTAACTTGTTGTTCTCAGAGCCCAACATCTTGTTGTCAGAGGTCAACTTCTCTTTATCACCTAGAATATGAGAAAAACATGTATGAGATTTTATTGTTTATTATTATCAATTATTACAATTAAGTATTTGGCATCACCTGAGCCTGGGAGGGGGAAAAGCAAACCGAATTACTACAATCCTCGGGTCTCTCCTCCCTGTATAACTGATTGAGATGTGCAGGTGTACCACTACACCAGGGTTTCCCCCTACTTTTCTTTGAATAATGCAAAGGGTTCTTAATGTGTAAAAGTGGTGACTCTCCTCTACTCGAAATTTTCTGAAAATGGAAAAGGGTTCATATTTCTGAAGGTTCGTAATTCCGAAAAGCTATGTAGGGCTCTGGAATTACGAACCTTCGGTTTTATGAACCCCTTTCCATTTTCAGAATTACGAAGCTTTGGAATAACGAACCTTCAGAGTAATGCATTAAATGTTCGGAATTATGAACACTATTTCATACATGGAATTATGAACCTTCGGAAAAACAAGTACCCCCCAATGATACATAGGACCAGTAGGATGTCATTGTTTTATTTTATGTCTATGATCACATACCACTGAGATTATTGATTTTCTGTCTGACGTTCTGCATGAGCTTCTTCGACTTCTCGATCTGTTCCTCTTTCTCTGTCAGCTGAGTCTGGAATGAGTGTATTTTGAGAAATCAAATGATTCATTTAAATGATGAACCCAGATCTTGACGAACATTGCATCATCTTATGAACATTTAAAATACAATGTAGTTCTTAAGAAATTAAAAAAAAAAACCCATTAAAAAGGGAACTAGCCTCTCATGTTACGTATCCAAGTAGTAGCCCTCCTTCTAATTTATTATGGTGAAACATACCATTTATTTCACAGGAGGACAAGTAAAAATATGTTACCTATACAGTGGAAACTCGTTATAAAGAGCTCAGATATAACAAGATTCCTGATATAACAAGGTAATTTTGCTGGTCCCATGTCTTTATGTTCTTGTTTTTTTACCCTGATATAAGAAGATTCCTGATATAACAAGGCAATATTCATGGTCCCAAGGTCATCGTTACACATGTAGTGAGTTTTCACTGTAATGTATTACGGGCAAAAATTCTGTTGTATTATTATAACAAACAAAAAAGGGGGAACATTTTGAATAATTGTACACATTAAATGGGAGAGTTCTTCAGGTATATGTATGAGATCATATATAATTACCACAATGAAATTGAAAAAAATTCCCCATGATCTCAAACTCCAGAAATTCATAACTTTTCTTATTTTTCATTAAATTTTCTCAGACTTTCACTTGACCAAAAATGTTTATCTGAATTTCTGCTTCTCCTCAGGCCAACTTTCTATGAATATTTGATTCCCCTATAACAAGATAGCGAGATGGACAGACAATCCATTCCCAACCATGTAATGCCCGGTACCACCTTCAGTAGAAAAAGTACACCTATTTCCTTTTATTTATGACACAAATTAAAATTCATAGATCTAAAACTGCATTCAAAATTTCACAAGCTTTCTGACTGATTGTAAATTACACATTCCTCCTTGTTTACAAATTTTGACCAAGAAATTACTCCCTGGTTCATTCCTAGTAGATTTCACACTTCCTGTAATGTACAAAGCTTGTAATTTACAAGCTTGCTATTCTTTGACACCTGCTCGTGTAAATTTCACTCCAAGAATTTCCTGTGTAATTTACAAGCTGTCAATCAAAGGTACCCTAGAAGTTGTATGTCTTATTTCTTTCTTAATCAAGCTACATGTACATGTACATGTAAGTTCAATGACGATTTAAAAGAAAGCATGCAAATAATCAATTTCATATTTGATATTTATACATATGCCAATCTAAAGGGTTTTGGTTTCTGAGCTGAAAAATAAGGAAAGAATATTTACCTTAGCTGATTCTTCTGCTGATTTCAACTGGGTGTTTTGCTGCAAAGTCATGGAACAGACAGAAAAGAGAAAGAATTAAAGCAATAATTGAGATATTGATAGGGATAAAAAGCTTCAATGTGCCTGTTCTTCATTCCCCAGTAGGTTTGGAAGTAATAAAGATAAGCTCCTGCATTTTCATAAATAATGCACAAATACAAGTACTTGCATGCACAATCATTTGGCCATATTATTCTTCGAACTATAATAAGTCAATAAAGAGATGCATCTGGGCCCTCGTTTCATAAAACTTATTATCAATAACAACTGCCACATGTCTATGACAAATTTGCTGTCAGCCAATCAGATGCGAGTATTTCACTAGCTTTACCGCTATTGTAACTTGTCATAGATATCAAGTTTTATGAAACTGGGCCCTGAAAATAAGATATAGAAACTGTACAACACATGCTCATATTCCACAATCAATTTCAAACACTAAACAAATTCCAAAATTCAACCCTAGACTAAACACTTTACATGTACCCAACCCCAATTCTTACATATAACCCTATAGCAACCATAACCCTATATATCAAGAAATAAAGCCAAGAGCGAAATGTTACTGGAGCTAATGTTGGATCACTGATATACACTGTAGGTACATCAGGGCCCTGTTTCATAAAACTTTGTTTTCAGTAACAATTGCCACATTTCTATGACAAACTTGCTCACAGCCAATCATATGCAAGGATTTCAGTAGCTTATAACAGTTACTATAACTCATTATTGATAACAAGTTTTATGAAAACTGGGCCAGATAAGACCGAATAATAAAGAACATTATGATTTACAAAATATGATCAATAGGTCCAAATAACTGCAGAAATACATCAATGTTACCTCCTTGAGTTTAGTAACTTCTTCCTCTAGTGATTTGACTTTTGCCTCTGTTTCAGGGTCAGGCTGTGGAGTCGCTGTCTTTTCCTTTGCAACCTCCTCTTGCAGCTTGTCCAGTTGACCTTTAACTTCTTCATACTGAGCTTTGTACCGACGACCAATCTTCTTCACCTAAAAATGTAAAAAAGAATAATGTACATAATCTAAAATCTCTTCTTCATAGTGGTTTTTTTAATTTTTTCAGCTCAGGAAGTCCTTGGATCTTATTCACAGGCCTGTGAGTGGGGTTTCACAAAAAGAGCGGAAAAAAGCTGAAAGTTTCCGCCACCATGATTCTACCTATTATTATACAATATGACCACAAGCCAGCAAATTCTATAGCCACAACACACACAAATCACATAATTGTACAGACAGACATTGTCACTCTCACAAGTAAGTCCCATAGTCACCTCCAAAAATCCGTCTAAAAAGCCTAATTCCACCGTCAAAAATGCGGAATCGGCGCCATATTTCCGAAGCACGCGGGGTTTCAGTCCAATGCTAAGAAACAGGGTCGCCGAAAAAGCGTTAAAAATCAAGAAATCAGCAGTTTTGTGGCGAGTTTTTTTGCTTATCGCAAGCTCCGAGTGTGATGGTGTCGGCAAAAAAAACAAATGAAAATCCAAAACCCCTGTACTGCCGATGCAGTCACTTCATGTGACTGCATCCGATAAAGTTGAATGCAAATCCCGACTTGCCTTCATTCGACCGAATGCGCCGCGCGCAACACCCGCGATGAACAACCGATAAAATAGCGGAAATAGCACACAGGAAAAAAGTGGAAATTGAAATCGGGCAGAATAATAAAAAAAGCGGATTTCCGCTAAAAAGCGGAGATTTCACAGGCCTGTATTCATCACCATAATTCTACCAAAATCATTCTTACCACCACAATTATCATCTTCATCATCATCATCATCATCCTCCTCCTCCTCATCATCACCATCTCTCATTCTCCACTTACCTGGTTGATGGTCTTATCCTTATTGACGAGTTCATCCTGCTTAGCAGCAAAACTGGCCTTTATGGAAGCGATCTCCGCCCTGATGGAAATAACAAGCATAATGGTTACCAACATAAGCAAACAAACACTAACTCCTTCTGGGCCATCAAGCTTAAGACAACTATCGAAAATGAAGTTTCAAGAGTTAAATTTTGACTTTAAATACTTTTTCAGTGATAAACTAAATGAGAAAGAATCTTCCATCGATATAAAAAATCCGATGATGGTTTTTAGAAGAAAAATGTAGACCTTCTTAATCCAATGATCTTAATTTTTGTTCAACACTTGGATTCTGGGTAATATTTGCAGCCCATGGCACACAAGGCCATGTGCATATATTTTTAAAGATTTTATAGGTTACAGGTCACTTGTTGAAATAATAAATCAACTTAAAAAATTGTCATATAAAATACAGGAAAAGTACTCACTTCAGTTTGTTTTCTGCGACACCCCTTTCAGCCCTGCAAATGAAAAATATAGATTAATAAATCTTTACATATTCAGTTTCTTATGATCATTGCATGTATCTACCATATCAATGTAAAACAGAAATTCAAAGGAAGACTACATGTATTAACTATGACTAGAGAAAAGTTCCAGTTTTCTATCAGAAGAACACAATGAATTTTCTTTTGTTATAATACCAGTTGGATCAAAACCACCAATTAGTCGTAAATCACGCATTTGAAGACATTGCACATTTCAGGAAACCATTACAAATACAGGTCTGAAGACATCCCATTGAAAAGCATGTATTACAAATAACATATTACATGGGATGTTGGCAAACTTATATTTATGACGACTTTGTGAAACGCTGCCCTGTATCTGAAGCATCAAGCGTCGCATGACTGATTCATAAATAATTCACAAGCAATTGGATGAAATACTCACTGTGCAGAAGAGATGTTCATGTTCAGCTTAGAATTCTCTGTCCTAAAAATGAAAAAGAAGAAAAAAATTACAGCATGGAGAAAGATGATTTCCAGTTCCTGCACAAAGCAATGTCTATAAAATCCTACTAAAATGCGAAGCTCTCGGTTTTTCAAAGGTTTTTAGTCAGTGTTATTCTTTTTTAACTAAAAAACCTTACAGATTCAATATTTCAAAAGTCTGGATGCTAAATTACTTTCAGGTTCATATAAAAATCAAGGCAAGTATCCAATTCAATACTAAGTCATAAATAACATTATTTTACTCCATTTTGGGTTTTGACAAATTACACTTCGAAGCCTTACCTTAGTTGTCCTAATTGAGAATTCAACCTGGATACATCAGCTCTATAGACAGAAAGAAGAGAAATCAGAGAGAATAATGCTCAGTTGTGGTACATTACAAGAAATATCTTTTCAAAGAGGGCATCTGTCTTCATAGTTCTTAAGCAAAGAAAGAAAGGAAAAAAAAAAAAAAAAAGCACAGAGGGAAGCAAGATAGTAATGATAATATGTACTCCATTAAAAAAAATTAAACCAGAACATGATTATGGAATGTTTTACACATATCATCGACTGAGGGCAATAATGGTAATCACTCATACCTTCTAACGCAGAATTAATGCCTTTCTGGCTTTCAAATGCCAGTATTTTCCATGTCCATTTGCCAAACAAACATTGAAAAACAAGGTACAAACAAAGATATTCATTTTGCTTATATCACCTGCGGAATGCCAGAAAAGAAAAAAAAAAAAAACTTGTATCACTAGTAAACACAGAGTTCAAGCAAATCAATTCAATTAAAAAAAAAAAATCATCAAAAATCATAAACAAATGTAAAATATATTTCTTGTACAATAATCAAACACTAAAAAAATCATCAAAAATCATAAACAAATGTAAAATATATTTCTTGTACAATAATCAAACACTAAAAAAATAGGAAGCTACCAAAAAAGCAAAGCTCAAGGGTGGAGGAGCTCCCTTTATACCCTCCAGGCTCTCAACTGACAAAATTGCCATATGATTATCAGCTTCTTAAAGGGAATCTTGAGTTCTGGGAAAGGTGAAAAATAATGTGTGAGCTTTCTCATTCCTTTTATGTCAGTTTGGAAGAATATCATAGTAGAAACAGGCCCTGAAAATGATTGCTCTTCAAATGCTCATATATACAAAATATGACTAGAATTAGCTGAAAAGTTCGGGCCAAATATTCATGCCATTCGTGTGTGTAGTCCCATATACCCATTTCTGTGTGCAGCTCATGTATGTTTCAGAAAGATCGAGTCAATCTATTCATTTTGATGATTCCAAAACAACACAGTATAAAACAATTCTTATGTAGACATGGTCAACCTTTCCCAATTCCTTTGAGACAGTTTCTTTCACATCGTAATTGCATGACCAGAACTCAACTTTATCTTTAATATCTGTAAATATTGAACTTACTTGTGCCTCATAATCTCCTCGGTCTTCTCAGAAAGCAACTTCTTGTTTTGATCTCTCTCAGCCCTGCTCAGAAGATTCAAGAGAAGGTTTAGTGCTCATTAACATGAAAAGTGATGTGCAAGCTTTCTCATTCTTTTTATGCTCAAGAACATCATAGTGGTAAGGTGCAATGAAAGAAATAATCGCAAGTGCTTTTTTATTCATATTTCAAATACATGCTGGACTAGAAATAGTTCACAATTTTGGTCCATATGCTGATTTCCTATGTTTATGTAGTCCCATGTACCCATATCTGTGTCTGTCTAGTGCTTTTCATTGTTAGCTAATTTAACAAGACTTAGTCATTGAAAAATATTACTTTTGAGAGTTTGGAAATTCAACAATACATTTTTTTTGGTGGTTATTTCTAGAAATGCTTTGAAAATTTCTAGTAACTTACAACAGTTTCTTGTACTCTTCAGGGTCAGTCCTGTTGGATTTCTCAATGAGCTGATTGGTTCGCTGTTTCCAGCGGTTAACCTCGTTGGACAGGGCAACCTTCTCGGCTGCCAGAGCATCTCGTTGAGCCGTCATGGTCCTTGTCTGTTCCTGGAGGGGGAGTATGGCGCCCTCTAGCTCGCTGACCTGAGTGTGGGGTTCAAAGTGTTAACAATCAACAGAACATTTTTCACACAAGAATAAATGGATATAATTTACATTGAAAAGTGACATTACTATATTTGCATACCTATTCTTAAAGATTTGGTTTATTCCTATCTAGAAATGAAATGAAATATTTCTTATTCCTCTCTGTTCATCGACAAGGTTCCAAATCATGGAATTAATAATGGTCTTCCAGCACCTGACTTCTGTCATTTTTTTGTACTGGACAAAGAGATCCAAGGGTCAATAAGTTCACTTTCCTCCTCCCAGTCATAATGTAGATGATGCTGACTAATTACTGAGAAGTAACCTCAAAGTTCAACACGGAAAAACACTCAACAGTGTTGTTCCTACCTTAGCCTTCAGTTGCTGTTGTTGCTGTTCCAGTCTCTCATTCTCCTCCCTCAAGAGTCTGTTGCTGTCTGTAACAACGTTCAAGCTTTGTACCTTCTTCATCAAGTCTTGGTGCTGAGCAGAGCTCTGTACAAGAACCTGAAAGAAGAAAAGGTGATGATGATTTATATAATTCAACCTGACTGCTAATTTAGCAAGGTATGCTTAAGTACAATGTAAGCAACTATGGGGACCTACAGTGCTAAATCCTATCTGAGGGACTTGGTAATGAGGATTAATGTCTTACCAAAAGGCACTAGTGGATTGACTTGGTTTGCTACCTGGAACTTCCAGGTTATGAGACCACTGCTCTACCACTGAGCCACTACACCATAAAGTGTTGTGATCTAGAGGATAATTGTTGTACTGTGGATCACGAGGTATGAGGTTCAAATCTCTGCCACAGAACTATTCTTTTCTTTGGCAATCCACATTTGTCACACTCAAACCTGGGCCCTCTTGCATAAAAAGTTGCGTTAAATCGCAACTCAAAAAAATTAAAGGCAAGTCCCAAATACGCGATCCTGATTGGTTGAAAATTGAGTTGTGTTTAATTTTTTGAGTTGCAATTAATCGCAACTTTTTATGCAAGAGGGCCCAGGTGAGGTAAATGGGTACCCATAAAAAGAAATTCCTAGAATGCCCCAGTGACTTATCAGCACAACCAAGTTATAGCTTGGGGGTAATAAAATGAATGACCTATGAATAGGAAACGACAGTAAATATATGGTCACAGAACATTATGTCATATTATCATTAAGTCATATTCTATTCAGTTATCATCAAATTATATCCAATCAAAGTATTTGACTACTACATGTAGATGTATGAATACTAAAGATGTACAAAAATGTAGACTTTGATGAGTATAATAATACTGCTTCTAATACATGTATTTCTGACTTTTGTTGTTGATAGAAAGGTTGAACTCTACCGGGCCACCCTGTTGAATAAAATGAACTCAAATGGAAAGAAAGATTTCTGATTACATGGGGCATGACTTACTTGAGCTCTCTCCCGTTCACCAGACAGACTCTTCTGAGCTTGTTCAAGCTGGTTCTGTAGATGCTCACTCTTGTGTTTGAGTCTCAGGGTCTCTGTCTGAGCCAACTCAAACCGACTCTCTGATAACTCCTTCTCGCGTCTCAAGAATCTGTGTGGTATCAAATTGCATTGCCTTTATTATGGACTCGACATGGCTGGGAGGGACACATAGGTGCCTAAAATCTTAGTCCAGACCCTCCCCCCACCCCTATTTTTTTAGAAATAAGATTGGAACATTGGGATCATACATACAGAGCCTAAAAATTTCAGTACGGACCCCTAATTGGTATTCACAATGCTTCATAGTAGAAACGGGCTCTTTGATAACTTCTTCCAATGCTTCAAGAATCTGTGTGGTGTTCATTATGCACTGATGTCATTTCATGACCAACAGTACATAGAATTACAATGTTAAATAAATGGTATTCACATGTCTTCTGAGAGGCAATTGTTAATGAATGTGACAAAGTGACTGTGACACATGATATGGAAGGGTTAGAAAAAACAAAACAAAAACTAGTCATCTTACTTGATGACTTCTAGGAGCTGTTCAGCCGATTTGTCCTCCTCTCGCAATGAGATGTTAGTGTTTGCAAAGTCCTTGGCATGTGATGACTGCTTCAACATCTTGTTGCTCAACTGGAACCAAAGAAAGAAAGCCAGGTACATGTACTTCAATTTTTACTTTAAATTTCATTAAAAAAAAGTCAATCCTCTAATTAAAAGATCATTTTTCTACATGAAGCACCCTTTTCTCTCAAGAGATGTACTCAAAATAGAGTTTGGATCAATAGCATGTTGTTACACAAATGTTGGTCCTCCAAAAACAAAAAATCCTTCCCAGTCATAAACATTGAAAAATGCTATTTTGGTCTTTTTGTGTGTTGGAACAAATAGGAGAGCTGCCAGATAGTATCTCACTGTAATATTATCAATATTGTAAATTACATAGTACCACATGCATAGTGATTACAACTTTTAAAAATTCATACAGCTTTCTTATACTTCATCCAATTTCTTCCAAGATTTCACCAATCTGTTTCTTCATTTTTTTCCTTTCTTTCAAAGCAATCTGCTATAAAGTTTGGACAGCCTTTTATTTGGATATTCTTACCGCTTCTAGCTGTTGATGTAGCATACGGTTTTGTTCCTCAAGCTCTTTGGTCCTCTGTGTGTGTTGCTCAACCTCTGCCTTCTGAATACGAAGCTGTTCCTTCCACGACACCTGTAGTTCATAGGGAACAAAGACAAAGACTGTATGTCACATTTTCCAATGACGAATGCTTCATGGTCAATCTCCTGCGCTAAACCAATTCTTAACTTCAACCCCGTACCCAATACTAACCCTAACCCTAATCCTAATCCTAAACCTACCATAAAAACCAATTGTAACCCTAAACCTAAGCCGAAGCCTATACATTTGATGAAATAAAGCATGGAGCATAAGCTGGATCACCATGATGGACCAAACTGGTTGACAGATTATAAACCTTACAGTGTTATCACGATATGAACATGTTGACTTTAGGAGACAAATTTTAGTCATGATTATTTTATTTTCATTGCTCATTTCGATTAAAAAATACATTGTTCCACTGTATCAAACTTCAGAAATCACTGGCTCATTTTGTGTTTAGAAAAGACAAGATATTCAGTCCAACAGGATTAGATACAATACATCTACATTTACTATAATGATAATGATAAATGAGGAGACACATTTTATAATGCATCTAATACTACATTTCTACATATATGTGCCATCATGCTGTTGTCTTTGCAACTGTTAGGAAAGCCTGTAAATGTTGTACCAGATTGAGAGAGCTCTAGGACAAACTGACTCACAAATACAGCTTTTTTAAAAGAGAAGAGTGAACTTACTTTTGATGAATCCAAAGCTGTTTGTGCCTTCTTAGCAGCCTCCTCTATCTCTGCCAGCTTACTATTATGACTAGCAAGCTATGAAAAAATACAAATGTATGATGAAAAAAAATATATATAAATGGAACATAAAATACAGAGTGGTAATGGGTACAATTAAGGAAGATCACATACAGTATGTATAATTTTTTTTTACAACATATCCCATGCACAGGTAATCTTGCACATAAATCTTTTTTTTTCTGTTAAAACAATCACTTCTCATGTGTTGTACATGTTTCCATGGACAAATGTTTTGTTATGCCAACGTCCCTTGGACAAGATGTCGAGTGGAAATTTGACATAACTGTATGTGTATTTTCTTAATCATACTGTACATATTGGTGTGATGAGGCAGTCATATGTTTTTAGTCAATGTTCAATGTTTGCATAAAGACAAGGAACCTGGAAAGTGGTCTAGGAAAAGAAATATCCACAATCCTGATATGAATTCCTAAGATAACTTTACCCCTATAACCAAAACATTGACTGCCTTCATATTACTTTACATACATGTACATTTGTACAACCAATACAATCTAGAGAAAGATTTTGCTTACTTGTTCCTTGACAGTAACTAGTTGTTTCATGTCTGCTGCATGTAGCAGAAACTCCCTCTCATACTTATCTTGCATCTGAAAGGAGATAAAATTAATTCATAGTGTTACTTCTTAAGCCTGATAAGTAAAGCCATACATGATGGTGGCCCATACATTATGTTCAACGTGACGCCAGAAAACGCTTGAGACAGACGGATGACATAGCCTGAAATTTAGCATCTCTGATAATATTTAAAGATCAAATAAAATTAAACAAAACATGATTTATAACACCTGCATAGAAGGTTGAGTTGTAAAGGTGAAACACAATGTGTGAATATGCCATTCTTTTTATTTTTATGTGGAAGCATATCCTTACAGCAGCAACGTCATGTTAAAAAGACTGCTTTCAACTGTTCATAATGTCAGTAAGAGTGAGTCAATCTGTGATCACTTTGATGCTTCCAAAGCCCCAAAGTTCTCATTAACTACATAATCAACCATTCAGAATACAAGTTTCTCTCACAATGCAGGGGCATGAAAAGGGCCGTCTTATGAACAGTTGTGATTGATTCAAATCAAAAGTAACTTGATATCAATCATCTATATCAATCGCAACTCTGTAATAAAGAGAAAGGAGTTTGTATGTCTGTGATTTATTAGAAGACTTGTGATCAATCCAGAGCCTTGTGCTCAAAATTATCTTTAAGCAAAGAAATGAGTTCCAATAGAAAGAAGTACACATCCACTCACCTCCTTGGCTACTTTAGCTTGGGCTTGACTGTCTTGTCTTGCAGTGAGTTCCTTAGCCTCTGCCTCCTTCTGTCTAGCGAGGGCCTCCTTTAGCTCCTCCTGAATGTTATTCAGGTTACGACGAAGTTCTGCCGTCTGTCACAAGAGAAGGCAAGAATATTTTATCAACGTTGAATCTCTCGATTTGAATGTTTGTGAAAATTGTAGAAGGGATCTTGTGTACAATGCATGATTATTCCGATACTAAAGCAGTATGACAGCAAGCTTAGATTTGTATTTTGCATCCCTGCATCCCTGTCATATGCTAGCAGACAAAGCCAAAAGCAAGTTCATACTATCCATCAGAGTTCTTTTCATCAAATGTTGTGCACATATTAGTCACATCTACACAAAATACAATACAGACACCAACATGAGCACTGACAGTACCTGTGTCTGGACTGCAACGTGAAGCTCCTTGTTTTCTGATTCTTTCTCCACACGATCCTTCCGGAGTTCAGAAACTTCCTTAAATAGGTTATCTCGCTCTAAATGGACAAAGTAAGAGTGAAGATAAATAAAAATGTAAAGAAGGAGAGGAAAGAAAAAAAAACAAAACAGTATAATAAGTCCACTTATAAAACAAAAAGAAGAAGAACCCCCCCCCCCCCCCTTCATGATGTCCTTCCAAGCAATCGCCCACACTAACCATTCAAGTCTATACCGTCCCAACCACAATATTGAAGAGGATGATGGGGGGGGGGGGGAATTCTTCATGCGGTAGCTACCTGTATAGTATATTGGACGGGAATTGAGGAGGGGGGGGGGTTAGATAGTCATAGGAATACATGTAGTTGTCCATGACTTTGTGTCTTAAAATCCGTACCCATACCTATCAAACTTCCACAGCAAAGTATTGGAATTTCTCATGGTATAATCAGGAATTATGAGTATTTTGTATGCTTTCACATGAGTTTCAGAAAAAGTAGAAGAAACTAGGGTTCGATGTGTTAGACTGAAGGCAAAACATAGGAACCCTTCCTTGAAAAATATGAATGGTTGATAGCTATGCTTACCTTGTGTTGCTTCTTGTAACCTCTTCTCCATGGTGGTCTTGAAGGTCTCGCTTGCTTCATTCTGCTCCTTCATATTCTGCTCCACAGACTTGCTTATAGACTGGTAGTGGGCCCTCTGCTCCTGTAGCTTCTTCATTTGCTCCCTCAGGACTGTAGTGACAACAGCACAGAAAGAAATGATCACCATTCACAGATTTCAAAACAAGGGGTAACTTAATGAAAATTCCATGTCATTTGTTGAGAGCCAGAAGGGCATTAACTCTATGTTAAAAGTATATGAGTTAACGCCCTTCTGGCTCTAAACAGATGCCACTCTCCATCCTGGGCCCGTTGCATAAAACTTACCATTAACGGTAACTTTGCCATCAACGGTAACTCCCATGGAAACCTTGATTTTGATTGGCTGTTGAGTGATGTTGCCATGGTAGCTACCACTGATAGCAGAGTTACCATTGACGGTAAGTTTTATGCAACGGGGCCCAGGTGTTAAATGGGTACCTGACAGGATTATTCCTTGAAATGCACTGTGCGCATTACGGAGCTAAGGTCAGGGTAATAATATCCAAACCTTTGGAAGCGCGTAGGGACGTACGTAATTATTATATACAAAGTTTATCAAGGAAACCTCTTTTCTAATCTTCTGTGAACTAAAGCCACTTCTGGTTTACAGTAAAAGTATTTATTTTAACAAAATACATATTTTCGTCTGCATCATCCAGCGCTACGTGAAAGTGAAATAGAAAAAAATTGCAGTGTTTGTAACAGATAATGCATTACGATTGGGCACTTGTGAGGCATACATTGTAAGTCATAATATGCTTTGTGACAATTAGCATGAAAAAGTTCATAGTGCAATGAGTACAGCTAACAGTCTAGAATGAAGAGAGGATAAGAGGGGGAAAAACCCTAACACCCAAAGAAGTAGCATGAACAGAGAAGAGAGGGGGGGTCCTTACTCTTGATTTGATTTTCAGACATCCTTAGCTTATTGTTGACTTCCTTCAGCTCTGTCTCACTCACTGATGTCACCCCACCATCAGTCTGCTCCAAGGCTGTAATAGCTGAAAAAAATTCAAATGATAGAAAAATCATAGCGGTATATTGGCCGATAACATTTCAAAGTACTCATTCTGAGCAGGATATTATATTACTTAAAATATTTATATGAGAAAAATACCAAAAATATCCTTACTGATGGATTTGGAGCCATTTAACAATATGTACACCATCTCCACTTCCTGTGGAATATTCAGGCAAAGAGAAGCAAAGTAAATAAAATGCTTTGTTTTGCAGCACAAGAGTCATCTCTATATTTGCCTCACTCTACTCACGCAAGGTGAATGGCTATTGGTAAAAAGAAATGCCTTGAATACCACAGCATCTTATCAGGGCAGTACGGCTATAGCAAAGTTCTTCGGGAACACAAAGAGACGTATAACATGCTATGCCCTATACAACACCGGATTATCAATATTATTATTAACTGACCTTCAGTTTTCTCCTTGACTGCTGCCTCCAGCTTAACCTGAGCAGCCACAAGCTGAGCCTCGGCTGTAGCAGCTTGCTGCCTTACGTTCTGGAGATCGTTCCTCATCTTGGCCATGTCATTGCGAGTTCTCTGATGGGATGTGAGCTCAGAGTTCAGCTGCCTCTGTAAGTCCTGCACTTTACCCTGGAAAGTAGAAAATGGCACAATGAAACAAATTTAATGAATTACCAAAAAAATAATTGATTTGACATGACAGGGGATGTGAAGGGCATGGGTTCGAGCATGGTACTAATGTCCTGTGGCAGTTTGATGACACATGCTTCGGCGGTAATTGCTCCATGTCCCTAACAAAATTCTTAACTTGAACCCTTGAACAAACACAATATCTAACCCTAACCTTAAACCTAACTTAAAACCCAACTGCTACCCTACTATACTCCTCACCCTACATCTTTCATGAAATAAAGCCCCGGAGCAATTGTCACTGGAGCATTCATACATGTAGGAGCACCCCTGTGGCAAGGTATTAACCTTCATTTGCCACTCGGTACCCAGGAGACAAATGGTGACCAAGTAGAATGCCGAAAGCCATTGTGATTGAATATGCCATATGTCCTCATGGTGACCAAATGGTAGGAATACTCACCAGGTAGTGGAGATAGTGTATACATTGGGTGTTGAATGAATCAATCTACTATTGATATGAATTGCCATATAAATCTCGTAATTATGATACAATACAAGAGGGATTACTGTCTTACCATCCATGATTTGAGAGTGGTCTGGTGCTGGTCAGTCTCACCGTCCAGTCTCCTCCTGACCAATGCTAGCTCTCTTTCCATCGCCTCTAGTTGATTGGTCATCCTCGTCTTGGACTCAAACTCTGACCGCTCAAGATTATTCTGAAAAAAAAGAGGAAAGAATGATAACAAATATGTCAAAAGAGCCTTACAAAAGTCATGTAAACTACAGGTGACCAGACAGTTGTTCCTGGACCTGTTGTAAGTTCATGAATACATCAAAACTAGAAAGCTTTGTGGAATGTTTAATGGTGGTTGTCTTTTGCAGCAAGAACTTTAATTTGCTAATTGTGAAAATTCAGCATTGTGAGTGAGTAACATTCACATATCTGGGCCAATCAGGAAATTCACAAAGTTTATGGTTTTACAGTAGTCCATAGTTCCTGTGGCAAAGTGGCAATGTCATAAGAGAGCTTCTTAATTTTCAAATGACAAAAAAATGAAACTTCACTCATTAGCTGAGGAACAATGCACATTTGGAGTATTGCCAAATTGAAGAAAGCAGAAGATACATGTATATGCAGCCCAGGATAATCTAATTTAGACCTTGGTGTTACCTGTATCTGTTGTAGGTAGGTTCTTATGCTCTCTCAACATGGATTCTTTCTCCTGGCTCAGGCATATTTCAACCTCCTTAAGTTGTACCCTTTCATCCTTAAGGATCCAGCATTCCCCCCCCCCCCCAATCCTACAAAGCCCTGGATGAGCTAATTTAGACCTTGGTGTTACCTGTATCTGTTGTAGGTTAGTGAGGAGTAATCCTTGGTTCTTATGCTCTCTCAACATGGATTCTTTCTCCTGGCTCAGGCGTATTTCAACCTCCTTGAGTAGAGCATTCTCATCCCTTACATTCCTAGCCTCAGCCTCCGCCTTGTTCAGCTTCTCCTGGGCAGCCAGCAGATCCTGGCCAATGAGAACAAAGGAGAAATTATTTTCTACGATTTATTATTCTTTAAAATTATACTAACCCATTCAGGCAATTGCCCACATATAAAATACAGTCAAACATGCTTTAATGATCACCTGTATAGAAAGACCACCTGTCTTTTAAAAAGACATTTCCATTGAAAAGTGTTTAAAGACCACCTTGAGCAGACTTTATATACAGGATTCACTGTAGTAAAATTTTCCAGACGAATCACAAATAATGAAAAGGACTCTAAACAGATGTGAGTATGTGGGACTATACAAACACTGGGCATTAGATAATTGGTACAAACCACTTCTGGTCATACAGCTGTATTTCAAATATGACAGCATTTCAAGAGCAATACTTGACATTTGGCATTACTGTTATAATATTCTTTTACCTTCATGCAATTTTACATGTAGGAATAAAAAAAAAAAATGTAAAGCTTACAAATTATGAATCACTTTTACCAGTACTTAACCTTCTCTTTATATGAGTGTATGAAGAAAACAAAGAGTACAATTTTCATCGAGTGTGAGAAATTTTTGTTCTAATACTATAGCATCGGCAACTCTCATGGGTAAATTGACAAAATGTTAGAAATTCATTGGATGACAGAAATAAAGTCATTGTTTCTCGTTACTGCCTTCCTTTTTTGTTGTTGGAAATAAGTGCAGAGGTTGCAAAAACTTTCTCTGCCAGCAAACTTGTTACCTGTGTGAGTGAACTAGCTGTCTGTTGTAGAGTTACAACCTGACTGGAAAACTTCTGATTCTTGTCTGCTAAGGCAACAATCTCCTTCTTGTATCCCTCCACATTGGACTGTAAGACGTTGTAGCGCTCACTTGAGAAGTCCAACTTAAAGGTATCAACATGAAATACGGTAAATGAGTAAATGAATTATACTACATGTCAGAAATAAAACAAAAACAAAAAATACATAATGGTGACAAATACCACATTGTGGGACTTTCCAGCATAGTCTGGAGAAGTCTGGCAAAATATGAAAAACATCATAAGAATATGAGAGTAGGGCCTATGTTAATCAAGAAAATAATGTTCAGTTCCCTCATTACATACATGTATATAGATAGTAGGAGAGAGTGAGAGGAGCAACACGAAAATGAAGTTTGGTCAGAAATTTTAGTTTCTACTTTTGTGCATTTATATTTTTTTCCCTTCAGAAAAGAATGTAGAAATGGGAATAACACCAAACAACATCCGGGCTATCACCTGACAAAATATTTTCATTAAAAAAAAAGAGAGAAGAAAGGGACAGAAACGCAAGAGGAAAGGAAAAATAGGAGCTTAAAGGGAAGGTATTTCTTAATCATTACCTGTGATGATAGCTTAGTATTCTGCACTCTGAAATCTGATAACTCTTGTCTCAGTTTCTCCAGCTGATCATTCAACATCCTGTAAATAAGCAATACAAGAAACAGACAATATCAGTATGAGTATGAGTATGAGTATGCATTTATTGTCCAATACTGGAAATTCTTCTTCCACTGGTGATACAAACATTTGCAATAATAACAGAATACAATATAAAACGTAGTGATAGGATACAATACAATCAATGATTATAGGGTACAATATAAACATACACATTTTGGGTAGGGGGAAAAATGTACGGAAATCACTGAAGTTACTGCAATACACAGAAAATTTCAGGAGATTAATTTGCATAATATAATATAACTAGTAAACTGGATCACATCAACTTACGGTCTATTTCATCAAAAATCGGTTATTTGAGCAAGAGACAAAAGGGAGAATGGAAAAGAGGGAGAGGAAGAGAGAGAGAGAGAGAGAATGAGTGAGAGTGAGTGAGTGAGAGAGAGAGAGAGAGGGAGAGAAAGAGCGAGTGAAGGAGAAAGAAGGGTAGATAATTATGATGGCAATATGACTTAGGATGACAAGTTGTACACTGTATTATATATTTACAAGGTAATTTCATGATATAAGACCTCGTCTGACTTGAGAGTTAAACAGATGGATAGAGTCGGGGACAAATGATCGTCGAAAGCGTGCCCGTTGTGTTCGTGGTGCACGCAGGCGTATTCCCGATCTGTTAAATTCATAGTGTTCATTCAATGGATGCGAAGGGTCATGTGTAATCTGTTTAACTTTAGATAATACATTCTTTTGGTACAGATTTTCAACCGAGGGTAGATCAACGCCTATGATACGCTTTGCTACCTTTCTCGGACGTTCTAGCATATTCTTGTTGGCATTTGTAGCGTTTGCATAGTAGCAAATTAGATTGAAACTTAATACACTCTGTATCAGGGACTGAAAGAACAATGCTAAAAGCTTGCTATCTACTCTCAGGTTTTTCATTACCCTTACAAAGTATAACCTCTGGTTGGCTTTCTTTTGGATTTCTACAATATTCCTAGTCCACTCAAGACAATTAAAGACATAATAGTGATTTCAATATTCACAAGAAAAAAATTCAGACATTTTACTTTAGTCAGTCACGATAGGGTTTTAATTACATGTACACTTCTTCATTACCCAGAAGAAGAAGAAGAAGATGAAATGAAAGACAGAGTAAATGAAGAAAGAAGAAGAAAGGGAGAAGGTTGAGGAAGAAGATGACAAAAGGGAAAAGAAAGAGAGAGAAAAAAAAAACAAAAGGGAAAAAGAAGAAAGAGAAGAAAAAGAAGAAAAAAAAGGACAAAAAAATAAAAAATAAATAAAAGGAGAAGGAGAAGTAGAAGAGGAAAATGAAGAAGCAAGAGACAAAAGCAACATTAATAGAAGAGTTGAAAAAACGGGTATAGGATATCAAGATCAAGTACAAAGGAAATTTCAATATCAGCTACAAACAAAATGTAGATTGCCTTACTTCTCATTTTCTCCCTTCTCTTTCCTGTACGTATCAAATTCTGTCTGCAGTGTATCCAGGGCTTTTTTAGTTTCCTGGTCGCTAGGCAACAGTAGCCCTGGACTCTTCTGACTTGCTGTCGTCACAAGAGGGCTCTTCTTATGAGGACTCTTTTGGTTAGGTGTGGTAAAGGGTGATGTGGGCAGCTGTAAGAAAAAACAGAAAAAGAGGCTGATGATTTTTCATGCAAGAGCTCTTAAACATATATGTATGACTTGGAGTAGAATGTCCATTATACACTATTTGCATGAAAATAGAATCATCCAGGATATTCACACAAACTCATAAACAGCTTCTACTGTAATGGAAGAACCACTCATTTGTGAGGGTGAATCTTTTTTCTGCAATACTATCACTTTGTAAAAGTCATCTGACTGAAAAGCTCATTCTATTATATGAGCAAGAACCCTTGAAATAAAAACCTCACTATCTACTTCACCACAATTTTTATATTTCTGTATGTTGAAACCTAAAAAAGCATTGAACATATAATTTTACGTGTACATGGATTTATAGCTTTTCTAGTTCTAAGCAATTCTCTCCTTATCAATTTAATCTATCTAGAGGAAGAAATATTTTAAGAAAAGTGAAAGAAATCATAAGTCTCCTTCTGTGGTTACAATACATCCCTCTGCTGGATACAACCTGACTAAAAACACACATCAGTGTGGCTGAACCACATACTGATGGGGGGTGAAGACCAAGTCTGTGCTTATTCATGCAAATGAATGCCCTGTACATACCATACAACGGACTCTCCTTGATAAAAAACAATTTTCATTACCAAGTGTGTCCATATGGAAGAAACCACTTACTGGTGGGGGTGAAGCTCCAGTCTGTGCTAATAGCACTCTATACATGTCCCTCTGCCTAACAATAGACTCTACCATTTCAGTCTGCCGTGACCTTGCTGACCTCATGTCTTCCAGTTCCTCTATGGCTTCATTAAGCTGCTGCTTCAGCTGAGCAGTCCTGAAAACAATTTAAGTAATGTTGCTCTTCTTTCAAATTTCGAAAAGATAATTTCACATGTGGAAAAGAGTGGGATAAATCAAGATATATATTTTTTTTTCCCCTTTGGACAATGATTTATATTTGAATACACTGTAGCTGCAAAATTTTACAATTGTATACCATACCTTAATTAGGTATTTCACACCATTACTATAGATAAAATGTACATATATGTACAGAAGAGCCAAACTACTCAATAAGCTGGTCAGTAGACAGCTCACTCATTTGCTGCCATGCAAGGATATGTATGGTACATGTACACGTTTCTGTGAGAAGAATTGGCATTGAACAGCTTGGCGTCCCAGGAGATTTTTTTTTTCTAAGGTTGATAAACAACATGCACACACAAGAGGAAAGAGAAGCTTACTTGGTTTGTAGTGTCTCTGATTCCTCTCTCTCCTGTTTCTCACTGAGATCTCTCACGACGCCTAACAAACGCTCATTCTGCTGCTGAAGCTCTTCAACAGACCTATCAGTGCACAACAAAGTAAACCAAGAATATAATCAAAGCAATATTTACTTACTTAATCAACATAGAAGGAACATATATAAAACAAGTAAAAACATACAAATGACATGAAAGTGTAATGACCACAAATTTATGATACTAACCCTTGATACTTAGATAAGAATACTAAATGCTACATAAACAGGCTTTTTCAAAGTCACCTTCAATTTTTACAAATTCCTATAAATGTAAATATAATTGAAAGAAAGCCATTGAAAAAAAAAGAAGAGTGATCTGTATTTTTTTTATTCAAAAAAAAAAATTCTTTTCTAATGGAATGTTGCAATGTTCTCTACAATTAATTATGTAAGTGGGTCTTCTAGGAGGGTCTTCTTCTATTCATTATTCCCTTCTCGATTCTCTACACTTTCTCTTTCCCTTTCATCCTGTCTTATTCTTTCTTTCCTTTTCTTTCCCTCTCTTCTTTGTATCCTCCTTCTCGTCATCCCACGCCTCTTTTGTTCTTTTTTATTGTACATGTACATGAAACTATACACCAGTACAATTCTTTTTACCACGGGGTCGAATAGCCAAGATCTTTAAAGATCTTTAATCTCTATCCCCACTCATTTATGTCCCTTGTCTTTCCATACAATTGTTTATTCTTAATGTACTTCTGATGTATTCATATTTTATATGTATGACCATTATGTGCAATTATGCACTTTTATATGTATGATGATTTTATATTGAGTAAAATAAATGAATCTTGAATCTTGAATCTTGAATGTTCACATAAACTAACACAAAGAAAAAGTAACTTCAGTAAGACACAATCTGTCTTTTTTTCAACATCAAATACTGCCATTAGAGATAACTAAGTTCTGGTAAAGGTAACTTTGAGTTCTGGTAATGGAAGCTTTCGTCTAGTATTTACACAAAATCAAATTCCATCAATATCTGTCATCCTCCTCCTCCTGCTCACCTGAAAGAGACAAGTGTATCAGAGATGACTTGAGATGAGCTAGAGATATCACTGGAAGACACATCCATCTGATCGGGTGCTTGGATGGGCCCTCCCCTGGCCTCAGACACCTCTTTAACAAGCACACGTACCTGAAACAAACAGACATAAGATGAATAATAATAGTTTCATTTGTATAGCACTAAATTCCTTGTTTCAAATTTCTCTTTATATGATTTCCCTAGTCGATGGATTCAATTGTGATTCCATGCATATTGCACACGCTCTTGATTCCAGCCAGTTCACTTGAATAGTATACATGCTCGAGCCAAACATTCATGATATAAATGATAAAAATAATAATATATCAACAATAACAATATTTACATTTGTAAAGTGCTGAATATTATTATTATGCGTTCTACAAATAGTTATTTCTACCCTGTTCAATGGATTCTATTGCTATATGTATTACATCTTTTCAAGCAAGAGTGCACCATCCCCACTCCACTTGAGAGCATTCCGGCCAGTCACCTTGTACAGGCGTGCACATGTTAGTCAAACACAATTAATTTTTGCATCCTACCAGGTACCCACTTATACACCTAGGTTAAGAGGATTAATGTAGATATCATGCATATTTCATCTCCACTTTCCCCAACTATACAATTATGATGCTTTTCCGGAGAAAAACAACTCTATATATTATCAATCTGTTGACCAAAATTTCTTAACTCAGCATCCTTTACTCAAATTTGTCTTGAAAATAATGAGATTGTTTATGCCCACCTGTTGTCCAAGATCTGCATTTTTCTGTTTCAGCCTGGTGTTTTCTCGTCCAAGGTGGTTCACTCTACGTTCGGAATCATCTAAGTTGATTCTAAACTGCTCACCCTCCTACAAAACAAGATAACAATCATGATAAATTCTAATATCCTGCCTCAAGTACATAAGAAAAAATATATATTCATGAGCTACATGTACCAGTAGTTATCTCAATATTTACTTGTACTGATCAGTCTTTTCAAGAAAATATTGAGCAGGCCTACTGGTCATGCATATTCATTGTCAAAGAAACTGAAAAGTTATCCAGAATGGTTGATTATGTAGTGCACAGGAAAAATTGTGTATTACAAGGTTTTGGAATCATCAGAAGGTGCTTAACGAATCTAATTTCAATCATGAAACAAGCTGGATAAATTCCCCAACAGGAAAAATTGTGTATTACAAGGTTTTGGAATCATCAGAAGGTGCTTAACGAATCTAATTTCAATCATGAAACACGCTGGATAAATTCCCCAACAGGAAAAATTGTGTATTACAAGGTTTTGGAATCATCAGAAGGTGCTTAACGAATCTAATTTCAATCATGAAACAAGCTGGATAAATTCCCCAAGCGACTTTAAGAGCAAAGTGGGAGTTTTGTTAAATCAAAACTCATAAATCTGAATCTTGTTCATCTGTGTACATATTTCTTCACTTTTTACATGTTATCTCAAGGGATAACTAACATGGCTACCTCTATGATTATAGGCTTACCAACATGGCTGCCTCTAATTTGGATGAGAGTTGGCTGACTGTCCCCAAGGCTTGCTCATAATCTTCTCTCTGCTTCTGAAGAACAGGCGCTTTCTCCTCTATCTCCTGTGAACAAAGCAAAACATATTTTCACGATTGTAAAATAGACCCTTGTGAAAGGTTCATCATGTTGTAAATATATCCACAAAGAGTACTTATGAACTGTAAGGTGTGGAATCATCAATATAATGGCAAATTGACTCAATCTTGATAAACTTGTGTACTGTGAAAAACAATACAGAGATATGCATATATGGGAATACATGTACATGCATGTGTGACCTCAAAGTTTGGTCCAAAGTTCAAACTATACGTCTGGAATATAACAGTGTTTCAAGAGAAATCATTTTCATGAGACATTTCTTCTATGATATTCTTCCACATAAGAATTTTAAAAAATGAGAAAGCTCACAAATTATATTTCATATTTACCAGAAACTTCTTATGACACATTGGATATGATTTGATTTTGGTATAACATGCATTTTCCATAGACTCCTGTTTGAGTTATCTCGGGCTTACTGTGCAATAGGTTAAAGAGTACTTAGATCTAAAATACAGCTTACAGCTAGAATCTGATCCATGTACATATTGAGTCTTTGGTTCTCTTGTTTCTCCATCATCAGCTCATCAGAGGTCCTCACATACTGGCTGTAGATCTGTACAGTACAACAATAGGATTGAACTCATCAGTACATCCACAAAATGACAATCCAGACAAAGTTGTCAGGTACCATTTAAAATCTTTTTTAATCTTTTAGTTTCCACAATATGTAACTTCTAAGGTTTATCTTTTTCTATTACACAATCACTGTCAAGAGATCATATCTACCCCCTCAAACAGATATAAAGGTAGGCTGTTGAGAAAAGTTATTCAGGAGAAAACTGTCTTGCAGTTTCAGAGCAGTCAAGTGGATAGTAAAACTTACAGCAGGTATGCAGTAAAACAGACAGTTGGTCTGCTACAATATTAATTCGCACTCCATTGAATGAAGAATGCGATTCAAGCCATAGGTTCATCAGGTTAAAAAAAAAGAAGTTTTAATAAGTACATGTATTTCATGTTACCTGCTTTTTTTTTAAATTTTGAAACCGAAAATCAGTCAGAGGATAGATCCGTTTTCAGAGATTTCGATCATTGCTATAAAAGTCATATTTCCAGCACTAAACACCACTTTGCCATAAACTGCAACTGCATTCTAAGTTATGTGGCGACAAGCAATAAATATAAGCTTTTAAATTGAAAGTATCTTTAATGGGTTACATACCTCTGTTAGTGTCATGCCAGATTTAATGAATGAACTGGCAGCAGCGGCAGTGGGACATAGATTACTCAGCTCTTCATCAGACATGGGAGCTACACCTGAACAAAGGGAGCGAGAAGAGTGAGGCAGGAAATATTAAAGAATAAACAGCCATTTCTGCACAGCGCATGTCAAATGATGATAATCCCTACATGCTCTTTGGGTGCATGGAAATTATTACCCTGGTTTTAACAAATGACAATCATTTTAATAGGACACCTTGAACTGAGAGAGACAACTGGTGATAAAATATAGTTACAATCCATGTCAAATTTGTATACCTATTATTGTGGGTACGAACTTCTTTTTTCTCTCAAAGGAACTAGAAATCCTCATTCATCTAAACAGTGATAGAAAAAAAATGCAGAATAGTAAACAAAAACGGATGCATCAAAATTGATTCAATATTACAACAACTTAAAATTTGATACAACTTAAGCAGTTCAGCACATTTTGAGAAAAAGCAAACAAAGAAACAAAACGATCAAACACAATAAAAACAAAAAACTACATGTATGAGGCATGGAAAATCCCATCTTATTATGGGAGAGGTAGGGAAGAAGAACTGACCTCTCTTGCGTGCTGCAGCCAGGAGATCATTAGCATCTTCCAGCTCTCTCTGGAGTTTACTGATCTTGTCATCTTGGAGGGGAAGAAAATAATTGCAAACAAGAGATGCATGTTAGAGTTGATGAGGATTTGGTACAGTTCAGAGGACAAAGCAACAGTAGTGGCAATGGTACCCAGGAATTTGTGTACTCTTGGTCTAAATTTAGTGACTTATGGCTTTTCAGCATCCAAGGGGTGGTTTAGGAGGACAAAAGTAATTTTGCAGGTTCAAATTATGCAGTGACATTAGTTATTACCTTTGCCATTACCGTTGCTAGGAAAAATTTGCCAATAGCATTGTTTTTCATCATCTTCCCTTTCCTTTGCAATGCCTTTAACACCCATTGAGACATTCACATTTCTACTGACTGTTGCCCATCTTCAACTGAATAACAGGATAAAATTTTCTCATGCGAACAGAAACAAAACAGAGTATAAAAGACTGTCCTACACAATGCTTCTCCTTGAGTTCTTACAATTTTTCTTCTTGTCCCTCTGTTCCCCCTTCTCTCTCTGTGTTCCCCCCCCCCTCTCTCTCTCTCTGTCTCTCACTCTGTCCTTTCTCTGCTACTGATGCCCTACACACTGACTAAACCCCCGCTATCATTTGCCCACCTGCAGACATTATAAAGATTTAAACATTATGATATACATAGGATGAAGAGGGAAGCATTATCTTACTCATTTCTTTCTCTTTGACTGCATGGCTACTATTTTGTTCCTTCATGTTGGTCTCCATCTCATTTGTGGCTTCTGTTGCCTGCTTCAGAAGACCTCTAAGTTCTTCTACGGCTGTAATCAGTTCTTTCACACGGGTCTCAGATTCATCACCTGCACGCTATACACGATACAAGAAAAATATGATATTCAAGATGAGGAAGACATAGCAGTTTTGAAATAAAATATAACATTAGGAACAGAATATCCAGAAACTTGTGTTCATTGATGAGGGAAAAAAGTAAGAAATTTCAGAACAGGGATGATACCGCAGTTTTTAAACAATAATATAAGTTTGAGAGCAATAAACAAGAATTTTTTGCAAATTCCCAATGACAGTGCAAATTATAAATAATCCTCCTCAAGGAGTGGAAAAGGTGTGCAGACTTCAAATCCAGTGAACAGGTATAATAATATCGTAAAGCACACTGAAGCATTCAAGTAACGCACTACATGTATATGAAGGTAAAATTTCATAGCAAAAATATTTAAATCAATGCATGTGTCCAAATATGTATGGTGGTTGTCAAATGCACTTTTTGGAGAGTATTAAATGATAGGATCTGGGCTAACTAGGAGCTATGGACAACTAAGACTTGGAGGAAAATCTTAGCCGAGTCAGAGAAGAGAGATGACTCGATTGAAAATAATTGTGTGAATTCTTGCATTGAGGAGTCTTTTATGACACCCATTTTCAAGATGCTTTTATATGAAAGTGCAAAAAGGAGATAGTAATGAAAATTTAAGAGGAAAAATTCTACAAAACATGAAATTCAGGGCTACTCAGAGGTCAGGTGTGTAGCTTGCACTTTAACCTTTGAAACCTAAATGCTGCACAATGACAAGTTTTCTCCAGAGCTGAGTTATCCCCACATCAAATGAATTACCCATTGTTTATCCTTACCTTGTACAGGTTAGCCAGCTTATTCTGAGCCTGAATCTCTGCTTGGAACTGCTCCTCATTTTGAGAGATCACATTTAGACCCTGTTAAGCAACATGAGTAAAAGAATGAACTTTGATATAAGGATGCAAGAAAGAGTTTCTGCTAGCTAAAATAACCAGCTTTTTTTTCTTCACATTGGCGAAACCAATTATTTCTTTGATTGCGATATTCTTCTGATGATTATCTATATCTTGATTGCAAATACAAGGACAAGTAATATATTAGGCATCTAAAATTTCAAAGGTTTGAGAAATATAATGCATCTACAATTCACCAAACATTACTGATTAGAAAAGAAAAGAAAGAGAAAGATGGTATAATAATCTTCATTATTTCTGCTTAGCTTTTAGCTTTCTTAATCATTTCATTTTACTTTTCGATCCTTTTATGGGGGGGGGGGGTAATTGATGTCAACAACTCAAACAATACATATTTAGTTAGTTTCCACATCTCATAATCTATTATTTTACCACAATTCACTCATCCTTGCCAAGGGTTTATACGATTTTAACTATGATTTGAAGTGAAATTCAAATGGCCAAGGTCGAGGTGTCAATGCAATCACATACAGAACAAAATCTACTTTCTTACCTCTTTGACCTGTGCACTGAGTTCTTCAATCCTTTTGGCCTGGTCCTGGGTCACTTTCCTCAGGTTCTCGGCAGCGTCTTGGGCATGTTTACACTCGTCTGATTTATCATTCAACTGGCTTTGAAGCTGCAAGATCTGGTTGGACTGATATTAAAGAAAGCAAAGCTTGATGTGAGGGAAGTAATAAGATATGGGGAATAGGCAAAAATCTCATACTGACAATCTAGTTTGAAAATGTATTCCAATTGTTGCGCGTACTTTTACTACAGTGGAACCTTGTTTAATATAAAGAACACTGTTATAACAAACTCTTGTGATAACAAGGTAATTTTGCCAGTCACACTTCTTTGTTTTCTATTGATTTTTAGCCCTGATATACATGTAACAAGGTTTCGATAGTAATTTCCTTGGTCCTAAGGAGTTCTAGTAACAAGGTTCCACTGTACTATTGTTACAAGTTAGCCATTACCCTCCTTACTTTTTGACCCATTGTCTTTGGTTTGACAAACAGACAACTGAGCCAACTCACCTCTAATATTGCCCAAATCATATTTTCCATTGTTCTACTGGTCTGTCGTCTATATTCAAATCTCCATTGCTCTCCCTTCCTTCCCTTGCATACTCCTTTCTTTCATCCCTTACCTTTTCTTTCCTTAGTGTAAGCACCTCGTTGGTCTTCTTCTCCAGCTCAGTCTGCAGGAACCCATTCTGTGAGTTTAAGCCCTGGATCTCCTGTTGGAGACGCTTCTCTCGGTACTAACAACAAGAAGACAAAACATGACACTCTAAATATATTTCTCTTAATCACATTGTAGTAGGTCAGCGGACAGACATACATGAAAATTCTACAATGAAAATGTCATCCGTTCTTGTATGCTCAGCCTGGGATCTGTTGGTGGAGAAGATTATCTTCGTTCTTAGTACTTGTAACACAAAGAACAAATATTACATGATGACTGATCAGCTAGATGCATTCTTATCCATATTTCATGGCTCTCAAAATAATCTTTATAGAAGCCCCAATCTCACATTTGTTTAACTATGTCTTGTGTTTTAGCTACTGGCTAAAAGCGTGGTGAAATGCTCAACATTTTATTGTCACTAAACTTTGTTGATACCACACTTCTTGTGTGTGTCAAAAGGTACAATTGAAATACTAAAATCATTTTGTACATTCCTGTTTAACAACAGAGGGTGTAATCTCAAACTTACCTTCCATGAGACATCTTCATTCTCTAGCTCATCCACCCTCATCTGCATCTGTGTCTTAGCAGCATTAGCTGTAGCAAGCTTCTGAGACATGCTGTTCCATTCCTCTGGAAATATGGAAAGACAATCATTGTGTTACTAGACAAAAATCATTATTTAATGTATACCAGGCATTGATACAATACAATAATAAAGTAAGTAAGTTTCATGTTATCTAGAAAAGTGCCTAACACTTAAGATAAAATTGTCCTTTTGGATAGCTAAATTTGATGGATTTCGATTTTTAGTGATACGGACTCCAGTTTTGGTTGGCCAGATCAAACAATGAAATACAGATATTTTTGAAAATGTTTCGCAGTTTTCCATTAGGGCATGTAAACTAATAAACTATGTTAATTGTTTGAGCAGCCTGAGCTTCCAAATAACCAAGAGACTAAAGAGCATTACCTAGAGACTAAAAAGTTTTAGCTGAAATAACCTTACTGGCCACAATGCACAATAACAAAGCATAAGGCCATTTTGGCCATGACCTTTCATCTATTTCTAATTAGTCATTTTCATATATTTTTTTTCAGTACAAGACTAATTTGCATCACTTGTAAACTCTCTTACCCTGAAGCTGCTCCAGCTGTTTAGTCTTTCTATCTACTACCCCGACAAGGTCCTGCTTCTCTGCCTCCAGCTGCTGGCTAACTCTAGCGAGTTCCTGGTATGAACTAGCTGTGCCCTCCGTCTGACCTTTATATTCTTCCAGCTCCAGCTTAGCTGCCTGGAGCTGACTCTCTGTAATAGCAAAAAAAGGAGAAGGAGGAGAAGGAGGAGGAGAAGGAGAAGGAAAAGAAGGAGAAGGAGAAGGAGAAGGAGAAGGAGAAGGAAAAGGAGGAGAAGGAGGAGAAGGAGAAGGAGAAGGATAAAAAAGGTGGTGGTGAAGGAGAAGGAGAAAAATGGAGGAGAAGAAGAAGGAAGAGAAAGAGGAAGAGGAGTATGGAGGGGGAAGGAGGAGGAGGAGGGGGGAGGAGGAGGGGGAGAAAGGGGAGGAGGAGGAGGAGAAGAAAGAGGAGGAGGAGGATGATGAGAAGAAGAAGGAGGAGAACAGAGAGAAAAAGAAAAAGATGATGTTGATGACAGTTTTTATTCACACATAAAACAAATCCAGCTGTGCACTCTGACTGACATAAACTCTTCAAACGCGAGCTTCGCTGCCAAAAGCTAACCCTCTGTATTGCGAAATACAATGACAGCAGTTTTTAGAAGGGGAAATTCCTTTCCACAATTGATTAACATACAGGTAATATGCTCTCTGACATGCACTCGTCAAATATTTAGTATGTTTTCACTTGACAAAACATACAGTACTGATCAAGGACAGCTTCTACTGGATATTAATAGATCATTAATACAACAGCACTATTAGGAAAAGATATTTCCTAATATTAGCATTAACACATACATGTAGGCTAGTGAAACCGAGTGGTCCTGTTATTAAGCCTATGGGATTGAGGAAATTCAGTAAGCTGGTTTACTTACCAAGTTCTTCTGTTTTTCTCTTTGCATCCTGAAACTGGTTTGACTCTGTTTCAAGCTTCTTGTGTGCTGCAATCAGCTGCTTCTCAAGTTGTTCATAGCGTTGCTCTGTGTTGGAATAAGAAAAAGAAAGATTTCATCAGAAATTAGACATAATAGAGTCTATAAACATTCAGGAATCGGAAATTGTTTTGAAAACAGAATTCAGCGATCATGTGTACAAAACTATTGAAAAAAAGCTGTGAGATGAGGGTGATGGATTCACGATCACACTGAAAGAAAACATTCCCTGATGCAACAACGGAGGGATGGAAGGACAGTTTCGAGCTGACTTCGTCCATGCAAATGCCATTCACAGGGTACCCAGATCTATTTAATGATATGCAACCTCAGTTGCTGCAGATGATGTGGAACTATATGCCAGATGACATCAAACTGATTTTGATGCTCCGTGATCCAGTACAACGTCTCGTGTCTGATTACGTCCCCACATCGACGGGGTTAAAGGGCAGTTTCGAAGGTACTGCACTGGACAAACTTGGTACGAAGGTGCAAAGTGCGAGGTTATCTGCAATACTCAAATAACCTCGCATATGTGTGAGTGCATGCATGTGAACGGTAAGTACATCCACATTGATGTCGCCATAAATTGTGTTTTTTTCACATTTCTCATGATCTGATCGTTGAAGTAAGTGGTTGGATGAGCTGAAAGAGGAAGATTTTGGCAAACTCCAAAGGTGGTTTGCAAGGTTCACCGTATGTGGAAATGGATGAATCTTGCCCACTGATTTTTTGTTTGTTTACTTGTCTCTCCGTATGGGAGATTGCCTCCCGTGTATGGCTTGATGTTCGAAGTCATATTTCATAAAACATCAAGCCTGTATCTTGGCGTATGGCTTCATCAAAACAAGCATCATCATCATCATGATCATACTTTTCATAGTTCATCATCATCATCATTATCATCATCTGGTATACGGGAGCGAGGCAGTCCTGTAAATCTCCAGGTCGTCTTCCAAAGATAAGTTCATTTGTAAGTTCGTGACTTAGAACGGAGTGCAAATATGCTCAGTCATAGTCATTAAATGAGTCAAAAAACCTTTCCCCACAACTCAAAGCCTTCTCATATACAGCCAGACAGCTTAAAAGGGCACATTCATGAGAAAAAAAAGTTGCTTTAAACAAAAGCACAAAAATAAGACAAATAGATCAGTGAAAGTCTGGAAAAAATCCGACAAAGAATAAGAGAGTTTTTTAATTTTTAAAATTCTATGGAAATCTCAAATTGGCAACTCTGGGTCATGTGACTGTGATATCCTGTGATGTCATGGATTCACTACTCTACATTTGTTTTGTACACAAAAATGATCCCAAATATCCTTTTTTTCTCGAAATAGTAAAGGAATAGAGTTAGTTTAAGCAAGAGGACATGCCAAAACATTCCATCCTTAATAATGCCTTGAGCATGTCGAGCATAGGAATCAATAAGGAAGATGTTATACACAAAAAATGAAAATTAATAACTTTTAATAATATTTTTAAATATAGGGTCTACAAATATCATTTTGGGCAATTTTGGGGGTCAATTTAATGAAAGAATATGCCTATTTTTTACAAGATGATATACAAAAACATGTTACCCGCAGTCACTCATAGCGACATCACTATACTTCGTGTGTAGACTCTAGGCAGTCATACACCTCAACATTTTCAAACACCACTGCACAAAAGTCACCAACATTCACTCAAAATCAGCATTTAATTTACAAAAACCGCCACCAACAGATCCATGAAATACAATAAATTCAACTCACCGATGTTGGAAAAGATAATTCCAAATATGAAATCCATAATTTACTGTCACTTCTGGCAAAATGGGGTATCGCAAGTCATTGTGTACATTTCCCGATCGCCGCAAGCGCTGACATCCCCCCCCCAAATTTGGTCGATAAAAATTTGGTCCCTATCGCGCACACGTAAAAGTCCCAATTTTCCGTGTGCACGAACGTAGAGATCGATGTGTACGTGCGATACCGAGTTTCTTTGTGGACAAAATTCTATTGGCAGAGTTTAGTCTAAAACATTGGCAGCATGAAAACAACATGTGATCGCAAAAAAAATTGGCGGGGATTTCTTAGGTTTTGGACATGATTTTGACTTTGGATTTTGCTGGAAATATCAGAAATTCTTCCTAACGGCCATTTAAGGTAGGAGTGAGATTTTAAAGAGCTGAATTTGAAAGGAAGCATTTGAAATAGAGTAAGGGGGAGTATTCGGCCACTTACAATGTAAGACAAAATCCTATTTTTTTACTCTTTATTTCATATTTATTTTCACTTCTTACTCAAATCCTGAAAGCAAATATTGTCACTATTTTAACCCCCCCAAAAAAAAATCCCAGAAGAAAATCAAGAATTGCCATGATAATATTCATTTTCATTTACCGTCTCAGAGTTTTGGGCCTAGAAGATCAGTTTTCGGCCGCATGTACAAAGTCAATGGGGAGCGTGCGCTGTGCGTTCGCCCGCTGATCGAAAGTCCAAGAGGCCCGAGGTGGCGTCCAACGCTGGAGCTCCCCCATGCAAAACCCGGCCGAAAACGGCTCCCGCGGTATCAGAATTGAAATCTCAAGACTAACGGAGATATCGCGTGCGTCTCACGCACCGACTATCTTTGACTGCAACATGCAATTGGACACTTTTGAGCTTGCGACATACAAAAAATCCTGATCAATCTAAAACTGAAAATTTCTTGAAATACAGCTCAGTTTTGGAACCCATTTTCCTTACAGACATGCGTAAGACACAAGAATTTTCAGATTAGGGTAGCGGGACCGCCGTTTACATCGCTAAAATGTGATATTTATGGTTAATTTTTTCATTGCTACCGCGGTTCCCCTGTGACTTTGGTATGTACTGCAACTATGCACCTACATGACCTAAGTTTAATTCCTCTGCATTATATCCCGACTTATGGATCCTGCGGAGTACCCTCGTAGAAGTAGAAGTAGAAGTGTATTGTATGTGTGTGATATGTGATATGCTCTCATGCTATCCATTTTAAAGTGATTTTTGCCATGCATACGTCATACCGGCCAAATTCTGCTCCCAGCCGAAAACACCATCCTTTACTCATAGATCTTATTTTTCGCCTCATACCTTAAGTAGATCTACATGCGATAGAAAATGACTAGACCTAGTATTTTTTAATTCGTCCCGCGTAGTGGTCAATATGACCACTATTACGTGGTGTGCCCTCACTATCTGACTATACTTCGAGCACAGGAATAAAAATGATGTTTTTTTAAGAAAAATGTAAAATAGATCTAATGACATTTCAGTTACAAAAACAAATTGGAAAGTAGTGAATCCATGACATCACAGGATATACAGTCACATGACCCGGATTTGCCAATTTGAGATTTCCATAGAATTAAAAAAATTCATAACTCTCTCATTAACTTATTCTTTGTCAGTTTGTCGGATTTTTCTCAAACTTTCACTGACACTGAACTAGATCTATTTTCATAATTTTGACTATTTCTCTAATTTTCATGATTTTTGTGCTTTTAGAGCAACCTTACATTTACACGCAATAAACTGCATGTACAAAGTGAATGCGGGGTGGCTTATTTCACGAGAATGCCCCTTTTTGGTCATCTCGTGAAATAAGCCACCGGTCATCGAGTGTGTACACACACAATGCCGTGTAAAGTCAATGGAGGATGTGAACCCTCATAGACATTTACACGCAATAAACTGCATGTACAAAGTGAATGCGGGGTGGCTTATTTCACGAGAATGCCCCTTTTTGGCCATCTCGTGAAATAACCCACCGGTCATCGAGTGTGTACACACACACTGCCGTGTAAAGTCAATGGAGGATGTGAACCCTCATAGACATTTGCACGCAATAATCTGCATACATGTACAAAGTGAATGCGGGGTGGCTTATTTCACGAGAATGCCACCTTTTTTCTCATGAATGTCCCTTTAAGCGCCCATGAGCTACAGTAAGGCCTAAGCCTAAGGCTAAGCCAAGCACAAGGGCAGGCATCATCATGACCATGTCCACGGAATTTTGCTGCCTGAGCCTGCGAAACTGCGCCTGCTTCAATCTAGCTATACGAGCTCTGTGGCTTATCAATCTGGTACTGGCCACAGAGCTATACAGCCCATGCCTATACTGTGTGTGGAGGAGGATATCAACCAAAAAATCTAGATCTAAATATCACCATTTCCCACACACTGTGAGCCATGCAAACCACCCTCGGAGTTTGCTAAAGGGGTTACCTTCCAGGATCAACTAAGATTGTAAAAATTGAATGAATAAAAAAGAAAAAAAGCCACAAAATCGGCAGGTGTGATCGGGTTTTTTTCACCTTGCACTTGTAACTTGTATATATGGGACTACACATGCAAGATAAAGGGGTCGGGCTAACTCGGCACTAGGGCGAACTCGGCACTACGGGAAAAGTGAGGCCGAGTTAGCCCGGAGGGTTTAAATCGATCATGAAATACCAATGTGTAAAGTTTTGTTGTGATTACTAGCTAAGAATACATTTATTAACCATTCTTTTTGATATAATTGTATGAAATACTCAGATGATAATCTTGCAATTTTCTTGATGTAACATAATGTAAAAGTGACATTTTAGACAGTTTAATCACACGACACAGCTCGCAATCGCCGTGCATAGCATGCACCACTCGTGTGTCTGAACCACTCAGCCCCACTTGAAACTATGCAGCTGCAACCTGCTGTAATATATCCAGCCAAAATATCAGATTAAAATAGTGAAACTCAAAATATTACTTACCAGCAAGTTGTCTGTGAAAGTCCCTCTTGATTGTTGACCAGCTAAACCAATGATTCAGGGAATGTGGAATTTTAAGCATCAAATTTTGTGTTCATTCTATTTTTCTGTTGAGACTGATTGATCCTTCTGTACTGCTGCCCTCTCTCTGTGGAGAGAGGAAATCTGCATTTGTTTACTGTGGCTGGCAGTAGTACAGCAGTAGAGGGCTGCCCTTATGTGTTTTCACCATTACCATATTGGTTTGGGAGGACAAGGTTATATTATAACCTTGTTCATTGGATAAGTGGCGTGCACTATGTTTGCATGGACTCGGAGCGATGAGTCGGACACACATTTTGCAAAACCTCACAGTCGGTTAAAAAATGTTATCCATCAAGAATTTATGGAAGTAATATAATATAATGAAATGAATGGTTGTTAGTCATGTTAGTTTCAGTTTATGTTTGAGACATGATTAATATCTACGGAATTTTGCAGTCATTCATTCATCAAAATATATCTCCAGATACGAGTCCGAGTACCAAACCCAGTCACTGAGTCAGTGAGAGCAACGCACGGCGATTGCGAATGCGAGCTGTGAATTGTGATTAAACTGCCTAAAATGTCACTATGATATAATATTAGCTCAAGAAAATTGCAAGATTTTATCTTCAAAATAAGTATTTCATACAATTCTATCAAAAGAAAGGTTAAAAACGGAGTCTTAGCTAGTAGTATTTAGTAATCAAAAGGAAACCTTACGGATTGGTATTTCATGATCGATTCAACCTCTCCGGGCTAACTCGGCCTCGAATTTCCGGTAGGGCCGACTTCGCCCTAGTGCCGCGTTAGGGCTAGACTTCCATATGTACCCTCCACTAAAATTGAAAAAAAAAATATGAAAGGTAAAAAAAACCCGATCACACCTGCTGATTTTGTGGCTTTTTTTCTTTTTTATTCATTCAATTTTTACAATCTTAGTTGATCCTGGACATGCTGGAAGGTAACCCCTTTAGCAAACTCCGAGGGTGGTTTGCATGGCTCACAGTATGTGGGAAATGGTGATATTTAGATCTAGATTTTTTGGTTGATATCCTCCTCCACACACAGGGGGTTGGGCTAACTCGGCACTGCGCGGTGACTAGAATCTATGTTCATGATGTTTCGAGAGTTGAAGTCCACGCTACGCACCGTACCCTTTTTTAGCCTTCAATTTCATGTTTTGCATAATTTTACTTCTTGAATTTGAAATTGTCAACATTACTTCTTTGCTAATCATTTTACACATTGATTGATATCAAATAATTTGAATTTAAGTGTTTTGAAATTTGTAATTAAATGCGAAATTCAACACAAGTGTTTGCGATCACTCTAACTCTCTGGGCTCACTCCGCGGCGATTTTCTGTCAAGGCCGAGTTCGCCCTAGTGCCGAGTTAGCCCACATCCACACACAGTATACTATAGGCATGGGCTGTATAGGTCTGTGGCCAGTATAGTCAAGTATTGTAATTCCGAACAGATTGTATTACCGAACGTGTAAAGTTAAGCGCCTAAAATGGGTTTTCATACGCGTGGGATTACGCGTATGAAAACCACACTATTGATACCAAGGTTGTGTCTTTTTCCCATAGGTTTCACACGTTCGGAATTACGGTACCTTTTTCAAGGGACCAAAACGCCGCGTCGTTGGGAAGGGGTTCACTCGGAAGGGAATATCGTATTAAATCTACGTTGTCTTTTTAAAATTCCATCAACTTCTTTTTTTGTAGGACTTTGAGCATTCAATATGTATAGTTTGACAGATATACGTTTCATATTTAATTTGCTATCGTTTATTTTCTGAAAAGTGTTCGGACACTGGATCAACCACCATACCAGATTGATAAGCCACAGAGCTCGTATATAGCTAGCTTCAATCATGCTGCCGAGCCGCCTGGGCTCCGTGGCATCGAGTCAGCTGCCGCCCGGCGGCCGCGCAGGCTGAAGCGCCGTTTCCTGTTCAAATAAGAAACCATGTAACGTACCTGAATTGATTTTAAGACGTTCATTGCTGGTCTTCAAGGTGTTCAGTGACGTCGTATTTGAAGCCAGCAATTTTTCTATCTTACTCTTGCAATCATCGGGAATCGAATTTAACTCCTCTGCGCTCAAAACTGCACTGAGTTCTTTGAATTTCTCAGAGTCACCCGCCATTTTGAAGGACGGTATGCACGTTTCGTGAATTTAGGGCGCTTGACGTGCAAGCCCAATGTTCGTATTGCCAATTTGAAGCTAAAATACTGGTTTTTCCCGTATCAAGACAGCTAAGAAGCAAAGAGTAGAGAAAAAGGGGCTCAATTTAATTCCTTCGCACTGTGAATTGCAAGGGATTGTAATTTTGCATTCTAAGGTACATTAGCGTAGCTTGGGGGGGGGGGGGGGGTGCAGGGGGACTGACTGCCCCCTAACAACTTTCATGTTCCCCCAAAATTGTGCCCCGGCCTCCTTGTTGAAGTGATACCCTTTTTTTTCTTTCTTTTTTGTTGTTTTTTTGCTTGTCAGAGAATTATGGAAGAGAACTGAACCCCTTAAAATCTGAGCACCCCCCCTCCACTAAGTGACTTTTGGATGGCTGGCTGGCTGGTTGGCAAAAAAAAAAATTTGGAAGGCTGGCGAGAAGGAAAAAATATGGATCTCCTTTTCAGAGCTGATAACCCTTTTTTTTTTGCTTGTCAGAGAATTATGGAGGAAAACTGGACCCCATAAAATCCTGGGCGACATTATCGGGGGGGGGGGGGGGCTGAGTGCCAGGATGTGTGTAACTGAGTAACAGTTCCGTGTGGGTCTGTTTCATTTTGTGGACCAGGATGGTGGCGGGATGTGGGGAGGGGGGGGGGGGGGGGGGGGGTTGGGGGCACAAGTCTGAAAAATGATTAACAAGCGAAAATAGTCACATTTGTAGGGGCTTTTTAATGGCAAAGTACTTTGACAAGCAAAAACAACAACAAAGTAATCACATTTTTCTCCTTTTTTTTGGTTGTTGCTCACAGCACAGACAGCGCACTCGATCGCGATCATAAATTCATGGAATCATTGTTATCAAACGTTTTCAGAATGGATCTTTTTTCTTGATACCATAAAGTTACGATTTGATAATAAGTTCCATTTTAATAAAAAAAGATTTACTAAATTACCCTATCACTATATAATCTTCATCATCAATTTAGTGCACCCCCTCAAATAAAATAATAAAATCCCTTCATCAATAATTATGGAATCAGTATCTTCACCTATCATTAGTTTGGCAACGTCAAACCGCTACCTATCTGACTGTCGTACACCCATATGGGTCGTGCATGATCTGATGATGGTACGTACGATGGTTGGTTTTTCATCATCTCAAACAAAAACATGGCAGAACAACGCAGGGAATTTCGAGCACTTGCCTCTTTCCTAAATGCCGGGCACATCAAAGTGAACATTGACAGTGAATCAAAGGTGATTTTCTTTTGTCGGATTTATGGCATAAACGCTTTTAATTTAGTATAAATACACTTGTGATTAATATCTCCGAGTGTGCGTGGCATATTTCGGCTGCAGTGCTGGTAATATATTTCCCATCGGAACTGGGTTGGATGTTGGCCCCGAACTAGACCGTCCCGCGATCGCACAACCCGTTGTTTTGACTGTGCTATCTGCGTATTCAATGCAATGCAGTTCTGACGAATCATTCGTGGGTATATGGATTGATGGATGGATGGCCGATGGACACGATGGATGGATGGATGGATGGATGGATACTAGGATAGATTTGATTGATGATTCATAATCATATTCATTGATTAACCCCCATGTAAAGTTAATATTCTGAATAGTCCTGGTAGTCGAAGAAGAAAGAAGAAAGAGAAGAAGAAGAAGAAGAAGAAGAAGAAGAAGAAGAAGAAGAAGAAGAAGAAGAAGAAGAAGAAGAAGAAGAAGAAGAAGAAGAAGAAGAAGAAGAAGAAGAAGAAGAAGAAGAAGAAGAAGAAGAAGAAGGAGGAGGAGGAGAAGGAGAAGGAGGAGAAGAAGAAGAAGAAGAAGAAGGAGAAGAGGAAGAAGAAGATAAAGAAGGAGGAGGAGAAAAAGGAGAAGGAGAAGAAGGAGGAGGGGGGACAAGGAGGAGGAGGAGGAGAATCTATAACATGCAAGTTAGCCTTTCACTTTTAGTTTAAGTGGGAACATTTCTAATGTAGATCTAGATCTAATGTTAGATTTAGATATTTGTGTTTTTTTTTAAAGGGGAGAGGATAGAAAAAAAGTTAGACTTGAATATAATTAAAGAATAAAGAAAAAAAGTACAAGAAAAGATCTATGTGGAATTCCAAGTTAATTTGGAAAACACTTTTGAGAGCCATTTTTATTTTAGATGTCACAGTCTACAACCCTCTCTCTATATTTTTGACACAATATGATTCGGGATCATCTGGCTTTTTACCTGATGTGATTTTGAGTAAGTGAGTAGGCTCAAGTCATGTTATTCTATTTCTTGCCTGTTCTCCTCCCTAGATGCCTTGTGTGCAGTGCAATGGAACATCAGTATCTGGTTTGATGTCGATAAGCACCTACCTAGCAACTTCAGTAGGGAAGGTGGAGCTTGTGGGCAAGGATGCCAAGTCGAGAGCCCTGGTTGGTCAATGGTTAGAGTATAGGGTTACAGAAGTGGATAGGTGTCAAGGAGAAAAGGATGATGTGATCATTTTCAAGGTATGTCCATTAAACCAGTTCATAATTAGTACAAGGTACAAATGACCCTGAAATGACCCCAGTGTGTACGAGCACGGGCATTTGTTTTGGTGGATGCTCTACTTAAAATCATACTGGTGCGTGTATCATGGTGCAGGCACTATGAAAGCATATAGGTCATTTGTACTCAGTACAAATGACCTTTATCTGCACATGCGCAAATTGTTATTACGAACTGGCTTATTGCAGAAAGCAAAAATACTTCTTTTTTCTTTATTCTTTTATTTATTTATTATTCTTATTGAATGTCTACTCTCGTGGCTTCTGTCAAAGTTTTTTTCTCTTTTGCATTCTACGAACAAATTCCTTTTATATTAATATGTTTGTTGACTTCCTCATTATTTAGCATGGATGTCCCATTAGAAATTAGCCCCAGCTCAACTTATGGGCCGAGTATAACACTGATGCACATGTATGCACAATGACTCATCTAAACAGAATATTATTTCATTTTCCATATGAACACACAACAAGCTCTAATTTTCTGGATTTGATATTGTGGAAGTGAGATCTCCTTGTTATGATTTTTAAAGGGAAGGTTGAGTTCTGGAAAAGGTAAATAATTTGTGAGCTTTCTCATTCTTTTTATGTTAGTCTGGAAGACTAACATAGTAGATATGTCCTCTGAAATGGATTGCTCTTCAAATGCCCTCACATTCAAAATATGACAAGAAACAGGTGAAATGTTCGGGCCGAACATTTTTGCATGGTCCCATATACTCATTTAAGTGTGCAGTGCCTGTGACTCTTAGCAGTATCAAGTCAATTTCTTATCATTTTGGTGATTTCAAATCAAAACCTTACAGCATACACTGATTATTATGCACGAGACATGTTCACCCTTTCCCAATTGCTCTGAGACAGTTTCTTTCACAAAATTTTCAATCTCATGACCAGAACTCAACTTTATACTTAAATCTCTCATTGGATACATATCAAGTGCTTGATCAAGTCAGGTTTTAAGAAAGTTTAACTTCCTGTCTTTCCCAGGAGCTGAATTCTTATCTTTCAACACGAACCTACTTTGTTGAAAACAGGTTTAGTCTAGCTGATCTACTTCTCTACTACGGTCTTTATACTAAAGTCGTAAGTACATGTTTTTTGTTGTTGTTGTTGTTTTGTTGGTTTTTTTTTTTTGGGGGGGGGGGGGTTAATTTTGTTGATTTTATTTTGTTTTAGGGGTTTTAACTCTTTATTAGCCATGGATCATTGTTTAAAGTATACAATGCATTATACACTAACCGATAACCGATCTGGAATTGTGCTGTACAAAAAAATAATTATTATTCATATTTTTCATATTATTCATATTATTATTATTATTATATGTGTGCCAAAAGTCGACTATTGCAGTCCCCAGTTTGTTCCATTGGTAGACCAAAGCCAGTAAAGCGTTAAAGTAGCCAGTATTATTATCATATGGTAAGGAAATTGTCACCTTCCAGATATTATAGCCCTGTCTTATAAAATCAATGCCCAGTCAAATGGTAGGTGGATTTGTTATTGATTCGGATCAACTGCAACTCTTCAGAAGACAAGGCCCAGAACACTACTAATAATGGAGGAACACATTTTCTTTATTTCTATGCTGCCCTCTCTTGTTAAGATATGTATATTTGTAAAACCAAGAACTATAGCCTGCAAGTGTGTTTTTATGTCTCTTTTAAATTATAAGACACCATGCTATGGGAAAATAAGTTGGCGAAGTTTTAAGTATAAATGTGATATTTGCAAAGATTTATTTTTATGCTGTCGTTGCCTAGATACATGTACTTCAGATAGACACTTTTGGATCTGGTATCTCTGGGAACAAGAACAGTGTACAGTATATCCATCTTTTATTTAGAATGTTTTTTATCTGTACCTCTTCTCCAATTTCTTTTAGAGTGGCCTCACATATCATGAAAAGGAGAAATACATACACTTATCAAGATGGTTTGATCATGTAAGTACCGGGACACTTTTAGAGAGAAGGTTGAGTTCTGGGAAAGGTGAAAAATAATTTGTTAGCTTTCTCATTCCTTTTATGTCTCTTTGGAAGAACATCATAATAGAAATGTCCCCTGAAAAGGATTGCTCTTCAAATGCCCTCATATTCGAAATATGACGAGAAATATCTGAAGTGTTTGAGCTGAACATTCATGCACATTGTGTGTCCCATATACCCATTTCTGTGTGCAGTGCATGTGCTTTTCAGCCAGATTGGTCAGTTTCTTATCATTTTCGTGAATCCAAAACCTCACAGTATACCTGTACACCAATTCTTATGCAGACATAATCAACCTTTCCCTATCGCTTCTATACAGATTCTTTTACAATGTAATCTTATGACCAGAACTCGACTTTATTTTTAACTTTGTACCTGCCGTCCTAGATATTGGAGTTGTATTTGTATACCTTTGCTAGATGCAATACATCATAGCTTTATTCATTGAGTTCTACGGTGGAAATACACTTTCATTTTTCATTCATGATAGATAAGAAAAAAATTTGAAAGGGTTTGTATTGTCCTGGGAAAAGAATTGTGGCAAAAATACTTTTTAACATCCTGATGACAGGAACTAGAAGGCTCCTGTATTAAGCCAAAGATGGCAATTAAAGTATTCAGTAGTGTATGAGTTAATTTTTCTGTTATCATATACCCACTTGTAGCATGGTAAAAGTATATCCTCTATTCTATCTTTTCTTTACAGGTTCAGAGACTTCCCAACACCAGGCAACACTTGACAGAGATTCCCTTTACACTGAACAGATTGTATGCTGGATTTATACCTCACTGATACCACCTCCAATCCGTCATTTAAAGGGAAAGTTCAGATATCTTTTGCCCATATATTGCTATACAAAATCAGGTTCATTTTCCTGATATGCTGGAACAATTTTGTAACAAACTTCCAAAGGACAAGCAAATTACCTTGTTGTATTGAAATCTTATTACATCCGGGCTAAAAAGAGAATCAGTAGAAAACAAGGAACCAAGACTGGTAAATGTCTTGTTATAACAAGTAGGGCAGCATGATATCACGATAATATCAAAATGTTGCGATATTGAAATACTAATGAATAATCAATATTGACTTTTGCCAATATTTGATGTATCGCCTTCAAGTGATATTGAAAATAATATTGTCGATATGACACCCTAGTGAGTTTTCAAAATGATTAAGGAAATAAAATGTAAGAAATAAACATGACAGAGATCGTAAAGGATCTGTGAAGAATTTTTAAGAAGAGAAAGACGCAAGCAAAGTCATGATGGTGTCCACTAGCATGACTAGGGTGTGAATACAGGCTGTGCTTCGTGCAGACACAGGCATGACAGGTATAACATACTGAACGAGATTGGATCAAACTTTAAATCAACAATATTACCACGTGAGCAACAACAAGAATGAATAATTTCCGTAAAACAATTCCTTGCTTAGGAAAATTATACTATTGGTACCCAAAACAACTCACAGAAATTATGACTTTTTGATGAGTTACGACATGCAGTCGTACTCCTGAACGGAAAGACGATATGAGACATTATTCTGTTTTTACCGCAGAGGGTGAACTCATGAATATTCAACAAGCAGCCCAGTGTATCTAGGTTACAAATGTATTTATTATTCACGAGTCTGTACCTCAAAGCTCGAATTTCCCCTTGCATCCCACTTTTTTAGATCGATGAAAATGATAGCATTGCCATTCAAAATGATATAATTTTATTTTCTAATCAATCAAGAATTTTTAATTCAATTTAATTACAATGTGATAATTAATTTGAAGCAGGATATTCGGTGACTGGGCAGGTACTAGTAACCATTTCGAGTTGCACTGAATTTTAGGTGGCTGGAAATGTACATTTTTGGATGGTGACGATATATATCGCCATATAGGTGATATTGAAGCTGACGATTATTGAATAACCCAAAATGCTATATCGTGCAGCCCTAATAACAAAAACATTCTTTATAACAAGGTTCCACCCAATGAACAATTTATAGCTTTGTGCTTATCTACACAAGAATTTTGTGAAGTTTAATATACAGATTAATTCAATATGTAATGGATAAGTCTAATGATGTACCAACTGCTTTACTTGAAAATCTTTGATGCAGTTGTTTGTTTGGCAAAACCATTTCAAATACGATATGGTTATTATGAATCAGTGTTGCATGTCAGTCAATGTGTGTAATTGTTCCTTTCAAGTCAACTGTGATCAAAACCTGGATATGTAAAGGCAAAGCATACCTGTTTCATCATCAGATTTTTGTTTTAATATTTGCCTGTAGACTGTAATAAAGACATTTTTAATAAATTGTCGAACTAACCAGACAGCTATAAAATGTTAATTGATATCTAAAGTATGAAAGTTAATGTACATGATATTATATGGACAAAAGATATAAACAAAAATGTGGACTTGCCCCTTTAATTTCATTTAAAGTGTACCGATCACCAAAAAATATTTTGCTAGATGTATGTTACAGGTTCCATGTCATTATACAGTGGAACCTCATTATAAAGAACACTGTTATAACAAACTCCTGTTATAAGAAGGTAAATTTGCCTGTCCCACTTCTTTGTATTCTGTTGTTTTTTTTTAGCCCTGATATAACAAGATTTTGATATAAAGAGGCAATTTCCTTGGTCCCTAGGAGTTTGTTATAGCGAGGTTCCACTTGAATATGTTCAAAATATGGGCTTCAAATAATACTTTGATAAAGATAGAATGAAATTTTAATTACACTCTCTACAAGTGTACTAAAAGGGACTTGTGCAGTAGACTACTTGACGCACCAGTACACGCTTGCCAAGATAAGGGCTCGCGCCTAAGTTCGGAACCCAACTCAAGTTCAGTGTGTGCACTTTTATATTATCCTTGATTTCCTTCATACTCCTTCACTGTTGACCAATAGAATGCCAGGTAAAGTTCTTTGAGTTTAATGTTATACTTTCTACCAATTATTTTTTCAGGTGATTGCTACACTTTAACCCTTTCAGGACAAGAATTATTTAAGGGCTAAATTGATCACATTTTGTTCTTCAAATTGGCAACGATTATATTTTTCTTTTAGTGCTACATGGTTGTAACAAAATGTAATGTCTTTGAAAACAATATACATCATTAGAAACTTAGTCAAAAGTTGAAAAAATTGCCAATTTTGTTAAAAAACAGTGATTTTGAACCTCTCAATGTGTTGCCAATTTAAGGATTTTGGAGCTTATTCTCCTTTTTAAAATTCCTGGCATCAAATGCGATATGGTCATGCAACAAAAATGGAAATAATGTGTGTAGAAATTTTTGCTCTTTCTACTCATGCATCTGGTATATTTTTTAGAGCTCTGAATCAAAAGTTATTGAGCCAAACCACAAAATGTGGTCATTTGTCTCAAAAGGGTTAAGTCTGAGGTACCTTGAGATTCATGTAACTGGGTGCATTTTCTTGCAGTAGGAGTACAAGGATTTCTAACAATACCATCTTGTATCCATTCGGTCCAGAAAAAGTTTAAGCATGTCTGATAACAAGAAAGGCAGAGGTTTGGAATTGTTTAAAAAAATTAGAACTGTAAGCTAATCTGATGAGTTCTGATTATTATGAAATTGCAATCATGAGTAATTGGTTTGTGTGCTCTGGGTATCATTGTGGTGGGGTACGCTGCAATATTCCTGCAAGAAAATGTGCCTCATCAGCTCTTTTTCTGATGCCTTCTTTCATGATGTAATGCCATATATGATTATCTAAATTATTGTTTTTTTTATTGCACAGTATCTTCTTTATTTTACATTATCTTTATTGTGAATGTATGACATTGGTGAATCTAGGATTTTTTAAAGGGGCAGGGCACAATGCCCTCGAAATTGCTCAATTCAGGGGACAATTTTATTGTTGTTGTGTACTTATGGTATGCCAGTTGGGTTTCAAAAGTGGGGAGGGGCAAAGACTGGTTGTGTCCAAACCCTAAATCTGCCATTGGTTTGAAATGCCTTTTCCCATACATGTAATGAAGGAAAAACTTCTTTTTTAGGGCTATTATTTTACATTCTTGCTACATTGGCATAGGTAACATTCTTTTTTGCCTTAAAGCTCATGTAGAGTATTGGTAGCAAAAAGGAAATTGGAAAGAACATGTTAAATATAGTCTCATGTTCTCCTTGTATCAAAAGATGTCTGTAAGAGATCATTTGGTATTCCATCTATGATTTCTGGTGAATTTCAGTGTAAATATCTGTAAGGAATGCTTGATCACTGCCATTATGCTAGGACCATTCCACCCCGACGGCTCCCCGTACAGCAATCTTGGGGCTTCGCAAAGAGACAGCGTGTGTGCACTGTGTGTAGCTACTCATCATTGGTTTTACACGTGTGTGTACAGTGTATAGCACATGCTGCCTTTGTTGGGATTTTACGTGCCTGTCTCGGCACATAAATTAGTTTTTGCCTCTTATTTGTTTAATATTAAACTTTAGGAGGCGAAATCTGCACAGTGTCTTAGTATTGCTAGTATCTTGCTATTTATCAATAAAAATTGAAGAAATCTGACGAACAGTTTTTGAGGGCTTACCAAAACTTTACATGACCTTTAAAACTTGGCAGAGCAGCAGTGTGGAAAATTGGAAGTGGAAAATGTACTAACACAAAAATATGTGAATGCTATAAATTGATTTTGGGTAGTATTATATCCTCATATTCATATCAATCCAGTAGAAAATGAAGTAAAATAATGTATATTTTTCTCTATTCTGTAACCAATGCTAAATATTACTTTACATTTTGTTGTCACATCTGTTAAGAACTATTGAAACATACATGCAGTATTTTGCATTCCAATGGATTATTCAGTAGGAAGAAATTCTTGATGTCTCTATTCATTTTTTTTTTCGCTGCATTTTGTCTTCCAAATATTTTCACTTTCAAAAATATTAATGTATGGTATTGATGCAAAAGATTGAGTAGATACAGATGTTTAAACACAAGACTAAAAAATGGGTTATGTAGGTAGGCTATGATGTATTCAAGAAGCACATATGACCATGAATTCATATTGTAAGTCTTAGGAGAAGGGGATGCCGGTACAGTTGACCCCACCCCGATCGGAGTGTCAGAAATTTATGCTCTATGGTGCCTTCTGATATGTTCAATGAAAATTGTCATAGACATACAATGTACTTTAAAATTTCACATTCAAAATGACATTGCCATTGTTATGATTTTGACAATTTTTTCATAGAGTAGTTACTGACAATAGGACTGTGGAATAAATTACAATGTATATCGCATTGATAATGGCTGTGCCATATACCAGAAATTACTTAGTGGTAGACGCTCTGCCTTGAAAGGAGTAGAAGACAGGTTCAAACCCCTATTGCTTTAAACTTTTTTTTTCCAGATTAGTTTTTATCCTATGCAGGTCATGCAGTCAGTCTTGATTATTGTGATTGTAGTGGGAGAAAACCAAACGTGACAGATTGTTTGACATTTGTTTTGTTATTCCAAGTGCACAGACATAAGGTTCCCTTAGGCCTTCATGTCATTGTGTATCAAGGCAGCTGTGCCTAATGGATAAATCACAGTGGTTGGCCTTCTGCTATTGCTACATTGTATGTCACACAAATATGAACATACAGTGTAGTACAGTCTTTCCCAGAGAATGTTCTTTTGTATGTCAACTCCAAATACATTAGATTGCATCGTGATAGATTTCCCTGTTCCCCACCCAAGAAGTTTTCCATTGTTTGCGATTAAAAGGAACACTCCTATAATAGCCTTGTTCACATTATTTAAATTTGGTGCCAGATCCTTTTGGGGATAGTAGTTAATGTGTCCATTACTTTTAATCAAAAACAAACATTTGGGAGGACTCCGAAGTCCATAATCTTTTTTTATTGTCCTTCTTAAGCTACTTTTTTCAGCTTATAAAGTGGCTCAATCATGGTACGTTTTAGTGACTTTTTGATGTTCTTATAGTTATTATATTATTATAGTGAGAACTCATCATGTTTCTAGCACAATGGTACAATCGACACCAAACGATTAGCAAATTTTCATCTTGATTTGCTGGTCATCCTTTGTGAGATGCCAGTGTCATATCATGTAAAGCCCAACGCACACTAAACGACTGGTCTGCGATCTGATTTTGGAAGAAAGTGTAATACTGTATCATTTGATATAAACATTAAACACATACAATATTTTTGACTGATGTTTTAAATAGTCATATTGATAGTAAAATTGAAAATACGGCCTATTGCGAGCTGTCTAGTCTGAGAAAAGGCCAAATCGGTTCCCAGTCGTAGTGACGTCAGAGCAGTCCTGTGATTGTCTACGAATTAAAACTGATTTGGCTCTTATTCCGGTCCTAAGACTGACAGCGCACCAAAACTCAATGTTCAATATTCATATTATTATTCAAAACCTGATTCAGGTAGATTTTATTTGTTAAATTTCCCATATTTAATGCTATTACGATTGCAGTCGATCGTATAGTGTGCGTTGGCTTTATGTTACATTACCCAGAAAGGTCGCTTTGGAGTCATTCGGACATGTTGGAGTCAGTTTGGCCGCGGTGTGACCAAAGTATTAGTGTAAGTGCAGCTGTACTTTCATATAATATGCTTATCATCAGGTTGATTAGAGGATTATTTTTATGTACAGTGTGTACATGTATATTACAACAATTTAATTCTTATCTTGTCTTTTCCACCTTTAAGACTATACATGTACTTCTATTTCTATGTTATTATATGGTCAACAAAAGAAATATACTTGTGGAATTATTCAATTGGATTCATATGCTTTGTTTTCTTATACATATATTGATTCTTTTGACAGAGGAGGATAGAGGATAATTAATAGTGAAAAAGAAACGGTGAAGTTCAAAGAAAGAGAGAGAGAGAGAGAGAGAGAGTTTTAAAAAAGTTAACATAAATGGAGATTCATGCAGAGATGCAGACAGAACGAGATATCAGGGCAGTGAAAGAACGATATTGAAGACAGATACATATGCAATACAGAGAAAGAGAGATATATTTTGTATATGTGTGTGTGTGTGTGTGTATATATATATACAGAGAGAGAGAGAGAGAGAGAGAGAGAGAGAGAGAGAGACCGACCTAAAATATAAAAAGTTATAAATCCAAAATATTATAAAAAGCGATTTTAATCAAATATATACCAATCATGCAGCACTATATATAAATTTATGCAATAAATCCTCATGATAAGCCTTTACATCAAATCATCAGAGATTACATTGTGCCATTAATAATGATTTTTGGAATTGCACTACATCTAGATATGTAGCACATGTATATTCCCATGAACGTTACATTAAAACCTTAAAAAGATGAAATCATTTTTCGTACCATCAAACTGGGATTAAAGTTGCATATATCTAAACACATTTTCATAGTTCTTATCACTAGTCTTCTAGCAATATATTTGGAAACTTTAAGAAAAATGTTTTAATGGATATAGGGAATAAAAGCTGACTGTATATATGGGTGGTAAGGGAGGTGAAGGTACTCGAATATGTAATTTCTGTAGATTTTCACTACGAAAAGTCAAAATTTTGAAACTCGAAAGAAGTCAGCCCCCTCAATAAAACGTGCCCGTAGCCTATGGGCCTGAAATGCAGTGACGTAGCACTGGTCCAGCCATCAAGGGGGCTCTGATGTCATGGGGATGGGGGGGGGGGGGGGGAACCGCTTCCTACTAGGAGAATGAAATGCAAAAAAAAAAAAAAAAAAAAGGAAGAAGAAAAAAAAAAAAACAAGGCCGTCGGGGAGAAGGAAACAATCGTCCTCATTTTTCAGTTGCCTTCACCTATATCGTCTATTTCTCTTTTTCAAGTTCTTCATTTGCACAATTTAAGGGGGGGGGGGGGTCACGTGTCTCCTAACCCCCTGAAGCTACACCACTACTAACAGGTACATTTCTTCCTACATATCATTATCTATCACAAACATTCATATCGACTGTGGGTCATGATTACTTTTTTAAAATAAATGTTATTATAAAACAAAAAGCGGCACCTTCGGTACATGTAAGACTGTACAACAATGAACGGTAAATATATCATCAAATGTACAAAATACTATGACTAGCAACGGTATCATACAAAATTCTTTCAGAATATATCACACCTTTTCTGAACACAACAAACAACAATACTTTTGATAAACAGTCTTTCGTATTACGAACTACGATGCTAACAATGCCATTACTGTACTCAACACCGCCATGTATTCTTTCAGTGGAAGACATTTTTGAAAGACTTTAGTAGGTGATGATTAAAAGCATAATATTTTCAAGGTTTATGTTCTCAACGGCTTTTGTATCATTCTTATCCCTCTTCATCCGATACAGTCAATTCAAACTTATATATTCTAACCAAGATAAGGTGATTGTATGTGTGAAGATGTTTATCAAAACTTTGGTTTAAATGCTATGGAAAGACAAATTTCCTTTGGATATCTATGCGCAGTGAATTATACTTTAATTAGCAAAACCCGGGATGACTACCGACGTCTTAATTTCTTACTACTGATTGTGAAGTACCAAATACTTTTAGTTTACGCGGTTCTTTGTTGAATTTTAAATGCTATTTCTACGATTCAGTTAACACTGAAAGATAAACAATTCTTAATCAGATAGATTATATAATTAATGAAAAAGGTGTTTTCTACATATTCAATGACCATCCTGCCTGCAAGATGAACATGACTTAAACCCTAAACCCTTTACACAAATTATGAAATACTTTCAAGTTTCAACATCGATAAAATATAGACACCTGCATGCATCATCAAACCTATTGAAATAATGAACTGTTTCAATACATCTCTGAAAACGGATCAACAATAAAGTTTCATCACAAATTACATCAATTACAAAAAAAAAAAAAAAAAAAAAAAATCTCAATAGAAATTATGATTCACTATGGCAGAGGAGTGGAAATTCATTAGTTTTAGGAGTTATATTAGGATCACTTCTTTTGGAGTTGAATCCACTTCAAATCCCAGTGGAGTCCACTCCAGAGTAGTGGTTCAATAATCTTGAATCACCCGTTTTAGAGTATATTTCACTCCAAACCAAGTGGTTCCTAATATGCCTCCCCCTAAGTTTAATTCCACTCTTGTACACGTAGAGAGTATCAGAGAGAGAGAGAGAGAGAAAGAGAGAGGGAAGAGAGAAAGAGTGAGAGAGAGGGAGAGAGAGAGAAAGAGAGGGAGAAAGAGAGAGAGAGAGAGAGAGAGAGAGAGAGAGAGAGAAAGAGAGGCTTTTGTTGGCCCGTCTCTCAACGGGTTGTTAAGGAGAGGCTCTGATTTACATTATATATAGGCCTAGCTATTTCAAGACTACTAAGACTTCAGAAATGAAATCAAGAATAATCAAAATGTTGTAAACCGAATGATGAATATTGATGAATATTATGATGAACATTTTAAAAGTGGTATGAAAAACATAAAATCATACAACAGAAAGACATACTGAGTATCGGAAATATTCAACTTTTTAGTACATTATAAAATGAAAGACATTGAAATTAAATGAATTATTTATGTAAGGAAACCATAAGACCTTGCATATAACGCTGAAAATATTGCGATGTATGGTCGGCTTCCTACCGAAATCTTCATAATTCTGACAGTAAAATACAACTGAAAATTATTCACGGAGACCTATGTACTCATTGATAAGAAACAGTGTAATGTTTCAACATCTAAACATACCTTTGCCCCAAAGTTTTTTCCGACATTTAATTATACCAAATCAAACCTATAGTAGAAATTAATTGCTATGATTTCGTCACGAAGGCATGCAGTTGGAATACATTTGAACTAATAAAATATATCGAATTAAGGTTGATTCTTCTACCCCCTTTATATTTTTACATTCTAAATGAATTATATTTTTATATCATATTGTAAAAAACGATTCTCATACAGCCATAAAGGTGGTAAAAAAATAAAACCCCATTATACCTAAATTCCCACTGACAATCTAGGCATGTGATTATTTTTGCTGATATATACCATGTACATAATGCATTATGACATCATTTACATTACAACTCATATGTTTGTACACGATATGGATGGACAAATTGTTAAGAATCGGGCATAGTCCATTGAAATTTTTATAAAATTATATTATGCACACGTGGAACAGTTATAAAAATAAATTATTTAACTAGAAATAAAAATAAAAATAACACTCTGCCCCCTCGAGTCTTTAAGTTTTTGTTTCATTTACGCCCGAATACTTCCTGAAGTTCTTCAAATATAATTTTCACAAAATTCCTGTTTTTTAAATTTTGATTAACAATAGATTGACATGTATATTTCAGCTAAAATATATTACAAGTTACAGCAGTTTGTAGATAACTGAACATTTCCAAAGTTTTCCCTCATGCTCAGGGTGATATATTTCCCTTTTACGCCATGTTCACTATTTTATACAAAGTGTCAGAAGTAAAGATTAGAGTCACATATTCGTTGCTTTCTTTTTATAAGATGTAATAACATAGAAAATGCATTTAGATGATCATGTAAAGTAAGCTACTAAATACAATGAAATATGTTCGCAATGGATGTTATAAATTGTATATATAAATGCCTTTTCAGTAGAAATATATAAAAATTTCTTTGAGACAAAAACATGTATAGAGATTATGATAAAAACGTGCATAAAATTCGCTTCCAAAACTTTCTCGGGAGCCACCTCAATCAAATGCTCAGTCATCTGATGAAGTTCCAGACAGTCATTCAGCAACAAATCGGAAAGTCTTTAGCTGAACTGTACCTTATCTGGGCCCCGTTGCATAAAACTTACCATTAACGGTAACTTTGCCATCAATGGTAACTCCCATAGAAACCTTGATTTTGATTGGCTGTTGAGTGATGTTACCATGGTAGTTACTATTGATAGCAGAGTTACCATTAATGGTAAGTTTTATGCAACGGGGCCATGGTGTATTTGTATCCCAGTATTTCACTAGACAGGACAATCGGAACAACCATCAGGGCTCTCTGCGTCTATCCTAGACATACCTTCTGTGCTGCTGTTAACTGAATTTCCTTCAGAGTTCTATAAGTTCTCATAATATCATTTCTATTTTTGAACCTTTGCGTACAGACCAGCGAAGTCATCTTCCTCGGCGACATTCTTGGGCTCTTCGTCGAGACGTTTGACCTCGGCGTAGTCGCCGTCATCAGTGAATTCGTCGACATCACCAATCTTTATTTCCGAGTACGACGAGTCACCGGCCAGGGCTTCCTCGTGGGCGCTGAAAGTGCTGGACGACCCGATTGCCGAGTACCCATCACTCTCGATCGTCGCTTCCACCGTAACTCCGCCGTTCATATTTGAGTTGTTGTTGTTATTCTCCTTCACGCTGTCCATCTTCGTCGTCTTCTTCGACATATCAACGGACGCGTAGAGGTTGTCAAAGTCCTGCGCCTGTTTGCCATCATTCTCATCCGTCGATCTGGGACTGATCGAATCGGGCATGGGCAGCGACACCTCCATCGAATTGGCGATCAATGTTGGCGGCGCCATGGCATGCATTGCGGACCCGATGCCCTTGATGCTCTGCATGTTAGTGTTCGCCGCGCCGAATTCGATGTCCCCGACATCAGGGTTGAGTTGCACACCGCTGGCGGTGTTCATCGGCATGTTGTCGGTTCGGCTTGACCGAGAAGTAGCTGAGGACTTTCGGCTGCGCTGAAGGACGGCGAACTCGTCGTCTTGGGTGACTGATCCACGAGCGGCCGGGGGGCTCCACAAGAGTCCTTCAAAGAAAATGCAAGATGACTTCGTTAGCAGTTTCCAAGTATCAGATTGTATAAATAATTCTCTATGCTGATATGAATCTTGTTGTTTTTGTAGTAAGGGCATCATTTTTGCATCAATCTTTATACCTTTCATCATCATTACCATCATCATCACCACCACCACCAATTTCATCATCATCATTATAATCCTCCTTATCAACGTCACCACGATCACTACCATCTTCATCACCATCATCATAAATATCGTGTTCATCCTTACCACCTTCGTCGCTACCACGAACACATCTTCAGCAGTATCAGCATTAAGACGGCCAATATCACCACCATCACAATCCTTTCTTCACCACCCCACAATGACCACAACGTCATCTTAAAATAATATCACCCATACTTTCATCTACACGGTTGTAACCATCTTCTATTAACTCGAATAAACTCCATCCATACCATCAGAACCACTGTAATCGTCACCACCTTTGACACATGCACAAGGCACCATCTTTACAGGGTGGCCCAGAAAGAATGCGACACCTGAGATCTGCAATGTCAGCGACATCACTGACTCAATATCATCAATTCTGGATAAAGCGTTTTGATTCTACGGCTATTTTTGTGAGGCAATGTCATTTTGAAAATTTGCAACTGAGCGAAAAATTTGCCCATGATGGCTTTCAAACACAGTCAGCTTTGTCGACAAACGTATGACTGCTCTCGCTTTGAAAACGAAGACAATATGGATGAAAGGAGATTGTATGGAAAGCTGTCTTAAGCAAATTTCTCGCTGTTTCAAGCTTGACTACGGTTGCAAAAGAAGCAAATTTTGAAAATGACATTGCCTCACAAAAATAGGCATAGAATGAAAAGGACTTACCCAAAATTGACGATCTTCATGTCATTTTACTCGGAAAAGAATTTTCTACCCAATAAAACAAATCCAAATGATACTGTGATTTCGTTGAAATTGCAGATCTCAGGTGTTGCATTCTTTTTGGGCCACGCGGTACAATACAACAGCTTCAACCATCGCCATTTCAGCCATCGTTAGCCACCCCCCCCCCCCCACAATTACCTTTACCAATTCACATACTATATGTCACCATCATCATCATTATACCGTCATCAACAACTCTACTACATTAAACTCTATACCATCCATGCACACCACCAACTCTCATTGGTTCGTCACCACCATAGTCATGCCCACCACCATCGATAACACAAGATCACCCCTCTACCACACCCGTACACCTACCATTGGCATGTCCATTGGTACCATTTTGTGCAACCATGCTTCCATTACCCCTCATTGGTTGTCCCATGCTGTCCATCTCTATCTCAGTCATACCATGGTTGACATGGCCATTTCTGGTCGATCTTCGAGGCTCGTAGTTAGCGTATTTATTGGAACTGGCCCTCTTCTTGCGGATTTTCCTCGAGTCCCTCTCTGCTCTGTAGATTATTTGAAAAAAAGGTCGAAGAGAGATTCGAGTATGGTTTGCTGCAGATCAGTTTAGACATCTGACAAAAGTATTATTAAGCTCATTAAGCACATCAGCATGATCAGAGAAGAGCTTAGTCTGTCAGTGGGCTCAGCATCATTTACGTGGATTATAAGAAATTTGAACTATCATTGTAAAACCATTCAACTGATTTCATTCAAAAGGGGCGCTCACAGAGGGCTCATGCACTGCCCTTTATTTAACGGCACAAATTAACCCACGCATGGGCACTTTGCTCACTTTACGCACTTCCACTCATTACAAAGACAATTGAGCACCTCTACTCCAAAAGTCGTTACACGGCACTTGCAATTAGCCAAGTATGTCTTTTTAAAAATACAAACAGTAAACACATTTTGAGATCTTAAAATTACTTTAGGATAACTAAGTTTACTTTTAATAGAATTTCACTCACTAAACTTCAGAAAATCTGAAACGAACAGTGTCGTGGAAAAAAGGGGATAGGGCTAATTTTCAAGTAACTCGGTGTGTAGTCAATAAACGTGTCCAGGGTTTTTGACCAGCAGTCAGGGGTAGGCAGCCGTGAATGGAGAATAATGAATTGTCAATGAGACAAATTCTATATCAGTAATCATTGAGCCTAGCTCGTGCTCAATCATGTATATGAACATTATTGCAGTGCTTTTTAATTCACAAATATTCCTCTTAACGGAAAACGAAAATCTCTTTAAAAATCCTCAAAGAATATGAATCCCTAGGAAAAACAAAAAATCTTCTGCCATATAACTGACTAGATGGCGTAAATTACGGTCATGAATGTTCAGGGTTATCATGAGGTAAGTATTTTCATAAAATCTTTTTAACACTTTCGAGACAACTGACCACATTTTGAGGTTTGGCTCAATAACTTCAGAATTCTAAAAAATATACCAGATGCCCGAGTAGAAAGAGCAAAAATTTCTGCACAATCTATGTCCATTTAAAAAGGAGAATTGGCAACACATTGAGAGGCTCAAAATCATTGTTTTTTTGGCAATTTTTTTTCAACTTTTCGATAAAGTTCCTAACCATATATATTGTTTTCAAGACATTACATCTTATTAGAACCATGTAGAACTAATAGAAAAAATATTGTTGTTGCCAATTCGAAGAACAAAATGCGATCAATTTAGTCCTTAAATATTTCCTGCCCAGGGCCCTCTTGCATAAAAAGTTGCGATTAAACGCAACTCAAAAAATTAAACGCAACTTGATTTTCAACCAATCAGGGCAGAGTATTTGGGACTTGCGTTTAATTTTTTGAGTTGCGTTTAATTTTTTATGCAAGAGGGCCCTGGACGGATTAAAAGAAATTAAAATCTATAAATTCTGTGCAATTAAGAGATTGCTATGCAGCGGAGGATTGTCCTCCATTAACGGCTGTCTCCCTAACTGACTGTGATGGTGTAATATGGAATTACCTTCTCTTCCTCAACCAAAGTATGGCCAAGACGAAGACGATGACGCCCACCAATGCGACAACGATGGCGATCACGAGAGATACAGTGTCTGCAGGAAAAGAAAAAGAAAAAGAAATATTTTGATAATGCATAATAATAAATTACAATAGCTATCAAAAGGTGAATGAGGAGAAGTAATCCACAACTACTAATCAGGTGTATAAATGGGTGCCTGATTCTTCGGGTGGAATTCAGGTAACCAGGGGGGTGTTTCATAAAGCTGTTCGTAAAGTTACGCATGACTTCACGAATGACTTAAATATTACAAGCCAAATGGGATGCTCAATCATTTTTAACTGCATCAACTAAAGGTTAACTGTGCAGATGTAGATTAACATTCTTATTATAACAAACATTTTTAATGCAAAGCATATTTTTTGCCATAATTCAATTGAGGTTATTGGAAACAGTTACAGCCACACTTTGTTGAAACATCAGGAAAAACTTTGGGCATCCTATTTGGCACTTCATATTCAAGTCGTTCGTAAAGGCATGCGTAACTTTACGAACAGCTTTATGAAACACCCCCTGGTCTATATCACCGTTGCCAGAGTTAGCAGAATTCTGCTTTCTGGCAGAATTCTGACCGCTTTAGCATCTAGAATTATGCTTAGCATAATTTGACAAAATTTAGCAGAATTTTAGCATAATTCTGCTGTTTTTGTTTTTTTACTTGTCAGAGCATTTTTGAGTAAAAATACCCCCTCCCCCAAATGCTGATACCCCTTTTTTTCCTTCTTTTTTTTTTTAACTTGTCAGAGCAATTTTGAGTAAAAATACACCCCCCAAATCAGGAAAATCATTGGTCATCCTATTTGGCACTTCAAATTCAAGTCGTTCGTAAAGGCATGCGTAACTTTACGAACAGCTTTATGAAACACCCCCTGGCCTATATCACCGTTGCCAGAGTTAGCAGAATTCTGCTTTCTGGCAGAATTCTGACCGCTTTAGCATCTAGCATTATGCTTAGCATAATTTGACAAAATTTAGCAGAATTGTAGCATAATTCTGCTGTTTTTGTTTTTTTGCTTGTCAGAGCATTTTTGAGTAAGAATACCCCCCCCCCCCAAATGCTGATGCCCCTTTTTTTTCCTTCTTTTCTTTTTAACTTGTCAGAGAAATTTTGAGTAAAAATACACCCCAAAAATGCGGATAACCTTTTTCTTCTTTTTTTTTTTTTGCTTGTCAGAGAATTTTGGAGTAAAAATGCACCAAAAAAATGCTGATAACCTTTTTTTTTTCTTCTTCTTTTTTTTGCTTGTCAAAGAATTTTTGAGTAAATACGCCCCAAAATGCTTAAAAACCTTCTTTTTTTGGGGGGGGGGGAGATTTTTTTTTGATTTAGCAGAATTTTGTGCTGCTCCATAGCATAATTCCATTTTTAACGCTGGTCACACTGGCCTATAATATATGCACGGGAGGTGGGTTGTAGTAAATAAATATGGCCGGGCTACATGGAGCTCCCACCGATATTTAATTGACTGAATTACTACAGTATGAACGCATCCATATAACTTATATGAATGAATACATAAAATTTGTATACCTAGCTCACACGTGACGTTAGGTGGATTCCAGGAACCGTTGTCTAGACAGGTGGAGGTAGGTGGGTTGTAGTTGGTATGGTAGCCTGTTTCACAACTAAAGGACAGGACATCACCGGACTGGTAGACCGCTAGGCTGCCGTTGTGATGGGTACCCGATACGGGTGCTGGAACGTTGCAAGCAGCTTGAACTGTGAAAGGAGAGGTGAAGAAACATACAAAAGATATCAAACGATTTGAATTATTCAAAAACAATTTTACTGTTTAAAAATTAATCTGACAAGCGAATTTACAAGGCCATTGATTAGGGGGAGGGTGCGGGATGGTGCGGGAAGGGGCAGGAGGGTGTCTTCTTCTCGTTTTCCCCCCTAGACCCTCTCCCTTCCCTTTTCTCTCATGTCCTCCTTTTTAAATTTTGTCTGTCTTTCTTTCATCTTCATTCTATGGGGGGGGGGGGCGTGCCCTCCTGTGCCCCTTGTAGCTAGCTACGCCACTTATTCCAACAGTATTATCACAATTTCCTCTAATCAAGTATCGATGTTGTGATGATTTTTGTTGTAATAACAGCCCTTTAAACATTTTAAAGGAATGTAAACAAATGCAATACAACAAGAGACCTCATCAGGCATGCTGGCCCGGGATCTCTAACAAACCCCCCCCCCCCCATCTTTATTCTAATGTTCCCAACCAAGAAAAGAACCCACGAAAACGTACCGCAAATGTTTGATTTGCCTAATGCAAATACAGTGCACAACCACATAGCCATAAACCCATGACGGAATGTTCTGTTTTCCATTGAATTGACGTCTGTGGTGAATAATGTCACCCACACCCCTTTCTAAACCAATATATATATATATGAAATTCAAATTCCAGCTGATAAAAAAAGTATTCGTTACAGCGCATTTTCTTTGCACGCATAATTATACAAAGCGCTTCACAAGTCTTTTTACAATTAAGTAGTGTATGGGCCACTGAAACAATAATTATTTTAATCCACTTCAAAAGGACTAGTTAAAACGTTTAAAACTTCATGTTCTCTTGTAAATAAATGGGCTTTCAAAAATTTCATGAACTACCGGTAGTCCACAGATTTAGCAGTCTTCAGTTGGTTTTGTAGTTTTAGGCCAATATATACCCCGATCCGGGGAGGGGGTTCACAGGGGTACGTTCCACTCGGCAAAACCCACTTTGGTACTTCTCAATTACTAATTAACAACATCAACAACGACAATAACATCGACAACGACAACAGCATCAACAACAAAACACAGGGGACCCTAATTCTAATTATTGACCCCGACAGCAATTTAGACCCCATGCAAAAGGCATCTGAGTTTGGGGTACATAAATACCTCACTAGTCCGATGAACTTTATTCTTCTTCTTAATTCTTTGTTTTTGCTTGTCGTAGAATTTTAGGATTTGTGCCCTCCCCCCTTACCCCGGCCAGAAAATCCTAGATCCGCCACTGCTTTAAGGAAGTCCCACTAAAATTTCGAAATCAAAATCCGTCAAAATTGTCATGGGAGAAAAGAAAAGGGAAAAAGGCCTTGCGTCAAAACCCTGTTGAAAAGTGCACTTGAAAGGAGCAAATATTTTAAAGCTTGATGACAATGTCTAGTGGGAGATACACACAATCATCTCGACTTTTTAAGTATTTCGATAAACGTACTTCTTAAAAAGCTATTGTCGTGGGTGTTTTCGTATAGAGACCATGCATTTCATACCGCCACCTAAAAATCCCCGAGACTCTATAGTCATGATAGTTCGCTTGTTTGATAATAATTTGCTTGTATATGTACCAGATTGAGTGTATACGTTCGTTGAGGGCAGGGACTCAACGAAATTCGAACAGGAGGTTAACGCTCAATGAGAGAGGACAGAAGAGATTTGAATAATAATTGAAAATAATATTTTTACACGTAGTCCTACATAGTTATGTAAAGATTCGTAGAACATTTTCCAGAGGGGACTTTATTTTCCCTGTTGTTGAGATTATATTTTCTTTCCATTTAATTTTAATTATATGAGAGCAAAGACGTTAATAACGGAGAGTCTGTCCAGATGTCCCACACTGGAACTCCATAACAAAATGACATGCAGGCACACTGCACGGTTACTAAAATTACTGAAAATTGCTGAAGGAAAAAAAATAACGGTGGCAGAAGCCCCTATATTTCAATATGTTTTGCATTAAGTTTGCATTTCTAGTTCAGATGTTTATACGGGATATCTTTTGGGATACCTTGGGGTAGTCTGGAAATTTAGTTTCATTCCTTTATTCATTTCATTTTCATAAAATACAATCAAAGCAAATAAACATGTAATCATACAGCAAAATAATGAAGTAATATAAAGTAACTAACATGTATCATTCGCAATGTATAAAGAATGTTTCACTTTACAATATATATATAAAATAAAATAGGAGAACTTTTTTTTAAAAGCCAGTGATGGCTCTGTAAAGGCAAAGTTCCCACAAAACATATATGTAATTAATGTAATGGAGCATAGATTATACACAACAAAGAATAACAACATTATACAATGTAAGAGTAAACTATGATATGCATGTATATTAGAAGGCTTCAGAAGAAAAAAGGTTGGTGGATATTTCAGTTGTACTTGGAATACAAATTCAGTTTAAATTGTTTTTTGAATCAGTGTTAAACTATTCTTATATAAACGTATGACCTGTGGTATAGTATTCCAAATGTTCGGCAATGTATTCCTTACAGATTTCTTAGAGAATGAAGTTTTTACTTTCCATAAGTGAAATAAATTACGAAGCCTAGTTTCATGGGTATGAATTTGATTATTGATCGAGAACAAGTCTGATATGTTATGAGGAAGCAAGTCTTGAAAATACTGAAAACCAATCAGTGCAATATGATATGTGAATAGATCCAAAATATTCAAAGTTTTTAAACGGAAAAGTAAAGGAGCGGAATGGGCATAATAATCCCTTCTCGTACAAATACGTAAGGCGTATTAGTAAACGTTTCATGTAACCCAATCATTCAAAGTCACTTTAGCCTGACCAAAACAAATTCATGCATGTCTATTACAACACTCAGAACACAATCATGCTTTATAAATTTTGGTGTAAAGTGTAAACTCCTCATACCCGGATAAAATGTCTACAACCCCCCCCCCCCCTCAAAATCCTTGATATTTCTATAGCTCTGGAGTAAATAAGGCATGTATTATTTTGTGACAATGCAACAACTAGATCAGAGAAAGACAATGTACATGTACAGGAAACCATAAAAACGATTCTGGCAATCTCGATATTTTTTGTGAGCAAGGCAAAAAACAGATACACAAAGCAACCTGTGTAATCATATTCGCATTTTTGAAAGTTTTACTTTCAAATAATTCCATTTTAATGAATTTTTCTTATGTTTGATATCTATTTTCTATCTCTGGAATGGCATTGCTGTAAAATAATCGGTTGTAAGTAAGTGTTCCTAAATAAAATGACTTGAAATTCTTACTGAAATTGGTAAACATGTAGTAAATAAATATTTCCTCAACAAATACTTCAACTGCAGGATTTGCCACAGCCATGATCATGATTATCCGTGTGAACTTTTGGAAAGCACCAAAAACAGTTATTCAGACTTTTGGTTGTTACAAGATATAAAAGTATAGAGAGATACACACACGATTCTCTGTGCTAAAGTTGATTTCTTCCCCGGAAAAAAGTGTGTGTGTGTGTGTGGGGGGGGGGGGTGCTATTGCACAATTAAAGAGGGTGAAATTTTGTTAAAAATACAATAACCTAAGATTTCTCATATGCTTAAACTGAGAAAAAAAATCTTTACAAAGTGGATTTAATGTTAATTCCTCTTTTTGAGTTGTCTATGATTCTTATAATCAGACTATCTGCGGCCCTTGCTATGACTGTACATGGCCTTAATTGGGTAATCTTAAAAATACAAGTATACATAGAAATTAAACATTTTTAATGGAGAAATACCTGCGCGTTATAGATGAATTTAAGTTAAGAAGAGAACAAACTCTCATTTAATCTATCATTCTCCAGTTACCCGATATGAAAATTACTATGATTACAGTAAGTGTTCACAGGTTTGTTCACTATATAGGGCATTATAATTATGTACGAACGGCAGTCATGCTATTTCATTCAGTGCACTGTTAGGAAAACAAAAATCATTAGGAAAATAACGCACTATTATTTATTATGCAAACGTCATATATGTGGTGATGACTATATATTCTATGAACGGACATCACATCGATCCAATCCTTTATTGACATAAGAAACCAATATAATCACGCAAAGTCATGTCAAGGAGTGAACTTCCAATGGCCATGAGCAGTGATAGTTCCTACTCCCACTGTCATCACTATAATAGTCTTCGAAGGCAGACCTCAAAGTCATCATTATGTCATCATTATGTAACACTGAATCAACTGACATGCCCACATGATATAATATCGGCATTAAAGGCCAAGTCCACACTAATATCAAGTTGATTTGAATAAATAGAGTAAAATCAAACAAGCATAACAGTGAAAATTTCATTGAAATCGGATGTAAAATAAGAAAGTTACGACATTTTGAAGTTTTACATTATTTCTTGAAACAGTGATATGCATAACATGCAAATGAGTGAACCGATGATGTCACACACTCACTTTTCCTTATGTATTTTATCATATGAAATATCATAAATTCAATTTTTTGCTTCAGTAATGTAAAACATGGTTTGACTCCTTATGGAACATGCAAAATCATCATTATTGTAACTTATTTTGATACAAGGGAGAGATTCTTTATTATCACATCCATAAAAATGGAAATATTTGAAATTTCATATAATGAAATACATAAGGAAAAGTGAGTGTGTGACATCATCGGTTCACTCATTTGCATACCGCCCATGTTATGCATATCACTGTTTCAAGAAATAATGCAAATTTCAAAATGTTATAACTTTCTTATTTTACATCCGATTTCAGTGAAATTTTCACTGTTATGCTTGTTTAATTTTACTCTACTTATTCAAATCAACTTGATATTAGTGTGGACTTGGCCTTTAAGTTGAGGTAACCGTACAGTATGTAACTCGCCTGCTTGATAATACTTGCTTGATAATACGGCACGATATACCACGAGATCTAGACCAGAGTGGTACCTCAACGTGGCCAATGAGTCCCCATGAACTTTGCATTACTATTATCAATCTGCATGTATACCCAATGACATTGTGATGCAGTTTAAAGGAGAATGAAGCCTTGGGAAAAATCAGTTTCAATGAAAAGAGAGGATAGAGAGAAGCAATTTAAAAAAGTTCCATCAAAATCGGTTACGAAATGAGAACGTTATGAAAGTTTGAAAAGTCTCAATTTACTATCTATGGCGATCCTCAAATTGGCAATGTTGCTTCAAATTGACAGGTTTAGTAGTGCAATTCTCCATATGTTTTACAGTGTATCTCTCAAGGTGCAGCTTGTCTCCTTCTTAGCTCAAGATATATCATGGGAAAATGTATTTGACACAACAAAAAGACAAGCAGGATCTTTAGAGATAATGGAGAAAATATGAAATTTTGTGTACGAAACATATTGAGAGTTGTACTACTAAACCTACCATTTTGAAGCAACATTGCCAATTTGAGGATCGCCAGGAAGTAAATTGAGACTTAACTTTCATAACTGTTTCATTTCGTAGCCGATTTTGATGGAACTTTCTTTAAATTGCTTCTCTCTATCCTCTCTTTTCATTTAAATGGATATTTCCACAGCGTTTCATTCTCCTTTAAGGAATCCGGGATGTTACGACAGGGTATATCACGATCTCAATAAAGCTACGTTCACGTCACGTTGCTAAGGAGTCCCTATGAATACTACATTATGACAAGCCACACCCACACCGATATATAATATCGTGATGAAGTTGAGGTAATCATGGAAATCGTACACAACTCGCCCACTTGGCCAGACAATACAAGTCGATTGTACGATGTCATGAGGAGTTATCAAAGACGATCACGATGATTAGATTGTTCGAAAAAATAGCGCTTTTATTGTTTAGGGTACCTTGACCCACACGCTCTTGCATAGAATGACCTATATTAATATCTACACATAGATTAAAAAAAAGTGACCCTTCTATATTAATAACGCACAATCTATATTAATAACGCACAAAAGAATAAAAGGTCATTTTCATCAATAAGCCTACTTATATTCTGGGACAAACAAGTGTGAGTATTATTCGAGTATGAGATGGGGCTTTTTTTTTTATACATTCCTGTTACGCATTGAACGTACATGTACAGACACTCCCAAACAGTTCATGTAAATTAAATAAAGAAAACAAGTATAACATCTGAAAGTCAATCATGGAGAGAGCCAGATTAGTAACACTACATCTCTTCTTCAAATTATTTTCACTGTGACCAACTTTTTAACCAGTTAATGAATATCTGTTGAAATGTCGCACTATAGCCTTAATCCAACGATAACTTTTAAATTGTATATGCAAACTAAAAACTTAAGCAAACATATCATTTGATGAAATAGCCCAAGACATTTTCAATTACATTTTTCTTGAAACTTATAGTTGTCTTTGCTTATCATTGTTGTTACCATGGTTATGAACATGACATGTTATCTGGAGGAGAAAAGATCATTCACGTACATGTATATCTACAACTATTTGCATTATCCTACTAGACTTCAATTTTTCATCTTGTTGGCTGACATGGTAATTATACCTTCGTGGCAGGAATAAAAAAGACTAACATTTCTCAGGTGATACGAACGTGATGAATAAATAACCACATTTATGTAGACAAGGAGTGAACTAAAGTCATTTCTTAGTGTTGCACCCATCAAACTTATGGCGAAATTTGCAAATATTTAAACCGTGTGTTTTTGTTACGTGGGTGTCATCTCCCTTTGAAGTTGCCTTGCCTTCCCCTTTTCTCTCTCTCTCTCTCTCTCTTATTTCTTTTCCTTTTTTCTTTTTTTTTTAAATAAAACTTTGTTTCGCCCTTCGATTGGGAGAACCTGTCCCCTCTGCATGTAGCTACGCCACTGATTACAACCTGTATATTATCTGTACAGGGAAGCAGGAAAGTGGGAGGCGACGACTCTTCTCTTTTATGCATTTTTTTTTTTTTTAGGAATAGCTCCATTGTTATGCATTATACGCCTAAAGTCCATAAAATGAGGAACCTTCTTTGCCTTTCGGGTAGCATATTTTGCCCAAACACCAACAATAAACATGGGATGTCTCTCGTTAAACATCTATTTCAAAAGCGCTGAGGTCGTTTAGGGAATCGCAGTGATTGAACGCGGAAATCAGCAAATAGAATTGATCAATATTTACTCGGATCGCTCCCAAATGGGCGAAATGTTTGGGTAAAATGGATCCTGGTACAAATATAAATTGAAAGTATACACAATTTTGTGCTAAAGCAAGTGAATGGAAGATTTATGTGTTTGGACTTGTTATACCACTGTATACAGTGGACATCCAATCTAAGGGTTGTTGCATAAAATTGGCTATTAAATGGTAGATTTCGAATTGATTGACTTGTTTTGAACCAAAATGACTGATCAAGATGCTTACAAAAAGTGCGAGTCAGCTGTGGAAATTAAAACTTGGGCATTGTAAATTTATTTTAGTTTCTGAAACATTGGCATTATGCAGTTATTATTTCTAAAATTGTATGGCATTTTCAAACATCAATTTCTGAAATTTTGTAAACATTCACCCTTTCTGTAACTATGTTTGTTTAAGTTTGTGATCGCAAACTAATATGTTAACCATGCAGTGTCTTCAGTCAGTAGGAATATAAAAGTTAATTTGAAATAGACTTACGGGCATTGCTAAGGATGGGGGGGGGGGGGGGGGTGGGATGGTGACATCCACATTAAATATTTTTGTTGGCAAAATCAGCTGTTGTCTAAATCAGCAAATAAAACAACAACAAAACTGGGAATTTTGGGGTATTGCTTCTTGAGAACTGTCGGCAAATTGGGTCCGACCCCCCTCAAAATGGTGTAGCTACATGTAAGCCCCTGATTAAACATGTTAAATTCGTACCGTTGAAGTTAACAAGTTAACGGGAATGTATGTAGACTGTACATGTAGACAGAGAATATAACCCACCTCAGACACTTGACGGGAACAGGTTAAATAAACAGGAAACGTCCTAGTGCAGTGAAAAATTACAGGAAAACAAGACACTATTCCCATTCTGATCGCTATCTACTGATGACGTATAACTGCGCATTGTGAGCCATCGAGCTATCATTGTGGGGCAAACACAATAATTTTCCTACCAAAGGATACCTACTGCGCTGGAATGCATACAACAATAGCAAGTTCACAAATATTAACCGTACCCTCTATCACATACTGTACGCGGGCATGATGAATGCAAAGTGTGTGTCTAGTTTCCCAAATAACAGGAAAAAAATATAAAAATAAAAATAAAGAAGGGAAATATGAAAACAACAAGTGGTGTTTTCTTCTTCAGAGCTCGGCGATTTGATATACCAGGATACACAGCCAATCAAATGATGCAAAGGTGTAGCTTAAAGTGTATGTCCGTATTTCATTAGTACATCGTTTGGAATAGATAAAGGCATACAATTTTAAGTATTTCTCGATATTATGTATACCTGTAACGCAGGTTCCCTGGCTTGTACAGAAATTTGTACCTCACTCCCCTATCCCCTCTCCCGCTACCCTTCTACCTCCTCTTTTCTCTGTCACATCATCCTGAAACATGGCACCATGCTCAGCGATAAGAATGGGTGAAAGAGATATACATTAGGAATACCGTCTTGTACAAACAAAGTTTGATAAAAGAGCTGGTAACGAGTGGAGGGGGTCTTGGAATGGAGCTTTTATGTAATTATTCAGGTATCAGTCTGAACACGAAAGGGCACCTCACCTATTATTCACCTATCTACATGATCTAACCTGAAAGATACATTCATTTGGGTTATATCAGGTGAACTTTGTGTCTACAATACCCGGGTCATTGTGCCGAATGGTAGAGGGCACATTTACTGACCCCCTGAGCAACGATGTGAGACCCCAATTATTATTAGGGATATCGGATTATTAACCATAACAATATTCGGTATTCGAGGTTTAGCGGTTAAGCACCTATCACAATAGAGGGGCTGAACTACTCAAAATATGAAGTTTTTATTCAATAAAAGTTATACAGGTTCACAGGATGGAAGGTAGACGTAAAACCATTAAACGGGTGGCGACGATATTCTTCAACCTTGGTCATGTTTGTACCACTCGCCCTGTCGGAAGATTTGTAGCATGAACGGGCCTTTTCTCCGATTAGGAGGTCCCCATCGTAAGGAAACATACATGTAATACATCATACATGACGACTAATCAGAAAAAGGAAATCATGCTCATTGAATAGACAAGATCACGGAGAAGTCAAATACAAGTCATGTAGTTTATGTTTACTTTAAACGTCTGAACTTCCTCTCCCCAAGGAATAATGTGTAAGCAGTATTATCACATATTGTAAAAACTCAAACAGGGGTGTTTCTTTCAATACACGAACATCTAACAACTTGTTAAATAATGTGTACATGACTTGCAAAATAGATCAGAATATCGTAGGATAGATATTAAAGGGCAAGTCCAGTCCCAGAATAACTTGCTTTCAATAAAAGGCAAAAAGAAAAATCAGATAAACAGATCAAAGAAAGTTTGGGAAAAATTAGACAACTAATAAGAAAGTTATTGATTTTTTAATGACATGAAAACTAGAGAAAACATGAAAATCACTTGACAAATTGGCAACTCGGGTGTGAGTTAGTGATGTCATTGCCTCACAACACATCTATTAATTTGTTTATATTACTAACATCAATTTTCAATTTTTGTCCAAGAACATGATTTACTCATAACTTGAACCAAGTTATATTTATAATATGTTTTTTGCACTTATACACCTTCACTAAATATTTCACGAACTGAAAATAATAGAGATTAAAAAAGAACACATATTCATAATGGTTTTAATGAATATTCTATTAAAAACAATCTTGATTTTTGCAGTAAAGTAATGACTGTGTTTTAGTGTTTATATGCAAAAACATATTACTATAAATATAAGATGGTTCAAGTTATGAGGAAATCATATTCCTTGACAAGAAATGAAAAATTTGTGTTATTAATATAAACAAATTAATTGGTGTGTTGTGAGGCAATGACATCCCAAACTCATTACCTAGTTGCCAATTTGTCAAGTAATTTTCATTGTTTTCTCTAGTTTTCATGTCATAAAAAAATAATAACTTTCTTATTAGTGGTCCGATTTTCCACAAAACTTTTTAAAATCTGTTTGTCTGATTTTTTCTGCTTCTATTGAAAGTAAGTTATTCTGGGGTCGGACTTAAGCATCATATGCTTGGCGGTTTTAAATGTTTATTATATAATCAACAGGAATGAATTACTGGACACGAGAATTATCCTTTTTACTGAAGTCCGCAAGTGGAATGATAGAAGGAGAAGATAAACGCTTTGTATGTACTCAAGACACGATGCATTCGACTATACTAATAAAGATCATGACAGGAATCATCTTCACTATTCTCCAAGATATGGTCCACTTTCAGTTTGTATAATCTGCAACATTCTTCCCTGTCTTTCTATTCCTTCTTCCATGTTCTCTGCCTCATTCTCCTCCCCGTCGTTCTCTCTCTCTCTCTTTCTAAATCTGGCTTATACCATGTATACACTGGGTATTAATGCTGTCATCCTACATTTGTTTAACTCCTGATCATAACTGAAGTTCTCTTTACTCATTCTTTCTTTCATTTTCTTTCCTCCTCTTTCTTTCTCTCTTTATTTACCTTTTCTCCTTTTTAAAATTCTCAATACTTCTCCCTCAAACACAGGCAATTAAACAAAATGATATATTACTGTATGCAATTTATCACAAGACGTCGCTACACAAATAATCTTACATGTAAGTGCATGGTGCTATATACCTCCACGTGACCTTGAGCATAATAAAAGTCATTTCAATGTCTTCATCTAACATGTCTAAAGCCATTGTTGTAGAACGATTACACTGATCAATGATATTATGCAATATATTTTGCAGTCATCATTCACACTGACAGGCGTACTGTCGGGACTTGTCGTTGTTGTGATATTCTCATGTTCATTAAGACAAACATTTATTTTAAACTGTGACAGGATTTGAAAAGTGTCTGTGCCTCTCATGTTCCCATCATGCCCAATTCTAGTTTGGAGAAGCTTAGAATAGACCTGTAGGTAATTTTCCACATTTGCAAAGTAAAAAATGATAGTTTGAAATATAAAATAGGACTATTATCCAAACAAGCTGTTTGTCAAAATTCAAAATAAAATGCAATTAATTTTCAAATTATAATCTTAATTTAACAGTCACTGTAAGATGGCACTGTTCAAGATTTTACCAGTTTAATGCCACTTTAATGACATTCGAATGGTTCAAGAACCTATAGAGTAAACATGGTAAAGAAATAACGAATAAAGCAACTAACTGGTAATAGATGACTTTCGTAATCAATGGTATAACTATAATGCATCAAACATTTATTGCAGACTTAAGTGACAATGTCTTATTAACGATCTAAATGCATTCAAGTATTTCAACAGTAGAAAAGAAGAGAACATGCACGTGGTGTTGTTATGTCGGACAAGCCACAATTCTGTATAACTTTACAACATGAACTCTGCATTCTGACAGTTGAAATACGATAACTCATAAGTGATGATGATGATGATGATGATGATGATGGTGATGATGATGGTAATGATTATGATTAAAAACATTTATACGGTGCCATATTTCTGTTAACAACTTAAAAAAGTGCCGGCTTCTTCAAGAAACACATTACATATCTGCTGCATGGAATAGGTATGTTTTGAGGAAATATTTGAAGCGTTCTAACTGTCAGTTTCACGAAGAGGTAAATAGAGGTAAATATAGTCACCAGGTAAACAAATACATATTGAATGCTTTACAAAAATGGCATATAGTCAAATACTCATTTGATTCATAATCAGTAATTCTTGTCATTCGTTCTATGTTGAAGAATGGTCTAGAAATTACCACTATTTTCCCAGAGATCAACCCCAAAATAGTTAGCCTTGTGCGGAATCTTGTGACGCATGCCAGGAAAATAGAATCTTTAACACAGGTCGACAAAAATTGACCTTAAAGTGTAAAGATATGTGATGTCTTTTGTGTCATATAGTGCTGGGTATGCACTGTGTCATTGCAATTCTTCACTGCAGAATATTTGCTCAGAAAGCCAAATAAGTGTGAAGTCTTCTTTTGGGATTTTCACTCTTTTGAAATGTATAAGCTCTATAGAGCAATACAGGAACTGTTTGATTAAAAAAAAATGGTGCTTTATTTTCTGATAATCTGACAGCTCAGGGAATCTATTTGTTTTTCACAAATCATCAAATAGAATTTATGCAAATTTTCCACTTATTCTATGAAAGAAACTGTGTTAAGTGTATACAGTTTTTACATAGAATTATGGTATAAGACTCGACCAAGCTCAACGCTGTAATCTTAAGTCGCAGAATCCCAACCCCACGAATTCTGAAACTACCAGTATTACATGTATATATCAAGGGTACTGTTATCTCACATTCGGGTAGCGAGGTGATCTTTGCAGATTTTCATATCCAATCCAACATGCCTACATGTATACTTCAAGAATAGATTACATTAAAAATGTACAAAATGGGGTCCTCACCACATGAGGACTGTCCAAAGAAATTATTTGCTGGTTCGCAAAATTTAGCAACTGAGAATTTTATAAATCGAAAGAAACGACACCCCCCCCCCCCCCCATATGCCCAGTGGCCTAACGTGTGTTATGTCGTCTTCTTGTTACGTTCCTCTTCTCCTCTCCCTTTCTGTCACCCTGTCTGCCTTTTTCTATTTCATTTTCTATATTTTCGACAGGCGATGGGGGCGGGGGAGGGTGACTTGCTCCCTATGACCCCCGTAGCTACATTGTACGCCACGGCTTAGAAGCAAGACTGGCTGTTGTACTGGAACAAACGTTGTGGTCAATTCTTTCTCAACTCCCAAGGCCAATCCAAAATATGAATTCACGACGCTCACGGACGTCGTATATGCATAGGCTCATGCTGTATACATGTCCAAATCAAGGTAGGACGAACATCATATCTATATCGATATGTAATTCGTATACAATGTGATAAAGGAATCGGTGTGCAACATGTATACACGTCATTCAACCTTCAACAGTTTACATGGTTTAACAACATCAATTATATCTATAAGTGTCAATCAAAATGACTGAATTAATGTATACATAATTATAGAGGTTGGTAAAAGCCGCATATATGATTTTTAGTGTAAAGATTCTTTTTTTTGTAAACAGCCCTACGTGAACAGGATATTGATTTGGCAAGTGAATGTACATGTACATGTAGACCACTATTTTCCACCCCCCCCCCCCCCCCCCCCAACAACTGAGTGAGCTTTAGATGCTTAGTGAAAAGGCCCACTTTCCGGTTATTTTCCGCATGGTGAGCATCATCAAACAACCTCTTGTATATAATCACATCCTACTTTCGTGGTGTTATATGGTATTTTACGGAAAAGAAAATTTAAGACTTTAGTATTTGCAAGTTGAAAAGAGATAAATACATACTTTGGTCTATATACATAGCAGGCCTACATGTGTATATAAAAGTATGAGAGTTCCGTATACATGGTATACTTCAATTCTATTCAGGAAAGGTGTTACGTAACGTCTAATCTGAGATTTCTCTGACAAAGCCCAACTAGATGGCCACTAGCACAAACTTAAGATGTATTTTGAATGAAGTTCGCGAAAGTTTCCCTTACATTCGTGTCTCACATGTTTGTATATGGTTTCGTCTCAAATCGTTATCCTATTTCCTTGCCTATGTTTTCAAAAGAAATGGTTAGAGCTGATTCGTTAAAGCTTCAGGCCTGGTATTAGTTAGAGGAATAAAACGGGGGAGGGGTGATGGGTACTCATTTTTACGAAGGTTCGTAACTCCTAAGCACAACATTGCTATATCAGGGGGTTCATGATACCGAAGGTTCGTTATTCCAAAGTTTCGTTTATCCGTACGTTCATAATTCCGAAAATGGTATAGGGTTCGTGTTTCCGAAAATGAAAAAAGGTTCATAATTTCGAAAATGAAACAGGGTTCATTATTTCAAAGGTTCGTACACCGTAATTCCGAAAATTATCTAGTGTTCTATTACATTTTCGGAGTTACGAACCTACGCATAAACGATATAATTATAGGCCTACCCAATAAAACGAGCCCTGAACTCAACAAGATACATGTAGAGCACTAGAAAAGGGTGCTGACAAGCGTGAGGGAAATTTATTCGTATTCTTGGGAGATTTTTTTATATTACGTCCCCTGCAACTCTCTCTGTTCCTCTCTTGAGTGTCGAGGTTCACTCCTATTTTGCTGGTCGCAAAATAAGTAGGAGAGAGATGACGACAGCTACCGAAGAGAGAGAGAGAGAGAGAGAGAAAGAAGAGACGGAGGGATGGTAAAAGTATTCTACATCTACCTGAGATAGATGACATGGTTTGGCCTATGAACTAAATGAATTTATTTCCACGTATTTCTAGATTATGTTGAAAGGTTTAGGCTTGAATGCTTGGTAAATACTGCATGTGGACGGGATTTCCAAAATCTATATTCGTCTTTTGCGAAGCCCATATCACATTTTGTCTCGACATTTTATGTGCTTCCAAAGTGTACATTATTACCCTGGTTTAAGGTCTGGTTAAGGGGCGCTCATTGTACTTTATTGCCACGGTTTAAGGTTTGGTTAAGGGGAACACAGTGTACTTTATTACCCTGGTTTAAGGTCTGGTTAAGAGGAAAACAGCCTACTTTATTACCCTGGTTTTAAGGTCTGGTTAAGGGGCGCTCATTGTACTTTATTGCCACGGTTTAAGGTTTGGTTAAGGGGAACACAGTGTACTTTATTACCCTGGTTTAAGGTCGGGTTAAGGGGAACACAGTGTACTTTATTACCCTGGTTTAAGGTCGGGTTAAGGGGAACACAGGGTGATTTATTACCCTGGAATAAGGTCTGGTTAAGGGGCGCACATTGTACTTTATTACCCTGGTTTAAGGTCTGGTTAAGGGACGCACACAGCCGCACAGTGTACTTTATTACCCTGGTTTAAGGTCTGGATAAGAGGCACACAGCCTACTTTATTACCCTGGTTTAAGGTCTGGCTAAGGGGAACACAGGGTACTTTATTACCCTGGTTTAAGGTCTGGCTAAGGGGAACACAGGGTAGTTTATTACCCTGGTTTAAGGTCTGGTTAAGGGGCGCACATTGTACTTTATTACCCTGGTTTAAGGTCTAGTTAAGGGGCGCACAGTGTACTTTCAGAGAAATCCTTTCAGGGCCCCGTATATAAGGTTTGCAATTACAATGGCCAATTAAGATTATCGTTACATGCACATATTGTTTAAAATTCTGACCATAAATCAATCAGAATCGTTGTTTCAAATTTGCAATTGATTTCAAACTTTTGTGTTACGGGGCCGAGGTACCCATTCACCATGTTCACATGTACATCGACAAGGCCGAGACTGGCAACTGTAGATTAATGTCTAGCCAAAAGACACATTATTGCAATGACCTTTTCAAATCAATTAACTACACAACAGCATACAGCAAAATCTGTCAAATGTGGTCTCCATTGCTGTATGAAATGTCAGGTATAAATTTGCCCAACTCGGCTAATGTTGGCTCAAATATTATAGTAAATGGAGATGGTTACTGAATGTTAGGAAAAGCAGTGTCCAAGTTGGACACAAAATTGCCCCACAGTTGGTCGGACACATGAATACCTTCAATTCATGTTTGGCAATTCTTTCAAATGTCTTTTAACAGTGAAAGATAAACTACCCCTCCCCCCCCCCCCCCGTTCTGCCACTAACTACTAAACCACTAAATTGTAACAATCATGTTAGTGAAGAAGCTACTTGAGTAGGGGGTCAACTCATACTTTTGCCTTATTTCAACGAGATTTAGCTCTATTTACACGTAATGCGTCTTTGAGGAACTTGTTCGGCCTTGACATATTCATTAGAGGCATTTAGCCTTGGTGTACAATGATAATCCGAATTCCTCCCAAAAGCGACCATCCCCTTCCAAAAATCGCCGTTTCCCTTGTAAAAGTATGTTGTCTAAACTTCTGAAAACGGAGGTATGAGGAGGAGGGGTTAATGAGGCCAAAAGGAGTGAGGTCCACTCACAAATATTTGCTCACTGCTCGGCTTTATTCTCAAACAAAACGCTAGATTGAAACCGATATTTTTTTAATATTTGAGGTATATCATTTAACGAGAAATAAATACTCTAAATGTGCCGTTAGGCTAAATGGGTTTTTCTTTGTTTTCGATAAACAATAATATTGTTTATACTTGTATAGTTCTAATTTATTCATAATTACACAGTATTGTCTTTTTGCTTGATTGTATATAGGTGTGTGTGTGTGTGTGTACATACATTGTATATATATATATATATATATATATATATATATATATATATATATATATATAAATTCATGATGTTCCACGTATTGGCATATGATATATATATATATATATATATATATATATATATATATATATATATATATATATATATATTTCTTTACTTGTAAACGTGCCAGATTTCATCATTTTATCGACTATACACATAAAAAGCAGTGAACAATAATTGTACACCCCTTTGTTTTCTAAAATACATTTTAAAAATATTCTGAAATATAACACGAATCCATGTACAGGGTTAAATACATGGTTAAATACCCTCCCCAGAATCCAAGCCCACATGGTATACAAATTTCTTCCGCGTTGTTTTTGACCCACCTGAACATTGCTCGTATGGAGATCGATTTCTCACCTCGTTGTAAAGAAGGTCGTCAATGCAAGTCTCGGCATAAAAACAAGCCTATTAGATCATGGCATTGGTTAAGAATAAAAACCCTTATCTAATCAATAGTCACGACAGTATACATGTATATGTATATGTACTGATACAGTATATGGCAGAGAATTTTATTTTTTTAATTTTTAAAGGTCATGTTTTTACAAGGTGTGATTGTAAGCGATGATTTAACATTTTACGATGGTAGATATTCTGTCTTTTTATATTTACATGCTCAATACATGATAAAATGCCAAAGCGTTTGGCATTTGGCTCAAAATCCTATATTTTTTGAAAGGTCATCATGATCATCACCACAACCAACGCTAAATAAATGTAATTATTGTATTCTATTGTAATATCATAAATATCAATCTGTCACCCTTCTCCTCCTCATCTATCATCACGTTCATCATCATCATCATAACAATCCTTCTCCTCCTCCTCCTCCTCATCATCATCCGAACAAGAAAATTGAACGCTAAGAAGAGAGATGCACCCCCAACAAGATGCATAAAAAAAAGCGATTCACTGACCCATTTGGTCATTAAACGCTGACCTAATTCTAAAAATATAGCTTTGATTACCTTAACAATTAAGCATTCATCATATTGGTCATAACGATAGTAGGCCTTCTCTGGAATTAGATGCATTGTGAATCAGGAGATAACTGTCTTACGTAATCATGGTAATAGATTACTTCACAAAACTAAAACTAAAAAAAAAAAAAAATAATAATAATAAAAATACATTTCAGGGCCGCGTCTACCCAGAGGCCCTAATACCCACTCAAACATATACGAGGTTATTAGATAACCTGTAATGGTATTCCCCTCTTACGAATTTTTGTAATTCACTTGTCAGACTACAGATTCCATACATTATTTGTTTCTATGTGATTGTATTGAAGTGAAAATATAAACAGGTACAAAATTCTTTAACAGTTATGAATTGGTCTATTCAACTGGTAATACTACATTCTCAATGCAGGTAGACATTTTACATGTATCGTTAATGTTTATTTAGCCATGACATTAAGAATGATTTACATTAAACAGAAAAGAAGCAAAAGCATAAGCAGCAACAACATATGAAGACGAATATCAATACTACATCTTTAATTGCATTTCCTGTAGACCTATATAGGGTAAAGACTTACCGTGGCGCCACATAGTAGCGAGGCACACAAACAATACCGCCCCCGTAGTCACCCGAGGATCCATAGCTGATATCCACTCTCCACTCCTCACGGAGGAAAAAGTCCTTACAAAATCCGATCGAAAAACACCATCAAAATTATCACCACTTTATTTCTCTCACATTCACAATTGACAATTAGCTGCAGGAATTTCTAACCAAACCGGTAATCAAAATGTAACGAATATGAAACGACACATAACAGGCGGTTTTAGTCCAGTTTTGAGACATCAAAAATAACAAAAAAGGAAACCTGTTAATGTATTATGCTATCAATTTGTACGCCCAGGTTACAATGACTACATGCTAATGCAATTCCTAGCGGTGTATTCTTCAGATGGGCGAGTTCGTGCTTCCTCGCAGACCCACACAATAGAACGTTTTGTTGCCTCATGAGCGCTTATGAAAAGGCAGATTTTCATATGCAAATAGCCTTTCCAATGGGTCTCTCATGGTCTCGCTCTGCTGAATAGGAACATCAAACAGAGACTCAAATACAGGTCTCGACTGGGTCCCACTGAGGGGGACTGGCCCAACCCTCTTCTATTGTGTGATTCTTTCTTTCCCTGCCTTTATAATCGTGAATCACCGGGTACAACGAATACATTAGCGATGATGGGAGCGTTTGCTATTTCCCATTTGGGAAGGTGTTTTGATTTAAGATTAATATTTTTTGTCAAGCATTTTTTTAATACAGAGTGGAATTGTGAAGGATATTATTAAAGCTCATAGACAGTCTCGGTAGCAAAAATCATACTGGCAAGAAACTTATCTGAAATAGTCACATACTATTCTCCGTTTATCATAAGACACATGTACGAGATTATTTAAAATTCCATTCACGATTTCGAACAAATTTTAGTGTAAATATCTGTAAGAAACGCTTGGTAACGGCTTTTCACTACCTCACGCTAAGACCATATTCACCCGAAGGTTCCCCGCACAATAAACCCAACGCTTCGCACTATGTGTAGCGTATTCTACACACACAGCAATCCTCGTGTAAGTAGTGTGTGTGGCCGTTGTTTGAATTTACATCCCCTCTTTTTTGGGCCAGGGATTTTTATTACTTTTCACCTCTCATTCGATAAATATTTCACTTGAGGAGGAAAAAACTTCACAGCATCTTAGTTATGTTAGTACCCTGCTGTTTATTAAGTAAAATCAAAGAAATCTCACGAAAAGTTTTTGAGGGCTTCCCAAAACTATCTGTTACCTTTAAAGGCATACCTACTGTATACATTTTATACACGAGAAGGAGCTTAATTTGGTATGTGTGCGCGTGTGTGTGTGTGTGTGCGTGTGTTCGTAAGACTTATTTAAAAAAGAAATTTATCTAGTGGATCATATTTTAGAGAAAGAACAGGTGAAAACAATTGATAATTTCTGTAAATTAGGTTTGAGTAGTGAAAATATTATGGAAATTTGGAAGATAAGTGATGCAGTTTTGAAAAGCGGAAAATATGAAGGGAACTTATCCGATTTCTGCTCCGTTGATATACGCAATTATAATATTTCATTGAAGATTTTTGAAAATATCATTCTATTGAAAGATGTACCTTCCAGAAAGGTTTACGAAATTTTTGTAACAGATTTACAACATTTATATACTTTACGAGTAAAAGATGGCCACAATGACTTTGAATTCTCTAAAAAAGAAATAACAGAAATTTTCATAAGACCTAGAATTGCAACAATTTTACCAAAAGTTCGGGAATTTCAGTATAAATTACTTCATGGAGCAATATATACAAAAGAACATATCTTTAAATTTGGTGTTGTTGAAAATAATCACTGTTCCTTCTGTAAGAAAAATTTAGAATCCTATGAACACATATTTTGGGATTGCGATGATGTGAAAGCCTTATGGCAGAGGGTGATTGAAAAATTTAGTTTAGATTCAAAATGCAGAGTGGAAAGATATATATGTGGGGATTACTGGAAAAGACTTTGAAATCAAAATTTGTAATACAGTAATCTTTTTAATGAAATACATTATTTTCAGGTCAAGGTCAGAGGGTGTAGTTCCTACTCAGGAGGAAATTTGTCAGAGAATAGTAGAACATCGAGAGGAAGAAAAGGCGATAGCTAAGAAAAGGAACAAGTTAGACAAGCATTTGTTAAAGTGGGAGAAGTTGTATGAAAACAGCAGGACTGAGGGCGGTATCCATGAGTGAGAGAGTGAGAGAGAGAGAGAGAAAGTTCGTGTGTGTGTGTGCGTGTGTGTATGTGTGTGAAGGGGGAGGTAGGGGTTTGGGTGTAGGGAGGCCAGTACATTGTATATGCAGTCATATGATATAAATATTGTTTCAAATGTTCATGGGGGGGGGGGGCTATTTTATGAAAAGATTTCATTCAATGCTTTCTTCATAGTTTTGACTTTCAGTTATTTATTTAAAGAAGATGTTACATGATAATGTGCTTTATTTGTTATATACTTTCACTGAAATGTTGATTTATGATTTATGTATAATTATTGAGTGGAATCAAAATAAAGATCATTGGGGAAAAAAAAGTAATAGGGCTTTTACAGACGTGTATCAATCAGATATAATTATTTGCGTCTGGAAGCATTCGAAAGGCGAGTACTGAGATTCGAACTTGGGTCTGATCAGAGTCAGCTTGCAGTCGAGTCGAAGACAGAGAGCTGACAGCAACCCACAACTCGTTGGAAGCGCATAATGATTATTTAATCAAACTATCTGTAAGAATGGACCTACACTGGAATTTAAATTTGGTGAAACTGCTTTCTGTTGCCATGCAAACCGGGGGAAAGAATTGACATGATTAATGGGTCAAGATATATATATATATATATATAAAAGAAAATGATAACTGTTTTACCGTGCAAACAAATACGGTCCTCTGAATTCCGAATATTGAAAATGCAGTTCAAAATTGGAAGGACTTGTATTTTAATTCAATTTGATGTAGAACTCAAGACTTGAACAACATTTCTTTCTGGCATAATTTGGTATAATAATTTTCTCCATCGTCATTGTATTATATATGATATTGGTATAGTATACATGGTATATACTTTTATTATTATGTAAAGCTCTCTATCAAAATTCCTATTTTGGTCAATTTCACTTTGTTAACATCGCATTATAAGTCCTTGGACCTGCATTGTATATCTTTGTATCAATAAACCGAAAGTGAGTTTGATTAAATTGAATTGAACTGAATTATGAGCAATTCATTTGATTTGTTGGGACACGCTTGTAATCAATAAGAATAATCTAGGATTGAATAATATTCATGAAGGATTAGATAAGTAAATTGAGACCGTTTTCCGTATTCAAGTTCTATATTTACTTCTGTATTTCTTCCTTTTTTTTCTTTCTCGTGGGCTGTCGTACTAACTAGACAGTCGATCTGGGATATCGGATCCTTGGATAATCGTGTCATTAGGAAATAACAAGCTTATAACAGAAAGAAGTGCTGCTCGTAAGCCTCTTTTGTATTATCTACATTTTAGCTACAGCTAAAAAATTGTCGAAATTTGAAATCATATACGGAAAACAAAAACCCAGTGAAATCCAAGGTCTATGTATTAGCATTTTATGAATACATAACTAAATGATGACAGAATTAAAAACTGAAAGAGTGTATTTTGATTGTTTAATCTTCACCGATTTAACAATAATTTTAATGTACCTCCTCATTAGCTAATGTATGTATTCGTTTTAGTTTAATTATTGTCTCCTGATCATCACCTACTTGTTTCCCTATAATTTGTCTATATTATCTCTCTCTCTCTCTCCCTCTCCTCCACTCCTCTATCTCAGTCTCTCGCTACCTCTTTCCCTCTTTCCAATTATTCTTACACTCTTAGTCCTAACTTTACCATCTGCCTCATACCTTTTCTTTTCTCTCATGTGGAGCATGTTTATAGCTTATCTTATTTCCTTTGCGGTCATCCATTACATTATTTTGAACCTTCATCTGTACCCTTAAAACATGTAAAAAGTACAACTCACTCTTAACATAAGTATACTGAAATATTGCAATATTCAAATACTCAATGTATGAATATGTATGTTTATGAGAGATTAAAATTGCATGTGATATAAAAGAATGTTTCCTTATTATTTTTATCATGTAAATACTTTTGTAAAAATATTGTACAATTCAGTATAATTCATATTTTGAAAAAAAACAAACCCTTATTATTATTATACAATATGTCCTTCATAGGTATTTCAGGATTGGTCTAATATGCATATTCCAAATATTTTCAATTTCACTGAATGGTAATTTGACATGTCGGTTTCGCTGGCTTTTGGTCTCGAGACCCCCAATTAGTTGCCAGAAGACAAACGACATGGACATAATCGATCTCTCGGGCCGTTGTTCATCTGGACAGTGACCCTCAAACTTTTTCATTTGCATGCATGACGAATTATTCTCCCTTTAAAAGTTTATATTTCATACCATTTCTAAGCCCTCAAATGACATGAATGACATTATTTTATCATGTTCTTCCTACATATTACAAGTTCTTCTTACATTTCAGGATCGTGCCTGCATGCCATATAAATGAAGATTGTTTTACTTGTTTATTAATGTATTTTATTTATCAGGGACTTCAAAATATAAATTTGGCATTTACCTTATCATGTAATATTATCAGAATGATTAATATTGTTGGGTCTCTGCAAAAATCAATTGAATTGTATTAAATATTCATCTTATGCAGTCAATATTGCAATAGACCTGGGCCCCGTCTTATAAAGAGTTGCGATTGATTGCAAATAATTTGCAATTGATATCAATCGCAATTCTGTACTTAAGAAATAGGAGATTGATAATTTGCAATTGATATTAATCGCAAATCTGTACTTAAGAAATAGGAGATTGGAAATTTGCGATTGATTGGAGGACTTGCGATCGATTCGAATCAATCGCAACTCTTTATAAGACTGGGCCCTGTTTACTAACTTTATGCATGCTTCTTGAACAAAAGTTTCTCCAAGGGCGCACACTCTGCGTGTGCGATCCAACCGCCCCTCCCAAAATAAAATCCTGGCTACGAGAGTGTAAACAGAATTAAAGCTATATATAAACAACTTCCACTGAACATAATTTTTTGCCCTTTTTCTTTACACAAACAGCTACGTATTGGACTGTTTAACAAATCCTGTCGTATTCGCCGGAAAGGTATTTTTAAACTTTCATTTTTCGGCGCTCAAATATTCTCCTGGAATGCTGGAATTTCTAACTATGGTGCTTTGTACATACTTCTTTGTACTGAGATCACTTTAGAGAACAATATTGTTAAAGCTCACTGCATTATTTGAGCAAGATTATGGTCTCTTTGATGTGCCTGAAACCTTTTTAATGGAGCTGTAGGTGCCCGCCGTGTATTATTCATTATACATGACTATCACCAATAATTTCGTCACATCATGTACATATGTTTTGATATGTTAGTCAGTAAAATATATTATTTCTAATGCATTTTCAATTGGGCCGTAATGAAGAGATTCAGGGCTCTCATGTCCTTTCAGGTGTCCCTAAAATGATTTAATCTTGATTTATTTGATAAGTACTATATGTAGAACACAATTTCAAATATCTTTAGAAAGAAAATATGTCATGCCACAACAGTTTAATGCTATATAATCACTTATGTTACATTTGGCGATCTAAATCAGAATTTGGGCACCTGACATATAATTTGACCTCAATATTATCTTACCCACAATATATCATTATATTTTGATGTCAAAATAGCCATTTTACTGAGCTTCTATTACCTCGAGAAAAGCATTTAAAGCACTCTTTTGGACTCTAGTGAGTAGCTGGTCCGCTGGGCCCTTTTGGAACAAATGCCGGGCCCCTGTGGTCTTTGGTGGGTCTTAACCATTACCATATTTCATTTTACTGTTTATAGTGGGTTTTAAACACTAAACGAACGTTTCTAGCCCCAAGGTTGCCTCTAAAATGTATGAAAACAATGGCGGGCCACTAAAACATAAAATTTGGGCATTTTAGGCACTTTGGGCATTTTTAAAATAAAAAATCAGTCGATGCCATCGTTTTCAGTATTAAATTTTACATAGGAATTCATGTTGAAAAAAAGTGAACATTATTTCCAATGAGGAGCCGTCTGTGTACCTAACTACATTTGTTGGACAAACATTATGCACCATGCTGTGTCCGGGGAAGCCAAGATGGCTGTATTCTGTGTATAGATTTCTTTGGTGGATCTTTATGTAGGTATAGAAACTTTTGGAGGACGCCATCATAGTTCACAGGCATATTCAATACATTATTTATCATTATTACTACCAGTGATCGGTGATAGGTATAGAGGTTAGTGGATTCTAGGACAACTACCCCCTGGAAAACGATATCCTCCAGACAACCACCCTCCGGACAACTACCCCCAGGACAACTACCCCCCCCCCCCCCCCAGGACAACTATTGTCTTTTGTTTTGTTAAGTTGCTTATCATTATTATTTGTTTCATTCTGTTTGATTTAGCAAATAAAACTTGAAGAAGGCCAGGAGCCGAAAGCTTGTAAATACACGAGTGACCCGCTTCATTCCGTTCCATCATATCTGTTCACACACACACACACACACACACACACACACACACACACGCACACACACACACACACACACACACACACAGATATATATATATATATATATATATATATATATATATATATATAATATATAATATCCACTGTATGATTATCTACTCGTTTAGTGTTACGTTATTACCATTCGTGAATTCAGTCGAGACAATCGATACAATCATGACAAAAATATATATATATATATATATTGTTGGAAAAAAATATTCAGTGAAATTAGTTTTATTACCAAAATGTGCCCACAAGAAAGGTTATTTACAATATATACAGGTGTACACAATATGTTAATAAAATTATGTTGATTTTGTTGGCATTTATCTGGCATTGTTATGGAGGTGAAAAACAAATCAAGATTATAATTGGCAAGCAAAATACATCTTCTGAAAGATACTTCATCCCTTTTGCAGACTTACACAAACTTCCGCGAAAATTTGCACAAGGTTTAGCGGACATCCTTTAGGTACTGCCTAGGAAATTTCAATGTCATAAGTTCTATAACTCCTTTTAAGAAATGAAAAATTTTCTTATGTCGCAGAGGGAGCTATTCAGAAATCAAAGCAAGTAAATGCATGTACAAGTACATACTAGAAAGAGTCAAAAAAATAATTTGAAATATTACGTAATTTTTTTCTCGAGTCGTATACAATAAAGTCTTAATACCAAATTGTTCTTATTACTTACTTAAAAGCAAACTTTAGTCCTTTTCACATCCTCCCAAGGTTTTTAATTATAAATTCTTTGTAATTTATCGCATATTCACACAACTTCAAAATTTAAGGCTGCGAAAGGGATGAAGTACCTTTAAATGTGCTAAATACATAGTGAAACAACTCATTGTGCGGTATCTGTAATCACCTAAACCATAACTACGTATTTGTGAGAACCTCATTATATATCTTCGAAATACGTTAAAAACTCGATTAAAAACAGAACTTCAATTTTTACATTATGTGAATAACCGTTTACATTACTTCATCAAAGAGCTTTAAAGTTCAGCGAAGGCGCCAGATATAATCATATTAATCAACCGATTGAACAGTTAATACTTGATATAGCGACAAAAAACAAACAAACAGAACAACATAAACGCACACACACACACACACACACAAAAAAAAAAAAAAAAAAAAACGGTAACACTGAAGAAAAACTGGATGAATTTCATTTCATCGATATGCCCATGCATGAAAACTGTACATTTCAATTAAGATAGTCAAATTATTATTCGGAACATTCCCATGACGTAATCAATACAGCTGCTACACTTTAATTTATTGCTCGGTTAAGTCGAGGGGCGAATCTAGGATTCCTTGGCCGAGGGGCTAGGGCACAAGTTGGGAAATTATCCGGAAACCAAAAACAACAACAACTAAAAAAAATATCATTGGGTACCTTTTTGTCTGAATTTGCAGGGGGGGGGGGGGCAGAATTAGGGATACAGGTTATTGTACTTTAATGTGTACTTTAGATATGCCAGATCGGGTTACGAAGGGGGAAGGGGCACATGCTACCCGCAAGCCCCTGAATCTGCCACTGAAGATGATCACTTTCACTACCAATAAGGCCGAATACGAATCTTTTAAAAGGTGATTCTATCAAAAAGACCAAAGGGATATTAGCTTAAATTTGCCGACAAGAAAGGCGACAAAATTAGGGGGAAAACAGTATTAAGATTATACATTTTGCCGGCAAAGCAAACAATTTATGAACTTGCCAATGTACAATTTGCTGACAGACTTTTTGTCGGCAGAATAAATGCAGCTCATATTTAAGAACTTAAGTAATTAAAAAATGGTATTAAGACTATTCATTTTGTCGGCAAATCTCGAAATTTATGAACTTGCCAATTTACTGACAGATTTTTTTTGTCAGTAGAAAATAAATGCAGCTCATAGGAACTTAAAGTGTACCAATCACCTGAAAAATAATTTATGTACAGCTAGAATGTATAAAATCACCCTCAAAACACTTTACCTGGCCTTCTATGGGTTAACAGTTAAGAAGTATGAAGAAAATGAAGGTAAACATAGAACCCAACACCGAGTTCGGTTCCGCGCGAGCCCTTATTCTACGTGAGCGCGTACGGGTGCGTCACTAGTCTCCTCACAAGTCGCTATATTGTTTATTTCAACTTGCAATATCTCTTTATGCTTTAAAATCAACTTTTGAATCTCATATTTCGAATAATGTATAGCGACATGGCACCCCCAACATACAGAGCATATATTTTTCGGTGATTGGTAATTCACGTAACTGTAATGACTACTTATTATCAAATAAAAATGTTAATTTACCACCAAACTCAAGATTTACCATTCTCTACAATGAATATGGCAAGACGAAGTGCAGCTTACTGAAGTCGATAATTCTCATAACATTTCAAATGATGATTTATCTTTATGAAAAAATACAGCGATAAAAGCCTTCCAAGTTAAAATAATGATTATAACAATCATTTTTCCCACTAACATCGAAATGTGATTTTTTAAAATGTTATCCAGATAATTACGATAATAACCTTACCGTACTTTTCGTAGATTTCAAAGTAGAAGGACACATTTTGATTACGAGTAAACAACTCTGGTCCAGTAGTACAAGGGCTACCTGTCGTTTTTCCGAAAGTTCATCATTCCGAAGATTCATTTTTCCGATTCGGAAAGTTCTTACATATAGCTCGCTTCATCCCTGTCATTCGATTTACATAAACATCACTGACTACAATTAAACTACCGTACCCGCCTTCTACATTATTATGATAAACAATGCAAGAGTAATATAAAATTGTTGGCACTAATTTAAAATCGATATATGATTAAGACAAAATAAGAGCAAGTACTCAAGGCACATCGCAAAATAATCATCTCTGTTATACATGAATTTCTCAACATGTATAGCAGGGATATTATCACTCAAACTTCAGCCCTTTAACGGTTTTAGCACACTGATTACTTCACCCTGTACTTCTAAATGGTAGCATATAAAATCGTAAATATATACACCATACATTTTTTTTCTCAGGTTTTTACAGTTTGACAATAATGCACGTCATATTGCAACATTTATAAGAAATATAATCATGCATAATTTACTGTTTTCGTCAAGTCTATGAACCCAATTTTACTTTATGAACCAGCACAGAACAGTAATGTTATATTGTTTAAAAACAGACAAATACACAGTCAGAATCCCCCAAACAGGATAAAGAATGTTTTCCATGATAGTTCATAAGACTTATGTCAGTCGGCTGGTTTTTATTCTGCAACTGAATATTCATTATCCAACATGACCAAGAACCCAAATTACGCGATATGAGCACCCATGCACGGAAAACTTTTCAAAAGGCCCGTCGTCGGAACCAACGTTTAGCCGGTCTCGAGAGCTGACGGTCTCGTGGGCTAACGGTCTCGTGGGCTGTCAGTGTCGTTAGCTGTAGCAATCACCAGTACGCATTAGTTCATGTTATGATTTTTTTTTCCAGTCATCATAGCGGAGTTCGTTCGTTGTCGCTGTACATTCCTGACTCAATATCGACGCGGGGTTCTCGCATGATGCCCTTGACGGGGTTATCTTCGTCATCATCGGCCACTTCGCCGCTATCGAACGCTGGGTTCTGATGTCCGTTCACCCGACTGGAGATATCGTAGGACCTTGGTCTGTTTCGCAAGCTGAAGAAGGAAGCAAGATATAGGAAATAATTCGGTTCAAGACTGGAATCGAGGGACTAGAAAAAAACCACTCACCAATACCGAAAGGAGCAATGAAATCAAAAGCCCTCAAATAATTTAAAAACTCTCTCGTGCAAATTAGCTTAGCCCTTAGCTACAGCACCAAAGGAAGTATATATATATATATATATATATATATATATATATATATATATATATATATATTTCTTCATATTTTTGTATGCTTGGGAATGTTCCAACGAATTCAGTTGTGGTTCCACATGACGAAAGTCAACAAATATTTGTTAGAGTTGATTTGACTTAAACGAATCTAATATTTTGTGCACTAAAATATGTTCCCACCTCAATATGCTCAAAGAGGAAAGACACAATCTTCCAAGAACTTCGCACAAATGTTATGAATTCAGAAGAATGTTTTCACATAATTTCATATAATGCATTTTCGCTTCCTATAGGACCTTCTCATTGGCATTTTCATATTTTTGTAACTAGTATGCTTGGATATATTCCTCTAGTGTCTAGAATACAATGATTTTGTGTCCTGGAGACTATACATATTACATGGATTATAACTGAAGATAATATTATAAAACAAACACTTACATTAAAATGGCTCGAATTAGGAGCCCGACTAATATGCAGATACAAGCAGCCAAAATTAAGGCTATGCAGATATAGAGAACAACTGTCGGGGGAAAAAGGGAAAATAAATGAAAAGTAGGAAGAGAGAAAATGAACGAAATATGTAATGCTATAGAAGTGAAAGTGACAGTAACACAGACAAACATAAAAAGGGAATGATAGAAATAATAAGGGAGTGAGAACGATAGAGAGAGAGAGAGAGAGAGAGAGAGAGAGAGAGAGAGAAGAGGGGTGGGGGTTGAGGTAGGTGTGTGTGTGTGTGTGTGTGTGTGTGTGTGTGTGCGGGGGGGGGGGGTGAACCGTGATTACTTACGAGGCGCACGCATGTGCAACGACACCCATCAGTAATACAACACACAGTGCCAGAATAACTGAGATACACATGTACAGTGCAACTGGAAATAAAAGAGAAATATATGAACATTAAATGACATTTCATCTTATCAAGCTACCGTTATGAGAGGCAATATAATATGGTAGAAATCCATCATAATTTCACATGACACACTTCTTAAATAATAATAATAACAATATTGTTTACCCAGAGAAGCCTCATCAGCATCTATGCTGTTCTTCCTGAGGGCCCTGCAATAATTATTACCCCAGCAATTGCCAGGTACCCGTTTACACCTGGTGGAGAGGGACAAATGTGCGTAAAGCATCTTGTCCAAGGATGTAAGCACCCAGCGAGGATCGAACCCAGACCCTTTCGTATGAGAGTCAAGAGCCTTCACCAATATACCATAGTGCTCCCACTTCTCTTCAGCGGTGGCCCTATCATCTCAGTTACGGTAATTATATTAATTTTCAAGGTGTCATTTTCTCTTTGTTCGATAAATTACTATATTTGCAAACCTTTCATGTTGTCAGATCCATCATTCTGTGACCGGGGGGGGGGGGGGGTGTTCCATAAAGCTGTTCGTAAAGTTACGCATGACTTTACGAACGACTTGAATATGAAGTGCCAGATAAGATGCCCAAAGTTTTTCCTGATGTTTTAGCAAAGTGTGAGTGTATTTCCAGTAACCTCAATTAAATTATGGCAAAAAATATACTTTGCATTAAAAATGTTTGTTATAATACGAAGGTTAATGTACATCTGCACAGTTCAACTTTATTTGATGCAGTTAAAAATGATTGAGCATAATATTTGGCTTGTCATATTTAAGTCATTCGTAAAATCCTGCGTAACTTTACGAACAGCTTTGCACCCCCTAGGGTGAGAACGGCGCCTCCAAATCTCTGACACCCGCATCCCTAAGATCCCCGGGTCACAGAACAAAGGACCCGTCAATACGAAAGAAAAGTTTCATTGTAGACAGCTCCTCTTCAGGGGGCTCTGGAAGTATCCACATCCAAACTGAATACAATTGTGTAACATAAACACACTGGCCTGTGTGAAATGAACATTACATAATCTTGATAATCGTATGTAAGAGTACGACTCGACTGGAAATTACGATATGACATTTTAAAATTGGAAAATATCCTTGTTATTGCACAAGGAATACGTCACCATAATGATCATAATCCTAAATAAAAACCAGCTGGGCAGGTGTGTAGAAAAAAAGTAAACTAATATTGCAGTTAGTTACCTGGTATGCTTGCTCCGTTTCTCTTTCTGGAATTGCTTTCACTCGAAGTGGTTGTTTCAGCCTCCATTGTTGTTACTAGATTAGAATGTAGATTAGAATAGGATGTAAACAAAAATAATTTATGTCGGATACTGTAACGGTCTGGTCAATAAACACTGAAATAGTTTACACCTCTTGGTCATTCCTCGTGTATTAAGAGAGCTGGTCATTGAATAAATCCAATGAAATTGAAAAAATTCAGTTGCAGAAACGTTTGCTGAGGATTGCTGACTGGTAAATGAATATCAGCTCATTACAAATCCCCAGAGATCACAATAGATGGAAAGTCTTGAATAATCAATGTTTGGAACAGAGAGGGCACCAAGTAAGCACCGAGCGAGGATCGAACCTAGGACCTCTCGTATGAGAATTCAGAGCTTTCACCAATGCACTACAGTGCTTACACAGGATGGTTCAGATAAATTCATAGCCATTATCATTTCTTTTGCCATTTTATCTACAGAATGAAAAATACACTCCAACAGAATCCTAGTAAAAATGAACAGAATCCTAGTGAGAATGACTATAATCTAATCAAGAAAATGTGAAAAGGCGATCTGGTAAAAAAAGAAAAAAAATTACTAGACATAATTTTTTAGAGTGTATCAGTGTTAGAAAAAACGATATCAAGAATGCACCTTAAACTTACTTATTGTCGTGTAATCCCATGTAATTGGACCCATCGTGCTGTTAGTCTGTGTCGAAGTAGCATACGTCATGTTTCCTTCCATCGAACCATCTGTAACGATCGCCGTATACGTCATCGTCACAGTCTCATACTCCTGAGTAGTCATAGTCTCATTCGAATTCGAAGCCACTGAAGGTGTCGAATTCCCCATATCTGAAGTCGAAGTTGAATTTCCTAATTCTGGCATCGAAGTTGTATTGTTTGACGTCGACGTTGTATTTCCAATTTCGGACGGCGACGTTGAATTCCACATTTCTGGCGTTGACGCTGTATTCCCCATGTCAGGCATTGGCGTTGTATTATCCATGTCTGGCGTCGACGTTGAATTTACGGAATCCGACGTCGTTGTAGCATTTCCCATGCCTGGCGTCGACGATGAGTTTTCCACGTTAGAAGATGGCATAGTGGTGGTAACGTTTTCTCCATTCATGGTAGGCGTCGGTTGAGATTGAATCGACGAAGCCGATATAGTTATATTATTACTTTCGCCATCTGCGGTTGCTGTTGTGCTATTTTCACCTGTTGCAAATGTAACCAGCCAGCAGATAAGAACATTTCAATGCAATAATATTAGTATTTCCCTTCCCTTAATGGTACTTAATGGTATATTTTTTCTTAAAACGATTTTGTCCTAAGCATGTAATTCTTCTGTTACTTTCAATTTTGTATTGTCGTCTTTCTTCATTCTTCATTCTCTCTCATTATCCAATCCATATCAACCCCAAAACCCGCTATCATGGCTATAGTCCATGAATAAACAAAATTTGCTGGTCACTCTCTGTAATTCTTTTTTTTTTTTCATTGACCAATATATTTGTGTGATATATCAAGACATAAAGTAATAATGAAAACGTACATTCCAAGGATCTAGGCTATTATTGCTGGTAGACACAACTCTAAAATTTCGTTCATTGATTCTCACCTATACCAACAAGAGTGGTCATCATCGCTGTCGTCGTCGAGTTCGTATCATTTCCTTCCCCAGACGTCAGGGATGGGGTCATTGTTGATACAGAAGGCACCATGGTCGTGGGATCTAAAATAAGATTGTATAGTAAAACATGACATTTCAATGAGAAGACAAATTTCGAAGACTCAAAGATCATGGACATCGTTGTAATAAAAAAAAAGGTTTGATTTTGAAGGTGAGAAATTTGACTCGGGAATAATTTGCAACTTTGGCCGAGTTGTGATGCCATATGTTTGTGTTATCTTTGTCCTGGTGTGTTTCATCAGTCCTTAAAACGAATCTTAAAATCAATCCGACTGTTTTTAGTTCATGAAACATTATCCAGTGCTTTTCGGTGTTAGTGATTTTAAGTTAGATTAGTCAACTTAAAAAACAAACAAACATGCATATGATGACTCCAAACACACAAATCCGTCATAATATACGTTAGGCTATTTCTGTTTTCAACACAATTATCCATTCAGAATAACGTCTGGATTGTAGGTTTACCCAAACTCATTCTTTCTTACAGAGTAAAAAAATAAATATCTTCTCTATCACGGTTTCTGTTTCAGCAAACAGAGCGAAATCGTTACAAATAACGATGAATTAATTTGCATCAACAGTTGCGGAAAAGTCAAGTGGAAAGATGGTAATACATGTACTGGCATTTTGCTACAACGAGTTTCCATGGCAACCATGCTCGGAATATGGTAATTGTGAGAGGTACAAACCTGCACGACAAGTGAAAGAGTGGGTGATAGTAGAGCGTCAACTCATAAGGGATTTAATGATAGGATCTTAATGAAAGATTGCATGGTTGGTACCATGCCAGCATGATGATGAACTGGGGACGGATTAACTTGAAGTTGATGATTCATTGACGAAAAGGGGATTACTTTGGATACGAAATGTTGATAGTCCAAACCTATGCTTGTATTTATCAAGATTGAGTCGCTACATCTTTTGGTAATTTGAGTAGGAGTAAATTTTGATTGTGTGGAATAAAGTGCGTAATTTGTGGTTGAGAAATTGGGTATGGAGCCTGTTCCGGCTTGGGGATCTTTGAACGGGGGAGGCACTCTTCAAATATGTGTGCTATGGGGCGGCAGAGGGGAGGGGGGTCTTCGAGGGAGCTTTGCTTTCCTGGACATAACTTAATCATGGTGGTTCTCTCTTTTATAATATGCCTTTTTACGAAATGCTCTTGTCACTTTTTTCTTCCCTTTTTACAATAACTGTTTATCATTTGTAAATTTTGTGATTCTATTTGATTATGAAACAAGAAAACATATAATAATAATAATAATAAAAGATTGAGTCGCTAGACTTACAATGAGATAGATGAACACATATTTCTTATTTGTCCATAGGCTATACAGAGGGATACATGTACTTTAAGAATGAATTATGTCATAAACAAAGATTGTAAGCGACTGATATATTATTATTGACCAACAGGCATGACAGGTAGACATAATCACTTAGGCTTAATAATCTAGATAAGAAAACGGATAGGTATACCACCTTCCTGGGTATACAGTGGTATACAAATACAAATTCAACCCGAAAATCAATGGATCACTATCAGCATATCTTTAAATGGTCTAACTGATTGAAGTGATACATAATAACTTACAGTATTCATTCGCAATATTTTTATTTCATATCTAATTTAAATTGTGCGAGAAAGTAAGAGAAAGAGAAATATAAAAAGCATAGACTGCATGTGTTTGTGTGCGTGTGCATTTGTGTGATAGAGAAAAAGAGCATGTAGAGAGAGCGAGCGAGAGAGAGAGAGAGAGAGAGAGGGGGGGGGGGGAGAGAATGCAAGAGAACGGAGACGTGAACGTGGGGGAGATTGTGTCGACCTGGGGCCTGTAACATAAAGAGATAAAATCAATCTTACGATGAATTGTAACTCTTCAGTACATGGTTTGTCACAGACTTAAGACTGATATCAATCGTAAGACTGAATTATTTCTTTATGTTACAGGCCCCTGATATAAACTCAAAGGCTGACATTTTCCAGCGCCTTTTCCCATTGTGACGTCATTACGACCACGTGTGAAAAGGAGTAGGATCGTGTATGTTGAATTCCAAAACTCCGCATCTCTTACAGAAGTAACGTATATGCCTAAGTAATCTCTTACAGAAATAACGTATATGCCTAAGTAATCTCTTACAGAAATAACGCATATGCCTAAGTAATCTCTTACAGAAATAACGTATATGCCTAAGTAATCTCTTACAGAAATAACGTATATGCCTAAGTAATCTCTTACAGAAATAACGTATATGCCTAAGTAATCTCTTACAGAAATAACGTATATGCCTAAGTAATCTCTTACAGAAATAACGTATATGCCTAAGTAATCTCTTACAGAAATAACGTATATGCCTAAGTAATCTCTTACAGAAATAACGTATATGCCTAAGTAATCTCTTACAGAAATAACGTATATGCCTAAGTAATCTCTTACAGAAATAACGTATATGCCTAAGTAATCTCTTACAGAAATAACGTATATGCCTAATATGCCTAAGTAATCTCTTACAGAAATAACGTATATGCCTAAGTAATCTCTTACGGAAATAACGTATATGCCTAAGTAATCTCTTACAGAAATAACGTATATGCCTAGCCTATAATCCAAAACTCCGCATCTCTTACAGAAATAACGTATATGCCTAGCCTATAATCCAAAACTCCGCATCTCTTACAGAAATAACGTGTATGCCTTATTATACGCTGGTCTACAGTGTCCATAGAAATAGCAGGGAGATGGGAGTTTTCCCTGGATATAGGATACAGCATAAATCGCACAAGCCTAAGTTCACTCCAACAAATTCCCACGCCTGACAGACATTTGTATAACATGTTATCCATTTTGAGTAGTGAGAATATTCATGGCTCTATGTATGATGTACCAGCCTCGGTTGACACTTAGTCAAGAGTGTGGCATACATGTACATGCATGTGAACAAAATACAAAATGCGCAGAATATCAGTATGATGTTATTGACGGAACTTTTCAATAGAAAGTTCTTCAAAGAATAAATATTTTTATACTCAATTTGTTACACCAAGTGGTATATCACTTATAACAAGCCATGCAAAAGTTGTCTTTCAGTTTTAACGATTTGTAAATCGAGGTATTCATTTAACAATGAAATGTAACATCTTAGAAGTGATTTAGTGATTTTTTTATTCTTTTATGTTTAGTCCATTATAAACGCATGAAAGGAACTCCAAATCGAGGCGGGGTAACCTCGCTAGTCATAATAATAATAATAATAATAACAATAAATTTCATTTATAAAGCGCCTTTTCATCAGATACAAATAAGAAGACAGTATCGTATGAATATCATTACGTGGAGGTGCCGTGGTCCAGTGGTTTAAGGCGCTTGACTGGACATGCTGGAGATGCGAGGATCGGGCGTTCGATCCCCGGCACGGCACTTATGCCTTTGAGCAAGGCATTTTATCTACATTGCTCTTTTATCATACATCAAATAAATGAAGTGCTAAAGGCATATTGATACCAGGGTGTGCGTGTGTGTTATAAAAAAAAAAAAAAAAAAAAAAAAAATTACGTAAGTACAAAGGGAACTTTTAAGAAAAAAAAAAAGACAATTAGAAGAGGTGTGTTTTCAGACACTTCTTAGATGATGTGAGAGTTTGACAATTCTTTAATGCAGAAGGCAGGGAGTTCCAGGATTTGGGAGCAATAATTGGAAAAGCCCTATCATAAGGACCGCTATCCATAACGCGTGACTAAATGAATAACGGTTTTGTATGAATAGCGGTCCTTCTACATAGCGAGCAAACCAGAGACAAATTACCTCGCTATTCATAATGACCTCCATTCATAAGGACCACTATTCATAACTATTCATAAGGACCGCTATTCATAACGCGTGTTAAATGAATAGCGGTTTTCTATGAATAGCGGTCCTTATGAATAGCGAACGGACCCCATCGAGGCTACCAGTCCTCACACCGCACAGCCTAAGTTCGTACAAATCCGTGGACACACAGTCGTCGCTTTGTTTTACACGTCTTCGTCACACGAGTAGCTCACATCCTGACCTGAAAAGTTTATTTTTCACATTTCACTTATCAAATATTCCACCTAAATAGTACGAAAAAAAAAAATTACGTCAGCTAAGATTTGCTAGCATCTTGACGTTTATTAACCAAAATCAAAGGAATCTGACGGAAAGTTCTTATAGGGTTTTAATGTCATAACATGGGCGTTTGCCCTCATTCATTTTTTTTCCAGTAACATCATCACAAATCAAAAGCAATTTCACTGACGATTGTCATCTCAGTATATCAGCAGTGAAACGGGCAAAACGCGACTATCTCGGCCAAACATGACCAAACGTTGATAAATGAGCGCTTTTTTGATCATGTTCGAGACGTCATAAATTGAATAAAGATTGATCGGGAGTCATCTGCAAACAACTCGAAGGCTGTTTCCCCTCTCCATGTCCAAATCTCAGTCGGTTTCAAGCAAATATATCTGTTTTGAGACCTGCGAGTTGTAGCGTTATAATCATTTTCCTCGCACTTTAGAATGCTGATCCAGCTGGTTTGCACCGAAATGATTTGATAATGAATTGTCTCGTAAGATATGCAAGGGAAAACAGAAATGTAATACTGTATGTGTGTGTGTGTGTGGGGGGGGGGGGGAGGGGTGGATAAAGAAATAATAATGAATTTTCAAATCCATATTAAAATATGGTTCTTTATTTTATGGTGCTTTATGAGTGTCTTTGGGATAAGGGAGAAGGGTGTTTATACATATCACTCAATCTATTAGTGTAAATTATGTAGTTAAAAATAGAAAATAATTGTAATGATTGTCAGTATATGGTTCATATTTAGTATGCATATTATAAGGTTGGGAGTATTATCCTCATGTCGTAGCAATCACATTTGATAGCTTCCAATTGTCACTGCACTGAGACATACAATTAACATGATTATAAGCCATCCAGTATTATACTTTAAAGCATGTTTGTCAATGTTTTGTACGGTTACATGTCCTTCCCCCCCCCCCCCAAGGTTCAGAATTAAAAAGAAAAGTTAAATATAACCCTATATCAACTTTCGAAATTACAAAACCTCCGTAATAATGAACTCTATTTCATTTTCGGAATAATGAACCCTTTGTCATTTTCGGAATTACGATCCCTAATTCGTTTCGGAATTACGAACCTTATTTCATTTTCCGAGTAATGAAACTTCGGATGAATGATTGAACGTTCAGAAAAACGAGTACCCCATGTTTTTTTTACAAGCTCACTAAATTCACCACTTGGGGTCACGTTTGGCAATACTACGCCACTTCAGTTAAATGACTTGCGGAGGCAAACTTTCCTAACATACATCCGAATGGAAGAGCTACCATTTCATTCAAATGAGAAAGGTATTTGAAAGTCTAATCATGGAGTCTTAGAGCAGCAGCTATATTTGGTTAAAGAGAAAGTCCATTCTGATGATAATTTTATTTTAAAAGAAGCAGAAAAGGCGAAGAAACCGTTGGTGAAGGTTTGAGCAAAATACAATAAGAAAGTTATGAATTTTTAATGTTGTAATCAATCAAACACAAATTGGCAACTCCCTGACTTATCTTGCGAGCTCCTCTCCCATTTGCCCTGTACCCCAAAAATCATAAATTTCCATTTTCTCTTAAGAAAATTTTCAATCATACATACAGCTTAGATATAATCTTTGCTCATATGTATTTACACAAAACGTGTATGAAACAATTTTATTCATTCATCAAAAACTGAGAAAATGAAAATTTATGAAATTTTCTGTACTGAGCAAATGGGAGAGGAGCTCGCAAGATACATCACGGCATTGCCAAGTTGTGTTTGATTGATTACAACTTCAAAAATTCATAACCTTCTTTTTTCTTATTAGATTTTGCTCACACTTTCACTTATGTGTTTCTCTCATTTTTCTTAAACATTCAAATCAATTTAATACCAGGGTGGACTTTCCCTTTAATTCGAAAGCATTATAAGAATAATAAGCGTACAAATACGTACAAAGCTCATGTATATCTTCATGTGTGTCATTCTTGGTCACGTGTGCGACCGAATTGGTTGACTGACTTGAAGATCATTTTTCAATATTAACATCTATCTCATATTATGATTTCAGTCGTAATGTAAGCCAAAGCCCTGTATTTATATTCATATACATTTAGAAATTAACCTTGATCATGTTGATATCATGCATTCGATTCATTTTTAAACAATAAAAAACATCTAAAAATCAATAGCATTACTTTCAGATAAAGCGAATGAGCTTCACATAATGTGAATATTACTCGTGTGACAACATACCCGCAAAAATATCAGTCTGATTAAGATATGCAACAAATAATAACACACCTATACCGATTGATCGCTATCAGGGTGTTCATGATCCATATAATTTATTATCATCCAATCCTACAAGTAAGATGAGGAAATACTTCAACCATGTCAACCAAATGGATTTTTCATACAGATATTATATTTTGATATTAATGTGGGATTAATCGGGACAGAAAGGCACTTAGTATTTCATTAAAATGGGATGGTAAGTGCTCGTAGAAATAAAATATTTACATGATTTTCATGAAACATATTAATGAAGCATAATTATAAAAGAAAAGCTGTTTATAGGTTGATAATGAATAGAACATTTCGGAACAAACTATCTCATGGACAATTTTTAAAGTGGGAGCACATGTTATTTTGGTGAAGACTCTTGACTCTCAGGCGAGAGGTCCTATAGGTTCGATCCTCGCTAGGTGCTAATACATCCTTGGACAAGATGTTTTACCCACATTTGTCCCCCTCGGCCCAGGTGTAAATGGGTACTTGGTAATTACAAGGATAATAATATTTGCAGAGCATTCAGGAAGAACAGCAATGAAGCTGATGAAGCTTACCTGGATAAACAAAGGATAAACAAAATTATTATTACTATTATTACTATTATTACTATCATTACTATTATTACTATTATTACTATTATTACTATTATTACTATTATTACTATTATTACTATTATTACTATTATTATTAAACGACTTATATATGACACTATGAGCTGCTTTACTTTATTTTCCATGTTGAATTTTCTTACATAAATGGCGTCGGCTTTAAAATTCTGTACATACACTTCGTTGCAGATTATTTTGTTTAGTCTTTACATCAAGTGCGGTATCTTTAAACAATGAAGTAGAAATAGCAGCATTGGTTGAGGAATACATCATCAGTATCAACTTTCCATAGTAACCTTTAATTTGATACCATCCACTGCAATTTGAATTTATAATATCCTTATTTCACTCTTGCCATTCTAGAAAATGGGTTTTAATTTACTATCAGACCATTGTGATAATAGATATGAAGGAGAAGAGAACTTGAGAAGTCAGAAAGAGGAGATGGAGAGTTTTTACTCGAGGGAGTTAGCCTATATCGAGGTTCGTCATTAAAATGATTGTATGATTATAACGTATCCCCTAAACTATAATAAAAAAACAAAAAACAAAATGAATAGGCATATATCAGTTTCACAGAGGCTGGGGGTTACCTAGACTGCCTAACATGATGAAGGAGATGCACTCTGCTTCACTTATCCATAATATTTTTTCACTCAAAACAATTATACATGTATACATATATATATATACATATATATATACATATATATATATATATATATATATATATATATATATATGGAACGTCTCATCCACTACCTCGGCTCTCTCCAACCTGGTGGAATTAATGTATCTTTTTACTCCTTTCCTGTCGTGTAATTTCTACTTCTCTCTCTCTTTCTCTCATTCTCTCTTTCCTTTTCTTTTTCTTTTTCTGTTTCTCTCTTTCTTATTTCCTCCCCCTTTCTCCCTCCTTTTCCTTTTTGCTTTGCGCTTCCTTTCCTTTTCTTTCTTTCTTTCTTTCTTTTCTTTGTGACGTTTTTTACGTCACTCTCTCTCTCTCTCTCTCTCCTCTTAGCGTTTTTTGTCATTGGATACGCTAGTATCCATGATACTTTTTCCCTTTTTTGCGCTTCTTCCTCTTCTCTTTTCTTTGTGACGTTTTTTTTTTTTTTGTTTTTTTTTTGTTTTTGTTTTTGTTTTTTCTTTGTGACGTTTTTTTCTTGTGACGTTTTTATCTCCTCTCTCTCTCTCTCTCTCTCTCTCCTCTCCTTTCCTTTCCTTCTTCTCATTGGTTGCGCATGTATCCTTGGAGATTTTGTGTTTTTATGCGCGTCATGCTCCTTGGATGTTAAATAAAATTTCATCATTCCTGATGAAGGCCTATGGCCGAAAATTTGACTTCTTTTATCATCTCTACGGTTGTTTTCATTTATTGTGAACTTTTGTTATTTTTCATCAACCGACGCAGGACTGATTATTTTACTTTTATATATATATATATATATATATATATATATATATATATATATATATATATATATGTATATATATATATATATATATATATATATATATATATATATATATATATATATATATATATATACAAAACACTAATTCTAAAGACATTGCCGACATTTACTGAGACATGTACATTGTGACTTTGTTACAACCCACACTCAATTATTTCATTAGACTCGGACATTATACACGAAATCGCACTCAAAGCGAAGGGCACAATTTCATTAATCTGCATGTAATTTCCAAACAAAGCAATGTAATATGAATGCTCACTAGTGTTAAAACGTGGCCAGATATATTGGTTGCCAGTTCATGTAGCCATTGATGGCTATAAGACATGTAGCAATTTCGAGTGAGAAATGCAACCTTCGCTATTGACAGTTGCTTGTTCAAATATCAAAGCGACGTCATCGTGGTAATGATACAGTGATGTTTGAATATTCCATTTATGTTTCTTTCTCTCTTTCATATGATAAATGGGGATGTATTCAAACTTCAAGGCGACCTAACGCTGCAGTGATGTTGGACTATACCAGTTAAGTGTTGTTTTTTCCCCCTTCGTATGATAAGGCCATATAAAATTAATCTAGATTTTCCTCTTTTTCTTTCGAGCCGCCTCCATAGTTTTGTTATTTGTCACTTTTGTTCTTAACCTGATAACTACTAAATTCTCCCATTCCCATAGGACCACCCGATTCCCGTAGGCAAAGGGTTAAATGAATTAAATGAGAAGACATCCAGACAACGAGGTATTACAACAACAACAAAATCATTGGCTGCATTTTTACTTTGTTTCGAGCCTCTTAAGTGCATGGAAAATGAATTTTAGAGAATGAAATTCATGTTAAATTTGAATCAATGTAAAAAATGTGAAATGTCAAATAACATGCTATTCCCTCTTCCTCAAATCAGAAAAACAAGCGGGAATATTGTCCCCGATGATGTCATCTGTGTGTCAGGTGGGTGTGGTTTGGTTTCACTCTGTATCGTATATCTTCCTCCAGAAAACATGGCAAATGTCACACCATCCGGCAGGGGCGGTGATCATCCATTATCAGGATGGGGGGGGGGGGGGGGGGGGGAGGGGCAGTGGCATATCCTTTCAACTGTTCAAAAAATATATGAAAATGAAGAGGATTTGAGTGTATCTATGAATCTGCTAAGTCCTACGGACACTGCATTTTTTTTTCTGGGCCTTCAGATGTACATGTGCAGGTGGGGTGTAACTCATGGGGAGGGGGGGGGGGCATTACATTGATCGGAACCTGTTATTCCCCCAAATATGGCCGGGGGGGGGGGGGGCGGAGGCTGCTCTCAAGATAGCATAAATGTCCTATGGCTATATGCCATCCGAGATGGACACGCATAATCGTATGAATGTGTCCCATGAACAAAAACTTTTATTTTATCGTATTTTATTTTGTTTTCAGTTTCATTCTCAAAATTGCAGTTCTTCGGTTTATGGCTTTATTTCGGTGTTTTACTTTCTATCCACTTTTATCTTCTTCTTTCTCCATAGCTCTGTTTCAAATTTGATTTCTATTGTTTATCACGGGTAACCACTTTAGTATTAATAGTGTTCTCCCTGAGGGTTCGACTTTCGATTCAATTTTATATTTCACTATATTCTTCATTTTTTTTGTTCTGGGCGTCCTTTTTATCATTCCTATTCTTCATCTTCTCCATTGTTTTTCTTCATCTTCCGCTAACATTTCCTCGTTACTTTCTCTCTTTTCTAATGTAAGTTGTTCTCTCTCTCTCTCTCTCTCTCTCTCTCTCTCTCTCATTCAACATGCTCTATGCTCTTTCGAGTACAATGTAATGGATGTCCCACAGGCCTTACTACAAATAGCTTTTCATTATTTCCTTTATGATTTTGCGTCCTTGCAGTGCACATCAAATTTACTCTTCACATGAAATTCTCGAATTTTTATGGGCTCCCATTCATGTCATAACCATAATTTAGTTCTCTTTTAAGTTGAGGACATTTGTTTTTAACGAATTATTCCCACAGGAAATGCAATATGTCTTTCCCTCCGCCCAGTTTTTCGTTAATGTCAGTCTCTTTCAAGTTCAAGTTTTACCTTAAGTTCTATATCTATACACATCAATGTTTATTTCATCATGAATGATCACGAATTGGCATTTGTCTCTAAAAATGAAAGTCATATCTATCAATGCTTCAATATTAAATACAGGAAGTAAATTCTGATGGGATTTAAAAAAAATAAATTTGAAAGATATAATGAATATCAAACATGTCAGATGAACATCTGAAAATGTACTACTAACTACATGCCTTACTCAATAGAATTTTTGTTTCCATGTCTGTCTATATTTGCACACCTCCAAAGGAAAGCACATGAAAATCATCTAAGTCGAAATAGAAATCCTCTATAACTACAAACTTTCGTGATTATAATTGACGCTGTTCACTCCACTAATCTACCTGCGAACCGACTTTTGAAGAAATTGTTACAGCATTACGAATTATCATTTCAATATGCAAAATCTTTCTCACCCATTGAGCATATTATACATACCCTAAAGACGCCATCTAAAACCTTCATAGTGAAGAAAAAGTAAATTCGGCTTAAATAAATCCTGGACAGTCGTACTTTGGTTCCGATAGCATCATGATCTTCCAAGGTTCGAAGCCAACATGGCCTCTAATTTATATCTCATAATCGATTTTTTTTTTCAAGTAATTTTGGTGAGGATCTCATCAAACATTTTTAGGTATATAAATTTCATATCTATTGCTAGAGCTAAATCGCAATTGAATGAATAACAAATTGTGAGCAGTGGCCCGTAAATTAAAACACAACTGCCAAGTCATAATGGCCGCCATGATAAGGGAGGACGTTTTTTCTTTATGAGAGATTGAAACACAAGCGGTGAATTGTCATTCCACTGAACGGTACAATATCGATCGTTTCACACCATTGTGAAAATACCAAAGACAAAACAATAAGCTGGGAAAATCTCTACAGCAATATACAATCAAGGATTCTATTGTGATTTGAGTGCAGTACAGAGGAAAATGCAGGATGATATGAGAAGGATGGATTTAAGAGAGGGGAAGAAAGAGGGAGGAGAAAGCTGGTATGAAAAGACGGAGATCGGTACATCTCCTGCATGATGATGCATATGCACAGAAATGCAGTCTGCAAGAATATACAGTTCCGCAAGAATAAATCCAGGAGGAGGGGGGGGGGGGGGGGTGATAAAATATTCTTCGATTTAGCATAGGGCCCTAAGGGCAAGTCCAGTGCCCTTCGTCCCATAAATTATTAACAAATATTTATAAGTATACCCGGGCGCTGTAACATAAACTGAATGTCAATGTTACAATTCGCAATGTCCTTTAACAAAGTTACTCACAGTCAATTAAATGAATTATTTCAGTAGCACATATCATATCAATTAATGTTTCTTGTCATTGATGAAAATCATAAAACAGGGCCCTGATGATTAGACTTACTATTGGAGAAGCTAAGGGGCACAGGGACATGTGCCCCATCCAATGACAACAAGAAAGATTAAAAAAAGGAAAGAAACGAAAGAGAGAGAGAGAGAGAGAGAGAGAGGGGGGGGGGGGGAGGAGGAAAGGGAACTTGAAAAGAAGACACTAGGACCCCTTCCCACACACTAATCAATGACTTTGTTAACCCTTTCAAGACAATTGACCACATTTTGTGGTTTGGCTCAATAACTTTTTATCCAGAGCTCTAAAAAATATACCAGATACATGAGTAGAAAGAGCAAAATTTTCTGCACACACTATGTCCATTTTATTGCGTGACCATATTGCGTTTGATGCCAGGAATTTTAAAAACAAGAATAAGCTTTGAGATCCTTAAATTGGCAACACATTGAGACGTTTAAAATCATTGTTTTTCATCAAAATTGGCAATTTCTTTCAACTATTCAACAAATTTCTAACCATGTATATTATTTTCAAAGACATTACACCTTATTTGAACCATGTAGCACTAAAAGAAAAATACTATTGTTGCCAATTTGAAGAACAAAATGTGATCAATTTAGCCCTTAAATAATTCCTGTCCTGAAAGGGTTAATTTGCATTTCAACGAGTAAGACTGGTGCCGCATTTCCCCATGACGCCGCACCCCTTCAACGTCTTAACCCACGCTACGCCACTTATCCTTACTGTAACTTGGGTCAGACAAATTACTATAAAGGAATTGAAATGATAGTTCGGGTGTTAACTATGTTCATTATTCCATGAAACCTGGTAAGTGAGTCACAAAATCAGTACTTTAAACGTACCAATAAACTGATAAGAGCAATTCAACTGTTACTCACATTATATTTGGAGAGGTTTTGAGTAAATGAGTTTTAGTTAAAACAATGAACACACACTAGAGTACCTAAACACAGTATAAAAACTTCAGAAGAAGAAACATACTTTATGCCAGCCCTGCAAATGCCCTGTTACTCACGTTACATTTTTCTTTTTTAATTATGTAACGTGGGTAACATAATTTACAGGGTTGACAGAAAGTATGTTTCTTTATCTGAAGTTTTGATACTGTATTTAGGTACTCTAATATGTGTGCATTGTTGTAACTAAAACTCGTTTACCTAACACATGTAGCAAGAGAACAGGAACTTAAGATGTAACCCAAACCTCTCCAAATGTAATGTAAGTAACCGTGGAATTGCCCATAACTGTAACCATGTGATTAAAAAATGAATTATGATGTTCAAGTTAAACTATGAAAACTTCATTTCAAGACCAAGGTTCCTCTGTTTTTACAATAAATTATTGTGAAATATTAGTCATAGACTTTCGTATTATCTAACTGACGCATTTCGGTTTCCCGAGGGGTGTCAAAATTCACAACATAAAACAAAATGATCAGTCTTGTATGCTAGTCGACCCCTGACAGCTGTTTAGAATTGAATGGCGTTCACGGAGAATAAATTAAAAGTAAGTATTTTTTATAAATCTATACCAAAAATCGTCAGTTTTCGCATAATTCTATACTCAGAAACTAAGGAAGAAAATATTTGTTTTCAATTTTTAAAAGATATTTCTCGCACAATTACAATGTAAACATCGAGGTCTCACGTAAAACAGGAACTGAAACTGTTAATTTCTGTTTGAGCAAAAGAAGTAAAAAGGGATCTCCATTAAAGTTGAGAGAAAGACCAAATGACAAACTGAGTTGTGAAACATCTTGTCATACTATACAATTGAGGTTATATTAAGGACTTTTTTAGGTGTCTTCAACAGAGTCATACATGTATACCATATTGTGAGGAGAAATAAACGCAGCAGTAGCCAGTGGCGGCTCCAGGGTTTCATGATATGGGTGGCACGAAGACTTCTGCTACTACTTGTGTGCAAACTGGTCCAAGATAGGGGGATTAGATCAGTCCCCGAATACTACATTAGCCAAGCAGGACAAAAGTCCCAGACCCGTTTTACTTTTCAGGAACAAACCCTTGCCAACCACTGTGATTGACATAAGGTCTGAACTATATTCGAGCTGAATTATTATTTTGTTCAGTGTCAACGAAAATCTTAAGCAAGCCGAAAACCCTACCATTATGACCATGTCTAACAAAATATAATTGGGTGCATTATCTAGAACAGTACACAACAAAATGTGTGTGGGTGTCTCTGAGTGTATAATTGGGTTTTAACAGAAGTGTATCAATCAAATATGATTAATTATTTACGTCAAAGACCGACATTTAACGTCATCCTTCGAAAGACGTGACTGAGATTCGAACCTGGGTCCGATCAGCGTCAATTTGTAGACGAATACAGAGAGCTGTTGCAGACTTACAGCTAGACCAACTCCTGATCAAAGAATAAAATTTGACTAGACTCCCTACTCCCTTGAGTCCCCACTGACATAATCATTTAGTTTACTTGCACCAGGGAGGTGGAAGAGCCCCTAGCTCCCTGCTTGCGCATCGATTGCATGCTCATACCCCATGCCCTACGTCAAAGCAACACTAACTATGATGTCCTTAAACCAGGGAGGTGGAAGAGAGAACCCTGCTTAAACCACTGAAACTCAAGGGGTACGTTGTCTCTGCATATATATTTCTCATATTTCGTGTGGTAAATCAGTGTGGCTTTCTTTTACGTAAATAAATGACAGGTGACTTCAGTAAATGACGCATTCTGTTCCAGTATCAAGTTCGAAATTCGCGCTAAGAGCATGGAGAGTATCAAAGCGGAACTAAAAGAGGGACTATTAGTACAAAGTGTTACTGTTTTGAGGAAACGTGATCCAATTAATTTGTATATAAGAGTATTATACTGTACAAAACTTCTAAAAATGACTAACTAACTAACAAAATTGAAAATCAGGATATGAAATTTCTTCGCAAATAAATATTGACGACCTCTTCCCCACTTTGCACATATTGTTTTATGATAATTCTGACAAAACTTTTCGTCAGAACAAATCGTGCTCTTTGGTTGGTATTAGGCTCCAAAAAGATTATTACTTGCTCTTTGCTAACCTCAATTTCTATATTTTGGATAGACTTGAATGTTACCATGTTGTATAATTGGGCTTATTCTCTGGCATTATCATGCACTTTAACAATGCACATTTTAACATGTCAAGACGTTTTCTACATAAAAGTAGCAGTGTACATAATTATGTGCGATTAACTATACAATCCCCATGTTTATTATCATGATTATATTCTCCTCATGACTTACAGAAGGAAAGTAAATGAGCTGCTCACAAAGATTATAGCCGTGGGCGTTTTTTTTTAATCACACAAGCTAATATTCCACCTCCTCCTAACCTTTAAGGGCGGGAACAATGAACTGGTTATCACTGAGTGGCACTGTTACTTCACTGAAGATAATTTCCCTGCTCGCTAATTATAGGTCTAGAACGTAACTGTGTATGTGATTCTTATCTTCTCCTGATAACGTCGCATATAAGAAGATTATTGTTCTTCTGTTTATAATACACAATAACATTAGAGTTGATTAAAAAAAAAAAAAAAAAAAAAAAAAAAAACTGCTTCCATCAGTGAGACAACGTACTATGGGGGAGAGTTTACAAGCAGTTGCCTATAATTATTTTTACAAATGACCCAAATGCGAATATCAAAATTATAACCTTTTCTCAATAATGATAGGTGAAAGTGCGTTAGGTGGGGTGGTGAGGGTTATAGGAACGAGTTGTGTGATTATAATGATGAACAACAAGAACAACAACAACAACAACAACAACAACAAGAACAACAACAACAACAAGAACAACAACAAGAACAACAACAAGAACAACAAGAACAACAACAAGAACAACAACTAATACTACAACTATTACTACTGCTGCTGTTGCTACTACTTGTACTACTACTACTACTACTACTACTACTACTACTACTACTACTACTACTACTACTACTGCTACTACTACTACTGCTGCTGCTGCTGCTACTACTACTACTACTACTACTACTGCTGCTGCTACTACTACTACTACTACTACTACTACTACTTTTACTAGTATACTGCTACTATACTACTACTTTGTACTAGTACTACTACTACTACTACTACTACTACTGCTGCTGCTACTCTACTACTACTACTACTACTACTACTACTACTACTTCTACTAGTATACTGCTACTACACTACTACTTTGTACTAGTACTACTACTACTACTACTACTACTACTACTTCTACTAGTATACTGCTACTATACTACTACTTTGTACTAGTACTTCTACTACTACTACTACTACTACTACTACTACTACTGCTGCTGCTGCTGCTACTACTACTACTACTACTACTACTGCTGCTGCTGCTACTACTACTACTACTACTACTACTACTCTACTAGTATACTGCTACTATACTACTACTTTGTACTAGTACTAGTACTACTACTACTACTACTACTGCTGCTGCTGCTGCTGCTGCTGCTACTACTACTACTACTGCTGCTGCTGCTGCTACTACTACTACTACTACTACTGCTGCTGCTACTACTACTACTACTACTACTACTACTTCTACTACCTACTGCTACTATACTACTACTACTACTACTACTACCACCACTCATTACTACTACTGATAATAATGCTGATATATAGTATTAACAACAACAACAACAACAAAAACAACAACATAAAAATATCAAAATTATAATAACAACAACAACAACAACAATAATAATAATAATAATAATAATAATGATGATGATTATAATTATTTTAATACTGAAAATGATAACAAAAACGATAATAACAGTAATAACAGAAATAATAGCTTTTTTCCAATATAGCACCTGTTTATATCATATCTATTCACATTAACCTAAAAGCTATAATCTCATTTCAATAATGAAGGACATTTTAAAAAGTGGTTAGAATCATCCTTGTGAGGTAATACAGCGGAACGTATTCACAATTCACACGATATTGAAATTAAGCTGCTTTACACCATTAGGCAGATTATAAAACTAACACAAGGTTATTGGCAATTATTTTTGCCTACTTATATGAAGTATGAATGAGGTATAACGAATTTATATGGGAGATAATTAAATAGATGACTGCACTATTAACTATTTTAATGTTTGTTTATTTGCATCTCTTTTTTATTCTTCTATTTATCTATTCATGTTCTGTACTCTGTAATACTAAATTAGCTACACATGTTTTCAATTTTTCACTCTACTGTATACTTCATACAAGTGATAGTGAATCTTAGTTGCATAAAAATTGATTCTTTTTTAATCAAATTTTATTTTTTGTAATTATAATTTGAAAAAGAAAATTCACTGCTTTTGATATTTTTTTTTCTCTCTCTGCAAGAAATGTAAACTATAAAAGCACAGTATTGTCTTTTAATATTTGTGAATACAAGATGAAATTGAAATGTTGATATAAAGAAAATAACAAAGCAAGCATCTTGCCAAAAGAATGGAACTAGGCTCGACTAGCACTTGTGCTAACTTCTAGTACCAATTAGCAACTTTATCTTAGTATAAATAGTGCAACTGTATGACATTCAGTTAAGTGTAATCACGTACTCGATTATTCATTGATCTACAAACATGACTACATATTATTGTATATACATTTATATTTATCTCATGTAGATAAGTACTTTTTTATGTATTGTATATGTATTCATTTAACAGTATTACTCTTTATATTAATGATTATACTGTCATTTATGTGATATGTTGTTAATAAACTCAAACTCAAACTCAAACTCAAACTCAAACTCAACCGTGCATTAACGATGATCTGCTAAAAACAGACAAAAGCAAATGCACATAACCATCAGCAGCAAACATGACTTGTGAATGATAATCATAAATGAACAAGCTTCATTGCCAATAAATTAAAAGTATGATTACTCGTCAGTAAATATTGAATGACTTGTTAAAGGGTCACTTTACATTATCATTTTGCGTTCATATTTTTATGACTTATCCACCCATTCTTTTAATATCCCTTGCCCAATTTATAAAACAAGACTATTGCTCTCTATCACTGTTTTCACCGCAAAGAAATATTGATACTGATATAATTTAAAAAACACAATTTTCTATCCAAAGATGACATACTTTATTCTGACCACAATCTCAAAGACTTTTCAAAAAGATTCAAACTCAAGGGTGATTTCTATATAGCCTATTGGCTTATAAAAAATCATTTCAGATTATGCAATATGTTATTATCATTTTCGCACGTTTCACTATAAGTGACGCACAAGGGTATTGATATTGCCTTAGGTTAATTTAAAAAAAAAGTCTTTGCTCCCTTGTTTCTGAGACTGTTCTCTGAAAGTGTTCTCTAGTGCAGAGATATCAATTGTATTCCAATTTCCCTTCATGTCTATTGTGAACATTTGTCATGAAGAGATATTATTCAGTCGATGGCTACTAATCATTATTTTTTTTATAACAAAGAAAAAAATGTAATGACCATTATCTACTTTGTCTGAAACTTTGAGCAAAGAGACAAACACACAAAAAAGAAGAAGTCAATAAGGTCAAAGTGTGCGTCTAGGATGGATATACATGTAATTTATGCTTAATATTAATGTAGCCATAATTACTATTTTGTGGGATGGATTGCTTGTTGCTAAAAAGGTTTAAGCAATTGACATAAATTTTGGTTATGAGGACTATATTTCAAAAACATGTTATGTTATACGGCAATAAAGCAATTTTCAATATCGTGCGCCATTTTGCATCATAATTCATCTCTCTTCGCGTTCGAGTAGATCTGCCTCCCAATTTAAAGTGCGTTCATTTTCTTTTGACAGAGGTTGGCCCCGGGGAATAAGACTGTATACAGACAGTCAGAAGATAATTGAACAAACACGAATCTTTATTGAAACCGTTCAGTTATCTTTTTTTCTGGTCATGTTCATAATTTATGATTTTGTTGGAATGGGTATTAACATGTGTCTATGATGGAAAAAAGGACCAGTATTAAAAATACGCTGTAGAAAGACATGTTGGATGAGTCAAGAACTAGTGCCGAACATAATAGTTTGTGCACACTCTTAACAGATATTTTTTTTTTTGGGTAACAAACGAGCACTGCTTTTCCTTTCGGCTCCATCACAAGTTTTAACCCCTACATTACAGTTCAGCCCTTACTAGAACTTCAAGCAAAGAAAGAAATAATGTCAATGCTGTATTTACAGAATACAGTTTGATGAGTGTTTCTGATTTGTAAATTACAAATATGAAATATCCAAGATAATTATTATAATAATGCAAAAGATAAGTTGAATTCAAATGATAATGAAACCACGATTGATAATCCTTCAAATAAGACACCGTGAAGCGCAGTCGTAGTGTACAATTTCAAGGAATCTCCGAGTGTTCACAAGAAACGTCTATTACATAATTCCCATGGGAATAAAGAAAAGATTTGAAGAATATACATAATTTACAAGAAATCATTTTATAGTATCAACCGTCGTTGGTTCTGTACGTTAGCAGGTTAGTGGGCACTGATATAATAAAATTTGAGTAATTAATAATTAGATGATATTGGTGGTTACCTACCGGTAGGACCAACAGTTGTCTGGCCGTGGATCAACTCAGCTCCTAGTAATATCATAATCCATAGTACTGGAATGAATGTGAAAATGATTTCTCTGGTCTTCATTTTGCCTCCGGTTTTCATGTCTTTAGTATACGACGACATGCAAATTCACAAAAACGAGATGCTGCTTCCAATAAGTGTGATGATGATTATAGTACATTTCAGTCGCTATTTATATACAGGCGCACGCGCCGCAGGTGGTGGTGAATGGGGATACCCTTCTTTGCTTCAGAAACACGTATGCACACATAGAGAAATAGTCTTACAACTGAGACCAGTTATGAACTTTGACGCGCAATTTATCCAATCACACACGGTCACAACAATGAATCATTCTACTAAGCTGATTACATAACAATGCTTGACATAAATTTCGATAATATGGATAAATCAAAAAATGCAACAAAATAGTAATCTGTATCCATAATCATCAACATGCTGAAATTTAAGACTAGCATACGCGTGCGCCAAGCGAGAACTACATGTATCGTCTGCTAGGAAATTTATGCAGAATGTAAATGGCGCCTCTTTTGTTTACCGATACGACTGTGGCCGTAAAAGCCTATAGTGCTTGGATGATGCGGGAAGTTCTTCGGCGAGATGAAGTGTGAATAATGAAATGAGATTGTTCTCGATAATAGTCTGTCATATGAGACTCTGTTGGAAGAATGATTCGAACGGGGTTGAGAATAATATGATGTCATCGACTTTCTCCAAACTGATTATGATTTATTCATAATTAAGGAATCAGAAAAGGAAATATTTTAGTTTCATCTTTTGTCTTCATCGTAATTTTCATGATCATGATCATGATCATCATTGTTATCACTAACGAAACCTCCATCATCATCCTCATCCTCATCCTCCTCATCCTCCTCCTCATCATCATTATCACCATCAACTTCATCTAAACTTCATCATCATCATAATCATCATCTTCATCATCTTCTTCTTCTTCATCATCACCAATATCACCATCATCATCTTCATTATCATCATCATCATCATCATCATCATCATCATCATCTTCATCATCATCATCATCGTCATTATCATCTTAATCATCATCATCATCATCATCATCATCATCATATTAGGATTAAAAATCATGAATCAAATTGACTTGTGTTACTATGCCTACCTTGCCAATCATCACAATCGAAAGTTGAAAAAAATGTCGGCATCTTTGATATTTGAATGGAAAAAAAATAACGTCTGGATAAACAAACTATCAAATCAGAAATAGGTTTGTTCGAATATGACAAACTGTGTCTTTGTAACGTTTGTCTTTGTCGGACCATGTTTTTCAATATAGCGGATTGATACTCAGCTGTGTGTATCGATATTCATCTGATGAAAGTACATTGGCAATGAAATACAGATAATGAAACACATTAATATGGAGGTGAAACTTGCATTTAGTTGAAGCGCACTTGTCATGAATGGGTAGATAAATCAAAATAAGAACAAAATGCAACTCATACTTCCATATATTATAGGTTTTAGGACATTTTTTTTCAAATAAAAAAAATATAAACCTTTATTATGGGGTTTAAACCTTTGATCTTTACACGGTTACAGATAGCTTTTAATAAAATTCGTTAAAATATAATCTGAGGGTAAGTGAGTATAATACCAAAGCAACTTATCAGAAGAAAGCAGAGAGTGACAAGTGTCTTACTGAAAAAAACCCCACAACTTACAAGCATTTTTCTCGTCATCATTTCTGAAGAAAAGCAAATCGACTGCTTTGTCTACTAGCAAATCACGACCATGAGGGCATGTTTTACCCTGAAAGACAGGTATAGTAACTAAGTTGCAAGTCATTGCCGAAATAGCTAAATTACTGGTACAGTTTTAGGCAGTGAATTATTTGCGAACTAACACATATCTCCATTTCTCAGATGTTGTTTTTAAAAAATTAATATACCCCCTCTATCGTTAAGTGTTCTTCATGTTCAATAAGTACGTAACTCAATAGAGTGAAATACTGGGTAAGCTAGGACGCCGTCTGTTGTCCATTATGTAGCCATTTTTTTTCTTGTCAGCTTCAAGCGTCGAGGGTTTAGCCTTTGGATGAAATGATTGATCATTTTGTGAAACCGTTCTCAAGTTTTAACCGCTCTTAATCGTTGAAATACCGAAATTGCCGAAATAGCTAAATTACTGCTACAGTTTTAGGCAGTGAATTATTTGCGAACTAACACATATCTCCGTTTCTCAGATGTTGTTTTTTAAAAATTAATATAACCCCTCTATCGTTAAGTGTGCTTCATGTTCAATAGATACGTCACTCGATAGAGTGAAATATTGGGTAAGCTAGGACGCCGTCTGTTGTCCATTATGTAGCCATCTTTTTTTTCTTGTCATCTTGAAACGTCGAGGGTTTAGCCTTTGGATGAAATGATTGATCATTTTGTGAAACCGTTCTCAAGTTTTAACCGCTCTTTATCGTTGAAATACCGAAATTGCCGAAATAGCTAAATTACTGCTACAGTTTTAGGCAGTGAATTATTTGCGAACTAACACATATCTCCATTTCTCAGATGTTGTTTTTTAAAAATTGATATACCCCCTCTATTGTTAAGTGTTCTTCATATTCGATAGGTACGTCACTCAATCACAGAACTCCTAAAGGCCCGGTCACACCGCCAGAACTTTGCTGGAGCGTTCCTGGAGCGGTGAAAAAAATTCATCACCGCTCGTAACCGTTCACCACCGTTTAACAGAAGTTGGCCCCCGTTAAGGCAACGCCGTATACGCTCGGCCACCGCTGGTGGTCCCTCCTACCGCTCCGAAAGTTTTGAGCTGCACAAAATATTGCGAGCGGTGAGGAGCGGGCAATTTTCCGCTCCGGCAAAGTTCACAACCGCTCCAACAACGCCCAGTCAAAGTTTGGCACCGCTAGACGCAAGTTCGTGGACGCTTGGGTCCGCTAGGCCAACGCAGAAATCTTGAACGCTGGACCACCGCTGCTTCGCCAGCTTTGCCCGGGCGGTGATTAAACGTTGCACAAACTTTGGTGGAGCGGTTGTAAGCGTTTTACGAGCGGACACGGGATTGCTGGAACGGTGTCGGGCGTTGAAGCAGCGATCCATTGCGGTGATGAACTTTGGTTTGGCGTTGGTATGGAGGTGTCGGAGCGGGACCCAGAATTTGGCTATAAATACGGGGAGAAATGGACCAGGAGCCCATTTGGAATCGAGCTGCCGTTGAGTGCAGACCTCATTTATATCGAATTTGCTCAAAGTTACAGTAAAACTGTACTACCATGGATGCTGAGAGACTTGCTATGATTGGTTCACTAGTCCAGCAGCAGAATCAGAACCTCCTCAGATTGCAACAAGCTGTTGACAGAAGGAGAAGAGAGAGAAGAAGGAGAGACAGAGTTGTGTGGGTCAGACAGTGGATCAGAACTTCTATCAAAGCGATCCGTTCAGCTCCGTAGTCAAAAGCGGTATGCCGCTAAACCAACTTTAAACCCCCCGCCGAGCCAACGCCCGCATGCGCAGAACGCCGCTCTATCAACGCTCGCGTCACCGCTAAACCAACGCTCGCTACCGCTCGCTACCGTTAAACCAACGCTAAAGCAACGCCGGCTTCAGCGGTGCACCGCTAAGGCAACGCCCGTGTTTTCGATTTTTTTCCCCATTTTGTGCGCGGTGACGAGCGTTGTCGAAATTCGACCCCCTCTCCCTACCGTTCAAGGAACGCTCCAACAAAGTTCGGGCGGTGTGACCGGGCCTTAAAGACTTCTGTGCACTCAATAGAGTGAAATATTGGGTAAGCTAGGACGCCGTCTATTGTCCATTATGTAGCCATTTTTTTCCTTGTCATCTTCAAGCGTCGAGGGTTTAGCCTTTGGATGAAATGATTATTTTGTGAAACCGTTCTCAAGTTTTAACCGCTCTTAATCGTTGAAATACCACAAAAGTTTTAAGCGGAATAATATCCGATTACCGTGATGAATGTGCCTCATTGTGAAGGGGAGAGGAGGTGTGTATGTTCGAGAGGGGTAGTTGAGTGAATGCTTACAGACATGTAGGTATAAGATGCTTAAATTCGCTAAGTGGTTATACTGGTCTTCGCCATCACCTCCTCGGAGGGGTGCTTTCGTGAAATGATTTTTTTGTCATTTCTTTCGCATCTCGGTACATTTGAAATAACTTGAAATATTTCCTCCTATACACACAGAATTGTATCTCTCGAATAATTAATTTTCAAAACATTTTATTTGCTGACGATCATATGTTTCTGGGTGGCAAAATATTTATATACAAACACACAAATAAAAAGGCGAATCCAAATTTAATGGGTTTTTATGTAAAGTGCTATAATTTTATTTTTTAAATCAATTTTCAACAGGCACTTTTATCAAAAATATACATTTTATAGCTAGATTTTGACCCTGTTTCTACAAAATATTATTACAGTAATTATAGCATTGATAGCAAATAGAGACGATTAATAGAAATGTTTAATGATTCTGAGAAAAAATAATATATTATGCAATGTCGATTATACAATCTATTTTAGAGAGAGATAATACTTGCTTGAAAACAGCATCTAAGACAACAAGTTTTAATTGATCTATCATAAAAGTTTCACAGAGCGCACATGAAAGATAAAAAGAGGAGAGACAAAGAAATATTTACTACATCAAGTTTCAGCCCAAGTTTTTCAAATGGCAAGAGTGTGTGTGAGTAAATCAAGACCCACTTCTACTTGTATTTTTGTGTTAGAATACACTAGAAGTTGACACAGAATCTTTTTGATCGATAATAGCTAACAAGAAAAAAACTAATAAATTTTACATTGAACTGAAGTGTGCACACTGGAAAGTATAATAACGTGATTTCCCTATCACCCCCCTTTTTTTTGGGGGGGGGGGGGGTGACAAACACTATTAGAACACCAATTCAAAGTTTTCACAAGTTTGTCCTCTTTAGGTGTTTTTTCACTTCAAATTTATCTTCCAAGCAAAAAGAAAAGAAGAAGAAGAAAATAAATGTTCACATTTCCAGGTGCCATTTCGGGTCTGAAATTGCTACGGGGGGGGGGGGGGGGGGGCACAGTTATCGAAGAACATTTTCGTTTGTACTTAATGTGTATACTTTAGATACGCTGGTTTGGGCTGTGCCCGGGGTTGGGGACACGCCTAGGCTAGATTTTCTTTGAATGAAAAGATAATTACACCCTTTCCAGGAGCAGTAATGGAAACGAGTCACACTGACGTAGAACCATATATATTTGTAAAGAAAGAAGCAATGGAAAGATTACACCTTTAACAGATATACCGAAGACTATGATTTTATTAAATCGACGAGGAATTTTTACCTTTGAATTTGTAAATCGTCTTCTTTATCCAAGTTAACTTTGTGTATCGTTTGAATCATAATTATCAGTAATATTAAGTACTACATATAAGAAACCAATCAATCAATCAAATAATCTATCAGCCTGATTACTTGTGTGAATATCTTATACTAATCACTATGTTGCAAATGTCCTCTATTTCAATTTCCAGTTTCAATTACAGCTGGAAAATGTAATATTTGCATCTTGGGTAAATAAAGCAGTCCTATTTTCAATATTTCATACTTACAACTTAATACAATAATACATCACCGCCAAGAAAAAGTCAATGGCGAAAGTGAACAATTCAGTAAAGTATTCCTTAGCCATTAATATTTTCACAGCGTTTTTTTTTTATATAGTTGGATCTTTTAATCGAAACGACTCACTATTTTTTCCTTTGACGGTAACACATGCGCACAAAATAGGCATTTACTTCCACGTTACAATGTAAATCAGTCAAATATACAAATGAGGTTACTCCGCATTATTATACACCAAAAAACAAACAAAAAATAATAATAACAAAAAACCCCAAGAAGAAGAAGAAGAAGAAGTAGAAGAAGAAGAAGAAGAAGAAGAAGAAGAAGAAGAAGAAGAAGAAGAAGAAGAAGAAGAAGAAGTAGAAGAAGAAGAAGAAGAAGAAGAAGAAGAAGAAGAAGAAGAAGAAGAAGAAGAAGAAGAAGTAGAAGAAGAAGAAGAAGAAGAAGAAGAAGAAGAAGAAGAAGGAGGAGAAGAAAAGAAACAAAAGCTGACAAATTATACATTTCGATGTTATGCTTTATATAAATTGCATAGGAGATTTTCGTGACAAAACGTTGTCACTAACAAAATATATATTACATATATCCCTACGAGTTTAACTCGGCACGGTAGCACTATCGTAAATAATACTATAAACATATCGAGCGAATTTGATATGATTGTACATGTTGTTAACTACTGTAGATTTAGTTAATCACGTTTTAACAAGAGAGAAGAGAGAGAGAGAGAGAGAGAGAGAGAGAGGGAGAGAAAAGAAGAAATCGACGTGATAGCTTATGGAAGCTGATAAACTATAGATTGAAGCTGTTTTTAATGCCAGGACACAGATTTAATGAAAGATAAGCAGAATATGAAACATTATTAAGACTGAAATCATATGCACTTTACAAAATATATACAACAGATAAGTAGAGAGGGAAGTGATGTCATGTTTTGCTCGAAAAATAAGAAATACATTGATGGACAAGACGGTCATGTTGAGTGTTTAAAGGGAAATCCAACCTGAAAGGCAAGTTTTTCTGAAAGAAAAGGAAGAATCGGAGAAGCAGATTGGTGAAAGTTTGAACGAAATCAGACAAGCAATAAGAAAGCTATGAATTTTTGAAAGTTGTAATCACTATATCGAGGTTTCAAATTGGCCGAATCGATAATGTCACTGTGATGCAGTGGCGGATTTGTCAAATTATTTTACGTAGTAGGATCTTTTTCTTTTATGAGGACCTATAGCAATATGCTATCAACAATATATTTCGAGTACTGCCCAGAGGCAAAAGGCGCCTAGAAGAAACCGCAAATTAATGATATTTAAGTGTACGACAAACAGGAGAGTGGTCCGCCACTATGTCACAATCGACTCACTAAACTGCCAATTGGAAATTCGCATTGATTGAGTGATCTCGTTTTCAAACATCCATAACTTTCTTTTCCTTGTCCGATTTCTTTCGAACTTTCACCATTCCCTTTTCCCCTTATTATTCTGCTTTCACACAAATCATTTCATGACCAAGGTGGGTTGCCCTTTAATCATTTCAAATAGGTATATTCATTCTCAGGACTAAACAGTATTACATGTATTATGTATCCATCTATAATCATTGCCAGAAGGAGAGATGCTTTCGCGTTCAGGATTCACTAATGAATATTGGGATATTCAAGAAACATCTTTAAGATCTCTCGATATTGGAGATATAGTGATTAATGTTAACAACGATCTGACTCATTTATATCACCTATTTTCTCTAATTTGATACTCCGACTGGATGGAAAGAGGAATTATGAATATTTGAGACTCTTAAAACGGTCATACCAGTATCTTTGATATTGAAGGGAGCAGTATACTAAATATACCTTAGTTTCCTTAAAAGCCTTTTTAGTAGACCCTCACACAAATGACAGAGGTTTAAATCAAACGAGTTGCTTCCATAAGAAAAAAGTGACCTTTAACGCCGAGAGCAGAGTACAAACTATAACGCTTATCAGAAAATAAAAGAACTGAGTTGTATTCTAAAATATGTTTCCCTTTACTTCAACAAATTGATATCTCGCATATTCTTCGCCTTACAAAAGATGGCTTCTAAATTACATACAGAAGGTCTTGGGCCATTTCTTAAAATCAAACCCAAATTAATTAGAGACAATAAGAATACGTCGAAAATGGAAGATGTTGCTACTTTTTCTAGCTTGCCCCTTTTCCACCAAAAGAACCATTCCCTCACAAAGTCTGACTAGTTCCCGTTTTTGTTTTTCTAGCCTAAATCGCAAAGCATTCCAAATATCATTTCCTGCACCAGTGCATAGTGACAGGTCTAACGTTGTCTCGTACCAACTACACCTTAAGTCATTTTAGTTAACCGTTGACAATTCATCTATGATCTCCTCTCGAGTCTAAAACTGACCTGTCAATAGAACGATCAAGTTCGACATTGGCATGTACACCCCTTATTTGTGCGTATCAAAGATCTATACTGAAAATGAATGTTTAAGGCACATTTCTATAACATGACCTCCCTCACTCAACCGCATCAATCTTCTTTTCTGCCACATTTCTGTTGGTAAGACAAAATGTAGGGATGAACAACTTTTCCAAGTTGGTGTGAACTTTCCTAGACTTCTAGGAAAGTAGAGCATGTATTTTCTCTCCACAACACCAGGGAGAACCCAACACAACCAACAACGCAAGACAAGATGGCAAAAAGCCACCATCAGCCTAAACGATATTTCATCGGCTTTAAGGTCTGCCTTTTCAAGACTAGACCAAATTGAACCAAACAAGACCACCCTTTCAGTCGGTCCCTTCACATTACCGATTCGGCCAAAATGGTGATTGCTACATTCGGGTGGCTTTCGAGACGTACGGATGCATCGTCAAGCTGCCGCAGGACTTTCCCGTTGCTTTTCGCCCCAGCTGTGCTGCACGGCACCTTGGTCTTCAGGCGGGACTTATCTAGGTCTACAAGGTTATTTCTGGTCTCCTTCTCGAAGTGTAAACTATCTTCTGCAGCAATCTCAAACGTTCTCTCACAATCCCTCTCACAGAACTTGACGAGGGTTACCTTATCATCACCATGATCACGATCAGCATGGGCCCAGGTTCGCCTTTCTGCAGAATTCACCGCATTTCCGCCATTTTGTCTGGGACGCACACACGTGCAAGCGTCGTTCTTTGGTAAGAGCGTTGTTACGATGATATCGGGTGACGAATGGGCGCGTTTCCTGTTGGGCTGGCCTTGGCGCACTTGTTCCTCTCCCCGAACGTTGCATAACGGACGCGCGACGCGGTTGCAACTGGGACTGCGTAGACTCTTATTGCTTGTTTGAGTAGTCTTAGTTGATGAATGCGCCTCATTCAGATTGGAAGATGTCCTTTGGTTTTGCATGTTGTATTCGTGGAGCCGGCACCGCTCGCACTCAGCACAAGTAGTCTTTTCCTGGCCCGTATCGGCGAGTAAATGTTTGGACATTGCGTCACTCACACTATAAATACCACTTCGTTTCTCTTTCTTCTTCTTCTTTTTCCTTGCATGGTTGTTGGTCCTCTGTAACCAGTTTGGAACCTGCTTCTTCACTTTATCTTTTTTCTCGTCCTCCGTGTCACTGCAGAATAAAACCAACAAGAATAATAAAGACAAACAAACACATATTGATGAAACCACGTTATCTCTATTAGTTCTTGGTCCCCTAAGTCCTACAACATATTGGTCCGAATAATCCTATCAGGGTCATAGTGTCATTACTTTCCTTGGACCAACTGGACGTAGGACCAATGCGACTTGTCTCGGAGTTAAGACTAATTTCAAATATGAAAAACACAAAACGAACAACAAACATTTTGTTTATTAATTTGTAGTAAGACAGCCTTCAAAATATTTTTTAAAAGATCGATAGGTATTTATATTGAAAAAAAAAGAGGGATGAACATAGATTATTCTGATAGGAATTATATTTGTATTGCGCTGTGGTATGAAATTAACAGGGTATGAATAATTCTAACGTCTCATTTTAACAGCATCACGTCTCATCATCACAATGACAACTTAAAATTAACTTTTGATGCCACCCTTCCCCTTCCACCTGTATGTTAAACGGCCTAGCCTTGAAAAAGGACGGATTCTACTTCGAGCATTACATTAATAGCCCTTTTCACATCAAAATCTCATCAGGGGTAACATCGAGGCGTTACCCAGATGGGACCTCGGTGTGAAAAGGCAACTAGGGTGAAACATGCCCGGGTAACGTTATGTCACCCAGGGTAATATCTGCCCTAGTCCATGCAGGGTAGGCTGGGGTAACGCGTTTGTAAGATTTTAGTATATTTATCACTCACTCTTTTTCATTGAGGGATCCCCAGTACATAAACAGGACAAATGCCACAAGCACTGCTATACCACCGGCATACATCGGGTTCTCGGGTGGAGCTGCACATTGGATGGAGAGGAAAAAAAGTATACATGTAAACATTTCATTTGGTGTTTGTAAATTATTTCAAACGAATTGATCCATATAGTTCTTGACTCAACATTCAAAGACACTGGTATGCAAAACCGGGCTTCCTGAACATGCTAAAAATAAACAAAATAAACAAATTACAGGTCAACTAAAAAACGCCTTTGCACTATTTTGTTCCCATTCATCCTTGTTTAACAGTATTCTACAAAACAGAAATTACATTTCAATCATGTTCTTTCCGGTAGACCTGTTCACTAATATAGTTCAATTTATGCATGTTTCTCTCCAGAACCCCTAGTTACCAACTATTTAATGCACCTGCTATCCATATCTCTTTGGGTGGAATCCATTTTGTACACATTAGTTATCGCTATGTCCGGCAAGCCTCTGGCAAGTTTTTTTAGTCGTCAAGAGAACTTTGGTTCAAGAATTATGCATAAAATTAGTACACAGGTCTATTCCACCATTCTGATTTCCTGATGACTAATTCTAAATAATAAAGAGACACTTACTTTGCGTTATTTCTTGAGGAAAGGTATCATTGACTTGGTCCATACTGTTCCATAGTGTCGATGAACTGGCCCACGTGTCCACATAGCCTGTATTGTGAGAAATTAAGAGAGAGAGAGAGAGAGAGAGAGAGAGAGAGAGAGAGAGAAAGAGACATAATTATTCACCTTTTTTATTATTCATTTTGTTCAATCCCTTACTATCACCCAGGGCAAGAACCAACTCCAAATAACCGAGGTCATCCCGACAACTACCCCGAATGACTACTGGAGAACTACCCTTCAGGAAACAACACTAGACATGTACCCCCTAGGACAGTATCCCCAATCACCCCTCAGATTTACTATTTAGTTATCAGATTGGGTGATTGTCTGCAGGAAGCTATATCCTATGTGTATAATTACAAAATGTATAATAATGATAAATGCAATTAACGCACATAAATTGTGCCATCTATCTAGTTATGCTATTCCAAGGCGCACCATTAAACTGAGAAAAGCAAGAAGGGAGAAGTTAAACATGGACTAAAGAATACTTTGTTGAATTTGTTGAGGAGGCGAGTTGGCGCAGTCGGTAAAGCGTCAGCCTGTCGAACCAAATATCGTGGTTTCGAATCCACCCCGGGCGGATGACTGAAGCCTGCGTTGTGTGTTGACGTGCCCCTCCCTTGTTTTATAGGCGCATGATATGCTGCATTGGAAACACTCTGTCCCTAGGATAGGACGTTAAATAAGGTCGCGTGTAGAGGAGAGTCACCACCTTTGCACGATAAGAACCCACTGCACTATTTAAAGCAGAGTATAGGGGAAACCCAGGTGTAGTGGTACACCTGCACATGCCAATCACTTATATCAAGAGGAGAGACCTAAGGGTTACAGTGATTCAGTTCATCTTCCCCTCCAAGGCACAGGTGACGCCAAATACTTAATGATGATAAATGATGATGATGATGATGATGATGATGATGATGATGATGATGATGATGATGATGATAAATAATGATGATGATGATGATGAAGATGATGATAAATGATGATGATGATGATGATGATGATGATGATGATGATAATAATGATGATGATGATGATGATGATGATGATAATAATAATAATAATAACAATAATAATAATGATAATGATTACAAGTTACTGTATAATTTAGAAAAAAGGACCTTTTAATAAAATACATTTCATTATGCATATTATAAGAGAAAACGAGAGAGAGAGAGGGGGGGGGGAGAGAGAGAGAGATAGAGAGAGAGAGAGAGAGAGAGAGAGAGAGGGGGGGGGGGAGGGGGAGAGGTAAAAATCGCTAATTTTCAATGACAGGCCTAACGTCTTCTCAAGAGATTGGATGATATCGTTATGATGGACTGTCCACTATTTTTGCTCATAAATCAATAGATAACGAATAACTCAATTCAGATAACTGAGGCTGAGCAGCTGTTTTCTTTTGAAACTGAAATGTAGTAACATGATAGGGGAGGAACTGAAGAAGAAAAAAAAAGAAAGAAAGAGAAAAAGAGAGAGGGAGATGGAGATATATGGGGAGAGAGGGAGAGAGAGAGAGAGAGAGAGAGAGAGAGAGAGAGAGAGTGTGACACATCGAAAATTGATGAAAAGAAGACGTAAATATGAAGCTGCAAAGCGACTGACAAGGGAAAAAAAAGTAGGCCGGACGTCACAACTGCCTATAGGCCTTTACATCCCCAAGCACCACGTATGATGAATGATGTAAAATCGTACGTATACCCTGATCATTAGAACTCAGAACTCAATACATCATTTATGGGAAATTAAATCTCCTTCGCAGTTCGCACCAGTAGAACGTAACCGAGTTTTGTGAAAGGGTTATATAAAATTTTGAGTGTTAAGTGTGAAGGATCGCTTTCACCTATAACCCCAAAGGTATGGTTGGATGGCCAACCTTTTCCGCGAAATCGCTAAGTGCTAGATATAATATACAAATTATTCAGTTGTTAGTTTGTATGTTTATATTTCCGTAATCAATGATATAAATAATGTACATCAATAATTCAAGATCCATATATGTCGGATAGCCCATTTTAGCAGTATTAGCAAAACACGGCTGTTCTTCCATGGGGTCCTTGATAACAAAACGTATTACATAGTATGTACAATTATTACAATTTAACTTAGAAATAAGACTTACAAAGTCATATCGAATACGCATAGTGTATGAAACAAAACAAAACAAAACAACGTATTGAACATACCTGATATCATTTCAAAATACAATTCATTTCGATTTTATTTGTATACATATTCAATATATTTGATAAGGGATACAGGACCAGACAAACCCTAAACAAAAGAAATAGAGAGATGAAAACTTCCTTGTGCACAGTTCGATGGTATTTTGAAATAGTTTTGTAGATTGTTATGAGTGAGATGGTAAAACTCTTTCATGAGGTGAGAGATGCGCAGCTTTTCTATAAAACGAGTCGTAGCCAAGTAAGATGGAACTTAACTAGGCCCGAATTCACAAAGGAGGTTTAAACCGTGGTAAGGTTTAAACCTCCGTAAGCGTACTAAAATAAGCGTAAATAAGCGCACTTTGCCCATGCGCGCGCTCAAAGAAAATATATGATTGGATCAGATTCCGTGCGCACGTACGCTTAAAAAACCCAGGAGGGGGTTTAAACCATGGTTTAAACCAAACCTCCTTTGTGAATTTGGACCTATATCTTTCATCGAATGTGGCGTTGGAAAGGAGGGGGTGGGATGCTATAAACACATGACAAGTAGCCAGGTCTGTTAACAAAATTTGGGGGACAGAATTTACAAAAGCGTAATTTTTTGCCTGTGAGTCATATATATCAAAAGCGTTAATTTCTGACAGGGTGCCACGAAATCGGTGGCACCCTGTAGAGGTGTTGTGGATCAGTGGATAAGTCCCCGGACTTTGAACCACGAGGTCCGGGGTTCGAATCCCACCGCAGCACTAGCGTCCTTTGGCAAGACGTTAATCTACATTTGCCACTCTCCACCCAGGTGTTAAATGGGTACCCGGTAGGATGCGAAAGTTAATGTCGTTTGCTTAGCAATGTGAGCGCCATGGCCCATTGCTGGAATACTCCCCAGGGAGTGGAGAATGTGCATACATTGTGTGCGGGCAAGCCAGAATCCGATGACCGGGGTAATAATATATCTGTAAAGCGCTTAGAGACATCTCCGATGTATTAGGCGCTATATAAAAGCGGAATATTATTATTATTATTATCGGTGAATGGCACCCTATTTAAAAATGCTAATTTATGCGAAATACACAAATTCACTTATTTGTCTTGAAATATAAAAACTAGTTTCGTAATTTTTCTTATCCAGGTGAATCTGATGAAATCATCAAATTCATTTTGCTTTATTTTAGTGTTAATTTATGTTAGTTTATGCATGAAACACATATTCTATGATATACTTACAAAAATAAATGTGGAAGGGCTTCATATTCTACCACATAGGTTAGATCGATCAGTTAATTGCAATAATATTGTAATGTTTATTGATTTTAATGGTAATTTATTATAAGTGATTCATATTATGCATAACGCACATTTCCAGTGACATATCAAGAAATGACTATACAAGTACCTCAAATTTGTAACATATGGGTAAATAAGGTCAGGTTAATGAAATGACTATGTTAGGTGTGATATTATTATAATTTATGCATATCAATGCATAAAACAAAAATTTCAATGGTATATCAATAACCGACTATACCAGCACTTCCATTTGATACTCACTGGTAAACAAGGTCAGGTAAATGAAATGACAAAGGTAAACTGCAATTTTCTGAGTATATTTCTTGATTTCAATGCAAATAATTGTACATACTGAAGAGCTGAAGCTCTTAAATACGTACAATATGAATGGCATTAACACTTTGGATACATGAAATTCAATAATTTGCATACATTAGGGGAAATTTTGCATAAAGATGTGAGTTATTTTGATGGGTCTTTTTGGGAAAAATAAATCTGTTGGCACAAAACATACATATGGAAAGTTTGGTACATTTTCAAGCACTTTGAATTTTACCTTGTCTAGGTAGACAATAATTGGCATATGTTAGCAGAATTTTGCATAAAGATGAGATTTAATTCGATGGGTCCTGCTGGAAAAAATAAAGCTATTGCCACAAGAAATACATATAGAAAGTTTGGAACATTTTTAAGCCAATGATATTTACCATGTCAGTGGATTTACTCAATTAATGCATGTAAATCGCATAAATTAGCATAATTATGCATGAAGATGTGGTTTGATTCGATGGGTCCTGTGGAAAAAAAATGAAGATATTGTCCTAACAAGTACATCTGCAAATTTTGGTGCTTTTGTAAACTCTGTCCCCAAAAACTCAAAAATATGGGCTTAACAGACCTGACTAAAGTAGAAAGAGGTATTAATGATCCTCGACTTTAACCTTCAATCCTTCTTTATTGTGTAAATGAGCGTTAACAAACAAAAGGTAATAATAAGAAAATGGATATAGGTTATATTTACAAGATACCAAAATACTATCCGCTAATTGCACTTTTCCTTTAATATCAAAATCCAGATTCCCCTCGACATAAGCTAGAGGCCTCACTTTACTACCCAGAAACTGATAAACAGCGGGCGGCAAATCCCGGCCTCCCAACAATGGGGTGGAGCGGGGAGGCGTAAGGGAGCTTGGTATTCTCGAGAGCTGTGGTTTCTCCCCCCCCCCCAATCGGCTTTCAAACTGGGGCGGATGAAATGGGGGGGGGGGGGGGGGGGGATGGCGTACGCCGTCTTCACCCTTTGTGGGATATACCATTGTATACACATACATAACAACGAAATGAACCCCGTGTGTTCTAAATCATATTGCGAGCACAATGACTTTACTAAAAATCGGTCAGAGCAAGCTAAATTTCACATGACAGTCATGAGGTGGATCTTTTCAATATCCACTGTTTATACAAGTCAAGAATCAATAGCCTAAACAGCGTGAAATTTATGAACTTTGTACTGCGTGGTACATGTAAACCAGGCACGCCCGTATGAAATAGACTTCATATTTATAGTATTTAGTGCTTGTCAATTTGGCTTGCATAAATACGAGGAATGTAATTGTTTAGCTTTCATGACCATGAGCTTTTAGAGGGAGTAAGATTATACGAGTTGACGACTTGCACACTGGCTAATGACAAGAACAATTTGATTCTTGATTCCGTCTGTATACGTATATATTAATTTGATCGAAAGTCTCATAGCTGCAAGTCATGCGATACAATTATTTTTCGAGATATCAAATGACATTAATTATTTTCTCTATTTACAATATGTCATAATAGAAGCCACTTTATGGGAAATAGCTAACTCAGGACTAAATGAGGATAAAATTTAAAAAAACACGTAAATTTAGTAGAAGATACAGAAAATAAGAGCAGAATTTATACGAAGAGAAACTGTGCAAAGTCATGTTTTCTATAAATTCAGATGGCCAAATTAAACGTCCTTACATTTCTATGCATTTCCATATTACCTCCGGTGTGTATTATTTTTTCGTATCTCTCTTGAATACACATGATTTATACAGGATTACAGGGTGAAAATATCTGGCAATACTTTCCAACAAATAATGTAAGAATATGAAGGCTTATAGTAGTTTGGGGCTGATAAGACAACGGTATTAAAGAAGTTAAAAAGAAAATCAAAGCCTCTAGACTTTTCTTCCTACTATTACCTTATATCTTTCTTTCTCTTCATGACTTTCAAATTCTCTCTCCTAAATATATATTACTCTCTACCTTTCTCCCTCTCGCTTTCTCTCACTAGTCATTAAATTTCTATTTTCCTATATTCTCTCTCTCTCTCTCTTTGATAATTTTTGCCCTATCTGTAAATTTGCATTTTTGATCCCCCGTTCTCTCTTTCTCTTTCTCTCTCTGTGTATCGCTCTTTTCATCTCACCATGCTTCCTGTCTCTCCCATTCTCCCATTTGTGAACCGGTTATAATCAAATTCCTATTACCATTATATTTTACTTGACAGGATCTAAAACAGAATCGACTCGATACTTGTTCAAGCTTTTAAAAGTTCCAGGACAATCACTCTCTATAGAGCACAACTTTTAATGTCACTGAATATCCTGAGAGACAAAGTGTACATTCGCCATATTAACAGGCTGCCTTCTTCTTCCCGCTTTGAGCTATCTTGTCTCGATGTAACGTGTGATTATTCTGTATACACAACATGGATATTTTCACTGGCGTAGCCAGACTTGTTTAGCAGGGGGTGGGGGGGGGGGGTGACCTCCACCAAGTAGTGGTAGTGTTAGAATTAAGGTCTTGACCCCTAAGTTCCGTTTAGTTTAGCCGATGAACGAGGGAGGGATGACCCCCTAGAATGTGCCTCTGGCTACGCCTATGGAAATTTTGACATCTTAATGCGTTATTAAAAGGGGGTAAAGATGGACTTCGCCTGTTCAGCCTTCGTAAAGGTCATCACTCAGCCATCATTGCTATTTCATTTCCCTAAAATGCAATACATCATCAAGATTTGTTCGGAGTGTGACGACTTTTATTAATGTGACGGGGGAGTTGGTAGCAGAATATGTCTTAGCTTGTGTCCAAACAGGAGAGTAATCCTGGTTTCTATTTAGCTTCCTTTGGATCACATGTCGCTTTCCATACGTCGTAAGATCTGACGCTGCGTTTCCTACATATATTACATATTGTACAGACAGCAAAGCAGTAACTATATAAACAAATGATAATGACAGAGTTGCTGCTGCTGCTGCTGCTAATGATGATGATGGGATAATGAATATAATTGATGATAACGAAAAAACTAAGAGTAATAATGTCGCTAGATATAGTAGTAGTAGTAGTAGTAGTAGTTGTAGTAGTAGTAGTAGTAGTAGTAGTAGTAGTAGTAGTAGTAGTAGTAGTAGTAGTAGTAGTAGTAGTAGTAGTAGTAGTAGTAGCAGTAGTAGTAGTATATGAAATCTTCTGTCCATACGATGTGAGGTAGCTTATCTCGGTGTAACACGTCTTGAGATCGACGAAATTAAAAAGGCTAATCGTGACAGTAAGTTAAAATCTGGTATGGACACCCTCTTAAAGACTATTATCATGCATTTTTTACAATACACGAGCAGACAACTGGGAGTTGTGGTGAATTAATAATGGCGGGAACCGATCTACTTCAATTTCTTTTTTCACTCTCTCTGTAGACTGTTCAATCGTCGAAAGAATATCTTTTACATTTAAAATTACTGTTATCATCAAAGTTTAATAGACATATCATGTTTAGGGTAAATAAAAACATAATTACACAGTCTTGCATATGGCGTAATGTGTCACAGATCTGCAACAAGCAAGTCTTCACGTTGTCGTTACCCTTCATACACATACATGCATCCTGTCATATGATTATGAAATTCTGAATCTGAATAGTTAGTTTTATGATATACTATTTTTCTCTATTATGCGTTTGCTTTTACGCCAATCAAAAGGGGTGTGGGAGGGGGTCCCTGTGTTCCCGTTGGTACGCCATTGGTCGGAACTTTTGTTTCACTAATTATTAGACGCAGATACCATACGCTGTTAAACAACACCAATGAAATTAAACACATATATAATGTAATTTAACCATCATGAATATATCATTGTGCAATCAGGGAGAACGGAATTTTGTATACGTTTGACCGATATTTTGGGACAATAGGGCATTCGATTCGTTAGTACCCTTTCGAGAAGGTGATAGTTTCCCGTCGTCGAAATGATGGAGTGAGATCGTTTAGGGACGTGTTATACGATCACCTGGCGTTTGAACCAGATCAATATTAACGACGGATGATTTATATCGTCCCCGATGTAGCAAAAGGTCCTATAGGTATTGCTCTGGGTGCACCGTATCATATCAATAATGGTCATGGTGTTTAATCTGAAATGTTATAGGGGGTATCAAGTTTATGTTCTTAGACATAAACCACACCGATAAAAATATACTACTACTATACAAGGAGTAAACTTCTACTACTACTACTGCTACTACTACTGCTACTACTGCTACTACTACTACTGCTGCTACTACTACTGCTACTATTACTATTATTACTACTACTACTACTACTACTATTACTACTACTACTGCTACTACTGCTACTACTGCTACTATACTACTACTACCACTACTACTTCTACTACTACTACTCCTCCTATACTACTACTACTACTACTACTACTACTACTACTACTACTACTACTACTACTACTACTACTACTACTACTACTACTACTACTACTACTACTACTACTTCTACTACTAATACTACCACCACCACCACCACCACCACCACCACCACCACCACTACTACTACTACTACTACTACTACTACTACTACTACTACTACTACTACTAAGAAAAAAAAAGTTCCACGACCAAAAAAAGAAAAAAGAAAAGGGGGGGGGGGGAAGAAACGAAAAGAGAAGGAAAGAAATAAAAGGAAGGAGAAAAAAAAGAATGAAAGAAAGAAGAAAGAAAGATAAAAAGAAAGACGTCCACTTTATATAGCTGGTTAGAAATAATGTATTTTTCTGATTACAGTAGTACGTCTTTTAGAACGTATAAATGGCTGAATTTTCTTTGTATCTCCCCTTCCTATTGCATCTTCTGCATGCAAGATATATTTGTTTATCCCAATTTTCTTATTATAGGAGGGGAACTTTCCTCTTATACACAAACTAGACCCTATACACACTATCGTGAAATTTCTTTCGAAAGGGAGGGAAATAAATAATGAGTTAATGGTACAACACACTACTCAGGCTCCGAAGTGCTTCGAATGCGAAGTTTCACTATTCAAAACAGAAAATCCTCTTACTCTATCGCTCCGCTTCCTGGTTTGATACACTTACCTACTAAAAAAAAAAAAAAAAAATCTCAGGTATTACATAGGCAGAGAGGAATCGTCCCCTGAAATTGAAAGTCGCAAAAAACTTATGTTAATGACGATATAAGCTGCCTATCCCGTAAGAGAAAAAAAGAAAAGGGCGGATATTCAGCTCAGATTTTGATCATTACGGTACTTGTGTGCATAAAAGTGTTCTAAAATGTAATGTTTTTTAAACTAGAAAACGTATAATCTTCTGGCTCGGTCGCTACGCGACCTCGCAAAATAGAATATCTAATTTAGCAAGGGCGTTGGACTCTGAAAAGGCAACATTTTAATGGCACAGTCTTCTTATTTGTGGAAGCGGGGGGGGGGGGGCGGGGGATATACACCCCCCATTCAAAGGATTTATATACGAGTATAATATGTATTGCGTTCCTTGCGCTTTAGAAAGTACTTCAATTCTTACTGCAGGCTCAGCCCCCTCAATTTGTTCGTCTCATTACGCCACTGACTACTACTATACTGCTGCTACTACTGCTACTACTACTGCTACTACTACTACTACTACTACTACTACTACTACTACTGCTACTACTACTACTACTAATACTACTACTACTACTACTACATGCACTACTATCACTACTAGTATTAAACTATATATCTACTTCATATTCTGGAGTACACCAGACGTACAAAAAGTTAAAGTTATTCCTAACAAAACAGTTACAGACCATTTCTCTTTCTGTGAATGCACTTTTACCCATCAGTCATGGTGTTCAATAACCGATAACCGAACATGAATTTCATTCATTTCGACACCTTTATCCTGTTTATCCATTGGCTTGTGCGTCATTTCAAAATTGCAATAAATGAGGATTAGGTCCCTCAGTTCATCTATGCATCTGGATTTCATTCAAGCCGAGTTGCATATATTGATGGCCTTTAAACATGCAGGTAGATAGATACGGGGAGGGGGGGGGGCACAGGGGCATCTGCCCACAATCGAATGACGAAATAAAAATTCAAGAGAAAAAGAAAGAGAGAAAGAAGGAGAGAGAGAGAGAGAGAGAGAGAGAGAGAGAGAGAGAGAGGGGGGGGGGGGGGGGAAGAGAAGACAGCGTGAAAAAGAAAAGGTTATGGACACCCTCTACACCCTACCCCCTTTTTTACGATGGCCTTGTTCTCTTACATTCATTCCCCAAGTAAGACAGGTGCCACCCACCCCATGATATAAGTTCCCTTTAATACTTGGACCCACCTATATACGTGCACGCTTCATAATAGATGTGGTAGTGAAGGGAGCAAAAGAGCAGGTTCTTGGGATAAAATAGAAATTGGAAGGGGCAGAGGCGTGCAATCAGGCCCCTGGGAACGATTTTTTTTTTTACTGGGGGTGCATGCTGTGAGAAGATTTTTAAATATTCAGTCTCATATCTAGGAATTATGGCGCCCGGGGCAAACAATGAAGTTGCATCCTTACCCCCCCCCCCCCCTTCCCTCACTTATCTATGTCATTGTACAAGAGAGGGAGCAAAGCGACCAAGCGGTAGTTTTTTTGTGTGCATTTCTCACCCACAAAGCGCAATTTCTTATGCAATTTATCCAGGAAAATTTGCAGTCGTGCACTGCGTTCGACGGGTAGAGATCCGAATTTGGAACATTGATAAACGGTTTTCTATTCACTTTCCTTCTCAAATAGGGTGCAACATTAAAATGCAAACCACTGAGAAATAGTCGAGAAATTTAGGAAGACAACCGAAAGTTGACATTTATTTGAAGTGTTGAACCTTTACCAAGGCGGTTTGATACACCTAATCCTAAAAATTTACATGATAGCGAGCAAAGCAACGAGAATTATTCATCAATCATGAGCCCTTCAAAAACACTACAATTATCCTATATTGGGGAGCGAATTAACGAGATCCTGGAGCAACATTATACGAGGAAGCAAAGCGACCCAGCTTCATAAAAATTTTGCATTTACCCTGCGGATTGGGGGGGGGGGGGCGTACAATCCAGAATGATCGCAATTTCCCTCATTTTCTCCTCCTTTTCTTTCTCTCTTTTCCGTTTTTAGCCCCCCTTCAAGTATCGCCAGGGGCACGTGCACCCCTGCCCCAAGTAGATACATCACTGATATTATTACACATTATATCGCTAAAGTCCTTTTGCAGAGCCAAAATTTCGGCGGGAGGGAGGAGGGGTGCAGACCCTGAAATCAACGTTGCCTGCAAAGATAACATTTATTGTTGTAGGTCATTCTGAAAAAAACATTGCACCAGGGTTGGCACAAGTGAAATCAACTTCATTCCCCGTGATTTTTTAAAAGAAAATCACCAATTTCAGTAAAAAACAAAGAATTACACGAAATAAGTCGGTGTTGATTTGTTAATCAATGTCTGATTTTTCTCATTTTTTGGCTAAAAAACTCATACCAGTGAGAGTTTATGTATTTATTTTGTACAGGAACAACATTAAGGGCTATAAATCGATTTAAATCAAATAAATCCGATTTCTGTTTTTTGACATTTTGCATTATTGTAGTTTAAGGTGAAAATAAGGAAGGAAATCCGTTCATGACCATGACAACGTTACAAAAGGTGTTGTCATAATTGTTTGTGCGGGAGTGCGAAGCAAGATTGTGCTTTTTAAGGTTCCAAACTTTAACGGTTTTTCCTGTATTAGTGCTCTCGGCAACAAAAAAAAAAAAAAAAAAAAAAAAAAAAAAATGAAATCTCCCCATCCCCACCCTTTTCCCATAGTTACACGATACTGCGAGGGAGCAAAGCGACCGAGAGGTAATTTTATTTGAATTTTTAAGCCTAAAATAAGCAATTTCTTAAGCATATCACTTATAAAAAAAATTAAAAAAAATTGCAAGCGAGCACTGCATCGACCGGTTTGGAGCATTGATAAACTGTCTTCTAATACCTACTTCTTCCTCAATGGGGCGCAATTAACGAAAATTCAGGATGTAGTCGAGGAATGTAGCTATGCAACATAAAGTTACTTTTTTTTTTAAAATGGTAAACCTTTGAAAATACTATCTTTACACTTATTCCATACTGTATTGGGGGCGCAATATAAGAAAAGAGACTGATGAATAATAATATAGAAAAAAAAATAACGAGAACAACAATTTCTCTTTCATTTTGAACCTTTTTAAAATGCTGTTTATATAGCCAATATTGGAGTGCGAAAAAAAAGCAATACAAGCGAGGGAGCAAAGCGACCTAGCTTTAGAAAATTTTCGCATTTTGAACCTAAGAAAAATCCCATTTCTAATGCACTTTACCCTGTAGATTGGGGGCTAAAAATTCTTAAGCATAAGTTTCTTCCCTTTCTCTCTTTTGTGTTTTTGCGCCCTGCTATAACTACCACCTGGGGCAAGTGCCCCCATAGAAATCTGGGGATAATGCAGCACCCCCTGCATCCTCAGCCTTCTAGGGGGTGCTGTGCACCCCCCTCAAAAAAATCCGGGGGTGCTGCAGCACCCTTAGCACCCCCGGCTCCCAGAGTCCTTAGTTCAATGAGCTTAATATAGGGAGATCTCCCGGGAGAATCCTTTTGATTAGCTGTATAAATGTTATAAGTCATGTTAACTCGCAAAATAGCGATCCTATGTTAATTTTGGATTTATTAGATGTTTTACTTTACTACGAAGTGTACCGTAATGATTAACATGGAATAAACGTCAAAGTGGCGAGAGGAATGGAGTTCGATTAAGAGTGATGGAATTTTTTTTTTGGGGGGGGGGGGGAGGAGGAGAAAAAAGGAAAAGCGGGAGGGTCGTGTCCCTGCCACACACAGCATGCTTTTCCGCGTACATAAAAAAGGATGGAAAACAGTGGAGACGGACTTTCAATTTTGCCATTAATTTTTCATTCACTTATGCTTATTACCACTTACAGTAGACGGCTAACTCGTCAAAACGATTATTGAAATACACAAAGAGAGGTCAAAAAAGTGTGATTGTGTCGATGTAATTTAGTTGTGGTTAAGTTAGCTGTCTTAATGCGACGCCTTGAGGTAATTGGCTTTTACTGTAGAGGTTACAATATGCAGTGTGAATTGTAGAAGAATAGCTTTTTGTAGCCTCCCGTGTCAGCTAACATGTGACTGATAGAAGGAACGACGTTATTTTCTACCGTTGTTTTATTCAATCATCAGCATGATCAGCTCCCAGCTCTTCCCCCTATTTTCTCTTTTTCTCCATACCCCCCCTCTCACCATTTTGCTTTCCCCCATCCTAATGTTTTATTATGTTTATTTCAATGGAAGGTGATAGGGATGGGGGGGGGGGGGATGGGGACAGGGGGACGCGTCCCCCGGAAATTTTGAAGATTGTAAAACCGATGTTAAAGGCTAGTCGCGCCCCCTGCCGTGAGAAGAAATCGCTGGCACATGTTTATATCCGACAAGTCTACTCATCGCGTTGTAGCGCAAATCATTGCCCACCAGCCCACAACCAACAAACACACTGAGTGGCGTAGCTACGGGGGAAGGGGGGGGGTGCCCCATCAAGTGGCTAAAAGAAAATAGAAAATAAAAAACAGAAAGAGAGAGAGAGAGAGGGGAAGAGGGAGAGAGGAAAATGAAAGAAAAAAAAAAGACTTGCCCCCTATTAAGTGGCGAAAAGAGAGAAAAAAAAAAGAAAGAAGAAGAGTGGGGGATGAAATGAAAATAAAACTAGGGGACCCCTCATTGGTGTAATTTGCTAAATCACCTTTCGTCTACCAAGTGAGACCAGTACCCCCTCCCATGGCACAGTGCCGCCTTCATGCCTGGACCCACTCTACACCTATATGAACCCATCCATTAAAAAAGGTAAGGAGAGGCCCAACCCAGGGCGGTATAATTAGTGGGGGAGGGGAGGGGGGTTGTTTCAATCTAATTTTCCATTGCATGGCTCCGACTGATCAGCTAATCTAATCCAATCGTGTCCACATCAGTAATCAATCGGAATAATGTTTCGGCAAATCTAAGAAATGATGGAAGCCGCAATACCATGCCTGCATCCAGACCAGGAAAGACATGTGCATTTGCGCAATTTACTTTTTAAAGAAGAAATTCGCCAGGTAAGACGAAAAAAAGAGTTTGCACATAATCAATAGCGCATTCAGGATTTTATTTTTTAAAAAGTTCATAAAGTCTTCTTTTCATGTTCCCTTACCCTCTCCTCTTCTCCCCCGTCTCTCTCATTTACTTTCTCTTTTATCGTTTTATTTGTTTTTCGTCATCTGACCTGTAGTTTTTTTTTTTTTTTTTTTTTGGGGGGGGGGGGGGAGGGGCACGGGCCCTGTGCCCCTGTATCTACGCCACAATTATTCATTCAAGATTGGCAGGTTGGAAAGGGGGAAATCGTTTAGTTTACCTGGTAGAATTCAAACGGTGTGACTACATCCCTAAACGAAACATTATTCTTGCTATCATGCTCGTGATGGGGGCTATTACTTTCATTCCACATTGCTTCTAATGTGTGAATTCCACAGGGGGGAAAGTGAAGAAAATGTCACAGTGTATTCGTGAAGTATACCCGATGTAGCCCCTAGGCTTTGGCTCAATGGCACCTGGGACAGGACATTTAACAGAAAAATCTCTTTGGTTGACAGGGGGTAATAGAAGAAAGATTAAAAGAGAAAGCAAACGAGTGAAGAATAGTTTATGAGAGATGGAGCGGGATGATGGGGAGGAGAAGGAGGAGGAGGAGAAGGAGGAGGAGGAGGTGAGAAGGACAACCAGGAGGAATAGAAGGAATGATAGGATGAGAAGATGGATAGCGAGAAAGAGGAAAATTAGGAGGAGAAATAAGGAGAAGGCAATATTTTAAAAAAAGAGAAAAAAAGAAGAAGAATGGGAAAAATATGAAGAAGGCAAGCTGCGGAAGAGAAGCTATGGCATGTGGATTGGGAAAGTGGGAGGAGGACGAGGAGGAGGAGGAGATGGAAAGGAAGGGGGTGCGAAAGGAGGAGGCGTTTGGGGATAAAGAGAAGAAGATGGAGGAAAATGATTAATGACTAATGAAAATTAGACGGATGATGGGAGGAAGGAGAAGTAAGATGAGAGGTGATGGTGGAGGAGAAAATACAGAAAGATAAAGATGAAGGAGAGGAAGCAGAGGGCAAAAAAAATAAAATAAAAAAATAAATAAATAAAATAAGAAGCCGGAAGTCGGAGAGAGAGGGATGGAAGAGATTTGTAGAAGGGTCCTTATTAGTTGTAGTACCCGTACCCTTAATATGTTCTGCAGATATTACCATAATTACTGTAATGGCTAATGGATAAAATAACATGTCTTTAGATGGAGGGGTAGTGAAACAGAGAGAGAGAGAGAAAGAAAGAGAGAGAGAGAGGAAGGGAGAGAAGAGAGAAAGAGAAGGGGGGGGGGGGGGCTGTCAGTATTAAAAACAGAACTATAGCAAGGAGAAGAAAAAAGAGGAGGAAATACATTTTTTGAAAACGTCAATGGTGATCCTTTCAAAGTCAGGTAAGGGAAACATTCCAATGCAAAACAATACAGTTTTAGGTGTTTATGGGACGGTGAAAGAAAGAAAAAATATCAGAAAACAAATTTACTTCTGAAAATTAATTCATACCGTACGGAAAGGCCTGTTGAAAGGGTAAAGCAAACAATAATTATTTGCTCAAATAATCATGTTCTAAAGCGACCGGGCGCTCGGTGATTCATAATTTAATACCATATTTGCTTCTTTTTTAATTTGGTGTGAGTGGGGAAATGAAATAACTTATATTAGGCATACCCACATTTTTGAGGGTCAATTTTTTTTAAAATTACCTTTTCTTTATTTTAAAATTTTCAGTGATATCAATCACTGTTTTTTTTAAAAAGTGCTGTACTGTTTAAAGGATTCTGTTTTTACAGTGTCGCTGATTTCAACGTGAGATATAACTTCCCTGCCTGAGGAGCACTATTATTGATGACCCCCTCCGTCATTTTCAGTAATTTTGGCCAAATTTTGAAATCTTCTTCCTGAAGTGAATGATTCTTTGTCACTTCGTTTCTAAACACGCAAGGAAATCGAAAGATAATATATTAATAAGCCTTTCAACGATCGTGCCAACATGTCATGTTTGATATTTGTTTTTAATGTTTGAGCCATGCCTTGAATCTAACACGATTTGAAAAATGGAATACAGTCCTCGAACTGCCTTCAACTGTTACTTATTTAAAAACAGCACCCTGCACGTATCTCGTGAAATTTTAGATTTGGCTAGCCATTAGTAGATGGGGCACCTCGGGTAATATTTTTTGATGGATATGAAAGACATAATGTACATTCAAGAATTAGTTGATCCTAACATTTATATATATCCGTAAAAATAAAAATTTTCTATTTTGTGCTAATAATACGAAGAGTTTTCTTCCATAGGGCATCGATAAATTTTCAGGATTAGCTGCCCAGGGATTTTACTTTTTTTTTGGGGGGGGGGGGGATGGGATACAACCAACTGCCCCTAAGGCAGAATAAACTTCTTTTTATTTGTTCCCTATATTACAATACAGCCTAAACCTTAATATTTTTTTATCTAAACCTTTGTGATTATATTCTAGATAATTTGATATACGATTCGACTATTTTCATGATTATCACGACAGTGTAACCGCATTAAAAGGTACGAAGAATTTACATATGTCTTACAATATACTGCACTTCATATGAATAGTTTTCTCTTTTGATCTAGGTGTGACATGGGTACCTGGTTAGGAGCCGGCTACTTTTCCTTGAAATCACTTGTATAGGTCTGTAAAGTACGCTGAAAATGGCTGCAGGAGGGAAATCTAGGAAAATGATTTCAAATCACTTCGGAAGCGCATAGAGTCGATGCTTCATAATCTGATATGCGCTACACAAACAAAACATTATCATCATTCAGTACTCACCGATGGTGACGTATGTGCACCAGAAAGTAAACCCCACCGCAAGGATCTTGATGACACTGCAGCAACGGATGGTGTCAAAGACCCTGACAGCCGGCCGTCTCAGTCTATAGAACCCTGCCATGATCTCTACTATACCCCTCCCAGTCAACGACAACCAATGAATCTAAATTAGCGTTGATTAGTACTCCTAACTGGAGGACGACTTCAGTCAGTA